>CAWUFW010007045.1:0-600000 GCA_963921515.1 Calotriton arnoldi | reverse complement strand
CTTTGAGATACAGATGATTTGTGGGTAGATCCATACATTTAAAGCTTTGTGAACTCCATATATTTTCCTTTTCCACATCAAGGAGAAATTTGGAGTGTACCATAAATGGTCAGAAGACCTACTTCTTTTACCATGCATGCATCTTTGAGTCTGATTATGTCCTTGGTCTAATTGATCCTGTTTCCCTCAAATTCCGTATGTGAAATATCCCCAGGGACCAGATGGATATAGAAATTTTGAAGCATTGCCAATTAAATATTGTATGCCATGCTGTTCGACATCTGCAAAACAACAGTTGATGGACAGAATGCAGAACAATGTCATACATTCACCCCAGTACAGAGATCTGGGCCTAAATCCATCGTTTTTTTGCTCACCATGCCATTCCAGTTTGAACCCAGCCATATGCAAATCAGTCTTGACCCTGTGCCTCATGGGAACAGTCCAGCCCGAATTGCCAAGTGTTGGAGTGTTTGATTTGCTCTAACGCTCCGTCCATCATCCCCTTTGGTATCGCTATGCTGTTCGACATCAGCCTCAAATCTGTGAGACCCCACAGTTGTTAACATTACAGATTCAATATCATGTGTCACAAGTGCTGATGGGTTGTTAAATTCCATTTTTTCACTGATCTTATTGGCGCTTGATTCTTAGCTACCTAGTGTTCTCATTTTTTTTTGCCTTTTTTTTTCTGATTTGATACTTTCTTTACGTCGAAAGCCCCAAGTTTCATGACCTGCACCAACTGCTGCAGGCAAACGTCTGAGAGTGATCCCAATCAAGATAGTGTCTGTTGTCTGTGGAAATTTCATGAAGCGAATGTAAGAGAGCCGTGTTTATTGATAAACTTTTTTTGTTATTCAGAATTTTATTGGTATTTGTAGTGGCAATCCAGGTATCAGTGACAGACACAGTTCATTTAATGTGTAGCAATATGACGATACTAGGATTACAGTAGAAAGAGGAATGATGCATCAACATCGTAAAACAAAGCGAATATATAGCAGCATTGGCGGGACCGAGAAATAAAATTGGTATGAGAAATGGTGGGATTTCATCCTATGCCAATCCTGGGCTACCAAGTGGGTCTCCTGAAGGAGGGATACCTCACACCCTGAGTGCTCCAACCTTGACAGCACCGGTATCCTCTTAACAGGGCTATTTAATCCTCATACATTGAGGCTGATAACTTTAAAGCGTTGGCATGGGTGGATTTGATAAGTTGCTGCTGTGGGTCTGCCCTGTTAGGTGGGGGACTCAAGGGGGCTGATTCCGGGGTCCGGGCGCAGGCCTGTGGGAATCTCGTGATTCAGTGCCCTCGCTGGTAATGGCCTCCAGAGGCTGCTCAGGAGTTCTTAGGTGAGACACTGGTGGCATCATCTGAAAGAAACAGTTAGTTATAGATTCCTTACCTTAAAATTACCCCCAGGCGTCAGACTGGATCCAGAAAGTTTTTTGTCAGCAGTACCCCTGCGCGTCGGAAGATGATGTCGGTCGACTCCGCGTTCGGCGTCGTGGTAGCCAGGATGAAGTCGCAGTAGCTACATAGACGCCGCCCTCGCGCGCTAACATCAGTTCTTTCTTTTTCCGCGCCAGCAAGCGCAGATCCGGAGAGAGCGGTCCCCCAGTCATTTTTTGACTGAACTTTTTCTCGACTTTTGTCGACTCCGTTGTTTTTTCAGTCCATCGACTCCTGGTGCACGAGGGATGCCCGGTTTTAAGGTTTGCGGTTCCTGTAACCGACTGATGTCGGTGACGGATCCGCACCGCGTGTGCCTCTACTGCCTGGAGCGCGACCATGACCCCAAGTCGTGCTCCGACTGCCGGACCATGGCCCGAAGTCTTTGCGGGAGCAGTCCCGAAAGCTACTCGAGGCCCGGCAGTCGGCTCCGCGTCGCTCGAGGTCCCGGTTGCGTAGGAGGTCGAGGGACCAGTCGCGGAGCCAACACCATTCTTCCTCTAAGTCTTCGCACTAGGTGTCAGGTAAGTCGAAGCACAAAAAGAAGTCGAAGAAGCATCGTCGCTCTTCGACTTCTCCCCGTCCGTCGGCCGACACGACCAGGGATGCGGGTGGTGCCCCTCCCGCGGCTCCACGTGTGGAGCCCGTAGGGTCGGCTCTGGGTTTCCCCCCCCTTCCTCGGACCATGAGCAACCCCTGCCCAGCTTCGTCAGTTCTGCGAAGTGATGCACGCCATCTTTGGGCAGCCCGACCCTGCCGGCACGCCTTCGGGCCCCGCGGACTTGGCTGGGGGCTCTGGGCCTTCGGCGTTGGCGGCTTCGGCCTCGGCACCGCAGGGTCCACTAGGATCCAGGCCTGGATCCGGAACGGCGCAGTCGACCTTGTTACGCCTCCCCCGGCGCCGATTCCACCGGCACCACGTCCGCCACCGGCGTTGGCTGTGTCCCCAGCCGATGTCGACCCCGGCTTCCACCTCGAGGTAGACACGGAGCCGGACCAGCGTCGACCGACGCCGGATCGTACGCCGATGGGTACTTTTGTGCCCCTGTTCTACCCGGTCTCTTTGAGACCAGATTGGCAGCCAGAGGAGGGTGAGGAGGACTGGGAGGGGTCTGGGGACCCTTTAACCGACCAGTTGGTGTATGAACAGGACTGGAGAGAGGAACTGGGGGAAGCCAGTGGTCTGGATACCTCACCAGACCTTGGCATGTTGTCTCCTCCTACCGTGGCTACGGAGGAGGAAGCGTCATACGCAGTGGTGTTGCATATGGCGGCCGAGGCTCTCCACCTCGAGCTACCTACGGTGGCAGTCAGGACTAACCTCCTGATAGAGGTCCTTCAACCGGCAGCGAGCTCTTCGGAGCCACTGCTGCCGTTCAATGAGGCCCTCACGGACATTCTTTTGGGCACGTGGTCCAGGCCCAACACAGGGGCTCCTGTGGACAGGATGATTGCCCAACGCAACCGACCGGCCCCGGGCGACTCCAATTTCCTCCCCCAACACCCCATCCACCACCAAGTGGAGGCTTGGTGGTCCAAGCCTCCACTTCTAAATGCGCATTCCCTACCGCACCACCGGATAGGGAATCCAAAAAGCTGGACCACCTTGGGAAGAAAATGTTTTCTTCCACCAGCTTGGGACTGCGGTCGGTAAACACTGCATGTCTGTTGGGCCGTTACACCCACTCTGTGTGGGATACGGTGGTGCAGGTGCTGCCCCAGTGCCCGGAGGAGGCCCGAGCCGTGCTCTCCAGTGCAGATGCCGAGGAGAGAGACGCAGCGAAGTTTACCATCCCCTGTGGGCTGGATACCGCCGACGCACTTGGCAGGACGATTTCCACATCAGTCGCCCTTCGACGCTATGCCTGGTTGTGTTCGACTGGTTTTTCCGGGTATGTCCAATCCACCCTTATGAGCATGCCCTTTGATGGCCGTCGCCTTTTCGGCGACAAAGCAGACAACGCGCTAGAGCGCTTGAAGGACTCTCGGGCTACGGCCAGGTCCTTGGGCATCTCCACCACCCGCGCTGCGCAGTCTGCCTTTCGCCCCTTTCGTGGCTACGGAAGGGGTGCCCTGCTACATCCCGCCCAGAGCCACAGGCTGGCGCAAGCTGTTCAGCCCCAGCGCAGCCGGGGACGTGGGAACCACCGCCGTGTTTCTGGGGGCCAGCGGGCGGGTCAGTCCACCACAGCCCCCTCTGCAGCAGCCTCCAAACCCTCCTAGTCTGACCTTTCAGGGCCACCAAATGCCAGTGGGCGGCAGGATCCGCCATCACCTCCCCCACTGGCGCACCATCACGTCGGACAGATGGGTTTTGCAAATAGTCCGAAGGGGCTACTCCCTCCCCGTCATAGCTACCCCTCCATCCATGCCACCTCAGTACCATCGCGTGTCGGAGGATCGCCTGGCCCTTCTCCAACAGGAATTTTCAGCACTCTTGGCCCAAGGGAGCCATCGAGCGCGTTCCTGTCCCAGAAGTAGGCCGTGGTTGCTATTCCCACTACTTTCTGGTGCCCAAGAAGGACAAAGGCCTGCGTCCTATCTTGGATCTCAGGAACGTCAACCGCTTCTTCCGGAAGGAGAAGTTCAAGATGTTGACGCTCGCTCAGGTCTTGTCTGCCCTCGACCATGGAGACTGGATGGTAGCGTTGGACTTGCAGGACGCTTATTTTCACATCCCCGTCCTGCCGGCCCACCGGCGTTACCTACGGTTCACGGTAGGCCACGAGCACTTTCAGTTTACCGTGCTCCCCTTTGCCCTTACCAGCGCCCCTCGGGTGTTCACGAAAGTGATGGCGGAGGTCGCAGCTCATCTGCGCAGATCAGGGGTTCCAGTCTTCCCCTATCTCGACTGGCTGTTGAAGGCGTGCTCGCCCCAGGCTGTCGTCTCCCACCTCCAGACTACGGCCGACCTCCTGCATTCGCTGGGGTTCTCCTTCAACGTGCCGAAGTCACACCTGGCTCCCTCTTAGAAGCTCTTCTTCATCTGAGCGGTTCTGGACACGACGCAGTTTCGGGCTTATCCTCCCGAACAGCGAGTCCGGGATATTCGGGCTATGAATCCGATCTTTCAGCCTCTATCCCGGGTTTCGGTCAGGATGACCCTCAGGCTGCTGGGTCTGATGGCCTCCTGCATCCTGCTGGTAGATCATGCCAGGTGGCACATGCGGGCTCTGCAGTGGGACCTGAAGTTCCAGTGGGCGCAGCATCAGGGGAATCTGTCCGATTGCGTCCAGATCTCGGAGGGCACTGCACGACAATTGCAGTGGTGGCTAACGAACCAGGATTGGGTCAACGGCAGATCCCTCTCCCTTCCCCAACCAGAACACACAGTGGTGACTGACGCATCCCTTCTGGGATGGTGCGGCCACATGGGAGAGGCGGAGATCAGAGGCCTCTGGTCTCCGGCGGAGTCCGGGCTCCACAACAACCTTCTGGATCTTCGGGCGATCCGTCTTGCACTCAAAGCATTCCTTCCCTCTGTCCGGGGAAGAGTAGTGCAGGTGTTCATGGACAACACCACCGCCATGTGGTACTGCAACAAACAGGGCCGGGTGGGGTCGTGGACCCTATGTCAGGAGGCCCTCCGCCTCTGGATATGGCTGGAACATCAGGGCATATCCCTGGTGGTTCAACACCTGGAAGGTTCACTGAACGCCAGGGCGGACGAACTCAGCCGCAGGTGCATGATGGATCATGAATGGCGTCTTCACTCGGAGGTGGCGCAAGGTCTCTTTCAGCAGTGGGGAGAGCCTTGGTTAGATCTATTCGCCACCGAAGAGAACGCGCAATGTCAGAAATTCTGCGCGTTGGAATTTCCAAGGCGGCACTCGGTAGGCGACGCTTTTCGTCGCAAGTGGAGTTGCGGTCTTCTATACGCCTTTCTGTCTATACCACTTCTGCCCAGAGTGCTGAAGAAGATCAGGCGCGACCGGGTCCAAGTCATTCTTGTGGCTCCGGATTGGGCACGAAGAGTCTGGTATCCCGAGCTGCTACACATGGCCATCAATCCTCCGATCCGACTGCCTCTTCGGGAGGATCTTCTGTCGCAGCAGCAGGGGACGGCCCTCCACCCGAACCTGTCCAGCTTCCACCTCCTTGCGTGGAGATTTAGCAGCGGCAGTTGACGTCGTTTGACCTGCCTCCCGAAGTTTGTGATGTTATCTTGGCAGCCAGGTGTCCCTCCACTAAGACGGTATACGCCTGTAGATGGAACAAATTTGTGGCATGGTGCACAGCAAAGACTGTGGATCCCCTTTCCGCCCCTCTTTCTGAGGTTCTCTTGTTCCTCCTTTCTTTGGCCCAGCAGGGCTCTGCTCTGGGCACTCTTAAGGGCTACCTCTCGGCCATTTCAGCCTTCCTGATCAGCCTTCTCTTTTCAAGTCCCCTGTTGTAAATAGATTCCTTAAGGGCATTACTCATCTTTTTCCTCCTGTTCCCTTCGTAATGCCTCAGTGGGACTTGAACTTGGTTCTTACCTACCTCATGTGCGCTCCCTTTGAGCCGCTACATAACTGTCCTCTCAGACTTCTCACTTTGAAAACTGCTTTTCTGGTGGCCATCACCTCTGCACGCAGGGTGAGTGAGCTGCAAGCTCTTTCGTGTAAGCCTCCCTTTCTGGCTGTCCATCCGGACAAGGTCGTCCTGAGAACTAGACCTTCCTTTCTTCCCAAGGTGGTTACTTCTTTCCACATTGGCCAAACCATCACTTTGCCCACCTTCTTTTCGCCTCCGAATCCTTCAAAAGAGTAAGAGAGGCTCCACCGTCTGGATCCGGAAAGTGCGCTTTCCTTCTATTTGGATCGCACCAAACAATTCCGGGTGGACGACCAGCTCTTTGTTGGTTACGTGGGCGGTAAGAAAGGTCGGACCGTGCACAAACAAACCTTCTCCAGGTGGGTCGTTCTGTGCATCAAAGCCTGCTACTCTTTGGCAAAGAAGGAGCCTCCAGTGGGGCTGCGCGCCCATTCCACCAGGGCGACAGCAGCTACTACTGCGTTGGGATGAGGAGTCCCCCTAAATGACATCTGTCAGGTAGCTACGTGGGCACGCTGCACACGTTCACCAAACACTACTCGGGGAGAGGAGTTGGCCTAACGGCTAGGGCGGTCGACCTCGAATCTGGGGAACTGGGTTCGAGTCTCGGCAATGACGCTGAACATCCTGTGATTCTGGGCAAGCACGCTTAATCTCCCCGTGCCTAAAAAAAATGAATGTGTCCTCATGTAATGCAACTGGTGCTATGTAAAGCGCTCTGATACCCGATTCGGGTCAAGTTCGCGCTATATAAAACTCTGTAAAATAAAAAAAAAACTACTGCCTAGACAGCCAAGTCCGGAGAGACAGCTTCTTTGGCCGTTCTGTTCTCCAGGACTTTCTGGTGTGAACTTGGTTCGCAGACCAACCTCCGGGGTTGGCATTGCTCGGGTATCTATTCTAAGGTAAGGAATCTATAACTAACTGTTTCTTTCAGATGAACAAGTTACTTCCCTTCGGTAACGATATATCTGTAAGAAACATAGGTTAGTTATAGATTCCTTACCGCCCCACCCATCCTCCCCGTTCTGCGAACTGACTTCTAGGGTTAAGGTCTTCCTTTCAGGGCCCTAGTTTTGTGCACCAGTGGTCAGTGTCTTGCATGGCTCTGCGCTTCTGGCGTGGAAAGTCGTGTACAGAATTGACGTTCGCGCGCGAGGGCGGCGTCTATGTAGCTACCGCGACGTCATCCCGGCGACCACGACGACGAATGCAGAGTCGACCAACGCCATCTTCCGACGTGCAGGGGTACTGCTGACGAAAAATTTTCTGGATCCAGTCTGACGCCTGGGGGTAATTATAAGGTAAGGAATCTATAACTAACCTATGTTTTCTTACAGATATATTGTTACCGAAGGTAAGTTACTTGTTCTTCAGGGATGTTCAGGAGACACTACACATCTTCCTGGTCCTGGCTTAATGAAGCTTGTTCTCCCAGCAGAAGATAGCCTGGTATGGGTGGCCTCAGTTATACGTTATGCCTTTGCCTCTAAGGAACTCTGTGATCGGGCGGAAGCTCCTGCATCTCTGCAGAGTTAGGACACATAGGTTCTACAAGAGTGCCATTTTGTGTCCCTTGAACAGGACTGGGTGGACGTCTTGTGCAGACTGGATGAAGCGTTCTTTAAGTTGAAAGATGTGCACACATATAAGAAAGAGACACGTTAGTGACAGATTCCTTACCTTAGAATATCCCCAGGCGTCAGGCTGGATCCGGAAACTTTTTGCGTAGCAGTACCCTTGCGCGTCGGTAGGCGGCGTCGTGCGGCTCCGCGTCTGTCGTCGGCGTCTGGATCGCCGGGATGACATCGCGGGCAGTACTTAGACGCCGCCCCTGCGCGCTGACGTCAGTTCTTTCTTTTTCCGCGCCAGTAAGCGCAGATCCGGGAAGAGCAGTGCCCTAGTCATTTATATTCAGGATATTCAGGCTATGATTCCGATCTTTCGGCCTCTATCCTGGGTTTCGGTACGGATGACCCTGAGGCTGCTGGGCCTCATGGCCTCCTGCATCCTGCTGGTCGATTATGCCAGATGGCATATGCGGGCTCTGCAGTGGGACCTGAAGTTCCAGTGGGCGCAGCACCAGGGCAACCTGTCCGATCACGTCCAGATCTCGGAGGGGACTGCAAAACAGTTGCAGTGGTGGCTCTCGAACCGGCAATGGGTCATGGGCAGATCCCTCTCCCTTCCCCAGCCAGAGCACACAGTTGTGACGGACGCGTCCCTTCTGGGATGGGGCGGTCACATGGGAGAGGCGGAGATCAGAGGCCTCTGGTCTCCGGCGGAGTCCCGGCTCCATATCAACCTTCTGGAGCTCCGGGCGATCCGACTTGCACTCAAGGCATTCCTTCCTCTGTCAAAGGGAAGGTAGTGCAGGTGTTCACAGACAACACCACTGCCATGTGGTACTGCAACAAACAGGGCGGGGGTGGGGTCGTGGACCCTATGTCAGGAGGCTCTGCGCCTCTGGACATGGCTGGAACATCAGGGCATATTCCTGATGGTTCAACACCTGGCAGGTTCCCTGAACGCCAGGGCGGACGAACTCAGCCGCAGGTGCATGATGGATCACGAATGGCGTCTTCACTCGGAGGTGGCGCAAGGTCTCTTTCAGCATTGGGGAGAGCCTTGGTTAGATCTGTTCGCCACCGAAGAGAACGCGCAATGTCAGCAGTTCTGCGCGTTGGAATTTCCAAGGCGACACTCGCTCGGCGACGCTTTTCGTCGCGAGTGGAGTTGCGGTCTGTTGTACGCCTTTCCGCCTATACCACTTCTACCCAGAGTGTTGAAGAAGATTCGGCGCGACCGGGCCCAAGTCATCCTTGTGGCTCCGGACTGGGCTCGAAGAGTTTGGTATCCCGAGCTACTCAGTATGAGCGTCGATCACCCGATCCGTCTGCCTCTTCGGGAGGATCTTCTGTCGCAGCAGGGGACGGTCCTCCACCCGAACCTGTCCAGTCTCCACCTGCTTGCGTGGAGATTGAGCGGCGGCAGTTGATTCCTTTCGACTTGCCTCCCGAAGTTTGTGATGTGATTCTGGCAGCCAGGCGTCCCTCCACTAATGTGGTATACGCCTGCAGGTGGAACAAGTTTGTGGCATGGTGCACAGCAAAGGCTGTGAATCCCCTTTCTGCCCCTCTTTCTGAGGTTCTTCTGTTCTTTCTTTCTCTGGCCCAACAGGGTTCTGCCCTGGGTACCATCAAGGGCTATCTTTGTGCAATCTCGGCCTTCCTCAGGCTTCCTGTTCAGCCCTCCCTTTTCAAGTCCCCTGTTGTTAACAGGTTTCTTAAAGGCATTACACACCTCTTCCCTCCTGTTCCGTTTGTAATGCCTCAGTGGGACTTAAACTTGGTTCTTACCTTTTAATGTGCGCTCCTTTGAGCCTCTACATAACTGTCCTCTTCGTCTTCTCACTCTGAAGACAGCCTTTCTAGTGGCCATCACCTCCGCTCGGCGGGTGAGTGAGCTCCAGGCTCTTTCATGCAAACCTCCCTTTCTGTCCATCCAGACAAGGTTGTTCTTCGGACGCGTCCGTCCTTCTTGCCAAAGGTGGTTACTGCCTTCCACATTGGGCAGACCATCACTTTGCCCACCTTCTTTCCGCCTCCGCATCTTTCCAGAGAGGAAGAGAGGCTCCACCGTCTGGACCCAAAACGTGCGCTTTCCTTTTACCTCAACCGCACACAACAGTTCCGGGTGGATGACCAGCTCTTTGTTGGCTACGTGGGCGCCAAAAAGGTCAGGGCGGTACACAAGAGGACCATCTCCCGCTGGGTCATCTTGTGTATCAAGGCCTGTTATTCTTTGGCTAAGAAGGAGCCTCCTGTTGGGCTGCGTGCCCATTCCACCAGGGCTACGGCTGCTACCACAGCTTTAGGCCGCGGTGTTCCGTTGCAGGATATATGTCAGGCAGCTACGTGGGCCTCGCTGCACACGTTTACCAAGCATTACTGCCTTGACAGCCAGGTCCGGAGGGACGGCTTCTTTGGCCGTTCTGTCCTCCGGGACTTCTTTGTCTGAATCGGTTTGCAGACCCACCACCGGGGTTGGTATTGCTGGGGTATCTATTCTAAAGTAAGGAATCTGTCACTAACGTGTCTCTTTCAGATGCACAAGTTACTAACTTGTGTAACGATATATCTGTAAGAGACAGTAGTTAGTGACAGATTCCTTACCGCCCCACCCATCCTCCCCGTTCTGCGAACTGTTTCTAGGGTTAAGGACATCCCTTTCAGGGCCCTAGTATTTTTCAGACACCTATGTCAGCTTCTTGCATGGCTCTGCGTTCCTGGCGCGGAAAGTCGTGTACAGAACTGACGTCAGCGCGCAGGGGCGGCGTCTAAGTACTGCCCGCGACGTCATCCCGGCGATTCCGACGACGGCCGCTGAGCCGCCTACCGACGCGCAAGGGTACTGCTACGCAAAAACTTTCCGGATCCAGCCTGACGCCTGGGGATATTCTAAGGTAAGGAATCTGTCACTAACTACTGTCTCTTACAGATATATCGTTACACAAGTTAGTAACTTGTGCGTTAGGATATCTGGGGGTCTTGAGCCATCTCCACCCACCTACCCACTCTGTGCGTGCAGTCTAGCTGTATGGATGTAGTATCATCTGCACCAACGTTGAAGCTAAAGAGGCTTTGAACGTATCCTGTTAAGTGTGAACCCTCTGCTCCTGATGGTGCCCCGCGGATGTTTCAACAGCAACGTTTTTCCAAATCCTCAGCGTGGGCCTTGGATGTGGAGGACCTCATCCTGGAAGGATTAAAGTTTGTCTCCTTGTGAGGTAGCTTTGTCCTCGACTGTGGAGACTGTCTTCTAGCACCTTCCTCTCCTCCTGGAGATCATGTGATAGTTAACGCTTAACAACTATGAGGTCTTCCCACAGGAAGGAGAACAGAGACTCCGTATAGGCCCTCGTGAGGGGTGCCCTGGTGTTGCTGTGGAATTCTGATGTCCACCGGGTCCACATGGAGGCCACCCTTACACACAGGCCAGGTGCTTTGCTTTTTGGCTTCTTTGATGTGAATCCAGAGCTCGCTCTCTCAGAGGAGATTTTTTTCCTCACACTCAAATTTTAAAAAGTGTAGTACCATGCTACCCCCCCCCACCCCCCCACCCCAAAAAAAGCAAAAAGTTTGGATTTAGGCTCTGGAGGGACTGTGAGCGACAGTTGTCCTTCACAGACTCCCACACTGTTTGCTTCTGGTGCCTAAGTTCAGACCACGACTCCCCGACCTGTTCCTCATGTTGCAGGATGCAGCCCAAGACCATAAAGGAGAGTGAAGCAACACTATTCGTGGCCCTTGCTAAACAGGACAGACGGAATAGGAAATGTTCCACGCATCTCTCCAGGTCACCATTTTCTTTATCTAAAATAAAAACAAAGAAGCATAAGGAGACCAAGAAACATTCCAGGGGCAAGTCACCCTGTTGCTCTCCTTCTTCCACAGGACATTCGTCCTGGGAGTTAGAGTTAGTCGGCTTACCCCCAGAGACTAACCCTCCAAATGGCCCTGCTCCGGTAATCCCACTGGACACAGCTTCTGATCGACCTCTGTCTCCACTAGATCCTTTGGCAGCATGACTAGCACCTCCCAGCTTCTCAAAGCCAGCGCCAGCTTTCCCTGAGTTTCCAACGACTGGGTCAGACCCTGCAGCACTCTTATACGCCATGTACTCCCTTTTTGCAAGGGCCTCTACACCATCCGGTGTTCCTGCGGGCCCATCGGCTTCATTCGGACAACCAATGTGCCTCCCTACTGCCCTGACGCCGGCCTGCATCATACCATCGACCTCAATGACAACTCTGCATTGTTTTGATCCGGACCTCCAATACAGGCTGCCTTGACCTGCGCCACTGCCACAGGCGTGACTTCTACCTCCACCTCTGTTTCCGGTGCTAGAAAGGATGCCACCGGTGCTGCTATACAATTGTATTCAGGAAAACAGATCCCACAGAGAAACCCAATGCCTTATTGAGAAAGAGGAATACTGAAATAGACTACGTTAGATTTTTGGTACTGATTCTGACCCTGTGGGCCTCTGCCCTGTTGGAGACACTGGAGAGGATCTTCAAAGAGAAACCCAGGGTCTATTTTACACTAGTGTTTTAGATGCCTTCCTTAAACTGGCAAGCGATTTCCCTCTGGCCCCTCAGCACCTAAGTGGTCTCCCTGCTTAAGATACTGCTGGAAGCTGCGGAGTTGTTGGACCTACAACTTCCAACCACTGACACCAAAACAAATATCCTTATGGAAGTGCTCTTGACATAGGCTCGAACTGTGGAGCCTTTGCTGCCTTTTAATAAGGCCATATTAGAGCTGGTCATGGCAGAGTGGGAAAAACCATCTTCGACCTCAGAGGGCAACAGTCTAGTGGCCCGTGGTTACTGCCCTGCACTAGGTCATCCACCATTCCTCTCCGTCCATCCTTCATCAGGGAGCATGGTTATACAAGTTTCCTACTCTGGTCAATAAGGAGAAGCCTTACCCACAACCCCTGCTGACAGGGAATCAAAGTGGTTGGAGGCCTGTGGGAAGAACGTGTGTTCCCCCTGGAACCATGGCCCTGAAATCCATCAATGCAAACTGACTCATAGCACGTTTCAACCATGCCTTGTTGGTTATGGCCCAGATGGTGGCCCCTCATATACTGGAGGACATAGGCCAGCATTTCCAGATGGTTATAACAAGATGCTGAGAGTGCCTCCTGGCCTATCATAAAATCTGGATTGGGTACAGCTGACTCGATGGCCTGTGCCATGGCACCATCAGCAGATGTGCCTGGCTCAGGACCTACAACTTTTCACTGGACAATCAGATACATCTAATGGACCTGTCATTCGACCGGGGAACATCTGTTTAGTGATGAGGCTGATTCAGCACTGGAACATTTTATGACCAACAATGCCACTGCTTGCTCCCTGATCTTACAATTGCCTTGGTGCTTTAGAGGTTTCCAAAAGGCTTTTTCCTTGCGCCAACCATACCAGCCCTAAGCTCAATAATAGCCAAACCCGCTAGTCAAAGAGTACAGGGGCATACCGAGAAAAAGGGGCCGTGGATCCACACAGCATACCTCCGCCTCCTCCTCTCCCGCACCACCAGGAAAACAGACCTAGTTTGCTCCTGCACACCCACTCGGAGCCTGTGGGAGGGTGAGTGTCCTGGCATGCCATTTCTTCAGACCAGTGGGTCCTCTAAATTGTGGAAAGGGGGGGGGGGGGGCGGGGTTATACCCTTCCCTTCCTTTAGGCTCCACCCCTTATCCTCCCCTCTGCCTTCTTTCCAACCCCACCAGGCCACCTTGCTGTACTGCAACAGGAGGTGGCAGCTCTCCTATGGAAAGAAGCTGTGGGCTTAGGGCCAGAATAGCGAAAGGGCCAAGGGTGTTATGCAGTTTACTTTCTGGTGCCCAAGAAGGATGGCAGTTTACGTCTCATCCTGTAACTCAGGGAACATAACTTTTTCCTCAAAAATGAAAAGTTCAAGATGCTGACCCTAGCTCAAGTACTATTTTCATTGGAACTTGGAGACTGGATGGTGTGACTCGACCTGCAGGATTTGTACTTCCAAATCCCTATCCTACAGTCTCATTGGAAGTACTTGCAGTTTGTGGTGGGTTCTAGACAGTACCAATTTGCTATACTGCCCTTTGACTTGACTGTGGCGCTTCGAGTCTTCACAAAGGTGACTGCAGTGGTTGCAGCCCCTCTCTGAAGATCGACCTTTTCCATATTCCATTCATATCTAGATGATTGGCTGATCAAAGCCAGTTCGCCAGAGGAGGTGTCGCTCCATCTGCTGATGACAGTATCCCTGCTGTTCAGCCTGGGCGTTTTAATCAGTTATGTTAATAATACTTGATATAGCGTAGACGCATCACACCCAAGGGGTATCTCAGTGCTTTCCTGATACAGAGCAAAACAAAATTAGAATAGCCAGGTCTTCTAAAGTTTTTTTTAAATCTAACAAAGTCCATACAGGAGCTAATATGGAAAGGTAGTTTAATCCAATGAAAAGGGGCAAGGTAAGAAAAGGACCGGCCACCAAATCTCGAGGTGCCGTCATGGCAGGCACTGAGAGAGGCTTTATTCTTGAATCTAAGATGTCTAGTGGGGCAGTAGGGAATAAGTTTCCTTTGTAAATAGGTTGGACCCTTGCCAGCCAACGATTTATGCGTGAGACAAGAAAGTTTAAACAGGAGCGCTTCCTGACCAGAAGTTAGTGCAGGGCTCTTCAAGTTGGAGCAGATGGAGTACCAGAAGGAAGATTACAAACCCATCATGCGGCTGTATTCTAAACCAACTGGAGTTTGGAAACAAGGGTGTCATTAGCCGCAACCATCAGGGCACTGCCATAGTCAATATGGCTCATGATCAAGGATTGATTAAGAGTTTTCCTGGAACTTAAGGGGAGCCACTGGAACACTTGTTTGAGCAAGCGCATGGTAGTAAAACAAATGCCATAGACAGAGGAAACCTGTTCTTTCATGGAGAGGATCTCATCCAGCATGATGCTGAGATTTTTGCCTGCCCTCCTGGTACAAGAAGCGACCCAATCCGGATCTCCACCAGTCTGTGGACCATAGAGTCTTTGCCTTCCCAAACAAAATGTGGGTTTTATCGCCATTCACCTGTGAATTGTGTGTCATTCAGGCAGCTGCTTTCCTCATGCAGCCGATGAATCTCAATTTGACCTTGCCAAGATCTTACCCAAACGAGATAGCTAATTGGGTGTCATCTGCATAGGATAATATCTTAAAACCGCAAACTTTGATAGTCTGAGCAGGGGGTGGTGGGGTCTCGTAAATGTTAAATAAAGTGGGGCTCAGGGAGGACCCTTGAGGAACCCCCTTGTTAACAAGCATAGTATGGGATTTAAAAGAGTCTATGGCAATTGTCTGAGTCCAGATCTCACCTGCGGCCCTCCTCGACTCCAATTCATAGGGTCAGTACTGGACACCACTCTACTTCGCGCCTTTGCTCTACTGCAAAGGATGTGTCATTCAGGAAATTGTTCCATCTTTCCAGCAAGGTGCGAGAATTCCAGTCTTGAGTCCTAAGATTCCTAGGTCTAATTGCTTCCTGCATTCTCCTAGTAACATATGCACGTTGGTGCATGTGGGCCCTGCAGTGGTGCCTATGCAGACATTGTCAACAGTACGGGGAAGTCCTGTCCGACTCCATCGTGATCTCCCGCAGCGCTGCGGTGGAAGTTGCTTGGTGGAAGAAAAAGGCGAGCCTAAGCTATAGGATGGCCTACACTCCCCTTCCGTCTGTGACTAAGGTAGTAACACATGAACTCACCCTATGGTGGGTAGCCCATTTTGAAGATCTGGAGATCTTGAGGATCTGGAGATCAGAGGCCTCTGATCTGCGGAAGAAAAGGTTCTTCACATCAACCTGTTGGACTGCGGGAAGTTTGGCTGGCATGCAAGGCCTTTCTCCCCTCCATCCAAGGTCAATCAGTCCAGATCTTGGCAAACATGACAGAGATGTGGTATGTCAACATGCGAGGTGAATAGGGTCTCACCTCCTTTGCCTGGAAACGTTGAGACTTGGGTCTTGGACACACCGCCAAGAAATAGGACTCATCACCAATCACCTTCTGCATGTCCGAGCCGACATTCTGAGCAGGCATTATCTTGCCGACCACAAGTGGCGTCTTCTACCAGAGGTAGTCCAGATCATCTTCGCTTAGTGGGGCACTCCTCTGTTGGATTTGTTTGCCTCTTCGGAAAATGCTCAGTGCCAGCAGTTCTGCTCCCTCCAGCATGTGTCATAGGGAGCCTCAGGGTACGCGTTTCATTTGAGGTGGATCTTTCTGCTGCCTTACGCTTTTCTTCCCCATAACCTTGCTTTCTCAAGTTCTCAGTAAATTTGCCAAGAGCGGGCCCAAATCATTCTCATTGCTTCATACTGGCCGAAAGGATGTAATATGCAGGCGACCTCCTCTTCTCCACATGTCTTCCATTAAGACTTCTATTCCGGCCTGAGCTTCTCTTCAGGTCGGGGGAAAATGGTTCACCACCCCAGTCTCCGAGGCCTCCACCTACATGCTTGGACATTGAGTGGGGGCATCTGAGTTCCTTTCAGCTGCCACAGGAGGTGGTAGATGTCATCTTGTCAGTGCCTCACCCCCCCACCAAATCTGCTTACTTGGGCAGATGGAGCAACTTTGTCCTGCAAGAGGTCCACCTTATTGTCCGCACCCCAGGTGTTAAACTGTTTCCGGTCCTACAATACGCTCTCTCTGTTGCTCGGAGGTGTTGTCTGGTCGGAACTGTCAAGGTGTTTTTAGCTTCCTTGTTAGCATTCCTATGTCTGCCAAACCAGCCATTCCTTTTCAAGTCCCCCATTGTTATGCATTTTTAAGTGGTTGACGAATATGTAGCTAATCCAATCCAAACAAGCTTTATTCGACATATTAGTCATAAAAGCATCGTACATAAATATACCATAAAACACAAAATATATATGAAAAAGAATCTAATTCGAAAGCCTGTTTGATGAAGGTAAGTTAAAAATAAGAGTAGCAAATACCACTAAAAACAATCTAAAACGTTTTTTTTTTTTTAACGACTTTTCTAAAATTCATTACCAAAAGGGTACAACAGTTTAGCCTCCTACTCCCTTTGTTGTGCTTCAGTGGGACCTTAATTTAGTCTTAGTTTTTCTTATGGGGACTTGGTTGAGCCTCAACATAGTTATCCCTTTGGGATGTTAACATTCAAAACTGTTTTTAGTGGCTATCGCATCAGCCAGACAGGTCAGCCAGTTACAAGCTCTTAGTTTCCATCCCACTTTTACCTCTTTCTATCCAGACAAATTGGTGTTGGAAACCAGAGCTATTTTCTTGCCAAAAGTGGTGATTCCTTTCCACCTGGGTTATCCCATTACCCTCTCTATTCTATTTTTGTGGTCTTCTATAGCGCATGGCTACCCACAGGCCTCCCAGTGCTGCAACAGACACAATAGATGGTAAAACCAGACTGACAAAGAAGTTAGTCAAAGAAAAGCCAAGTGTTCAAGGCCTTGCAAAAGGGGAGTTCCTGCTCCATTAGGTGCAGTTCTAGTGGTAAAGTGTTCCAGACTCTAGATGCAAGGAAGGAAGTAGAACAGCCACCCCAGTGAGGTCTACAGATCCCGGGAACCTTCAGTAGGTGAGCTGAAGAGCATCTGAGGACTCTCCTCTGCAAATATAGGAAGCTAGAGATCTTTACAAAGAAGGACCTTTTTTATTAATTGCCCTGTGCATAATGTAAAGTCATTTTTTTTCCCGGAGTTTTATATAGCGCAAACTTGACCCGAAGGTATCAGAGAGCTTTACATGAGCACCAGTTGCGTTACAGACGGACACATTCATTTTTGTTGGGCACAGGGAGATTAAGTGATTTGCCCAGAATCACAGGATGTTGAGCGTCCCTGCCGAGACTCGAACCTGGTTCCCCAGCTTCGAGGTCGACCGCTCTAGCCGTAAGGCCACATCCTCTCACTCAGCATTCTACTGGGAGCCAGTGGAGATCTCTCAACGTCTTGGTGGCTGATTGATGTTCTCAACCTTCTATCCCCAACCGCAAGAAGCTTGAGGAGGGGCTGCATCGGTTGGATCTTAGGCAAGCTGTCAACTTCTCTCTGGACCGTACCAAAGACATACGACTGGATGACCTGCACTTTATCTGTTTCTGCAATGCTATGAAGGGATAGGCCCAAAGAAAAGAACCCCCTCAAGATGGACGATTCTATGCATCAAAACCTGTTATGCCTTGACCAAGAAAGTACCTCCGGATGGACTTGGGGCCCATTCCACCATGGCCAAATCCAAAACTTCTGCCCTTGCTAGAGGAGTTCCTATCACAGAGATCTGCAAGGCGGTGACATGGGCATCTCTGTTCTCATTTGCCAAGCACTACTGTCTGGATCCTGAAGTGCACTAGTGTCTGGATTCTGAAGTGCATAAGGACAGGCACTATGCCAGGGATGTTCTTCAGGATTTCCTTGTCCAACCATCCATCAGGTCTCATCTGTGGGCTGGGTATTGCTCTGTAATCTGTTCTACAGGTGAGGAATATGTAGGTAGAAATATCCATTAGAAGAAAAAGTTACTTACCTGTGGTAATGATCTTTCTGGTGGATATTTTACCTACCTGCAGATTCCTTGCCTTACCCACCGCCTCCCGTTTGATGGATGTGTTATAGGGAACGTTAATAAGATTCAACTTTAAGTTTTTGGTACTGCACTACTCAGTCAATGTCAGTTCATCACTCCTCTTGAAGGCTGGGAAAAGAAACTGACATTGTTGCACAGGGGAGGGCACTATATGGCTCAGATGATGTCACCAGGCACCACTTTTGGTGTCAACACAAAGCCAGCAGCCCCAGCTGGCATTGTGATGATAGCTCTGATGTTTCCGGGTCCAATCTGTCACCTGGGATTGTTCTACATGTGAGAAACCTGTTGGTAGATAGAGTATCCACCAGAAAGATTGTTACCTCAGGTAAGCAACTTATCCTTCTTTCAGGTTTACAGGATCCTGATTTTCCAGAGCTGCCCAGAAAGACACTGTCAAAGAAAACTGCTACAGGAACCATGCAGAGAATTATTTCAGCTTGGTGATCAGGCCCCTATTCTCTTGCTAGCCCACCTACAGCTCACACAAGGTGGAAAAACGTTTGTTCCCCCAGGTAGACTCAGCAGATTGGTTATTGCAGGATTGGAAAAGTTGATAATCCTGGAGAGGAAATCAACTCTTCTTGATGCAGACAGAGAGACTGTGTTTTTCAAATATCCAGATTGACTGCCATGCTCTGGCCCAAGGGGGGCTCTGCAGGCAAACCTGCAGTCTCTGAAAAGGGGTTATTCGTTAAAAAAAGATTAAGATTCTAACAATCCCCTTGACCGACACATTTGAAAGTGGTCTAGGTAAGCTTTGCTGTCTGTTCTCGTTCTTTGTTTAAAATTGTGGTAACTTCACATTTTGAATGTTAATATGATAACATTTTTGGGACAAGCGGGTCCTCCATCGACTTGTTTGGATGTGTGTGAGAATATGTGGTTGTTTTCTTTTTTAATAAATATACTTGATCCTAAACATTGTGCACCCATCAGTCTGTACTTTCACACGCCCTAGTAAGCTGTTTACTTAAGTAGATCATACCAAAGAGTCATCGAGAGATCTACACATTAACCTGATGCAATTGGTGAATTAGACCCATGGCACATTCTTGAGAAACTGGAATATCAACATCTTCCCCGCAGTACCCTAGTTTCCCATTGCCGCAGTGATTCATGTTGTGACTGCTATCCCTCTTGCCAGTTAGAGGAGCCCACCATACTAGTTTTGCCTGCCTCTTTTATTCCGCGGATTAAATCCAGGATCTCCAACTGTCCCCCCTACAGTATTTTTGCATCAGCAGCATTGCATCAATTAAAAAGAAATGTGTTCTACCTCGTCCATAAAATTCAGTGTAATTCGTAGATTTTCAGCTTTTCATTGCTATCATTGCTATTGCTGCAGCGCCAAGACGCCTCCAGGTATTCATGCACTTTACAAGTCTTCATCATATCATATACGTGGGGGCTTTCAAATCAAAAGTAGTAATAACCTCCCACCCCTAAGAAATTAGTCTCATTCTGACTGATGTGGGTTTCATAACGACTGTGTAAACTGTGCCAAAAATTGATTGTCTGTGCTACTTCAGATAATTCCATGTTGAGATCTAAACGGAAAGTCGAACTTGATTTTTTAAAATCCTTATCTTGCCCTGTCCCTTACTTGGGCTGGAGGTAGCTTTCAGCTTAGGATGTTGATCCTTTCCTTTGCAGGTATGTGCATTGGGTGACAGTTTCTTTACTGTCAAAACAAAGCCTTATTTCCACTTAAACCCTGTGCTAAAATTGTCAGATTTTCTGGCCACGTTTTCCCTTGCTGTCTGCGGCACACGTCACAAGCTGACACACCACACCCACGAGCAAAGGTTTGCCTTTGCAGTACAGAAAAGTGTGGGGGTAAATCTAAGAGCAACGGGGGGCGTGGTTTGCCGTGCTGCGGAATGGCCGCTTGCTGAGCGCGCTCCGCCGGCCGGGAACTTATCCTGAAAAAATCCACGCAATCGGAGAGCTTCAATGAGGCAGTTTTCGCACCATGCTGTAGCCTAGTGCCCAAGGATCCGAGCGACCGCCTTGGGACTCCCGCAGCTTATTGAGCGGTGACGAGAGGGTCGGATCCGTGGAGAGCGGGGCTGAGATCTCCCGTCCCCGGGAGGGCGGTGCGGAGAAGTTAGGAACTCGAGCCCGTGGCTTCCCTCATGTAACAGGCCACGGAGCTTGCGGACAAAGACGGGACTCGAGCCCTGGAGGCGGATAATGCGGCACGGAACACTGGGACATAGCAGGATCACCAGCAGGCAAGCCGGCGCTGGGCACCTCTTCAATCATCCCAAATTGCAGCTTTAAATGAGGTGAGCTCCCGTCAGCGCACTTGAGTGGAGTAGCGACTGCAGAAGGGAGAACGAATGCTGCGGCGCCACTAGTAGTCCATCCGGGCTGGCACATAGCCCCTTTGCCATCCAGACAGCGGACACGGGGCACCGGGGACTCGAGTCTAGCGCGAGCAGCGGCGGAGGAAGACGACCTTGCCGGTGGCATAGCTAGCATCGGAGGAGCCCAGTTAATTGGGACATCGTCAGCCCAGAGGCCCGGGCGCCATTTTGGACTGGGTAAGGTGAGCCCCAGACACACGGGGGACGAAGGGTGACCGCTGGTGAGAGCCTGGGGGTCTGGCAGCCAATGCACAGATAAGCGCCCGACCTGGACGCGCTGCATACACACGACAGGGCGAAGCCTGCTGCTCTGCAGCGGGGGCGGTGGGACCCTCCACCCCGGTCACATACTGCAGCCCTATTCCTGGTAGTGAGCAGTCTTACAGGAATACGCGCGAGCCGCCCTGGGCACGGGACGAACTGTGGGGGTTGAACACCGGTAGAACTCCTGACCACTGGCAGTGTTTCCCCTTGCCTGATCGGCCGCTAACGGATGTGCGAGACCGCGACAGTCACACATTGTGAGGTGAGGTGCGGCTGGAGTGCCAGCGAGGGAGGTGCGCAATAGTGGAGCGGGCGGCCCTCAAGCTGATATAGTGAAGCTTACGAGACACTAATAGGGTGCGGGCAAGACAGAGTGCCCAGACATACTTTTACACCTGGCCAGACCGCTTATCAGGAGGATCCAGTGCAGAGGGGGTGCTTCAGCTGGTGGGCACAAGGCACTGACTCACATCGCGCAGTGCCACTACACCGCTCCCTTCGGATTGCCTACATCTCTGGTGTAAACGGCCTATAACCACATAATGGGTAAGCAAGATGCCAAGCAGCCTAAGCTGACGTTCGAGAATAAAAGATCTACAAGACTCACAGAATCTGACCCGGAGGCCAACACGGAGAGAGCACCCGAGACCCAGACGGAGGACCGGGGGAGGACCTGCGTACCCTCATGTTAGAAATGAGATCAAGCCTACGAAACATCGATACTAAATTAGACACGCTTACTACTCAACTAGATGCCGTCAAGACACAGGTGGGGGCGCACGAGACCCGCTTAGATGTGCTAGAGAATCGCACTTCGGACTTCCATGAGTTCCAGGTGGAAACAAAAGAACAGCTGTTGCATATGGACAAAGTGTTGAGTATCATTCGGGCCAAGAACGAAGATTTGGAGGCAAGGTCCCGGAGGAACAACCTACGAATTACCGGGATTCCAGAAACAACAGCCATCACCAAAATGGAGATCTACATCGCGGATTTGCTACGTGAACTCTTTGATCCTCATCTATCGTCGGTGTTCGCTGTGGAGAGAGCTCACCGTTCCTTGGGAGCGAAACCTCCGGTTGGAGCTCCGCCTAGGCCCATTCTAGCCAAAATCCTGAACTACCAAGACCGAGATCTCATTCTCCGGCTAGCTAGGGAAAAAGGGTCTATCACACACAAAGGCAACAATATCTCCTTCTACCCCGATTTCACGCCGGCAGTGCAGGCGGCAAGGCGCGAATTTCTGCCTGCCAAACGTCTTTTGCTTCAAGCTCAGATTCCCTACTCACTGCTCTACCCAGCCAAGCTCAAAGTGTCTCATGATGGATCTGCCCACTTCTTCACTGATGCGAAGTCGGCCCTAAAGTTTGCCAAACATGTCGGTGGAAAGAGAACTAAGCAGACTCAAGGCTCTACAGACTTGCAGACTGATCGCTTGAGCGATAACGATTGATATGGGTATCGTATTTTTATCCCAACTGCATAATTGGCTGCAGGTGGGGCTGGTTCTGGGCGCTGTGGGTCGTTGCCCTCCTGAATATTGCACACTATTTGGTGATTTAGCTCTGAGCAGCGTGATATTTCGGAATTTAGATATAGATATAGTTAACATAATAGTGGTCACCGAGGTGCTCCCGGCCACCCTGCATATTATAGGGACGTTAACCGGTAGCAACACGCCTTTATGGGAGAGCTTTCAATTGTGACTGTTCTGATAACTCGCCTTTGTTCACTGTATTAAAATGTTGCTGAGGGGGCGCGATGGGGCTAATGTGTGAACCTGCTCTAATATGATTTCTTTAGACTTGATCCTCAAGCTGCTGAGGGGATCCTGGGTCCACGTAGAATGTGAGCTCTAGGGTGATACACTACATTTGAAGTTAACTGCCTGCCTCTCTGCAGTATTCCCGGCCACCCTGTGCACACAGGGAAGATGCCGGTGACACCTCGCCCCATGGGAAATTTTCCTGATTTGAGCTGTTTTTTTTGTATATTAGGATTGTGTTTTGTTTAAAGTTGCGGGAATATACACAACCTGATTGGGGGTTGGAGTGGGTGGTGGGATGGGGGAGAAAGGGGGGTTTGTTTGTGTCTAGCCAGTACTGTTACGTGCCACCTTGCAACACGATGGGCGCTGTTCCGGCCCCCGAGCGGTTTTGGCTACCTAACTGCTCTTTTGGGATACACATATGATGTTCGCACGCTGCCACCTTAAAATGCCTCTCCTGGAACATTAGGGGCCTAAATGACTGTAGGAAAACCAGACTTGTACATGCTTACCTCTCACGCCACAATATTGATATCTGTTTATTGCAGGAAACGCATCTCAGTGCCGACCCCTCACCGCGGCTCAAGCACACCAGATGGGGACACGTATATTCCTCTATATACTCTAGTTACTCCCGGGGCGTGGCGGTGCTGATCAGGAGGGGTTGGAGTGGAGGGAGGGCACTGTGCATAGGGACCCGGCTGGCAGATTCCTTATTGTTCTGGGCTCGCTGGGTGGGGTCCAGATTGCAATAGTTGCGTTATATGGCCCCAATGTTGACTCCCCTGAGTTCTTCCGGGACATATGGGCTAGAGTAAAGGCTACAGGCTGTAGCACTATCATATGGGGTGGCGACTTCAATGCAGTCTTGAATGATGAGTTGGACAGGCGGGGGCTGCCCGTACTTTGCACCCCTCGGGCAGGTACTGCGCTTAACGCTATACTGGAGGATGGGCCCCTGATAGATATCTGGCGCCATAGAAACCCTGACCTCCAGGAAGGAACTTGCATATCCGACCACCATAGCGCCTGGTCCCGACTGGACTACTGGTTGGTGTCGCGGATGTAGCCACGTGGACTACTGGAATAGTCCACTTGCCTAGATCTTTGTCGGACCACGCCCCATGTCTGCTGACTTTGACAATGCCAGAGGCACCCCCACGCATGTTTTCATGGAGGTTGCCACCGCATGCTCTGTTAGATGACGCTTTCAAGGAAGAAATTAGGACGGACATTACTGACTACTTCACACATAACATGGGCTCGGTGGACACTGAGGCCACGCTGTGGGAGGCCTTCAAAGTGGTTATCCGTGGCCAATGTATAGCCCGCCAAGCCGGGGTACTAAAAGCCATACGTGGCTCTCTGGCATCACTGGAATCTCAAATAAAAGGACTCGAGACACTGTTTTACTCCTCTAACGACACATCTGTACTGGCTGATATGAAAGCCAAATTACTTGAATACGAGGACGAAGCACGACGAGAGATTAAATTCTTGGGGAAATATGCCGAGGCAAGGAGATATGGGGAGGGAGATAGACCGGGTAGGACACTGGCTGGTATGGTTCGGGCCCCACGTTCCACTACGTACATTCCTGAGTTGAGGGCTGCTGAGGGGGGAATGGTCAGAGGACAGCGGGACATCCTTACTGAATTCTCTCGGTTCTATACCAACCTTTACACAGCCACTCAACACACATGCCCTGAGGGAATGCAGGAATTCCTTGATTCCCTCGAGCTGGTTTGGTTCAGTCAAAACTACAGGGATTACATGGATCTACCAATCACGGTGGAAGATGTCGCACAGGTCATACGCAGTTTGCCCTTAGATAAAGCCCCAGGGTCAGATGGCCTGACTACGGCTTTTTACAAAGCATATGTGGAGGAATTGGCGCCGCGACTCCTGGCAGTATATGAGGAGGCTTGCGACTCTGCCATTTTGCCCCCAACGATGAGAGAGGCTGTCATAATCACCCTGTTGAAGCCAGGTAAACCCGAAACGGAGCTGGACTCCTATCGGCCTCTGTCATTGATAAATGTAGATGCAAAAATCCTGTCCAAATTAATAACTAATAAGCTACAGCCCTTGTTGCCCCTCATCGCGCGTCCGGACCAGTCGGGTTTCATCCCGGGTAGAGCCACCTCTCACAATCTCAGGACGATATTTTCGGTGCTGCACTATTTGCATCCCGATGTACAAGCTGCGGCGGTTTTCCTAGATGCCACTAAGGCATTCGACACGCTTGAATGGCCGTATTTATTCGTGATTCTATCCCGGATGGGATTCAGCCCCCAGTTTTTGAACCTCATCAAATTGCTGTACACCCAGCCAACTGCCCGTATCAAAGTGAATGGCCTACTGTCAGAGCCTTTCCCTATTTCGCGCGGGACGAGACAGGGGTGTCCTCTGTCGCCATTGCTCTTTGCGGTTGCGATGGAACCACTGGCCGCCCGCGTTAGACAACATCACACGGACAGGGGCATTGGGTTCAGCACTAGGAGCCTCATAATTTCATTATACGCTGATGATGTCACTTTATATATCTCTAACCCCAGGGAAAATTTGGACCCCATCTTGCGGGAATTTATTAGATTTGGAGGCCTGTCTGGGATCTCCATAAATTGGGCTAAGTCGGTCATCTTTCCGCTCACAAATAATACCATACCGGTAACTTCCGAATTCCCCTTGAGGTGGGAGGCAATGGCGGTCAGGTATTTGGGGATTTGGATCAGCCGGGACATGCAGGATATCTGGTCTTTAAATTATGGGAGGGCAGTGACCTGGTTGGAGGAAAAGGTGGGACTTTGGAAGACTCTCCCGATCTCACTGGCGGGGAAAATAGCCTTGGCAAAAATGATCATTCTGCCCAAATTTTTATATTTGTTTGCTAATGTCCCGATCCCGCTTACACAGTCCTTTTTAAAAGGGTCAGAGCTGCTTTGATCTCACTGGCTTGGGCGGGTGGTCAGGCTAGGGTGTCTTGGGAGCTTCTTACGCTCCCGCTGGTGCAGGGTGGGATGGGGGCCCCCGACATGCAGCTTTACGCACTGTGTGCTCAAGCGCAGTATTTGCACTACTGGACGTACCCTACGCCCTTTCAGCCACATGTTGCTGTGGAGATTGACGTTGTGGCGCCTGTCCCTCTGCCAGTGGCACTATACACGCCTTATCGCCGACCTAGAGAGGGAATAGACACTTCGGAAACTCTGCGCTGGGCGTGGGATGGGCTACGCAGACGGGCAGGGATGCCGGTGCTATACGCCCCTTCCATACCACTAGCACACAACCCGATGGTACCCGCTCTGAGGGATGGAATTAGCAAAACAATTGCTGAGAAAATGAAGCTACACACATTCGCAGACTTATACATTGGCAACGAGTTCCGCCCACCTCCGGCCGCGTGCGATGGACAGACAGTGCCGTTCACCGAAAGTTTCCTTTACCACCAGCTGCGTGCGGCGTGTCGTTCACTCCATGCCACCTTCCCGGCCCCTCCTCCTACATTGCTGGCCCTGGAGAACCTGCTGCGCTCCCCTTCCCCCGGAGGCTAGTGACACGACTGTACAGACAGATGCAGACCTCGTCGCCGCTGGTGACACCCAAGGCGCTACAGGGTTGGAATTCAGAACTCCCGGAGCCATTGACGGAAGACCAATGGTCGTTCTGCTGTCGCCAGCTCACCGAGCTATCGCCGAATTACAGACTTAGATTAGTTCACTTTAAATTCCTACATAGATATTACAGAACACCTAAGGGGTTACACCGTATGGGTCTTAGGGAGGATGACCGTTGCTGGCGCTGCGGGTCTGCGTCAGCATCCTTTTTACACATGGCTTGGGATTGTCCGGCATTGGGGACTTATTGGAACACGACGTTTATGATAATTAACCAAATACTCGGAGTGTCGCTTGACCCTACCCCATTGCTGGGCTTACTGTGCTATGTAAGAGACACACGACCCCAAGTGCGGAAGTTACACGCATTATTGCTGTTGTTAGCTAAACGCCGGGTAGCAATACATTGGGGACAGAGGAGGGCACCGTCCACGAAGGACTGGTTGCAGGATGTGACATATGGACAGGCCCAACTTACCACTTTTTGGGAGTTAATGCCCCTCACTTCCAGGCCACGAGACATATGGGAACCATTTTTGAGCTGGGCACGGGAACGACAGGGTCCTGATGGTGGTACACAGCCCCTGGCTGATTCCCCGGGTGAAACACAACACTGGATTACATTAAATTTCATGTACAATGTGACGGTATACTGTACAGTAGACGTGGAATAACATCGGGAATTCATGTATAATGTATACTGTGCATTGCAGTGGGCATGGGTGTTTAGGCCTCACAATTACATATTCAGACGAAAGGGAGAAGATCTAGTGCCATTGAATGTAGACTACTGGAGTGGCGGGTGTGCTGAACTTGATTACTGTTACTGTACCCGGAATATGCCGATGGTATCCGTCACAGGTTTCGGAATGTACTGGCTACTGTTATTGTTATGTTTGTATGATAAATTGTGTTCAAATATCAATAAATACAATTTCAAAAAAAAAAAATCTAAGAGCAACAAATTAAATGACAGAGGCATAAAGGACTATGAAGAGGCCCTCCACAGGCACAGTCTTGATAGACAACCAAGTATTATCAGATCAGCCGGAAATATATAGTGAATGTGCAGTTCCTGAAAGCCTTGAAGGTCTGTTAGTTCTTTTGTTTGTTCTTTCCTGTGATTGTTTGTTCCTAGTGGCAATATAGTGTTTCAGTGATAGTCTGTGCTTTATAAATAAGTTGCCAACGTCAAGCCCTAAGATCCTTATATGAAGGGTTGTTTGAAAGTGGAGAACATTTTTGCTCTTAGATGCAAGTTCTAAATGAACAAAACTAGAATATCTGAATCTAAAATCATTGATATTACCTTCAATGGTACTAGCTTTCTATGGTCTTTTATTTAAATTGTTTGAAAGAGACCATACTGCAATTTTGGTGTTTCGACGATGAATCCAGCTGCTTGAAATTATTTCATTGATAATACCATTATTTTGAAGATCACCTGGTTGTGTGATGGACAAATATGCGTTCTGAAGAAATGTAAGTCCCTCTTGTTTAATGGTGCTTTTGTGCTTTATCAGACAACTTTCTCAGTCACTTGTTGAAAATCTTCAGAGTGCAGTTCTACAAATCTCAGCCATGGTTATTCTGAATTTGAAATGCTTCAGTGGAGAACAAAATCTGACTTTTGACTGTGTTGTGTCAGATGTGCACTGATCTTGTATTAAAGTTACATCGTGTGTCCAGGTAATAAGGTTATAACAAAATTAAGAGACATAGACTCCAAATGATACAGAAATTGGGAGGGGCATGTTTGAGGCTCCTTTGGAATGAACGTCATGCTATAGGAGAGTGAACAAATTTACACTGACTTCTAGTCTCTTGAGCACCAGGGCGGGCTAGTTTAGATTTTAAAAGGTGCATCTACAACTGCCATACCAGGTGTGCGCACCCTGCTTTTATGAAGAACCTGGACCAAAGGAACACACCCTCCCTCCTCATGGCCTGTGTCGGTTGCTGCCTTTAACATAAACAGGTCTCCGTGGAAATGGTGATCAATGAGACTGCAGTAGTTGAAAAGCTCAGCCTCAACAAAATATTAGCCTTCACTTTGTTTCTAGGGGTGTTGTAGTATTTCTAGGAGCCATAAGGGTTCATACCAGATTTACCAGGGAGGTGGTTCTGTTACACATCACCTGGTTTATAAATCGTATTGTATTCCATAGCTTGAAACGCTCGGTATTCATATAACGATTGATAGAACTATTGTAATACTCTGTAATCTTAATGGGTCGGGATATTCTGTTTGAATTGACCATATTCTGAGCTAAACTATAAAAAAGAATTAATTTGGCGTTAATCGCGAAAGACTGATGTGCTGTTCTTTTGTGGTTATATTAGAACAAGTGAGACAAATGAGAAGCATACACTATACTCTGCGTTTTTTATGTTTGTGATTGAATTGTACAAATTGTTTGGTCTACTTAGCCCTGCACCATCTCGCGCATAACAACTGATTAATTCCTGCAACTCACCATCAATAAACACAAAATATTGCGCTGAAAACGAAATCATTTTTAAAAATGTTTAATGCTTCTGTTCGTTTTTCATGTACAGTTTACCGTGAGCAAACTTGGCTACTGCTTTTATTGATTACGATAGGCTTGTCGGTTTTGTCACTTAAAGAAGGAATGTAAGGTACTGTTTCTCGGTTGGTTCTCTCATCACTCGTTGTCATATTCGCAATCTCCATTTACAATATTAGCGACAGCACCGCCTACAGCTAGTTTGGTGTAACAGATGAGGAATTGTATCATCCAATCCTTCCCAGAATCAGACGGGAGGCTCCTCGACTTTATATAGCCTTTGTGAAGCCTGTCTGGTGAACGGCTCCTATACACACCTTCGTTTCCGTCTCTTGTATACGGGGGCATCTTTGGGGAGTTACACCCCCCAATAAATGCATTTTCTGATAAGGTACAGATGCCTTCAGTCGGGTATGGTGTGGTGTCTGTCTGTCGGATTTCACCAGGAATATTTTACATACAGACAAAAAGGCACACACTCGCTCTTCCGCTCTGTTTTGAAAGTCCTCAAAAACGTTGGTTATTTTACAAAATGTTTTTTTTCTCACTTAGTGCTCCTACCAATCCGCATTCCTCTCCCTTTACAATACCACGCAAGCCCCTGTCATGCGCCCTGCTTGTAGCATAATGTATTTTAACATTATATGCCAGCGTGACTCTGAAGTTCACCCCCCCCAATCTTATTGACCAAGCTACACCCCTACTTGTAGACTGTTCCATGCCATTTTGGCCCCTTAGTTACTGATGCTTCTTAATTCTCTGCACCGCATGTCCCTTCTGAAGTAATTGTGTTTTCTAAAGTTCACTTTTTGGTTTCCAAACGGAGCTAATTGTGTTCACAAAGGCCTTTAGTTATGGTCACCTAGATGTGTGTGTTCTGGTAGAAAATGTAAGATTTCTCCACATTGCACAGAGCTGTAAAACATGCACCTAGGCTTGTCAACCCCCAAGTTTTTTCTAATTTAGGTAAACTGTTGATCTTTTTGAGCTACTCAAACTAGTATAAACTTCTAATGGCTTGTTTATTTTGAAAACACACATTGAATATTTTGAAATGACTGACCTTGTATTATTCATATATTTGCTAAATGTCAACGTCAAGGTAAGTTGGATACTGTTAGATTTGTTCAAGTGGACAAGGACTTGATGGCCTGTGGTATTCAGATTTGCATTAGTCAGAGATGCTATGTTAGTGGTGCATTTCAAAACAGTAAGCTCATGCCTCCTTTTGAATGTTGTAGCATTTTTGGATACCTATATAAATCAATGGTGGTTGTCGCAATTCACTGTGTCCTGGTGCATTCTTGCCTGCCCTTCCCATTTCTGTGTCAGCTTACCCATATAGTGCCCCCGATTTTCAAAAATGCAAGTCTTCCAATTGCTCAGATTTGTCATTTTGAGATTAAGAAACCTCAATTATTGGCGCATCTCAATGTTATTTTACTGTTGTGCTTTATTTGCCTGTGTGGCAGGAGAACCTGTAGGTGGGGTTGGTGGTGACTTTAATGTATTTTGTCACTGTATTGAAGACTGTGAACATGGCTGGGTCTATTATTTGCCTGTATCCTAAGCTACACCCCCAGTACATTTTTAGTAGCAACCTGTACCTCCAATTGCAGCCTCCCATCCATCTACCATACAAGTGTTGAGTGTATGTCTCAGAATGACGGTTAGCAGGAGTACGGTTTGTCTACTAAGTTGAGTAATTAATTACTTTTCCATTTTTATTGTATTTGCCTTTTTTCTTGATTAAGTGAATGCTTAGGTTTTGCAAGGGCTGGGTTGAGGGTTGCTGAATTAAGTTCTTAATGCAAGCCCACAAATGTAGGGCCTCACCTTTTCTTTCTTTCTACACATTTAAAGGAATATATAGTAAAAACGCTATGACAAACGCTTTACATTGGTAGCTAAAATCATGGCTGTATAACAAACGTTATTAGACAGCACACTGAGGCGCTGTTGGAAAGGTTTGTTATTTAATATTGCTCCCACTATTATTGTCATTTTACCTGCTCATGTTGTGTCACGATTTCCTGATTTGATCTGATCCACAAAGGTGTCAAAGTGGTTGAAGAATTACTTTTTTGAGGACTCCCTGCCGTCTATCTAGCACAGTGTTTTTTCTTCCTGCAAATTGAACCGTTCTGTGAAACAGTGTTTGCTTGAGAACCAAACTGCCCTTCTAATGGTCATCGCAGAGCCTCGAAGGCGTGATGCAAAGACTGGAAGAATGCCCTGGAGGTGTTGGGTAATTCTTGTATACTGATCCCGTGGCTTCTATGACTGGTCTGCGACCGAGCTCCTCAACCTGGACTCTGATACTGATCCTGCGCTTGGTTTCTTGTGGAAGGCTATAGTGTAGCTTATACTCACTAGGTGAAATATATAATGATGCTACGTAAGCCATTTATGAAATGGTTGGCAGTAATATACACATTTTATGAAAGGATCACCACTACATCTTAGGATATGAAGGTACTTTTAAAAAGAAAACTGTAAAAATAATTGGATTACATTGTCTAAATTTCAGCATATACTTGCAACAGTAGAAAGCATCATTTGTTAAATGGAGATTAGCGATACATAAAATATATTAATATATAGGATCTATATTCCTTAAGAAAACATATTTTACATTGTCTTAGAATGCCGGTTGTTTATATTTAATGTTATTGGTCCCTTGCATATTCATTGGCAGTAGTACAATAGCCTTTGCATTTCCATTGTTTGAGCTCTAATAGCTACATATTCCCAATGGCCTTCTTTAATCTGGCGCTGTCTTTCTTAAATGGCAAATCTCCTTTTCAGCCATTGATAAAGCGCCCTTCACTAGGCACTTGTCTCAGGAATGTGTTTGAGGCTCCATCCCCTGGCACTGTCCCTTCGGGGGGCATGCTGGTCCGAGTTTGTTTTGTGGCGCGTTGTTATTCCCTGTGGATGACCAGTGCGGGGTTGGAATGCCGTCAGAGCGTGATGTAAACATATACGAAGACAATCACACACAGGTTCAGCACCGTTCCAATGATACCCAACAGCGCCAAGATAGACTCCTCTCTCTCCTCCTTCTCCTCCCGTCTTCTCACTTCTTCTGCTACTGTGATGGCGGAGGTAACCATTTTTCCCAAAAATACCTTCAGCAGAGTTCTGGCAGCTGTCTGGAAGAATGAGGGAGGGGGGAATGAATAAATTAACCGTGCAATAACCTCCTCTTTGTAGCTCGATACAGGAATGTATGCATCACCCGTTTTAGTATTTTCAATGCATATCACAGCATTACATACATAGCATGAAATACTTCCTTTATTTCGGTGTGTTGCTTTTTTATATATATAAGTCTGCATTTAGCTATCTCTCACCATGCAACCTCAATTTGTGAATTGATTGTCTCGTGTGCTCCATGACCCTTACCCTACCACTTGAAGAGCAGAGTCTTGTTGACCTGAAGAGCGTGTTCCAACAAGACATGTGTTGATTAAAGCATGAGCATGAAATGAACAAAACGCTAGTAGTGCATACCCTGCATTGCTCCACCATAAAGGTGTATGAATAAGTGGACTTACCGACATGCATGGATTAGTAGGCACATCGGTCCTATATGTGTCCATGAAGTATAGAATGCTAGCTTAACCAGAATACAGTCAGACGCCATCGCATGTGCACCTCGAGAAGCTTCATTTTAGCGTTAACGGCTACTCCCTGCTCGCTCTTCAAGCTGTTGCAAAATACACAGCTTCTGAATCTGAATTGACATTCTTTCACTATCTAATCAGCTTCATGCTTTTATAAGGGGTGGCCCTTCCTTACTCCTATGAAATACAGTTGTATTGTGTGTCCAGTGAGTATAATTTGTGTAAACTTGTTACTTCAGTGAGCGTCGTTAGCCCGCTGTACTGTGATAGTTTCCTAGTAAACATTGGTGTTTATCAACCCGGCTATAGTGCCCGGAGAATCCATGATCTGGTATGCACCAAAAAGCAACCCATTTGTTTTCTCGTATAAGACCTGTTCATTTCTCGTATAAGACCTGTTCATTTCTCGTATAAGACCTGTTCTTTTCTCGTATAAGACCTTTTCTTTTCTCGTTGCTGCGACATAAACGCGCTGCGAGAATCAACTATCTTCACTTGCACATATCAAAGAAAAGATGTCAAATGCGTCTCTACCACAGAGGGTTGCTTCGAATACAAGCGACGCACGCTACATGGCAGTGTGGCGCTGTCAAATATCGCCCCCCCCGTTCCTCTTGCTAGCATCGCTTGTGAGCGCGCGCAGAAAAGGCGAACGTTCCTTACCCTACTACATTGCATGAGGGATAAAATAGCATCCGGCATGCTTCCGAGTCCCCAACAGTGTGGTGAAGCAGCCCTTTCTCTTCATGGAGTGCTGCTATTTCCACCGAGCGCGGGAGAAAAGCAAACGTACACAGAAGACCGTTGTCCTTTGTCTTTGAAGCACCGGGTTGTCCTGGGTTACCAAATGCTTCACCAAAAAGCCCAATACATCAAAAATCCATTTAGGCAGCGCGAGTGAAGGATGGTGCTTTCTGGTATCGATCTCCGGCATTAAAAGGGGCCCGTCCTCACAGATGTTTGGTTCCCTTCTCGCTTGCGGTGAATGTTTTGAATGAAAAAGCGGTGCACGTCCCTTGTTGGTGGGGCTCGGAAACAATGGAGAACAAAGGTTGCGCTCTGAGATATTTGCTGCCTACGAGTGGTTGAGTCTCGACAGTCCCTCCCGACGAGCCTCCGTGCTCGGTTTCTCGTCAGCCGCCCATAGATGCGACTCACGGCGCCTTGTAACTGTACTTAACGCGCTCCGCTCCACTACGCGATAGTGCCCCAGACATTGAGGAATGTGTGCACGAGTCTGAGCCGTGACGCCAGTCCTGGGAGCGCCCCACACCTGCATTCACCGTTCCCGAAGCCGTGTCCGAGGGATTCTGGGCTTGGCAGAGCATATCCCCCAGTCTCATCCGAGGGGCACGGGGACAGCGGCGCCGGCTGCCTGCGCTAGCGTGATGTAGCATTGATTAAACATGCACTTGGCACTTGCTGAATAAAGGACGCCTGCAAGCCACCGTTCCAGACAGCGAGTTGCATAACAATGTGAGATGGCGCTGCCTATTCATTGTCATGCCAAGCACACTGTAATCCCGTAACAACAGTGAACTTGCACTGATTGGAGGGCGGTGCCGAGTTACTACACGTTCCCCGATGAAGGGTTGCCTGACACATTTTGTCGGTGGGGCGCCTGGGTGAAACACGTACCTATATCTGTCTGTGCTGTGTTGGCCATATTAATATTTTAGGAAATTATTTCCGTATTTAATTTTGTGTTCTTTCGTGTTGATACCCTAAATGTCATGCCGCCGTGAATGCGTCATCTTTTTCTGAGTTGGTGAAGACATCACAATGTTCTGGTTTGCTCCTTGGATTGTGCGTTAAACACGCTTTCCATTTCCTAAGTGCATTTGGTTGCATTTCATGAGACTGATAGCCCACATTTGATTGTTGAATTTTGCGTTTGTCTGCTATCACATACAGTTGATATTTTGGGATAAATATTTTGCGTTGTACGACGTTCAGGGTTGAATATTTTCATCTTAAAGCCATAGGGGAAACTAAAAACTCAGCGATTGGGGCAACATGCAAGCACTGGTAATGAATGCCACCCCGTCACATTGATGATTTAATTTGTCTAATTGCTGAATGGAAATTTATATCTTGAGGTGGTATGGCCAGTGCTTTAAATGGGCAGGTAATATTGTGGACTGACCATATGAATTATTTATTTTTTACAAGAGAGTCTGCTAGTATTTCCCAGCAGTAGTATAGCATAGTTAACATGGGAATACGGGCACTTCTCGCTAGTGAACAGGTTACTGTGGGCTATTGAGTACCTGCACATTTATGTATTCTTTTTAAGCACTGGGTACTGCATTCCTAATGTGTTTGCATTGTTCCTGTTTTTCTATATTGCCTAATCTCTAGTGTTATCCCGTGAGAACGGATACAGTAAACTAAAGAATTGTAGGCAATTTTAATGGCGAATCAAAGCCCAGTGATTCTTCCAAGGGAACCCTTTAGTTTATTTACAGCATACACTGCAATGTACTTTTTGCTTAACAGTTGGCTTTTTAAACACCCTCTGTCCTTGCAGTTTCTCTCGAATTGTTCGGATGACATTGCAATGCATAAGACTTCTTTTCTGAGAGATAATTTTATCCACAGACTCCTCACTTTTTAAATTTGCCCAAGGTTCCAAATTGGATCAGGAATTTTACACAGCAGCTTCTCTCGTGCCAGAAGGTGGCACCATTGTGTCTGCGGCAACATCGCACTGTCATGAATCAACTTAGAGGCCCACTGAAACCAATAAAGGGAGCGGAACAGGAAAACAAAGCCAAACAAGACAAAACCTGCCTCCCCCAAAGATAATCTAAGTTTGCTATGTAGTCATTTTATATTTCTTATCATAAATATATTTAAGTGCAAGTCAACTGATATTATCAAAGCATATTCATGAAAACAACATATCATATTTTCAAAAGGAACATATTTCTATTATACATGTTTTGATCATAACATGTACGTAATTTGTCACTATTATTGAATTTCCAAAACCAAAATTAATCAACTCCTCCCACATCACATACAATCATCCCCCGATAAAAATCATGACCCCATTCATACTACACACACCTCATGCATACTACACCCTAAAAAAATCAACTCAAGTTCATTTCCTATTAGCCTGTTATAATAACTTTCCAAACATGTGCAGACGCATAATTCAGTCAAACCCGGCAGGCACCGTACACCTTCTTCAGGGCACCAACCAACCAAAAACAAGCGGGGGTGACGTGGAGGTAACACAGTATACCTACAGTAACAATAATAATAAATGGCAGTAAACAAACACTGCAGACTCCAAAATCTGTTCACACATGAAGATATCAGTAAAGCAGTCCCTTCACCACTTGCATATTAAATCAATTCACCATATCACCTAACAGTGCCTATACAAACATGCTGTAGGTGTACACTCTTAAGTGAGCCTTTGCCAGTGTTCATCTCCAACTCTATATAAAAAACCATCACACCTACCACCAAGCGTGCACAAATACCTCACCTAATCATAAACATAGTCCCCCTTCATCAAGACCTCTCATTCACTCTTTTGATCACAGGACTGAATACCATATGCCTCTCTTCTTTATCCAGAAAACTGAAAAATAAGAGGTAGCAAAATCTAATGTAACTTATTGCAATCCATTCAAAAGGATACAGACAAACCTCTTAACGTGATTAATTGCCGCCAATATATGCTTGGTTTAAACAAACAGAATTCCTCTAATTCCGCACGGTTTGGCTCAATATAGTTCACCGCTATGTATGAGCAACAGATTTTTCCTACAAACGAAAAAGCATTAAGATGTGTACATTCATCTTTATCCCCTTACCGTGAGGACAGGCCCTCTGTATAGCTTACAAATATCGGGAACTCACAGATTAGTATATTTCCATAGATCTTAAACAGGCCATCCTTTCCTTACCCCCAAAACGTAGCTAAGCACTCCATAGATTACTAACCTGAATACGTTTCAATAGATCTCCATAAGAGGGAAACAGAGAAACTAGCTTCTCCAAACAGTCGTGGTTAAATACACGTTGCGTCTCTTACGATCACTAGGACAGGGCCCTGCGGCCATTTCTGTTTGTAACGCTACCCCAGCGGCCATCTTAAAATTCTTATACTGAAAGAAAAGAACAGAGATTTCTAATTATGAATGGAACTAAATACCGAAACATTCCTGAAGTTTGCATTCAGCCATCTGCATTCCAGCTCTGACCAAGAGTCTATGTGTATGCTGTCATAAATGCAGAATTCAAACAAGGTAAAAAACTACCCTCTTTGTCAAACAAACAGTCGAGGAATTCATATACTGACGCACCTCTTTCATCACTTAAAATGAGCCCTAAAGCCCTTCCTATTTAAATCGCTAATCCGGTGGCCATCTTAAAATGATTATACTGGAACAAAAAAGGGGAAGAACAACATTTATTTGCCCTAACCATTGTTAATGTAGTTACTGTTCACAAAGACTCCACCATTTACCTTCTCCCTTGTAGGACTCGGCACAAATTCACAATATAAGCAATGTAAAAAAAACAACAACTGAACAACAACTACCTACCGTGCCTTGCATAGTTTTGATAACTCTTTCAGGCAAAACTCATAACTGTCACACACACCCAAATTCCTATAGTCAAACAGAGGCAAAAAAAAACAAGAAGAGAAAACAAAACAGCCGCAATAGGCAAACGGGCATAGTCACCCCTACCTATTGGATCAGCAAAGTTTCTGGCCAGCTGAATTTCCTAGAGAATCAATGGGAAGAAACCATAATACCTTCTATAATCAGCAAATTGAAATGTATTACAAGCATTCTCCCATGATATTTTATCATTCAGACCCTGCTTGTAGGTACTCAAATTGTAAATTCAATATACTTCTCTCTTTCTCCGATAGGCATTGCTATCTTTCCCCTTAATAGTTCTAATCTTCTCCAATAAAATCCACTTCAGGCTACTACAGAAATGATCACAATCAATGCAATATTGTACCATGGGAGCCTGAATTTTTGTTATTGCGTAATGCTGAATCTGATAGAGACAACTAGCCGCAGATTGCTTAACTTGTGAATTCTCCCCAGGTGGCAGACAGCAGTACCTCTGTGCACGGGGGGACTTCGCCGCATGACTCGGTAACGACGTCTGATTCGTATGCGACGTCAGTGGAGCCTTATAAGTCCCCTCTGGCGCACTGATGTCAGTTTCTTCTTCTTCCGCACCACACGCGGATCTGGAGTACCGTATCTCTGGCTGTTTTTCGGCCTGCTGTGATGAATTTTTTCATCTGAAACAGTGTGCCTTCTTCTATGCCCTCTAGGTTTAAATCCTGTGGGTCCTGTGCTCGACAGATGTCGGGTACGGAGCCACATTCTATTTGTATGTGGTGCTTGGGTGAGCATCAAGACACCGAAGAATGTGATGCCTGCCAGCGGTTGAAGCCGAAGGCGCTGCAGGAGCAACGAATGAAACTTCTGATGGCATGGTTGTCACGGACTTGCAGTTCCTCGAGGCATCAGTCGTCTTTCCGGTCTGCAGTTAGTCGGCCCAGAGGTCGTTCCCGTGAGCTTCACTCTTCATCCCGTGGTCGAAGGCAGCGGTCCCAGTCCCCGGATACGTCTCACGGTAAGCGGCGTCACAAGTGATCAAAGTCGCGGCCTTCTATTGCTCCTTCGACTCGCAACGTGGAGTCTCCTCACGTCCCAGCACTGAGGCCTCCGCTCAGACATCGCTCCCGCGCCTCCCTGTTTTTCCTGGTGCCGGGACGACTTGGAACCAGATGCAAGAGTATTACAATGCTCTTCATCTTGTCTTTGGACCCTCACCTTCCTCTGGAGCACCTGCGGGTCCCAAGGAGGTCGTAGGTACGCCAACTGCGACATCGCCGGCGGATTCGCTCTCGACGGCAGTCCGAGACTTGGACACAGTGGCGCCCGTGCACGGCCCTTCGGGGCTCCCACCTGTGGCACCGGCTGACTCCAACACGACATCGGTGGTTCCTCCGGCAATTGTTTTTATGGTGCTGGAGGGCTCCGAGCAGGAGTCGGTGCACAACGCTGTTTGGAGTCCTGCGGAATCTGCTTCCCCTCGCCCCCTTGTGTCTGTGTTGATGTCGGCACCGACTGACTCCCTTCCACCTTCCCATGACAACGTCGATACGGCGCCGTTTCGGCGCCATTTCCATAGCCATTTTTGGAACTGATAGTTTCTGTGGGTGCTTCACAAGAACAGTTGGTGGAAGGACAGGAGTTGGTTCCTTTAGTGCAACCAGTGCTTTTGGACCCTCTTATGTTGGACAGCTGGATTGCCGAGTTGGGTGAAGCGAGTGGGCTAGATTCATCCCCTGCTTCTACTCTTTTATCTCCTCCTGGCCTTGCCTCAGAAGTCAGTTCTTCCTTGGCAGGAGTGTTGAAAAGAGTGGCTGAGGTCTTACATTTGACTCTGCCTACAGTGGAGAAATCTACAGACTCTCTCATTGAGGTTCTTAATCCTGGCCAGTCGGGGATAAATCCAGTGCTCCACTTTTGTAAGGCACTTTCTGATATTTTACTAGGGGCATGGGCTAAACCGGAGTCATGTATGCCTGTGGATCGTACTATTGCCCACAAGTACTGCCCTGCCCCTGATGACCCCGCTTTCCCTTTTAGTCAGCCAACTCACCACAGTTTCGTCGTTCAGGCTGCTACAGCTTCCCATGATATGGGTAACCTTCCTCATTCCCCACTTGACAAAGAGTCCCGAAAGCAAGACTCTTGTGAAAAACATGTCTCTCTTCCACCAGTGTGGCGTTACGCTCCACTAACACGATTTGCTCTTCTCCTGTGGGATGCAGGATGTTTCCATCTTGGGACATTTAGTCGCGCGCACCAGTATTGCGTTATGCTACCTCTTCTGGTTGGAGGTTGAATCTGGCTGTCTCCATGGAGACTTTGTTGCCACCAAGGACCTGTAGCTCGGTGGAAATGTGTTGTGCCTCTGGTGGTACAGGCAACCCCAGGACTGGGGTTCAAATCACTCCTATGTTGGGAAACATACGGCCATGCCGTCTTGAATGTTCCCGCTTTCGTCCGATTCGGAAGCGCAGCAGGGTTGGTCTGGTGGGTATTCAAATGGGAGACAGCCTGGGCTTTCCTGGTTCTGTTCCCTTTCTATTATGTTCTGTTATCCCCTATGCATCATGGCCATTGCGAGATCATTGTATGGATCTAGGATCTGTATATCTATGTGCCCTTGTTGGGCTTCCGCTGGGAATTGTTTTCCCTCATCCATCTTGTGAGATGATAATTCCATCTGGATATCCCGTTTGGTAATTTACGGGACTCTATTGTTTTCTTCATCTTGACCTTCTAGGTTCAGCGTGTTGTGTGTGCTTGTTTGACAAGTGTTCTCTTTCATGTATATTTCCATTGGGGAGTGCGTGCCTGTTTGGATTCTTCTAGCAGGCAATGTTGTCTTTTCAGCCAAGTTCCCCGCTCTCTTCTTGGAGGGCACCCCCCCCCCACCTTTTTTTGCTCCATTATGTCGCCTGTTACTGGGAGCTGGTTTCAGCTCTGTGTGTTTCGATGTGCACACATAGTGTCTTTTGGGCGTTGCTGTGTCTTATTGGGCTGCTACATCATTTTCCTGCCAAGGTGTATTGGCAGGACAGTGTTTGAGTGTTTACATTATTGCCTTTTTGACTATATATTGGTTACCCGGACCTCTATGCTTGTGTGGTGCTGAGTCGTTTTTGGTCTGGTATGATTACATTTCTGTCTCCAGATCCATAACTTCCGTTACCAAAAAAAAGGGTGAGAAAAGGAAACGGGATGAGGGATTTTCTCCACTGAAGAACGGCTTATTCTTCGTTTGGTGTATGCTCCGTTTCTCTGGGACCTTCCCCTCCATGGGTTAGGTGGATTGGCTCTGATGGTTCTCTTCTGTTTATTCTTTATCAGGACAGGAACGCTCATGTGCTTCTTGTCGTTCCCAAGTATCTGAAAGAGACACGTTAGTGACAGATTCCTTACCTTAGAATATCCCCAGTCGTCAGGCTGGATCCGGAAAGTTTTGCGTAGCAGTACTCTTGCGCGTCGGTAGGCGGCGTCGTGCGGCTCCGCGTCCGTCGTCGGGATAGCCGGGATGACGTCGCGGGCAGTACTTAGACGATGCCCATGCGCGCTGACGTCAGTTCTTCTTTTTCCGCGCCAGTAAGCACAGATCCGGGAAGAGCAGTGCCCTACTCATTTTTTGACTAAGTTTTTTGTGATTTTTATCACTGTTTTTTCTCGAGTCGTTCGACTCCGACGGTGTCGGTAGGGATGCCCGGCTTCAAGCCATGCGACGCCTGTGGTCGGATGATGTCGATCACGGACCCGCATCGAGACTGTCTCTACTGCCTCGGGCGCGACCATGACTCCAAGTCGTGCCCCGACTGCCGGGCCTTGCATCCGAAGGCTTTGCGAGAGTGGTCTCGAAAGCTCCTCGAGGTCCGGCAGTCGGCTCCGCGCCACTCCAAGCCCCGGTCACGTGAGAGGTCGAGGGGCCGGTCGCGGAGTCCACATCGGTCGTCGGGGTCCAAGTCTTCGCACTCCTCCGGTAAGTCGAAGCACAAGAAGTCGAAGAAGCGTCATCGCTCGACGACTTCCCCTCGCCGGTCTCGCGACTCGGCTGAGGGTCCTGTCGGCACCGTCCCCGCGGCTCCGGGAGTGCCTGTGGAGCCGCCGCCGCATTACCCGCCCTATCCGGGTTCGGCGGCGACTCCGGCCGAAATACAGGAGTTCCTGTCGGCCATGGCCCGCCTCTTCAGGCCTCAAGGTCCCCCCGGTGCGCCTTCGGGCCCCGCAGGCCCTGATGGGGTTCCTACGGCGCCGCCAGTCACGCCGGCCCCGACCCCGGCTCTGGTGCTGCCACAACCCCGATCGACGCCGGTTGACCTGACGACACCTCCACCGGCGTCGATTTCACCGGTGCCGTTCCCGACGCGCGTTGTACCCCGGTTCTCTCCGGAGCCGGACACGTCGCCGGACCGACGTCGATCGACGCCGGCTCCGACGAGACCTTGGGTCCCACATGTCCCTCCTACTTACTTTGAACCTGAATTGGAGGACGAAGAGAACTGGGAGGGGTCTGAGGACCCTCTCACTGCCCAATGCGAGTTTGATCAGGACTGGGCTGAGGAACTTGGGGATGCCAGTGGTCTGGACACCTCCCCTGACACTGGCATGCTGTCTCCTCCTTCCGTGGCAACGGAGGAGGGAGCAAACTTTGCAACAGTGTTGCGTAGAGCAGCTGAGGCCTTACACCTCCAGTTGCCTACAGTGGCTGTCAGGACTAACATCCTGACGGAAGTGCTTCAGCCGGCGGCTACCTCCTCGGAGCCACTGCTGCCGTTCAACGAGGCACTTTCTGACGTTCTTTTGGGCACCTGGTCCAAGCCCACCACAGGGGCTCCTGTGGATAGGAACGTAGCCCGACGCCATCGCCCTGCTCCGGGCGACCCCCTGTTCCTCTCCCAACACCCCACCCCTGAGAGCTTGGTTGTCCAAGCCTCTGCTTCCCAAAGCGCCTTCCCTACCGCTCCCCCGGATAGGGAATCCAAAAGACTGGATCAATTTGGGAAGAAGGTTTTTTCTTCCTCCAGTGCTGGCTTGCGATCTGTCAACACCACTTGCCTCTTGGGCCGATATTCCCACTCCTTGTGGGATTCGGTGGCGCACGTTCTGCCCCAGTGGCCTGAGGAGGTCCAGGCACTGCTTTCCGTCGCCATTGCGGAAGGAAGAGGTGCGGCAAAGTACACCATCAGATGTGGCCTTGATACCGCCGACTCGCTAGGCAGATCGCTTGCGACGACAGTGGCGCTGCGCCGTCACGCCTGGCTGAGAACCACTGGTTTCTCGGGCGATGTCCAAAACACTCTTATGGACATGCCCTTTGATGGGGTCGGTCTTTGTGGAAATAAGGCAGACCATGCGCTGGAGCGCTTTAAGGACTCGCGGCCTACAGCCAAGTCCCTGGGCCTTTCTGCTGTGCGCCCTCCGCAACAGTCTGCTTTTCACCCCTTTCGTGGCCACGGAAGGGGCGCCCAGTCACGTCTGCTGCCCAGCCACCGGCCCGCGCAGCAAGCGTCTTCGCGTGGCCGAGGACGTGGCTCCCGCCGAGGCGGGTCGGGTAACCAGCGTGCGGGTCAGGCCACCACCCCCGCCCCGTCTGCGGCCTCCCAAGCCCTCCTAGTCCTTCCTTTCAGGTCCACAGCACGCCAGTAGGGGGCAGGGTCCGCCATCACCATAACCACTGGCGTGCCATCACCTCGGACAAGTGGGTCTTGGACATTGTCCGAAGGGGCTACTCCCTCCCCTTCGAGACCACCCCCCCAGCCATGCCACCTCAATACCACCGCATGTCAGGGGATCACTTGGTACTTCTTCAGAAGGAAGTTGCGGCCCTCTTGGCCAAGGGGGCCATCGAGCGCGTTTCGACCCCAGAAGTAGGGTGTGGTTGTTACTCCCACTACTTTCTGGTGCCCAAAAAGGACAAGGAGGACATGCGTCCTATCTTGGACCTCCGGAACGTCAATCGCTTCCTCCGGAAGGAGAAGTTCAAGATGCTCACCCTAGCTCAGGTCTTGACTGCCCTCGACCCTGGAGACTGGATGGTAGCGTTGGACTTGCAGGACGTGTATTTCCACATCCCCGTCCTGCCGGCCCACCGGCGTTACCTGCGGTTCACGGTAGGCCTCGAGCATTTTCAGTTCACCGTGGTCCCCTTTGGCCTTACCAGCGCCCCTCGGGTGTTCACGAAAGTGATGGCAGTGGTCGCAGCTCATCTGCGCAGATCAGGGGTTCAAGTCTTCCCCTATCTCGACGACTGGCTGTTGAAGGCGGGCTCGCCCCAGGCTGTCGTCTCCCACCTCCAGACTACGGCCGACCTCCTGCATGCGCTGGGGTTCTCCATCAACGTGCCGAAGTCGCACCTGATCCCCTCTCAGAAGCTCCTCTTCATCGGAGCGGTTCTGGACACGACGCTCTTTCGGGTCTATTCTCCCGAACGACGAGTCCAGGATATTCAGGCTATGATTCCGATCTTTCAGCCTCTATCCTGGGTTTCGGTCAGGATGACCCTGAGGCTGCTGGGCCTCATGGCCTCCTGCATCCTGCATCCTGCTGATCAATCATGCCAGGTGGCATATGCGGGCTCTGCAGTGGGACCTGAAGTTCCAGTGGGTGCAGCATCAGGGAGACCTGTCCGAGTCCGTCCAGATCTCAGAGTGCACTTCAAGACAGTTGCAGTGGTGGCTCACAAACCGGCATTGGGTCAATGGCAGATCCCTGACCCTTCCCCAACAGGAGCACACAGTGGTGACGGACGCGTCCCTCCTAGGATGGGGTGGCCATATGGGAGAGGCGGAGATCACAGGCCTCTGGTCTCCGGCGGAGTCCAGGCTCCATATCAACCTTCTGGAGCTTCGGGCGATCCGACTTGCACTGAAGGCATTCCTTCCCTCTGTCAAGGGGAGAGTAGTGCAGGTGTTCACAGACAACACCACCGCCATGTGGTACTGCAGCAAACAAGGCGGGCTGGGGTTGTGGACCCTATGTCAGGAGGCCCTGCGCCTTTGGACATGGCTGGAACATCAGGGCATTTCCCTGGTGGTTCAACACCTGGCAGGTTCACTGAACGCCAGGGCGGACGAACTCAGCCGCAGGTGCATGATGGATCACGAATGGCGTCTTCACTTGGACGTGGCGCAAGGTCTCTTTCAACAGTGGGGAGAGCCTTGGTTAGATCTATTCGCCACCGAAGAGAACGTGCAATGTCAGCAATTCTGCGCATTGGAATTTCCAAGGCGGCACTCGCTCGGCGTCGCTTTTCGTCGCGAGTGGAGTTGCGGTCTGTTGTACGCCTTTCCGCCTATACCACTTCTGCCCAGAGTGCTGAAGAAGATCAGGCGCGACCGGGCCCAAGTCATTCTTGTGGCTCCGGACTGGGCTCGAAGGGTTTGGTATCCCGAGCTACTCAGTATGAGCATCGATCCCCCGATCAGACTGCCTCTTCGGGAGGATCTTCTGTCGCAGCAGCAGGGGACGGTCCTCCACCCGAACCTCTCCAGTCTCCACCTCCTTGCGTGGAGATTGAGCGGCAGCAGTTAATTCCTTTTGACTTGCCTCCTGAGGTTTGTAATGTCATTCTGGCAACCAGGCGTCCCTCCACTAAGTTGGTATACGCCTGCAGGTGGAACAAATTTGTGGCATGGTGCACAGCAAAGGCTGTGGATCCCCTTTCTGCCCCTCTTTCTGAAGTACTACTGTTCCTTCTTTCCTTGGCCCGGCAGGGCTCTGCTCTGGGCACTATCAAGGGCTACCTTTCTGCTATCTCAGCCTTTCTCAAGCTCCCTGATCAGCCCTCTCTTTTCAAGTCCCCTGTTGTAAATAGATTCCTCAAAGGCATTACTCGCCTTTTCCCTCCTATTCCTTTTGTGATGCCACAGTGGGACTTGAATCTGGTTCTCACTTACTTAATGTGCGCTCCCTTTGATCCTCTTCACAACTGTCCTCTACGTCTCTTAACTCTAAAGACTGCTTTCCTGGTTGCCATCACCACCGCTAGGAGAGTGAGTGAGCTCCAGGCTCTTTCTTGTAAACCTCCTTTTCTGTCTGTACATCCAGACAAGGTTGTGCTCAGACCCCGTCCATCCTTTCTGCCAAAAGTTGTAACTGCTTTTCACATCGGGCAAACCATCACTTTGCCCACCTTCTTTCCGCCTCCGCATCCCTCCAGAGAGCAAGAGAGGCTCCACCGTCTGGACCCAAAACGTGCACCCTCATTCTACCTGAACCGAACACAACAGTTCTGGGTGGATGACCAACTCTTTGTTGGCTACGTTGGCGCCAAGAAAGGTCGGGCCGTACACAAGCGGACTATCTCCCGATGGGTCGTCTTGTGTATAAAAGCATGCTATTCTCTGGCTAAAAAGGAGCCTCCGTTGGGGCTGCGCGCCCTTCCACCAGGGCGACGGCGGCCACTACAGCATTGGGACGTGGTGTCCCCTTACAAGACATCTGTGAGGCAGCTACTTGGGCCTCGCTGCACACTTTTACTAAGCATTACTGCCTGGACAGCCAAGTCCGGAGAGACGGCTTCTTTGGCCGTTCTGTTCTCCGAGACTTTCTGGTGTGATCTTGGTTCGCAGACCCACCACCGGGGTTGGTATTGCTGGGGTATCTATTCTAAGGTAAGAAATCTATCACTACGTGTTTCTTTCAGATGAACAAGTTACTTACCTTCGGTAACGATATATCTGTAAGAAACATTAGTAGTGATAGATTCCTTACCGCCCCACCAATCCTCGCCGTTCTGCGAACTGATTTCTAGTGTTAATGTCATCCCTTTCAGGGCCCTAGTTTCAAGGCACCAGTGGTCAGTATCTTGCATGGCTCTGCGTTCCTGGCGCGGAAAGTCGTGTACAGAACTGACGTCAGCGCGCGAGGGCGGCGTCTAAGTAGCTGCCGCGACGTCATCTCGGCGACCACGACACCAACGACGGACGCGTAGCCGCACGAGACCACCTTCCGACGCGAATGGGTACTGCTGGCGAAAACTTTCCGGATCCAGTCTGACGCCTGGGGATATTCTAAGGTAAGGAATCTATCACTACATTTCTTACAGATATATTGTTACCGAAGGTAAGTAACTTGTTCGTCAAGTCCGAAGAGACGGCTTCTTTGGCCGTTCTGTTCTCCAGGACTTTCTGGTGTGATCTTGGTTCGCAGACCCACCACCGGGGTTGGTATTGCTGGGGTATCTATTCTAAGGTAAGAAATCTATCACTACGTGTTTCTTTCAGATGAACAAGTTACTTACCTTCGGTAACGATATATCTGTAAGAAACATTAGTAGTGATAGATTCCTACCGCCCCACTAATCCTCGCCGTTCTGCGAACTGATTTCTAGTGTTAATGTCATCCCTTTCAGGGCCCTAGTTTCAAGGCACCAGTGGTCAGTATCTTGCATGGCTCTGCGTTCCTGGCGCGGAAAGTCGTGTACAGAACTGACGTCAGCGCGCGAGAGCGGCGTCTAAGTAGCTGCCGCGACGTCATCTCGGCGACCACGACACCAACGACGGACGCGTAGCCGCACAACGCCACCTTCCGACGCGCAGGGGTACTGCTGGCGAAAACTTTCCGGATCCAGTCTGACGCCTGGGGATATTCTAAGGTAAGGAATCTATCACTACATTTCTTACAGATATATTGTTACCGAAGGTAAGTAACTTGTTCGTCAAGTCCGGAGAGACGGCTTCTTTGGCCGTTCTGTTCTCCAGGACTTTCTGGTGTGATCTTGATTCGCAGACCCACCACCGGGGTTGGTATTGCTGGGGTATCTATTCTAAGGTAAGGAATCTATAACTAACGTGTTTGTTTCAGATGCACAAGTTACTTACCTTCGGTAACGATATATCTGTAAGAAACATTAGTTAGTTATAGATTCCTTACCGCCCCACCCATCCTCCCCGTTCTGCGAACTGATTTCTAGGGTTAAGGACATCCTTTCAGGGCCCTAGTTTTGTGCATCAATGGTCAGTGTCTTGCATGGCTCTGCGTTTCTGGCGCGGAAAGTCGTGTACAGAACTGACGTCTGCGCGTGAGGGCGTCGTCTAAGTAGCTGCCGCAACGTCATCCCGGCGACCACGACGCCAACGACTGACGCGGAGCCGACCGACGCGCAGAGGTACTGCTGACGAAAAAACTTTCCGGATCCAGTCTGACGCCTGGGGGTAATTCTAAGGTAAGGAATCTATAACTAACTAATGTTTCTTACAGCTATATCGTTACCGAAGGTAAGTAACTTGTGCATCAATAGCATTGAACAATGGGTGACATGTTTCAGTTGAATTGGAAGCTACCAGTTTTCTACATGTTTCTTCCCATATCCTTGATAATTCAAGCTCTGATGAAGATCCAGCATGACTGGGCCCAAGCAATCCTCATTTCCCTGAGCTGGTGGACAAATGTGGTACACAGAGTGATGGCACCTCTCCCTGTTTTCCCCTCTTCATCTCCCACTCAGAGTGGACCTGCTGTCCTAGTCAAGGACTGTGAGGCACGTACTCCACCTCGATCTTCAAAGTCTACACTTTCATGCGTTTAACTTGAGTGGGGCCATCAGACTTTGTTCCAATTACCACAAGAGATGGTTGATATGATCGTTTCAGAATGTCAGCTCTTTTTATGGAGATGGAACAACTTTGTATCTTGGTGTACCAACAGTGATGTAGACACTTTGAATGCATTTTTGGCTGGTATACTGCAGTTTGTGCTATCTGTAGCCCAATGAGGTTGCGCAGTAGCCGCGGTTAAAGGGTATCTGTCAGCCTTGTCAGCCTTTTTATGTCTCCCAGAACAACTGTCCTGTTCAAGACACCAGTGGTGGTTAGATGTTTAGAAGGGTTTATGAAAACGTAGCCGCCCGTTTCATTTATCATGCTACAGTGGGACTTAATGCTAGTTTTGACATTTTTGATGGGATCTCAGTTTGATCCCTTGCAATAGTTATCAGTTGAGATGTATTACTTTTAAAAAAGTACTTTTAGTCGCCATCACTTAAGCTAATCAACTTAACAAGTGTCATGCCTTAAGCACAGATCCTCCTTTCACATGCTTCTTTCTAGCAAGCTAGTACTCTGAGCTAATGCTGCTTTTCTTCCTAAGATGTTGTCCCCTTTTCACCTAAGACAGTTGTTGGACTTGGCCCTTTTTGCAGGGCCGACCCAGAACTTTTTGCCTTCCTCCGGTATTTTTTTTCTGACCTGTTGTTGGTGGTTTTATGACTCTGGGCACTTTATCACTGCTGTTCAGTGCTAAAGTGCATGTGCTCTCTATTGTAAACTTGGTACGATTGGTCTACACCTGTTTGGCATACTTAATTTACCTATCAGTCCCTTGTCTAGTGGTATCTCCTATACCCAGGACCAGTAAATTAAATGCTACTGGTGGGCTTGCAGCGCTGCTTGCGCCACCCACCAAAGTAGCCTTTCAAACCTGTCTCAGGCCTCTGCCACTGCAGGGCCTGCACGCGCAGTTTACTGCCGCTGTGACGTGGCACATAAAATGGTTGCCACGTTTGTGACTCCCCTTTTACTACATATCAGTCACCCCAAAGGTAGGCCCTAGCTAGCCCTATAGGCAGGGTGCGGTGTAGGTAAAAGGTAGGACATATGCCTTGATTTTGTGGCATGTCCTGGCAGTGACAAACAGCCTGTTTGGTTTCTCACTGCTGTGAGGCTGCCCTCTCATATGGATGCATTGGGGATTCCCTGATATGTGCTTCAGTGGTAATTCCTGACATGAGAGGGGTAGCGTGATCAAGTTTGGTATGTTTGGAATAGTGGTGATAAATGCTGCGTATTGGTGTTAGCGGATTTATTATTACTATTTTAGAAATGCCGCTTTTAGAAGTAGGCATTTCTGTGTGCAATGTGTCTTTGTGCCTGCCTGTTGTGTATTGACTGTCTGGCCTTGGACTGACACGGTCTGGGGAGGTGCAGTGGCTCCAGAGAGTCTGGATGAGTCAGCGCTAGGCTGAATAGGCCTGGTCTGCATTTGGAGTGGTGGGAGGAGTAGCACTGCACCTGAATAGGGCTTTGCCTGCCTTCCACAATGATGGCTCCGCCCCTCTGTGGTGTGTCTGGGGCCAGGGCTTGTACTTACAATGGGGAGTGTTGTGCACTGTAAGGAGATTAAGTGCCCCCCAGAACTGGTTTGGACTGGGCTCAAGGCCCTGGGCCTGGGAGAACAAAGACACTGGCACTATAAATATTGGGGCTGTGACCCCATATCTGCTGAGCTTCTGTGGGACGGAGAGACTGCGTGGGAACAGGAGGAACCACAGTGGAACTGGACTGCAGAAAGTACTGACCTGCTACCTTCTGGGGCTAGGGCTCACACCCTGCCTGAAAGACTCCTTGCACTGGCCTCCCTGGGGACACTTTGCTGGTGTGCCCCTGTGGTCCCCCATGGCTTGTGACGCACCCTATCTGATTTGTGACAGCGCGTGGTGAGCGCTGTGTTATTCACCCCTTGGCTTTTCCGGCACTGAGCTGTGTGCGTGCCGTCCATAGGACAGCCGGGGGCCGTGCTGTGTTGAGCCCATCTGCAAGGAGGGAAGGAGACTGCCTGCAGGAGCGCTGTGGATGGGGAAGCGCGTGGTGGGCGCTTTTACTTGGTTGACCAGGAGCCCGAGAAGGGGGCTCCAACCTTGAGTTCGGCAGTCACTGGATCATAATCAGTTAACACTTAGTTTTGATGGATAGTTCTACGTGCAAATTCCTGACCTTTTGAATGTCCCCACGTGCCGGAGTGGATCTAGCAAATTTTGTTATGTCCCTCCTCTGCTGGTTGGTGGCGCTGGCTACACCTCGGCACCGGTAGTAGCACAGGTGTGACATCAGTGGAGCCATGTAGCTCACCCCGGTGCACTATTAACCCTTCTTCTACCCCCTTTGACGCCAATCAGAAGCTAGCCTGTCAATTTTCACATCGTTAAAAAATGTTCTCATCAAAATTCTATTTGGGCAGGCTTGGGTAAAGCATGACTCAGAATCATATGAAGAGTACAGCTTTACACACTAAGGCCATTATGGAAGGGGAGGCCAACTCTTCATGACGCATTCAATGAGCATCCAGGTCCTAAGTTGTGCTGTTCTCCGTCCTCCAAGATGTTTGTGAGGTTTCAGGAAGGAGGAGCGGGAGGCAAGGTCGTGGTATTGAATGTTTTATTCGTGTGGAGGGGCGTCTGTGTACAGAATCCAGTCTGTTAAGGGGATCGGGCTTAAGGATAGTCCTGGTATCCCGAGTCTTCTCTTGGTCCCGTCTTCCGCCTGGGTTCCTCCTGTGGACCGGACCTCCCTCTTCTCTGTTCCACTGCTCGGCTGGCCACGGGGTGATGCTCCGGTCGCCCAAAGGGAAGGAAGAGTATAACAGGGGGTAAGTGTACGGGGAAGGAGTGCTTTTCTCAGGGAGAGGGAGTGAGGGAACACCCGTCCCACAACCAAACCGTGACACACACTGGATGAGGAGGAGTGAAAGTGTGGGGGTTGAGGAATCCGCTTCTACCAAACGGACGGTAAGGAGCTAGCGCCACTAATCCTCTGACGCCTCCCGCCTCCCTACCCAGCCCGCGAAACGATCCCGTACCTGTCTTAGCCACGCTCCTCCTGGGGCGTGGCTGGGCGAATTGTGAATCCGGTGGCCTCCTGGCTCTCGTGTTGTCTCCCGTTCGTCCTCCGCCCTTCCCGGGTACGTCTTTCCTTTCCTGTTCCTCCGCTCTCCGAACTCCTCTCGACTCTCCTCCGCTTCGCTCGCTCCTGTTCCGCCTCCGGTGTCAGAACACACCGTCTTCCTGTTCCAGCTCTCTCTTATTGGACGGAGGGCGGTGTCGTCATTGAAAGGGGCAGGGACGTCGTCCGACGGGTTCCAGTTAAAGGGACCATGCCTCCTTTCCGTGGTGTCTAAGGAGGTAGATCCAGCCCAGTCATCCTGTGATGGAAAAACAAAAGGGGCGGTGACGTCCTGCGCCTCCCACCAGTCTCTATGATGGCCCGGGTCGTCCCGGTTTGTACCCGCCCCGTGACACTCCTCCACCCCTGATTTCTCCCGATCGGGGAGAGGAAACACCCTAGACAGGTAGTCCGCGTTACCATTGTCAACTCCCCTCCTGTGCATTACAGTAAATGAGTAGGGCTGGAGGGAGAGAAACCAACGGAGAACCCTGGGGTTATGGGCGATGTTGCGGCTCATCCATTGGAGGGGTGCATGGTCGGTGTACAGGGTGAACTGGTGGCTCTCTAGGCAATATCGCAACTTCTCAATGGCCCATTTCACTGCCAGGCACTCACGCTCGATGGTGGGACAGCGCGCCTCCCTGGGGAACAGTTTCCTGCTGATGTACACTATGGGGTGTTCAATCCCTTCGGGGTTCAACTGTGAGAGGACCGCCCCTATGCCCTGATTTGATGCGTCGGTATGTAGGAGAAAGGGTCGGGTGAAGTCAGGAGAGGTCAGGACGGGACTCGTGGTTATGGCTCGTTTCAATGTATGGAACGCCATTGTCATGGATTCACTGGGATGTAACAAGGTCTGTGGTTTCACGTTCTTTTGGAGGACGTCTGTCAATGGGGACGCCACGTCAGAGAAGTGTGGTATAAATCACCTTTAGTAGCCGATTAGACCAAGAAAGGCTCTTGGGTCTCGTTTGGAGGCCGGAAAGGGAGTGTCGGAAATGGCTCTGACCTTTTCTATTTGAGGGGCGATCAACCCATCCCCCAGCACATAGCCCAGGTATTTTACTTTTTGGTATCCCACCCGGGACTTTTTAGCGTTCACATGTAGCCCGGCTTCCTTTAGGGCCTGTAAGATGGTGTGGAGGTGTTTGAGGTGGGACTTCCAGTCGGGGCTGAATACCACGATGTCGTCCAGATATGCTGACGAAAACGAGTGGTGGTGTTGCAAAACGGTGTTCATGAGCCGCTGAAAGGTCGCTGGGGCCCCGTGCAGCCCGAATGGGAGGACGGTGAACTCGTAGAGTCCGTCTGGGGTAGAAAAGGCAGTCTTCTTCCTATCTTCTTCCCTCAAAGGCACCTGGCAATATCCTTTGGTCAGGTCTAGCGTGGTGATGTATGTGGCCTCCCCTAGTTTTTCTATCAGCTCGTCTATTCGAGGGATGGGGTAGGCATCGAAGGACGAGATGGTGTTGAGGGCCCTGAAGTCCATACAGAAACGGGTACTGCCGTCCGGTTTCGGTACCATGACAATCGGTGACGACCACTCACTCCTTGAGGGTCTTATCACTCCCATCTGTAACATGTCCTTTACTTCTTTCTGTATGGCTTTTCTTCTTGCCGCCGGGTTCCGATACGGTCTCTGTTTTATGATTTTCCCGGCAGGTGTCTCAATCCGGTGTTCTGCCAGGTGTGTCTTACCCGGAGCGTCGGAGAACACCGACACAAAGGGCTGAAGGGTTTCATCTAGCTCCCGTTTGTCTCTTTGGGTGAGATCTTCGTTGACCACCAGATCGCCTAAGGTGGTACAGCTGGTGGTATGCGTGGGCACTGTGAGGTTAGAGGCTTTGGGTAGGGGACCCAACCACTTCTTCAACAGGTTTATGTGGTACGTCTGGGTGCGGGCCCGGGTGACCTGCAATCTGTAGGTGGTTTTACCTATGACTGCTACGACCTTAAAGGGGCCTTTCCATTCTGTCTTGAATTTCTTTGTCGACGTGGGCAGTAACACCAGCGCCCAATCGTCTATCCCTAGAGTCCTCCATCTTTTCCCACGGTTATAGAAGTGGGTTTGTCGTTCTTGTTTCTTTGCAAGGTGGGTATAGGCTAGGTCTCGAAGCTTTCCTATTCTGGCTTTCAGACCTTGTGTATATTCCAGCATTCCCCTGGTCTCTATTGTCTCTTCTCTCTCCCAGGCCTCCTTTGTCATCTCGAGAAGGGATCGTGGTTGCCTTCCGTACAGCATCTCAAACGCTGAACAGCCAAGGCTGCTTTGTACTTGGCCCCTTATCACGTACACTGCCAAGGGCAACAGCTGGTCCCATTCCTTGCAGTCTACCTCCAGCATTTTCTTGAGCGTGACCTTCAGCGTCCCATTGTAGCGCTCGACGAGTCCATCCGTCTGGGGGTGGTATACAGAAGTTTTAATCTGTCGTACGTTGAGGACCCTGCAGACTTCGTTCATAAGACGAGACACGAAGGGTGTTCCTTGGTCCGTTAGAACTTCCTTCGGGAAGCCCGCCCTGGAAAACAGCTCCAGGAACTTTTCGGCTATGTTGTGGGTAGTGGGGGCGCGGAGTGGAAATGCCTCCGGAAACCTGGTTGCATAGTCCACTATTACAAGGACATAGACATTCCCTCTTTTCGTACGCGGTAATGGCCTATTAAGTCCATCCCCACCCTCTCAAAGGGATTACCTATAATGGGGAGGGGTTGTAGGGGAACTGCCGGTGGCCTATGGGTATTCCTCTTCTGACATATACCACAGGACTGGCAGTGTATTTTAATGTCCTTGTATACCCCTGGCCAGAAGAAATGACGTAGAACGTTCTGTGTAGTCTTTTCTGCTCCTATATGTCCGGCCGTAAGGTGTGAATGGGAATAAAATGTTATCTGGTCCCGGAAGGATAGAGGGACCAGCAGTTGGAGGGGATCAGTGGGGGACGCCTGTCGGTATAACAGCCCTTCCCTGATAATGAACTGTGGAAACACCGGGTGGTTGGTGTTCTGTGAGCTATGGGCCTGTTCCCAGGCGTTGTACAGGGTGGCGTCGTTGGCCTGTGCGAATTTGAAACTGCGGTCTAGGAGCCACGGCTCTGGGGTTGTGAGAGCCGACACCGGCTCTCTTGGGCTGCCTTCTCCTTCCTTCTTTCTCTGCTCTGCTCTAAGTACGTCTTGGAATAGCTGAAGGAACTCCGGGTTGTCAGTCCCAATGATCAAGTCCTCAGGGAGCCCCTCTAACACACCCACCTTGATCTTCCTCAATACCCCATCTGTATGAGTGATGGGAGCGATAGCTAGGGGATAGGGTTTAACGTCCCCATGCACACATCGTATGTGGACGGTGGTATCGGGCAACACCTGGTCAGGAATAACGTAACCCCTTTGGATGACCGACTGTTTGCACCCTGAGTCGAGAAGGGCCTTGAGCAGCTTACCGTTCACCTGTACACTTACATGAAAGGCCGTTCCCATTTCGGCTGTATACATAATGGACCTGGGGAGGTACCCCACCTCCATGGGTTCGTCCGCTGGTTTCTTCCGAGGACAGACCCGTGCTATGTGGCCCCAGTCCCCACACTCAAAGCACTGGGGTCCTTTGTTCGGTATCTCGGTTTTTGTTGGCCGGGTCTTTCCAGGCTCCTGCAGCGGTCTATATCTTCTCTCCAGCCGTAGGGTAGGCTGGCGTATTCTCTCTATCTCACCTATAGTCCCTTTTGGTTGGGCTCGTACGTATGTCGTAGCCATCTCTATGGCCTGGGCGGCTGTCAGATGTGAGTGCTGACGTAGCCATTTCTGGGTGTTGTACGGCAGGGCATCCAGGAACTGCTCCAAGTATATTTTCTCCATTATCTCATCCTTGTCACTGTGGACTGGGGTTAACCACTTGTCGGCCGCCATCTTCAGTCTATAAAAGAGGGTCTTGGGATTCTCCCCGGGCGCTCCTCTTTCTTTGCGGAACCTCACCCTGTATGCTTCCGCATCTAGGCCGAGGTGGTCCAATATGAGGACTTTTATGTCTCCATATGCGGTGTCCCCGGTGGGGTTCGCCACTTGGTATGCGGCATGTGCCTCACCCGTGAGGAGAGGGGCCAAAAAGAACGGCCATTTGTCAACGGGCCAACCACACGCTCTTGCCACCCTCTCGAAGTTGGTCAGGAAGGCATCTGGGTCTTCCCCCGCTACGTACTTTTGTAGGGCAACACCCGACGGGGCATGGGGAACGCCCCGTGCTTCCCTTACCGGGTTCACTGTCTGATCTGTTGCCAGCTTGTGTAGGCCGTCCATTTGGGCTGCTATGGTGTCCCTGAATGTCTCGCGGTCTGCCTGGGCCGATGACATTTGGCGCTCGACGGCCCATTCGAGCTTCTCCTGGCCCTTAATTAGGTGCTGTATGACTACCTCCATCTTCGGTACGCAGATGGGCGCTTCTATGCCTGCATTCTCCACCAGTTGTGAGGTTTCAGGAAGGAGGAGCAGGAGGCAAGGTCGTGGTATTGAAGGTTTTATTCGTGTGGAGGGGCGTCTGTGTACAGAATCCAGTCTGTTAAGGGGATCGGGCTTAAGGATAGTCCTGGTATCCCGAGTCTTCTCTTGGTCCCGTCTTCCGCCTGGGTTCCTCCTGTGGACCGGACCTCCCTCTTCTCTGTTCCACTGCTCGGCTGGCCACGGGGTGATGCTCCGGTCGCCCAAAGGGAAGGAAGAGTATAACAGGGGGTAAGTGTACGGGGAAGGAGTGCTTTTCTCAGGGAGAGGGAGTGAGGGAACACCCGTCCCACAACCAAACCGTGACACACACTGGATGAGGAGGAGTGAAAGTGTGGGGGTTGAGGAATCCGCTTCTACCAAACGGACGGTAAGGAGCTAGCGCCACTAATCCTCTGTCGCCTCCCGCCTCCCTACCCAGCCCGCGAAACGATCCCGTACCTGTCTTAGCCACGCTCCTCCTGGGGCGTGGCTGGGCGAATCGTGAATCCGGTGGCCTCCTGACTCTCGCGTTGTCTCCCGTTTGTCCTCTGCCTTTCTCGGGTACATCTTTCCTCTCCTGTTCCTCCGCTCTCCGAACTCCTCTTGACTCTCCTCCGCTTCGCTCGCTCCTGTTCCGCCTCCGGTGTCAGTACACACCGTCTTCCTGTTCCAGCTCTCGCTTATTGGACGGAGGGCGGTGTCGTCATTGAAAGGGGCAGGGACGTCGTCCGACGGGTTCCAGTTACCATGCCTCCTTTCCGTGGTGTCTAAGGAGGTAGATCCAGCCCAGTCATTATGTGATGGAAAAACAAAAGGGGCGGTGACGTCCTGCGCCTCCCACCAGTCTCTATGATGGCCCGGGTCGTCCCGGTTTGTACCCGCCCCGTGACAATGTTGAAGAAGAGAAGAAAAATAAAAAGAGAAGGGACGACGATTCGCCTCAGCATTGGCCACGGTCTCAGAGTAGATCACTTTGGTGTCTTCCTGGGAGGCAGAGCGCATCAACATCACTCCAACTATGCAGCCTCTGCCAGCACCACCTATGAGTGGAGAAGAGCTATGACAAGTTTCCAGATCCAGCTTGGCACGTGGGAATATTAAAAAGTTATATTTCCTATGGAGTGAGGTGTCAACCGCAGTAGCAAGGACACAAATATGCCTTGGTAATTTACAGTACAAGCAGTTGGTTCCAAAAGTAGTTATTGCCCAAATCACAGTCTCCCTAATAATGAAGTACGCGGAAAGGTCTAATTTTGTGTCAGCTGTTTGAATTTTGTTGAAGGTTTGACTTACCTCTAAGAAATGGGTCTCTCTACACATTGATGCCGCATGAAGTTCTGCTGAGTGGTCATTGCTTGCTGCTCACCAGTGAACTCACTCTTCTTGGGGTGTTAATTGCTTTAGCTGCCCACCACACAATTATGGGCCTGATCAGAAATAGCATAATAGGGTGAAAAGGCAAGTAAAGGATATTAGTGTCAGACAGCACCTGGGCAATGCATTCTCACTGGTCTGTTTTGGTAGTTTCAACAGTGGGTGCATCATGGCACTGCAGTAAATAAAATAAAAACACAAATGGTATAATTCACATCATGAGTCAAGAAACAGTCATATTCCAAGTCGCTAACCAAGTCTGCCTAATGTTACCCTGGTCTGCTTAATGTTACCCCTTTCTTCAGAACCTTATTGAATTTTTACTTGGGGAAACAGTAGTAGTTAGTGCTAGCATACGTTGAATTCTTACTGATTGAGCCAATCTCTGCATTGTTAATGTTAATGTTATTGGCATTTCTAAAGCGCGAACTGCTACCCGAAGGTGTCCTGGCGCTGCTTGAAATCCTTCCTGTGTCCAGAGGCGAGAAAAGGGGAGATTTGACATAGAATGAGCCTAGCCAGCAAAAAGCCACGTCTTCAAAGCCTTTCTAAAGGCCAGTAGGCTTGACAAGGCTCTAAGATACATCGGAAGGCCGTTCCATGCCTTAGAAGCCCCAACCACAAAGCTTCTTCCCCCCCAGTTGGCTTTTTTTGCAAAAGGTACCACCACCAGTTTAGCTGAAGAGCGTAAACTTCTGGTTGGTGTGTACCATTGAAATGGCTTTTTAAGATGATTGGGCCCAGTTCTATAAAGTGCCTTGTGTACTGTACACAGAGCCTTAAACTGTACCCGTTTCCGCACTGGCAACCAGTGGAGCCTTCTAATTTCTGCTGAAATAGAGGCATGTTTGGGAGTGCCAGTCAGCAATCTGGCTGCTGCGTTCTGCAGAAGTTGTAATTTGTTCATTAGTCCTTCCTGGATGTTGACATATAAACTATTACAGTAATCCAGTCTGGACATTACTAAAGCCGTGATGATTAACTGATGACTCTCTTTGGGCAGGATTGGCAAAATTTTCTTACAGACTCTTAGGATGTAGGAGGTGGAAGAGACCACTGCATTCACCTGATCCTTGAGGCTAAGTTTGTTATCTATCCAGACTCCCAATTTTTTAGCCTTTTTGACAGGAGTGGGAAGGGGACCTAGTGTGTCTGGCCACCATTCCGGGGTCCAAAAGTTGACATCATTACTGAATAAAACCACCTCCGTCTTACTAGAATTCAGTTTGAGGCAATTTTGGGCCATCCAGTTACCCACTGCTATCATGCAATCGTGAAATCTGGATGCTGTTCCCTGCAGTTCTCCTGGCCTTAGTGACACCACAATTTGGGTGTCATCTGCATATGATGTCAAATTGAACCCAAATGATTCAATCAATGGGGCCAAAAGCGGCACATATATGTTGAAAAGTGTCGGACTTAATGATGATCCCTGGGGGACCCCACAAGGAAGAGAGTATGGTTCGGTAGCAAATTCGCCTAGAGTGACTGTCTGTCGTCTATCTGACAGAAATGATTTAAGTAGTCTCCACGCCATGCACTCAGATCTCTCGCAGCCTGTCCATCAACAGAGCATGATGGACCGTGTCAAAGGCCGCAGAGAGATCTAACATAATCATGGCTGCTTTTCCTCCCTGATCTATTATGGCCCTGATCTCTTCCGTTGATTTAAGAAGTGCAGTTTCCGTACTATGGCCACTACAAAAGCCGTATTGTGTAGGGTCTAATACCTGGGCTTTTTCCATGAAGGAACTAAGTTGTTCATTCATGATCTTCTCTGCAATTTTTGCAGGAAGAGGAAGTCTGGATATAGGTCTATAATTGTTCACGTTTTTAGGGTCCAGACTTGGCTTTTTAAGCAGGGGCAGTATCGATGCCTCTTTCCATAGTTTGGGAAAGTATCCCTCTATAAACATGGCATTTATAATAGTGGTCAGAGTGAGAGCGACAGGCTCAACTGCTTTTTTAAAAATGAGACTGGACATGGGTCGGAGGGGGAACCCGTTTAACTTTCGACATAACATTCAAGATGTCTATGGTGGTAATTCCGGTGAACTTGATTAACTGAGACCCGGGATTAAGTCCTGTCTCAGTATCAGGAGAGTGTTTAGTAGAAGTTTTAATCTCTGTGTTAGTTAAGGATGAAAAAATGGCATCAACTTTAATAAAAAAAGAGTTTGCGATTTTATCACACAATTCCTGATTGGCCTGGATGGGCGGAGGGACTGGATATGCTAAAGTAGTTACTGTTTTAAATAGTTCTTTCGTGGAATTTTTGGCTGAGTTTATTTTTTTCATAAAGAAATCTTGCTTCGTGTCTTGTAGCATTTTTTTATACTTGGCTAAGCCTACTTTATAATCGTTTTTTCATTATCCTTATATTCCCTCCTCCAGGATCTCTCGAGATGCTTACAGACCAATTTCTGGTCTCTAAGTTATTGGGTATACCATGGTGAGGAGGGTCGTGCTCTGCTAGATCGAAGGACTTTCTTTGGGGCAAGTTTGTTTCCGGCTGATTCCAGCCAGTTTGTATATTGAAGCACAGCCTCGTCCAGATCAGTTGGAAGACTAAAGGATGTGGACGTTAGCGCTTCTTGTAGTTCATTCGTGTCTACCTTGTTCCATGCTCTAATAGATATCTGTTTGGATATTGGTTTCATAACATGTCGATCGGGTGTAGTTATTGTAAACAGCACTACCTTATGGTCTGACCAGACCACAGGATGAAGATCAATAACAGACCCTCATTATTGGAGAATATTCCATCCATTGTATGTCCTGCTTTGTGGGTGGAGCCATTGACTAATTGCTTTAGGTCAAGGCTACTCATTAGATCTATCAAGTTTAAAGATTCTGGGTCAGTTTGAGCTTCTAAATGGAAATTGAAATCTCCCAAAATAGTGTATGAACTGGCACTAAGGCCATTTTCAAACATGGAAGCAGCTTTTGTAACAAACGGACTTCTTGGGCCCGGTGGTCTGTAAATAAGAGTGCATTTAAATGTGTGGTGGTCAATAAAATAAAAGCTAAAATCCAAAGCTTCGCATTCCTCGTTAGATGAGGACTTAAAAGTCGCTGTTAGGGATTTATGGTAGATTACTGCTAGGCCACCCCCCTTCCTATGTGGTCTATTTAGAGTGAATGAGAGGTAGTCTACTGGTGTAGCTTTCACTAGATCCGGACCTGACGCATCGTCCGTCCAAGATTCAGTTATAAATGCGATGATTATATCTTCTTCTTCGATAAGGAGGCACATTCCACGCTATGTTTGATTAGGGATCTGGCATTTAACAAGGCATACTTCCCGATCTTGGTTTTATCTTGTCGTTTGTGCTTTCTACCTGTGTTTTGATTTCCTTCTGTTTTTAGAAATAAGAAGTCTGGTAGTATAGTTAGACAGCCAGGGCATGTTGTTTGTCTATATGTAGACCAAGTGTCAAATGAAACACATAAACAGTTTGCTTTTGCGGCATTAGTGTTATACTTATGTAAAGTCCTGCTGGTGTAATTAATGGGCATGGGTTTCTCTATTTCTGTATTGTAACTGGCAGGATGGCTGGCGCTGGACGCAGACGGTGCGCGGACGGGCGCAGACGGGCTTGCCTTTGGCGCGCCAGCGGCGCGCCCGCTGCGCGTTCGCGCCAGCCTGTCTTTAAGTATCCCCAGGGCTATAGAGACTAGCCCGCTAACCAGAGTTCCTCCCAAAATGGCTGTCCCGCGTTAGCAGTGCGGCTCCTGGGAGTATAGAATCTTCAATATGTGCAAACAGCAATTCGAATTCAAAACCACATAAAAACAGTTTTAAAAACAGCTAAAAATATACTGAATGAGTTTTAAGCAATTAAATAACAGTGGCACTGGCGCCGAACCTCCGCTTTCTCCCGGCTGAGCCTCAGGAGGACTTCGGTCTGCGCGTTCGCGCCAGCCTGTCTTTAAGTATCCCCAGGGCTATAGAGACTAGCCCGCTAACCAGAGTTCCTCCCAAAATGGCTGTCCCGCGTTAGCAGTGCGGGCGCCTGGGAGTATAGAATCTTCAATATGTGCAAACAGCAATTCGAATTCAAAACCACATAAAAACAGTTTTAAAAACAGCTAAAAATATACTGAATGAGTTTTAAGCAATTAAATAACAGTGGCACTAGCGCCGAACCGCCGCTTTCTCCCGGCTGAGCCTCAGATAGGCTTGGCGATCATAACTGGTTTATTCCTAGAACAAAACTCCCTTGGATAGGATTATACCAAATGCTTCTTCAGTGTTTTGTGGTATGTTTCAGTGGATAGCTGCACAGTACTGTGAACTACTCTTGGGTTTGTGTAGTATTTTCAGAACTGCAGATACTCTTCAAGGGCACCTGCAGCCCTCAGCCCAGCGGTTGGAAATTGTCTAAGTTAACATACATCTTACATTCAGCTCAGGAACACATCGCCAGCTAATCATAGTGTATCAAGAAGAAGCTTCATTTGATCGCTGGAACGGCCATTAGTATTCTGGCTGCTGGTTTTGAGCTCTCATAGCACTTAATAGCAATTCGGCAGGCATGCTGAAACGGTGCCTTTTCCACTAATGAATTCTGCAGTGTGGATCAAGGTAAAGATGAATATTTCATTTAGTGTATTAATGTTCTCTACCATAGCAAAAAGAATCAACATAGAAATATTGTTTTAATTTCTCAAAATTGAGTGTTTTGTGCAAGAGTGGTAAATTTAACAGTTCACATATTTTAACAAGACGTTTTAATGACTAGGGTTATTTTGTGGCCAAACAAAGGCTATAACACACAATATGTATGTAAATGTGTGTTTGTGTATGTATGTATATATATATATATATATATATATATATATATATTATCATCATCTACTGGCGGTCGCCAGTAGATAGTTATAGTTAGGACCTATTTTCCATAGGAAATCCACAACATTCTATTTGAAATAACCTTGGCGCCGGTTGACGAATCTTCGCGAAATTTTGAAAACTTATGGCCCGCTCCGGTCCGATCCTGAAAGTTTAGGGGTGATTCGGCAAGCGGGGGCCGAGAAAAAAGGGGGGTCCCAAAACGTGTTTTCCCCATGCTATTTTCCATAGGAACCTTTCATCGCAGCTACAGCCCGAACTGCTGAACGGAATTACACCAAATTTGGCAAAAAGGTAGCCCTTGGTTCAGATTCGTGCCTTTTGCTTAAACGGTGTAAATCCGTTAAGTAGTTCCTGACAAATTTGAAAAAGAATACACATATATATCTGGGTAGAGCCTAACCACACATGTCATCGTGAGATCTGATTGGCTGTCAGCACTTCATCCTGGAATTGCTGGCAGCCATCTTGGGACCAATATAAATGATAGTACCCCATTGAAATGCATTGTAGTGAATCGAAGATTTTGAGGGTTATCAAAAGGAGAACTATAAAGGGTGATAACAGACTTTAGTTACATCAGAATTCATTAGTTGATGGTACCATACTAATTTCAGGAATTGTGGTGTGTTTTAAGGTGATTTTACCCTGTGAAAAACCTTCTGCTGGGATATCATGTTTGAGAGAAAACTATTTTCACATGCTTGTCCCATACAGTTTTGGAAGGTGCTCCAGAAGCTAAAATGAGAGCATATTTTCTGTAAATTCACATTATCTTTCTCAGTCAAGTGAGAATGAAGTCTGACATTCTCAGTAAAACATGTACATCCAACAAGGGCAGAGACTGTCAGTTGATTCCTTTGTGTTCTACTGCAGCTTCCCAGAGTGTCCTAAAGAACAACTAGAGCGCTAACAGTCTTACTTATGACAAAAGTATGGCACACCTGAAGCCATCTTGATTGGAATAAACTGGTAACACTTAAAACATTTAATTTAAAAAGGAACAAAATGAGGGGGTTCATTTTGCCATAGAAATTATGGTTAGTGCTGTAGAAAGAAAAATTAGGACATGTTTTAAGTGAGATCTCAAATATCTTCCTGTTATATTTCAACAGGAGCATCCTGTCAGTTGATGCCTTTGTGTTCTACTGCAGCTTCCCAGAGTGTTCTAAAGAACAACTAGAGTGCTAACAGTCTTACTTATGACAAAATTATGGCACACCTGAAGCCATCTTGATTGGAATAAACTGGTAACACTTAAAACATTTAATTTAAAAAGGAACAAAATGAGGGGATTCATTTTGTCATAGAAATTATGGTTAGTGCTGTAGAAAGAAAAATTAGGACATGTTTTAAGTGAGATCTCAAATCCTCTTCTATGTTGTTAGAAAATTCTGACATGCAGACTGAAACAATCACTTTCAATACCAGCAGTAGACTTCCAGTTAACTCCCTGGTGAGCAGTAGCTTTACTACAGTGATCTAATCAACAACTAGAGTGCTAACATTCTGAATTTATGGCAAATGTGTGACACATCTGAATGCCTTCTTGATGGAATCAAAGTAAAAAACTGAAAGCATTTCCTACTGAGGAGACTGCAGTAAATGACGAAATTAGGAAACTTCATAACAAATAAGTCTCCCAAGATGGCTACCAGAGAAAAAAGAGCCCAAATGTAGCACAAATATCACCCAGATGTAGCCCACCTATAGCCCAATGACAGAAGTGTGCAAAACACTTTTTATTTTTTAGTTTTTCTGCAGTCTTATATAGTGCAAACTGGTCAGGTATTGGAGCGTTACATCTTACTTGGACCCCTTATTGCGTATTTTGCACGAAGTACATGAGATTGATCTTGCTAAACATTGAACTTTACGATTCTGTTAACCTGAAGTTGCTCTGAACCGGGCTTTGTAACACCCGTTTTTACCTACTGGTTTTAATTAATTCTCACTTGTATTAGGAAAGAGGATTTACTGTTTTTATGTACACTTTTATGATCTATGTTTCTAAATCAGATCAAATAAAGTTTAATGAATTCTATGGCAGGACGGATGCGAGGATTATGCATATCTTTCCTCACTTTATTTGCATAGCAGTTCAAAGAAAACGTAACACAACAATCATTAAACAAAAGACTACACAACCCTTGAACCAGTAGGGGGGTAGTCTCCAAGGCAACTATAGTCCAATCATATTACAGTCCATCGTATATAATATTGTGACGTCCTTCCGCTTCCTCTTTCTTCACTGCTCGACAGTTAAGTGCATTCCTTACATTCTTGGCTTAATCTGACGTTGTTGCTGTTTGTATAGCGGTTTCTTGTGCACGTTATTAGCATTATTGCCTTGGTATTGTTTCATATTCCCTGCGCAGCAGGCTCTTGCCCGAGCGCGTTCTCCCCCTCGCAGTTTCTCCCGCTGTGTGCTCTGCGCGCGGTGAGATCCTGTCAGGCGCGTCTGGTCCGAGCGAGGCAGCTCCGTCGAGCTCTCTCGCTGGTCTTTACGCGCGTTTGGGAATCCGGTCACTCCTTTGGTGTCCGCTTGATTCCCGACCAGCCCTCGCCTAATTTTGACACCGCTACGCGGTGATTTCCCCACACGGCCACGTTGGTGACCAGCGCCACCTGGTGGTGGTAATTGGTATTGCGCCTCAGTCTATTCTTATAACAGCTTCGGGAAAGCCCAGCTGTTGGAGCACCGGCGAGGGGGCTGTCTTAAGGATTTTAAGGGCATTTGTTCTGTGCTCACACCCTCTGCTATCATGTCTTCTCCAGAAGACCATTTTTACTCCTCCTACCAGGAAGTGGAGGAGGAATGGACCCCAACTTCTCCCTCCAGCAGTGGACCAAGCCCTCTCTCTGGCTATTTCTAGAGGCGCTGGCTCCTCTTAGGGATCAAGTTGATAAGCTGGCGAAAAGCATCCCTGGGGTGTTCAGTGACCCAGATCTGGTGGTGGCGGGTCCAAGTAGCTCCCAGATGGGGAATAAAAGGGCCGTTAAGCATAACGCGGGGCACTTGGAAGGATTTGATAAACTTACGGAGACCTTCCTCAAGAGTGCGCGAACGCTAAAACATGCACCCTGCCGGGAGGAGGAGGGCCCGGAGAAAATTGCGACACTGTCACCACTATTGTAGACCCCGACGGCGGGTTTCCCTTAGAGGGAGAGGGTGTATCGGAGGACGATTTCTCCTCCGATGAGGATAAGGACTCGGGGCGTCCCTGGCGTCCAGAGTCCCACTCCTCTCAGTCCCCGGTTGGGGACGGGGCCCACTCGGACATGTTCGAGCCTACCCAAATTTACCATCCTAGGTCGGCAGAGTGGACACCTGACGCCAAAGTGGCAGAGTATGTGGTGGGGAAAATCCATCAACCCCTTGAAAGGGAGGTCAGGAATAGGATGAGGGGAGAATGCCCCAGGCCCTCACTGAAGGGGAAGGTGGCACACACGCCTGAAATTGATGAGAAACTATGTACCTTTTTCTCCAAGTATATGAGGGATCCCAAGAAAGGAATTGATAGGTCTTGGACGTGGTAGGGCCCTTTACCCAAATTATTCAATTGACGGAGCGTTCCAAAGAGTCAGGATCCCCTTTGTCCACGGATATTGTGGCTGGTTGGGCGCACTACCCTAAACCCTAAAACACTACCCCCTCCACTACCCAAACACCACTGCACTACCCTAAACCCTAAAACACTACCCCCAGCACGACACCCTACACTAAAACACTACCACCAGCACGACTCCCTACACTACCCAAACACCACTGCACTACCCTAAACCCTAAAACACTACCCCCAGCACGACTCCCTACACTACCCAAACACTACTGCACTACACTAAACCCTAAATATACCCCCAGCATGACCTCCCACACTACACAAACACCACTGCACTACCCTAAACCCTAAAACACTACCCCTAGCACGACCCCCTACACTACCCAAACACCACTGCACTACCCTAAAACACTAACCCCAGCATGACCCCCTACACTACCCAAACACCACTGCACTACCCTATACCCTAAAACACGACCCCCTACACTACACAAACACGACTGCACTACCCTAAAACACTACCCACAGCACGACTCCCTACACTACCCAAACACCACTGCACTACCCTAAACCCTAAATCTACCCCCAGCACGACCCCTACACTACCCAAACACCACTGCACTACCCTAAACCATAAAACACTACCCCCAGCATGACCCCTACACTACACAAACACCACTGCACTACCCTAAACCCTAAAACACTACCACCAGCATGACCCCCTACACTACTCAAACACCACTGCACTGCCCTAAACCCTAAAACACTACCCCAGCACGACCCCCTACACTACCCATACACCACTGCACTACCCTAAACCCTAAAACACTACCCCCAGCACGACCCCTACACTACTGCACTACCCTAAACCCTAAAACACTACCCCCAGCACGACCCCTACACTACCCAAACACCACTGCACTACCTAAACCCTAAAACACTACCCCCAGCACGACCCCCTACACCACCCAAACACCACTGCACTACCCTAAACCCTAGAAAAGAAACCCCCACCCCATGCCCAATCCCCCTTACCTCTCACTCCTCATGGTTCCTCTCTCCTAGTGGTTCCTGCTTCACGTCATCTCTGAGGGGCGGTGCACGTCGTTGTGAGGAAACGGAACAGCCTCTGTTTCCTTACAACGACATGGATCGATCTACATGTTTTTAGAACGCATGGTCATTTACCATACATACCTTTACAACAAAATTCGTTGTAAAGGCATGCGTGGTAAATGACCATGCGTTCTAAAAATGCGTAGTAATGACTTCGTGATGTACAACGCATGCGTGGTAATGCATGCGTTGTAATGGTATCATAAAGTAAAAAAGTCGTTGTAACGGCTGTTTACCGATCGAAGCTGGCCCCTGTTCTTCAGTGAGACGTTTATTTGATTAATTAGGAGGAAGGAATGTGGTTTTTACCGAAAAGTGCATTCCCGGCTGTTGTATTGTGAAAGTGTCCGCGTGGCCTGGTTTCACTTCCGGTGAGAGAGTGGAAGAGTCTGTTTGGATCTAAAGGAGTTCTGTTGTTGGACGGTGCCGGCGCGACATGTCATCAGAAAACATAGCTAATGGAAAGCGTCCTCCCTGAAGTGTGGAGCAGTGCCATGAGAGGTCAACGAGTGTGCGTCCACCGCAGTATGACCGTGCCACGTGACCCATGTGCCGCCTCCAGGGTACGGGAGGCAGAAGCAGCATCGCAGGTCCTCTTGAAGACCGTTGTAGCACTAATTCTACATTTTGGTACTAGGGCATTTTAACTTCGTTGTTCCTGCCAGATACAAAGAGAAGATCCTGTGTTATTCAGTGCCCTCGTTACCTTTTTGTGGGTTGTGGTGCTTGTCACTTCGCTGCCCCGCCGGTGCACACAACTGGGCACCCCACCTCGTGTGCCATCTGCAGGGCCTCTGCCCTCGGATCACTGGTTTCGGTTTCTGGAGTGGCTACATAAACAGTTGCTCCCAAAGGACTAGCCTGAACACTTAGGTGAATATCCCCTGCACCAGCATTCCACGGAAATTCTTTCCTAGCTCTCCCACGTCAACGAGCACGGCTCCGCTCGCGACACCGTATGACGTCATCGGAGCCATAAGAGGACCTCGTCGGCGTGCTGACGTCAGTTCCACCCATTTTTTCCGTGCCACCAAGGCAAACAGGGGACCGAGACATTTTCACATGTATACATAGTATAATAAATATATATATATATTCACTGAAAAACCATAGGTTTCAGGCACGTTATAGTTAGAAATTAGCATTTAAAAAACCTTAGAAATTCACTGAAAAAACCATAGGTTTCAGGCACGTTATAGTTAGAAATTAGCATTTAAAAACCTTAGAAATTCACTGAAAAAACCATAGGTTTCAGGGGCGTTATAGTTAGTTGGACATTTCACTCTTACAAAACCATAGAAATTCCCCCGTTATAGTTAGTTCAGCTAACTATAACTCATGCGCACCGCAATGCACTACTGATGATGTCACATATTACATCACTCATGACATGGTCAGTGACATCACTCATGACATCACTGATGACATCTCAAATGACATCACTGATGACATCATCCAGTGAATGTGTGTTTTTCTGAAAATTAAATATGTTTTATATATGTATATCTCAAGGTCGGTGGAAGAATAAATGGGTATATAAGTGTCTAAATGGATGATTGTTTTTGTAAAATTGATTGTATAACTGACTAAGTGTATCAGTGAATACATGGGTTAGTGAGTAATGTTTAAATATGAAAATATCTGTATCAGTCTCTCACTTTGTGTATAAGTGGCTGCATGGGTTGGTTAGTAGCTACATGAGTGTCTATATGGGTTATTAGTTGGTTTTTTGAGTATCAGTATGAGTGTCTGAGTGCCTGTATGGTTCGGTGGGGGGTATTACTTAGTGCATAGATGCATGAATGAGTGACTCACTGTTTGTATGTGTTGAAGACAGCATGTGTGCAGGACTGTATAGGTGGATGAGTATGTGTATGGGTGTGTTAGTGAGTGAATGACTGTCTCAATAATGTCTTTATGAGTAACTACATATGTTTTAATCTGAAAGAGACACGTTAGTGATAGATTCCTTACCTTAGAATATCCCCAGGCGTCAGGCTGGATCCGGAAAGTTTTGCGTAGCAGTACCCTTGCGCGTCGGTAGGCGGCGTCGTGCGGCTCCGCGTCCGTCGTCGGCGTCGTGATCGCCGGGATGACGTCGCGGGCAGTACTCAGGCGCCGCCCCTGCGCGCTGGCGTCAGTTCTTCTTTTCCGCGCCAGCAAGCGCAGATCCGGGAAGAGCAGTGCCCTGGTCAATTTTTGACCATACTTTTTGGTGATTTTTTCACTGGTCTTGAAGGTGTCGTAGGGATGCCCGGCTTCAAGCGATGCGGCGCCTGTGCGCGGATGATGTCCGTCACCGACCCGCATTGGGAGTGTCTCTTCTGCCTCGGCCGAGGCCACGACACCGAGTCTTGTCCCGAATGCCAGGCCCTCAACCCGAAAGCTTTGCGAGAGCGGTCTCGAAAGCTCCTCGAGGCCCGGCATTCGGCTCCGCGGAAGCCCCGGTCGCGTGAGAGGTCCAGGGGTCGCTCGCGGAGTGCACACCGGTCGTCGACTTCTTCGTCCGGTAAGTCGAGCACAAGAAGTCCAAGAAGCATCGTCGCTCTCGGACTTCGCCTCGCCGGTCTCGCGACTCGGCTGAGGCCCCTCCCGGCACCGTCCCCGCCCCCGCGGCCCCGGACTTGCCTGTGGAGTCGCCCCCGTCATACCCGCCCTTCCCGGGTTCGGGGGCGGATCCGGCCAAGGTACAGGAGTTCCTGTCGGCCATGGCCCGCCTCTTCGGGCCTTCAGGCCCCTCCGGTGCGCCTTCGGGCCCCGCGGGCCCTGATGGGGTTGCTCCGGCGTCGCCGGCGGCTCCGGCCCCGGCGTCGCCCGAGCCTCCAGCCTCGATCCCGGCTCCGGCTTCGGCCCCGGCCTCGATCCCGGCTCCACAACCCCCATCGACGCCGGTCGACCTCACGACACCTCCGCCGGCGCCGATGTCTCCGGTGCCGTTCTCGACGCCGCCCTGGGCTCCGGGCGGCGTCGTTCCCAGTTCCTTCCGGCTCCGGACATGGACCCGGAGCGACGTCGCTCGACGCCGGCTCCGGCGCCGATGGGACCTTGGGTCCCAAATGTCCCTCCTCCTCCTTATTTTGAACCAGAGGAGGACCAGGAGGACTGGGAGGGGTCTGATGACCCTCTGACACGAAACTGTCAGTATGATGAGGACTGGACAGAGAGTCTAGGGAGGCCAGTGGTCTGGATACTTCTCCTGACACTGGCATGCTGTCTCCTCCCGTGGCTACGGAGGAGGGGGCCAATTTTGGTACGGTGTTGCGTAGGGCTGCTGGGGCCTTACGTCTCCAGCTCCCTACTTTGACGGTCAAGACTAACATCTTGACAGAGGTGCTTCAGCCGGCAGCCTCCTCTGCGGAGACTGTGCTGCCGTTTAACGACGCCCTCACTGACGTTCTTTTGGGCGCCTGGTCCAAGCCCAACACAGGGGCTCCTGTGGATCGGAACGTGTCACGACGCCATCGCCCCGCTCCGGGCGACCCCTGTTTCTTTCTGTCCACCCCACTCCTGAGAGCTTGGTTGTCCAAGCCTCCGCTTCCCAAACCGCCTTCCCTACCGCTCCTCCGGATAGGGAATCCAAACGCCTGGATCAGTTTGGGAAGAAAGGTTTTTCTTCCTCCAGTGCTGGCTTGCGGTCCGTTAACACCGCTTGTCTTTTGGGCCGATATACCCACTCCCTGTGGGATTCGGTGGCGGATGTTTTGCCCCAGTGCCCTGAGGAGGTCCAGGCACTGCTTTCCCGCGCCATTGCGGAAGGAAGGGATGCGGCCAAATACACTATCCGTTGTGGCCTTGACACCGCCGACTCGCTGGGCAGGTCGATTGCAACGACGGTGGCGCTCCGGCGCCACGCCTGGCTGAGAACCACTGGTTTTTCAGGGGATGTCCAGAATACTCTCATGGACATGCCCTTTGATGGAGATCGGTCTTTTTGGGTCCAAAGCAGACCATGCGTTGGAGCGCTTTAAGGACTCACGGGCTACTGCAAAGTCCCTGGGCCTTTCTGCTACACGCCCTCCGCTGCCTTCTGCTTTTCGCCCCTATCGTGGCCACGGTAGGGGCGCCCTTCACGTCAGCAGCCCAGCCACCGGCCCGCGCAGCAGGCGTCTTCGCGTGGCCGAGGACGTGGATTCCGCCGTGGCGGATCGGGCAACCAGCGTGCGGGTCAGGCCACCACCTCCAACCCGTCCGCGGCCTCCAAGCCCTCCTAGTCCCTCCTTTCAGGTGCACGGCACGCCAGTAGGGGCAGGGTCCGCCATCACCTTCCCCACTGGCGCACCATCACCTCGGACAGGTGGGTCTTGGACATTGTCCGAAGGGGCTACTCCCTCCCCTTCGAGACCACCCCCCAGCCATGCCACCTCAATTCCACCGCATGTCAGGGGATCACTTGGTGCTTCTACAGAAGGAAGTCACGGCCCTCTTGGCCAAGAGGGCCATCGAGCATGTTCCGACCCCAGAAGTAGGGCGTGGTTGCTACTCCCACTACTTTCTGGTGCCCAAAAGGACAAGGAGGACATGCGTCCTATCTTGGACCTCCGGAACGTCAATCGCTTCCTCCGGAAGGAGAAGTTCAAGATGCTCACCCTAGCTCAGGTCTTGACTGCCCTCGACCCAGGAGACTGGTTGGTAGCGTTGGACTTGCAGGACGCGTATTTCCATATCCCCGTCCTGCCGGCCCACCGGCGTTACCTTCGGTTCACGGTAGGCCCCGAGCATTTTCAGTTCACCGTGCTCCCCTTTGGCCTTACAAGTGCCCCTCGGGTGTTCACGAAAGTGATGGCGGTGGTCGCAGCTCATCTGCGCCGGGCAGGGGTCTCAGTCTTCCCCTACCTCGACGACTGGCTGCTGAAGGCGGGCTCGTCCCAGGCAGTCGTCTCCCACCTCCAGACTACGGCCGAACTCCTGCACTCGCTGGGGTTCTCCATCAATGTGCCGAAGTCGCATCTGATTCCTTCTCCACAGCTCCTTTTCATCGGAGCAGTTCTGGACACGACGCAGTTTCGGGCCTATCCTCCCGAACGGCGAGTCCGGGATATTCAGGCTATGATTCCGATCTTTCGGCCTTTATCCTGGGTTTCGGTACGGATGACCCTGAGGCTGCTGGGCCTCATGGCCTCCTGCATCCTGCTGGTCAATCATGCCAGATGGCATATGCGGGCTCTGCAGTGGGACCTGAAGTTCCAGTGGGCGCAGCACCAGGGCAACCTGTCCGATCACGTCCAGATCTCGGAGGGGACTGCAAAACAGTTGCAGTGGTGGCTCTCGAACCGGCAATGGGTCATGGGCAGATCCCTCTCCCTTCCCCAGCCAGAGCATACAGTTGTGACGGACGCGTCCCTTCTGGGATGGGGCGGTCACATGGGAGAGGCGGAGATCAGAGGCCTCTGGTCTCCGGGCGGAGTCCCGGCTCCATATCAACTTTCTGGAGCTCCGGGCGATCCGGCTTGCACTCAAGGCATTCCTTCCCTCTGTCAAAGGGAAGGTAGTGCAGGTGTTCACAGACAACACCACCGCCATGTGGTACTGCAACAAACAGGGCGGGGTGGGGTCTTGGACCCTTTGTCAGGAGGCTCTGCGCCTCTGGACATGGCTGGAACATCAGGGCATGTTCCTGATGGTTCAACACCTGGCAGGTTCTCTGAACGCCAGGGCGGACGAACTCAGCCGCAGGTGCATGATGGATCACGAATGGCGTCTTCACTCGGAAGTGGCGCAAGGACTCTTTCTACAGTGGGGAGAGCCTTGGTTAGATCTATTCGCCACCGAAGAGAACGCGCAATGTCATCAGTTCTGCGCGTTGGAATTTCCAAGGCGGCACTCGCTCGGCGACGCTTTTCGTCGCGAGTGGAGTTGCGGTCTGTTGTACGCCTTTCCGCCTATACCACTTCTACCCAGAGTGTTGAAGAAGATTCGGCACGACCGGGCCCAAGTCATTCTTGTGGCTCCGGACTGGGCTCGAAGAGTTTGGTATCCCGAGCTACTCAATATGAGCATAGATCCCCCGATCCGTCTGCCTCTTCGGGAGGATCTTCTGTCGCAGCAGCAGGGGACGGTCCTCCACCCGAACCTGTCCAGTCTACACCTGCTTGCGTGGAGATTGAGCGGCGGCAGTTGATTCCTTTCGACTTGCCTCCCGAAGTTTGTGATGTGATTCTGGCAGCCAGGCGTCCCTCCACTAAGGTGGTATACGCCTGCAGGTGGAACAAATTTGTGGCATGGTGCACAGCAAAGGCTGTGGATCCCCTTTCTGCCCCTCTTTCTGAGGTCCTTCTGTTCCTTCTCTCTCTGGCCCAACAGGGTTCTGCCCTGGGTACCATCAAGGGTTATCTTTGTGCTATCTCGGCCTTCCTCAGGCTCCTGATCAGCCCTCCCTTTTCAAGTCCCCTGTTGTTAACAGGTTCTTAAAGGCATTACTCACCTCTTCCCTCCTGTTCCGTTTGTAATGCCTCAGTGGGACTTGAACTTGGTTCTTACCTTTTAATGTGCGCTCCCTTTGAGCCTCTGCATAACTGTCCTCTTCGTCTTCTGACTCTGAAGACAGCCTTTCTGGTGGCCATCACCTCCGCTCGGCGGGTGAGTGAGCTCCAGGCTCTATCTTGCAAACCTCCCTTTCTGTCTGTTCATCCAGACAAGGTTGTTCTTCGGACGCGTCCGTCCTTCTTGCCAAAGGTGGTTACTGCTTTCCACATTGGGCAGACCATCACTTTGCCCACCTTCTTTCCGCCTCCGCATCCTTCCAGAGAGGAAGAGAGGCTCCACCGTCTGGACCCAAAACGTGCGCTCTCTTTTATATTGACCGCACAAAACACTTCCGGGTGGATGACCAGCTCTTTGTTGGCTACGTGGGCGCCAAAAAGGTCGGGCGGTGCACAAGAGGACCATCTCCCGCTGGGTTACCTTGTGCATCAAGGCCTGCTATTCTTTGGCTAAAAAGGAACCTCCTGTTGGGCTGCGTGCCCATTCCACCAGGGCAACGGCTGCTACCACGGCCTTGGGCCGCGGTGTTCCGCTGCCGGTTATCTGTCAGGCGGCTACGTGGGCCTCGCTGCACACGTTTACTAGACATTACTGCCTTGACAGTCAGGTCCGGAGGGACGGCTTCTTTGGCCGTTCTGTCCTCCAGGACTTCCTTGTCTGATCTTTGTTCGCAGACCCACCACCGGGGTTGGTATTGCTGGGGTATCTATTCTAAGGTAAGGAATCTATCACTAACGTGTCTCTTTCAGATGCACAAGTTACTAACTTGTGTAACGATATATCTGTAAGAGACAGTAGTTAGTGATAGATTCCTTACCGCCCCACCCATCCTCCCCGTTCTGCGAACTGATTTCTAGGGTTAAGGACATCCCTTTCAGGGCCCTAGTATTTTTCAGACACCTGTGTCAGCTTCTTGCATGGCTCTGCGTTCCTGGCGCGGAAAGTCGTGTACAGAACTGACGTCAGCGCGCAGGGCGGCGCCTAAGTACTGCCCGCGACGTCATCCCGGCGATCACGACGCCGACGACGGACGCGGAGCCGCACGACGCCGCCTACCGACGCGCAAGGGTACTGCTACGCAAAACTTTCCGGATCCAGCCTGACGCCTGGGGATATTCTAAGGTAAGGAATCTATCACTAACTACTGTCTCTTACAGATATATCGTTACACAAGTTAGTAACTTGTGCAACTAGTATATGTGAGTATTGGTGTATATAAGTGAGTATATGTGAGAGTGAGAGATTGGAAGAGTTCCTGTACAAATAAGTAGGTGTTTCTATAAGTGATTGTTTAAGAGAGTAAGTATGTGTAAGTTTCTGTAGAAGTAAGTGTGGTAGTGTGTGTATAACTGTATATGCAAGTAAATGGATGTTTGATACTTTGTTTGCATGTGTGACTATGTGTGTGAGTAACTCTATGGATGAGTGGCGGTGTGTAACAGGATGTATAGGTGTATGAGTACATATGATGAGTGAGTACATGTATGAGTGACTGTATAGGGACTGTTGGTGAATGAGTGGATGTGTGTGTAGATCTTGGAATTACTGAATAGGTGTGTTGTAACTGGTATTGGTATGTCCATTGTTTTGAAAATGTTAGTTTGTATTTTTGAGTGTGTGTATCAAAGGTTATATTAGTGTGAGAGGAGGTCTGCCACTCTATCACAAGGATGATGTCATCAGTGATGTCATCAGTGATGTCATTTGAGATGTCATCAGTGATGTCATGAGTGATGTCACTGACCATGTCATGAGTGATGTAATATGTGACGTCATCAGCAGTGCATTGCGGGCGCGCGAGTTATAGTTAGCTGAACTAACTATAAAGGGGGAGTTTCTATGGTTTTGTACGAGTGAAATGTCCAACTAACTATAACGCTCCTGAAACCTATGGTTTTTCAGTGAATATATATATATATATATATATATATATATATATAATATTACTTACTGGCGGTCGCCAGTAGGTAGTTATAGTTAGGACCTTGTTTCTATTCAAAGAGCGTTTTTTCTTTTGCCAATATCTTTGGCGCCCGCTTGACAAATCTTCGCGAAATTTTCAAAACTAATGGCCCCCTCACTTCAGCTGCCATGTTCAAAAGTTCGGGGTGATTTATCAAGCGGGGGCCGAGAAAAAGGGGGGTCCCAAAACGCTTTTTCTCCATTTTAATTTCCATAGGAAACTGCTGACGCAGCTACAGCCCGAACTGCTGAATTAAATTACACCAGAAAGGTAGCTCCAGCGTTTCGTTTCCTTGAAGCCCCCGGGTGGGCCAGGTCCTGAGAGCAATGTTAAAATGAGATGTGGGGGCTTGCGCGGGCCCCCGCAGCCCCGGGGACCGTCACCTAACCAGGGCTATGTTTATTAAATGTGGGGGGCCATGTGGGCCCCCCGGAGCCCCAGGGACCGCCACCTCCCCGGGGCTTTCTTTTTAAAATGAATGCATAGGGGAGCTCCTGGCCCCCCCACCAAGTCCCGGGGACCGCCACCTCCCCGGAGCTATTTGCATTAAAATGCGGGGGGGCACGTGCCCCCGCGCTGCCCCAGGGACCACCTCCTCCCGGGGTTACATATGAAATAAAATTGCGTGGGGGAGCTCCAGCCCCACCCCACGCAGCCCCGGGGACCGCCGCCTCCCCAGGGCTATTTGCAATAAAATGCGGGAGCCACGTGCCCCCCTGCTGCCCCGGGGACCACAAACTCCCCGGGGATACATTAAAGCATGCATGTGGGGGCTCCTGCCCCCACCATGCAGCCCCAGGGACCGCCACCTCCCTGGGGCACAAATCAAGTAAAGGCGGGGGTTCCCGGGGCTAGAGAGAAGATGGGAGGGGGGCCGTGTGGCCCCCCTCCAGGAGCCAACCATGGCCCTGGGGAACACTTAGGTGCCCACCCCCGGGACATTGCAGTTTCCTATGGCATGGCAGGAGCACTGCTCCCGCCATGCCATAGCAAACTCTTCTTCGCTTCCATGAAGCAAAGCAGAATTGCTTTTGGGCAGAGCGAGCTGCATGTTAGCAGCTCCCTCTGCCCAAAAGCAATGCCGGGTCCCGCAGGAGGCGGGGAACCAGCAGGGACCGCGGGAACCTTGAGGCTCCCCTCGCGGTCCCCAACGATGTGGCAATGCCCCGGGGGATTGGGTCCCCGGGGCTATATTGGCCTGGGTAAGGCCCCCCTACCCATTTTAAAGGAAAAACAAAAGTTAAGGCCTGGCATGGGGGGATGGGGTCACTGGGGCCGAAATCGGCCTCAGGAGGGGGGGGGCGCGCGGCCCCTCTCCTTTTTTATTTAAAAAAATAAATGGGTCAGGCCCTGGGGAATGGAGTCCCCAGGGCCCAAAAAGGATCAAGGGAAGGGGGGGGGCCACACAGCCCCCCCTTCCTAAAATAGAAAAAAAATGAAGCCAGCAACTCGCCGGAGGCCCCGCCCTCTCTCTGCACTTCTCTGCAAACGCGCCTCCTGGCGCGCGCTGTAGGTTAGGGGATGAAGTCCCCTTCGCTGCTGAGGGTCCTTGGGGGCCAACTAGCCCACCTATCTGAAAGAGACACGTTAGTGATATATTCCTTACCTTAGAATATCCCCAGGCATCAGACTGGATCCGGAAAGTTTTTTCGTCAGCAGTACCCCTGCGCGTCGGTAGGTGGCGTCGTGCTGCTCCGCGTCCGTCGCTGGCATCGTAAGCGCCGAGATGAAGTAACGGAGACTACTTAGGCGCCACCCATGCGTGCTTACGTCAGTTCTTTCTTTTTCCGCGCCAGTAAGCGCAGATCCGGTTAGAGCACGTACCTTAGTCACTTTTTGACTATCTTTTTGAGACTTTTGTGTCCTGTAAGTCTACTCTGGTGCACGTAGGGATGCCTGGTTTTAAGTCTTGTGGGGCCTCCCGTCGCAATATGTCGGTGGCGGACCCCCACGACGTCTTTCTCTACTGCCTGGAGAGCGCTCACGACTCCCGGTCCTGCATGGACTGTCTGGCCATGGCCCCGAAGGCCTTGAGGGAGCGTCGCCGGAAGCTGCTTGAGGTCCGGTACTCGTCCCAGCGCCGTTCTCGGTCTAGGGGCCGCTCCAGAGAACGCTCGCGGGGCCACCATCATCGCTCCTCGGGCTCCAAGTCTTCACCCTCTGATTTGGGTAAGAGACAACACAAAAAGAAGTCGAAGAAGCATTGTCGCTCTCCGACGTCACCCCGTCGGTCCCCGGATGCGGACGAGCGGGATAGGGGTTCTGCCCCTGCGGCTCCTTCGGAGCCCGGGAGTCCCGCGGCCTACCCACCTTACCCGGGTCCGTCGGCGACTCCCGCACAGGTGCAAGAATTTCTTGCTACCATGGACCGCCTGTTTAGGCCTCGGGCTCCCGCCGGCGCGCCCTTGGGCCCCACGGTCCCGTGTCAGGATGCTGTCGGCGCCGCCGGCGGCTCTGGCGCCGCAGGATCCTGCTACGGCGCCAAAAGGTCCCACGCTGCCGGCCCCAGCGCCACCCTCGGCTCCGGCGCCGCTGTGGATGCCATTTGTTCCGCCCCTGCCCAGGTTCCAGGACCATTTTGTCCCTACCTGGGATCCGCATTGGGACACGACGCCGGTTCGGCCCCGTCCGGCACAGTTCCCGGCGCCGTTTGTTCCTTCACCGGTCCCTGCCCTACCGCCGCAGTCTGTTCCACATACAGCGGAGGTGGAGGACGACTGGGAGGGGTCCGAGGACCTTCTTGCTCGTCAGTGTGACTCTGAGCAGGACTGGGCGGACGAGTTAGAGGAGGCCGGCGGCCTTGATATCTCCTCTGACACGGGGTTTGCCTCTCCTCCGCCTACCATGGCGGAGGGCGCTCTCACACGATGGTGCTCCGTCGGGCCGCTGAGGTCCTCAACCTTGATCTCCCTACGGTGGCCCTGAAGACTAATCTCCTCACTGAGGTGCTCCAGACGGCGTCCACTTCGTCGGAGCCCCTGCTGCCATTTAATGACGCCCTCACTGACGTCTTACTGGGCACTTGGTCGCAGCCAGCCACAGGGGCCCCTGTGGATAAGAACGTCGCCAGGCGTCATCGCCCGGCGTCGGGTGACCCTGCCTTTCTGACCACTCATCCTACGCCCGAGAGCCTGGTCATCCAAGTTTCGACGTCCCAGAGTGCCATTCCCACGGCTCCGCCGGAGAAGGACTCTAAGAAGCTGGAACAGTTCGGCAAGCGGTTGTTCTCTTCGGCCAGCTTGGGTCTGCGGTCGGTGAACACCGCATGACTATTGGGCCGCTATTCCCACGCGGTGTGGGATACAGTTGCACAGGTGCTGCCTCAGTGTCCTGAGGAGATCCAAGCTGTGCTGTCCCAAGCTGTTGCCGAGGGTAAAGATGCGGCTAAGTTCGCCATTCGGTGTGGTTTGGACACCGCGGACTCACTAGGTAGAGCAAGTTCTACGACTGTGGCGCTTCGTCGCCACGCCTGGTTGAGATCTACCGGGTTCTTGCCAGATGTCCAAAGCTCACTCATGGACATGCCTTTTGATGGCACTCGCCTGTTTGGCGATAAAGCCAACAGTGCGCTGGAGCGTTTTAAGGACTCGCGGGCCACGGCCAAGTCCTTAGGTCTTTCCACGAAAAGCCCAGCCACTCCTGGTTTTCGTTCCTTTTGTGGCCATGGAAGGGGTGCCCAGGCACGTTCCTTCAGCAAGCCTGTGCAGAACCAGCCTCAGCGTGGACGCGGTTTCTGCAGGGGCGGGTCTGGGAATCAGCGTGGGGGTCAGTCCACCTCCGCCCCGCTGCTTCTACCTCCAAACCTTCCTAATCCGAGCTTTGTGGGTCACCCCACGCCAGTGGGTGGCAGGATCCGCCATCATCTCCCCCACTGGCACGCTATCACATCGGACGAGTGGGTGTTGCAGATCATCCGCAAGGGTTACACCCTTCCCTTTCAGTCCACCCCTCCAGCCATGCCACCGCAGTACCACCGCATGTTGGGGGCACACTTGGCGCTTCTCCAGCAGGAAGTCACGGCCCTCTTGGCCAAGGGGGCCATCGAGGGTGTTCCTGGGACAGAAGTAGGGAGTGGTTGTTATTTCCACTACTTTCTGGTCCCCAAGAAGGACAATGGGGGCTTGCGCCCCATCTTGGACCTCAGGAACGTCAATCGCTTCCTCCGGAAGGAGAAGTTCAAGATGTTGACTCTGGCTCAGGTCTTGGCTGCCCTCGACCCTGGAGACTGGATGGTAGCGTTGGACTTGCAGGACGCATATTTTCACATCCCCGTCCTGCCGGCCCACCGGCGTTACCTGCGGTTCACGGTAGGCCAGGAGCATTTTCAGTTTGCCGTGCTCCCCTTCGGCCTTACCAGCGCCCCTCAGGTGTTCACGAAAGTGATGGCGGTGGTCCCTGCTCACCTGCGCAGGTCAGGGGTGTCAGTCTTCCCCTACCTCGACGACTGGTTGTTGAAGGCGGGTTCGCCCCAGGCAGTTGTCACCCACCTTCAGACTACGGCCGACCTCCTGCATTTGCTGGGGTTCTCCATCAACGTGCCGAAGTCGCACCTTAGTCCCTCTCAGAAGCTCCCCTTCATCTGAGCGGTTCTGGATTCGACGCGGTTTCGGGTTTATCCTCCCGAGCAGCGAGTCCTGGATTTTCAGGCTATGATTCCGATCTTTCAGCCTCTATCCCGGGTTTCGGTCAGGTTGACCCTCCGGCTCCTGGGCCTGATGGCCTCCTGCATCCTGCTAATGCAACATGCCAGATGGCATATCCGGGCTCTGCAGTGGGACCTGAAGTTTCAGTGGGTACAGCATCAGGGCAACCTGTCTGATCATGTCCAGATCTCGGAGGGCACTGCACAACAATTGCAGTGGTGGCTCACGAATCGCGATAGGGTCAATGGCAGATCCCTCTCCCTTCCCCAACCGGAGCGCACAGTGGTGACGGATGCGTCCCTCCTGGGATGGAGAGGCCACTTGGGAGAGGCGGAGATCAGAGGCCTCTGGTCTCCGGCGGAGTCCCGGCTCCATATCAACCTTTTGGAGCTTTGGGCGATCCGACTTGCACTGAAGGCATTCCTTCCCTCTGTCCGGGGAAGTGTAGTGCAGGTGTTCACGGACAACACCACCGCCATGTGGTATTGCAACAAACAGGGCGGGGTGGGGTCCTGGACCCTATGTCAGGAGGCTCTGAGCCTCTGGACATGGCTGGAACATCAAGGCATTACCTTGGTGGTTCAACACCTGGCGGGTTCTCTGAACGCCAGGGCGGACAAACTCAGCCGCCGGTGCTTGATGGATCACGAATGGCGTCTGAACTCGGACGTGGCGCAAGGTCTCTTTCAACAGTGGGGAGAGCCTTGGTTAGATCTATTCGCCACAGAAGAGAACGCGCAATGTCATCAGTTCTGCGCTTTAGAATTTCCAAGGCGGCACTTGCTCGGCGACGCTTTTCGTCGCGAGTGGAGTTGCGGTCTATTGTACGCCTTTCCGCCTATACCACTTCTGCCCAGAGTGCTGAAGAAGATTCAGCGCAACCGGGCCCAAGTCATCCTTGTGGCTCCGGATTGGGCACAAAGATACTGGTATCCCGAGCTACTCAGCATGACGAACGATCCCCCGATCCGACTGCCTCTTCGGGAGGATCTTCTGTCGCAGCAGCAGGGGACGGTCCTCCACCCGAACCTATCCAGCCTCCACTTCCATGCGTGGAGATTGAGCGGCGACAGTTGACAGCTTTCGATCTTCCTCCCGAAGTCTGTGATGTCATTCTGGCAGCCAGGCGTCCCTCCACTAAGACGGTATACGCCTGCAGGTGGAACAAATTTGTGGCATGGTGCACAGCAAAGGCTGTGGATCCCCTCTCTGCCCCTCTTTCTGAGGTTCTTCTGTTCTTTCTATCCTTGGCCCAGCAGGGCTCTGCTCTGGGCACTATCAAAGGTTATCTTTCGGCCATCTCCGCCTTTCTACGGCTTCCAGATCAGCCTTCTCTTTTTAAGTCCCCGGTTGTTACCCGTTTCTCAAGGGCATTACGCACACATTTCCTCCCGTGCCGTTCATAATGCCTCAATGGGACTTAAACCTTGTCTTGACATACCTGATGTGCGCTCCCTTCGAGCCCCTTCATCACTGTCCTTTGCGTCTTCTCACTCTTAAGACGGCTTTACTGGTCGCTATCACCTCTGCCAGAAGAGTGAGCTCCAGGCTCTTTCTTCCAAACCTCCTTTCCTTTCTGTTCATCCGGACAAGGTGGTTTTAAGGACCCGTCCTTATTTCTTGCCAAAGGTTGTCCCGCCCTTCCACATCGGGCAGACCATCACTTTGCCCACCTTCTTTCCGCCTCCTTCAAAAGAGGAAGAGAGGCTTCACCGTCTGGACCCAAAACGTGTGCTCTCGTTCTATCTAAAGCGCACACAACAGTTCCGGTTGGATGACCAACTCTTTGTTGGCTACGTGGACGCCAAAAAAGGTTGGGCCGTGCACAAACGAACCATCTCTCGGTGGGTTGTTCTGTGCATAAAAGCATGTTACTCGTTGGCCAAGATGGAGCCTCCTGTGGGGCTGCGTGCCCATTCAACCAGGGCCACGGCAGCCACTACTGCCGCGGCGTTCCCTTGCAGGACATTTGTCAGGCAGCTATGTGGGCCTCGCTGCACACGTTTACCAAGCATTACTGCCTTGACAGTCAAGTCCGGAGAGACGGCTTCTTTGGCCGTTCTGTTCTCCGTGACTTTCTGGTGTATTCTTGTTCGCAGACCCACCACCTGGGTTGGTATTGCTGGGGTATCTATTCTAAGGTAAGGAATCTATCACTAACGTGTCTCTTTCAGATGCACAAGTTACTACTTGTGTAACGATATATCTGTAAGAGACATTAGTTAGTGATAGATTCCTTACCGCCCCACCCATCCTCCCCGTTCTGCGAACTGATTTCTAGGGTTAAGGTCATCCCTTTCAGGGCCCTGGTTTCATGGCACCAGTGGTCAGTTTCTTGCATGGCTCTGCGTTCCTGGCGCGGAAAGTCGTGTACCCTAACTGACGTCAGTGCGCATGGGTGGCGCCTAAGTAGTCTCCGTGACGTCATATCGGCGCTTACCACGCCAGCGACAGACGCGGAGCCGCACGACGCCACCTACCGACGCGCAGGGGTACTGCTGACGAAAAAACTTTCCGGATCCAGTCTGACGCCTGGGGATATTCTAAGGTAAGGAATCTATCACTAACTAATGTCTCTTACAGATATATCGTTACACAAGTAGTAACTTGTGCGTTACCTCCAGTAAGCCCCACACAGTGGGATTGCTGAGAGGTGGTCAGAGGCCATGCCCCTTTTTCCACCACTCTGCAAACGCGCCTCTCAGCGCACTGCTGGTGGGGCGATGGGGTCCCTTTGCGTCCTGAGGGCCTCCGGACTAAAGTGGACTTCATCCCCCAAGCAGCAGTGCACCAGGAGGCGCGTTTGCAGAGTGATGGAGAGAGGGGGCGTGGCTTGGTATGAGAACTCCGCAATCTCTGCTGTGCGGTACTTACTGGAGGTAACAGGAGGGGTAGATTTCCCACAAGGACGTCCTTGGGACCAACTACCTCTCTTGCTACCTCCAGTAAGTACCACACAGTGGGATTGCTTAGAGGTCTTCGGAGGGCACGCCCCCCCTTTCTCCACCGCTCTGCAAACGCACCTCCTGGTTTTCTGCTGGTTGGGGGATGAAGCCCACTTTACTCCAGAGGGACCTTGGGGGCCAAGAGGCCCTCCTGTAAGTCCTACGCAGCTTTATTCCTGAGAGCTGGTTGGAGGCCCAGCCCCTTTTCTCCATCACTCTGCAAACTTGACTGCTAGTTAAAAAAACCTTAGAAATTCGCTGAAAAAACCACAGGTTACAATAACGTTATAGTTAGGCTGACATTTCACTCGTACAAAACCTGTGAAATTCAGCAATTATAGTTAGCTGCATTATAGTTAGCTGATGCACCTCTGATGACCTCACATATTACATCACTCATGACATGGTCAGTGACAACACTGATGACATCTCAATTGACATCACTGATGAGATCATCCACATAATTTCTGATGCACCTACTCGCACCTTAAAATTAACTTTCATACACCCACTCTAAAATACCGACTACCATTCTCGAAACCATAGATACTCCATTACCAGTTAGTACATACCCACTCACTGATTCATAGGTCTACACACATCCACTCACTCACCCATACAGCCACTCATACACGCAGTCACTCACCAATGCAGTCACTGACATATGCACTCATACACCCATACAGAGACTCACACACCGCCACTCACCCATAGAGTTACTCATACACCTAGTCACTCACCCAAAAGTCAATCACACTGCCATTTACTCACCTCACTTATTTATACAGATACTAACACATACTTACTCTCTTATACAATCCCTAATACAAGCACACATTCATCCATACAGCCTCCCTCACAATCACTCTCTCACATACAGTTACTTATATACTCCAACACTCACATACACTGCCTTACACATATGCAGTTACTCACCCATATACCACTGAGACATCAATTCACTCAACGACAGAGCAATACGCACACTCACTCACCCATACAGCCCCTCGCAGACGCACTCATGAACCCATACACCTAGTGAATCACCCACTCACACATCCATGCAGGGAGTCACACACCCCACCACCCACCTATTCAAGCACCCATACAGGTACTCACACAACCAATCAACCCATATAGACACTCATGTAGCTACTCACCAACCCATGCAGTCACTTACACACCAACTGACAGACTGATACAGACATTCACACAGATTAGTCACTCTCCCATACATTCACTGCAACACGTATAGTCACTCAGTCACTGAATCATCAATACAGACACTGATACACCCATTCATTCTTCAATACACCTTGGCATATATCTATCTATATATATATATATATATATCTATATATATATATATATATATATACATACACACACAACAAATTGGTCTTCACACGAGGGAACACTTTACAGCCGGTGCTCACGGCGGAGAGAAGACCTTTCTCCGCAACAATGTGTTCCAACAAAACAGTGAAACGCGGCACACACCTCAGCAGTTGAAAGGTTTTTATTCAAAAAAAGCTCTCTTCCTCCCTATTACTACCATGACCAAGAACGTGAAGTTCGAAACGCGTAGGGAGGAAGAGAGCTTTTTTTAATAAAAGCCTTTCAACTGCTAAGGTGTGTGCCGCGTTTCACTGTTTTGTTGGAACATTTATATATATATATCACACCACTTTTCCCAAAGGGACATCCGCTCGCACTCACGAGTAAGGAGACTTCCAATAGCATATGTTGCAGCTTCAATTTATTACAGCATGCCAGAAAACATCTCAGAAGAGTGGGCCGCTGCGAAAGAAATATATATATATATATATATATATATATATATATATATATATATATATATTCACTGAAAAAACCACAGGTTTCAGGGACGTTATAGTTAGTTGGACATTTCACTTGTACAAAACCAGAGAAATTCGGCCGTTATAGTTATTTGAGCCAACTATAACTCGCGCCCCTGCAATGCACTGCTGATGATGTCACATATTACATCATTCATGACATGGGCAGTGACATCACTGATGACATCTCAAATTACATCACTGATTACATCATCCAGTGACTGAGTGTTTTTTTAAAAACACTCAGTCCGTGGATGATGTCAGCCTGTTGCTGACATATACTAATTAAATCACGCTGGTGAATTGGAGCCGCGATAATGTGGTTTATGACTGTGTGGATTGGACACCGGTCGTTACTTACAGGTCTTGTGTTATATTTAGGGGTACGCTACCCCGCCGCTGGCTCACCGAATCAAGAGGCTCGGGCCAAGCGAAAAGGAAAAGATGGAATATATATATATCTGAAAGAGACACGTTAGTGACAGATTCCTTACCTTAGAATATCCCCAGGCGTCAGACTGGATCCGGAAAGTTTTTGCGTAGCAGTACCCTTGCGCGCCGGCGAGTCCAGGATATTCAGGCTATGATTCCGATCTTTCAGCCTCTATCCTGGGTTTCGGTACGGATGACCCTGAGGCTGCTGTGCCTCATGGCCTCCTGCATCCTGCTGGTCGATCATGCCAGATGGCATATGCGGGCTCTGCAGTGGGACCTGAAGTTCCAGTGGGCGCAGCACCAGGGCAACCTGTCCGATCACGTCCAGATCTCGGAGGGAACTGCAAAACAGTTGCAGTGGTGGCTCTCGAACCGGCAATGGGTCATGGGCAGATCCCTCTCCCTTCCCCAGCCAGAGCACACAGTTGTGACGGACGAGTCCCTTCTGGGATGGGGCGGTCACATGGGAGAGGCGGAGATCAGAGGCCTCTGGTCTCTGGCGGAGTCCCGGCTCCATATCAACCTTCTGGAGCTCCGGGCGATCCGACTTGCACTGAAGGCATTCCTTCCCTCTGTCAAAGAGATGGTAGTGCAGGTGTTCACAGACAACACCACCGCCATGTGGTACTGCAACAAACAGGGCGGGGTGGGGTCGTGGACCCTATGTCAGGAGGCTCTGCGTCTCTGGACATGGCTGGAACATCAGGGCATATTCCTGATGGTTCAACACCTGGCAGGTTCCCTGAACGCTAGGGCGGACGAACTCAGCCGCAGGTGCATGATGGATCACGTATGGCGTCTTCACTCGGAGATGGCGCAAGGACTCTTTCTACAGTTGGGAGAGCCTTGGTTAGATCTATTCGCCACCGAAGAGAACGCGCAATGTCAGCAATTCTGCGCGTTGGAATTTCCAAGGCGGCACTCGCTCGGCGACGCTTTTCGTCGCGAGTGGAGTTGCGGTCTATTGTACGCCTTTCCGCCTATACCACTTCTACCCAGAGTGTTGAAGAAGATTCGGCACGACCGGGCCCAAGTCATTATTGTGGCTCCGGACTGGGCTTGAAGAGTTTGGTATCCCGAGCTACTCAGTATGAGCATCGATCCCCCGATTCGTCTCCCTCTTCGGGAGGATCTTCTGTCGCAGCAGCAGGGGACGGTCCTCCACCCGAACCTGTCCAGTCTCCACCTCCTTGCATGGATATTGAGCGGCGGCAGTTGATTCCTTTCGACTTGCCTCCCGAAGTTTGTGATGTGATTCTGGCAGCCAGGCGTCCCTCCACTAAGGTGGTATACGCCTGCAGGTGGAACAAGTTTGTGGCATGGTGCACAGCAAAGGCTGTGAATCCCCTTTCTGCCCCTCTTTCTGAGGTTCTACTGTTCCTTCTTTCTCTGACCCAACAGGGTTCTGCCCTGGGTACCATCAAGGGCTACCTTTGTGCAATCTCAGCCTTCCTCCGGCTTCCTGATCAGCCCTCCCTTTTCAAGTCCCCTGTTAACAGGTTTCTTAAAGGCATTACACACCTCTTCCCTCCTGTTCCGTTTGTGATGCCTCAGTGGGACTTGAACTTGGTTCTTACCTTTTTAATGTGCGCTCCCTTTGAGCCTCTCCATAACTGTCCTCTTCGTCTTCTCACTCTGAAGACAGCCTTTCTGGTGGCTATCACCTCCGCTCGGCGGGTGAGTGAGCTCCAGGCTCTTTCTTGCAAGCCCCCCTTTCTGTCTGTCCATCCAGACAAGGTTGTTCTTAGGACGCGTCCGTCCTTCTTGCCAAAGGTGGTTACTGCCTTCCACATGGGGCAGACCATCACTTTGCCCACCTTCTTTCCGCCTCCGCATCCTTCAAGAGAGGAAGAGAGGCTCCACCGTCTGGACCCAAAACGTGCGATTTCCTTCTATGTGAACCGCACACAACAGTTCCGGGTGGATGACCAGCTCTTTGTTGGCTACGTGGGTGCCAAAAAAGGTCGGGCGGTACGCATGCGGACCATCTCCCGCTGGGTTGTCTTGTGTATCAAAGCCTGCTATTCCTTGGCTAAGAAGGAGCCCGTGTTGGGCTACGGTCCCATTCCACCAGGGCGACAGCCGCCACCACGGCTTTGGGACGTGGTGTCCCATTGCAGGACATCTGTCAGGCAGCTACGTTGGCCTCGCTGCACACGTTTATCAAGCATTACTGCCTTGACAGCCAAGTCCGGAGAGATGGCTTTTTTTGGCCGTTCTGTTCTCCGAGACTTCCTCGTCTGATCTTTGTTCGCAGACTCACCACCGGGGTTGGTATTGCTGGGGTATCTATTCTAAGGTAAGGACTCTGTCACTAACGTGTCTCTTTCAGATGCACAAGTTACTAACTTGTTTAACGATATATCTGTAAGAGACAGTAGTTAGTGACAGATTCCTTACCGCCCCACCCATCCTCCCCGTTCTGCGAACTGATTTCTAGGGTTAAGGTCATCCCTTTCATGGCCCTAGTTTTCAGACACCTATGTCAGCTTCTTGCATGGCTCTGCGTTTCTGGCGCGGAAAGTCGTGTACAGAACTGACGCCAGCGCGCATGGGCGGCGTCTAAGTATTGGCCGCAACGTCATCCCGGCGATCACGACGCCGACAACGGACGCGGAGCCGCACGACGCCGCCTACCGACGCGCAGGGGTACTGCTACGCAAAACTTTCCGGATCCAGCCTGACGCCTGGGGATATTCTAAGGTAAGGAATCTGTCACTAACTACTGTCTCTTACAGATATATCGTTACACAAGTTAGTAACTTGTGCTTTAAAGAGGAAAGTGTGGAATGTGCTCAGAGCCGGCATATATCTGCTCATACTTTTCTGCTGACCTTCTTCACCGAGAAGGGGCTAGATGTACTAAGGGTACTTGAAGTCGCTATATCCCAAGGATTGTGATTGCAAAATCCATTTTTATGTGTACCAACCCCATTTTGCGATTCAGGAAAGTAATTCCAAATTGTAAAATGTGGTTACTGAATCGCAATTTGAAAGGGAAGTGTAGGGGGCGTTCCTTCCTATTTGTGAGTCAGTATGGTATGTATGAATAAATTGCGACTGCAGTTCTGATTGCAAACTATTGATCAGTTGCCGGCTCTCATGTTGAGGTGGTAACAGATTAGCAAAAGGGAAGGGTCTCCTTTGAAGCCTCTTAGCTTTGGGAATCTGAATGGCAGGTTCGGGGGAAACAAGCAGTGGTCCAAGGAACCACTGTTTGCTCTCACTGAAGTTTTCCAAAACTGAAAACTTTTATTTTTTTATTAATGCAGCGCAGGTTCCTTTAAGGAACTCTGGCTGCTTTAATAAGAAAAAGTTTTCAGTTTTGCAATGCAGTAACAGGGATGATAGAATGCTGTCCCTTGCAGGCCACCATCCTTGTGATAATAGCCAATCGCAGTGGTCACAAATTACTACTTTCTAATGAATATTAATTAGGCAGGTCCTTCTGTGGCCCCCTGCGATTCCTTATTTTGAAAAACTAACTATTAATTAATAGGTCAGGTCTAAAATTAAAAAATGTTGGTCTCAAAAAGTAAGTGCGCCATTTGTGACCGCTTTTTCCAAACAGTACGTCTGGCCCATGGTTCTGACTTTCACACTTATCTCTTCAAATTTTATGTATTTCAGTGTTATTTTTATTATTAAATATCCATTCAACCAGATTGTTAGAAGACATTTTTCTACTTGTAAAGAGTGGATAGGGGTGCTGTTAGTATGAAATGGGCCTACTGTCCTGTTTGAGAAACAGCTGTGCTGTTACAACCAAATTACATTTTTTTCAATTTGCCAACCAGAGAAGGGTGGAAAGCGGAGTTGATCCCGGAGGAATTCATATCTTGAGTTTCCAGGCTACACACAGATTTCTGCACCTTAATGAATCTTAGAGAAAATTTACTGAGATTGAAACTTGCCGTCTGTAGATTGCAAGTAGATCTACGCAGTAGGCCAGTTTTCCTCTGCATGTCCATTTTACTGAGATTAGAATATGTGAGCTGCAGTATAAAGTAGGTTTTCCAGTAGGCATATTAACAACTTGAATTGTTTTATTTTGTCTTATTATAAGTGAAATGTTACCTGTAGTTAATTACACATGCGCATACAAACCACTGTATTCTGCAAATTAACCTTCTCCGATATCTTATCGTGAGAATGGGATCCCCGTCTGGGCATACCCTTCCCACGTAGGGTGACTACAGCAACACAAAAAGATGATGGGCGGAGTGCTGCATTGTCAAACATTCACCCCCAGTCACAGATCTGGGTTAAATCCATTGTTTTTTTGCTCACCATGCCACAGCAGTTTGGACCCAGCCATATGCAAATAGTTGCTATAGTCGCCCTAAGTTCGGAGGGTTTGCCAGATATGGGTCCTGTGCTCACTGTGCTGGGATTCAAGGTAGCCTGGTTGATGATGGGTGATACCCCAAAACCGGTCCCAGGATGCTTGTTTCTGGTCCTAGGAGGACCTGGCCTGGCAGTACGGGCTGGGCTGTTCCCAGGGAGAGCAGGGTCGAGACTTGTTTGCATATGGCTGGGTCCAAACTGGGGTGGCATGGTGAGCAAAAAACGATGGATTTAACCCAGATTTGTGACTGGGGGTAATGTTTGACAATGTACGGCATTCCATCCATCATATTTTTGTGTTTTGCTATATGATAGCAGAGGCAGAACCAATACTTGCCTCAGCAATAGGCCTCCCAGTCATTTCGAGGGCGAGACCAAGGAGCAGGCGGGCAGCTTACATGCCCGCAGAGGCAATACACTAACTAGCCAGGTCACACCCTATGCCGCCACTGCAAAATCACTTTAATTTGTCCTTGGGAGCACATGACCGCCAAGTTGGAGGTCAGGGTCACCTTTTACCTCCCTTAATGGCGGAGCATCACAAACGAGCAAAGGTTGCTCCAGATCGTAGAACATGGGTATTCTCTACTCTTCCGGTCTGCTCCACCAAACATGCCACCCACACCCCAACATTTCACCGGAGGTTCACTTCCCCATATTCCCAGGAGAAGTCCTGGCTCTCTTGGCCAAGGTGCCAGTAGTGAGGGTACCAGCATCAGAGATAAGGGCTGGTTACTACTTCCATTATTTTTTTATGCCGAAGAAGGATGGAGACCGTTGCTCCATCCTAGATCTTCTCCCTCTGAACTTCTTCCTCTGGCAGGATGAGTTCAAGATGCTCACCCTGGCCCAAGTTCTGGATGCGGGAGCCTGAAAGGTAGCGCTGGACTTTCAGGACCCATAGTTTCACATCCCTTCCTGTAGTCTGACAGGCATTACCTGCGGTTTGAAGCAGGCCAGGAGCACTTACGGTTCTCTGTGCTACCCTATGGGCTTACCAGCGCACCTCAGGTGGTCACTAAGGTGATGGTGGTGGTCGCAGCTGATCTGCGGAGGTTGCAAATTCCAGTTTTCCCATACCTCAACGACTGGCTACTGAAGGCAAGCTCGCTTCAAACAGTTGTAAGCCACCTACAGACGAGTTGTTGACATCATTATGTTTTTCCATCAGCGTGCTGAAGTCAGACCTGACTTCTTCACAATGGCTGAACCCTTTATCGCAGCAGCACGCATAGATAAAAATTTATTACATTGTTGAACATTTGAGTCTAATCAGTAAAAATTGGTGTGCAGGTTGTAAACACATACGCTCAATATATTTCCTTTATTGTAGCCATTCTGTACATGGTGCTTTTCCCAGCCATTCCTCTGCCTCAGTCAGTCTAGGACATTCGGACTATGATCCTGATATTTCATCCTTTGACCTGGGTCTCAGTGAGATCAGCTCTGAGGCTTCTGTACCTCTTGGCCTCCTACATCCTGCTTGCGGACCACACAAGGTGGCACATGCGGGCTCTGAGGTGGGGATCTGAAGTCTCAGTGGGCTAAGCACCAAGGGAACTTGTCAGAGGCCATGCAGGTGCCGAAGGAGACTGCAAAAGACCTGCAGTGGTGGCTGCTCGACCTCAGTTGGACCGGCAGCAGACCCCTCTCCCTACCACACCCACAGTTAACAGTTGTGACGAATGCATAATTGCTGGGTCGGTGAGGTCAACTGGAAGAGGTGGATATCAGAGGACTCTGGTCTCCGGCGGTGGCTCGCCTCCACATCAACCTGTTGGAGTTGCGGGCAGTTTGCTTGGCGAAAGTGTTTCTCCCGACTATCTTGGGGAAATGAGCACGTATGCTCACAGACAACACGACTACCATCTGGTATTACAACGAACAGGGTGGCCTGGGTTCGTGAGTTCTCTACAGTCCTTACGTATCTGAAAGAGACACGCTAGTGACAGATTCCTTACCTTAGAATATCCCCAGGCGTCAGGCTGGATCCGGAAAGTTTTTGCGTAGCGGTACCCTTGCGCGTCGGTAGGCGGCGTCGTGCGGCTCCGCGTCCGTCGTCGGCGTCGTGATTGCCGGGATGACGTCGCGGCAGTACTTAGACGCCGCCCCTGCGCGCTGACGTCAGTTCTTCTTTTTCCGCGCCAGTAAGCGCAGATCCGGGAAGAGCAGTGCCCTAGTCACTTTTTGACTACCTTTTTTGTGAATTTTTTCACTGTTTTCTTCTACGAGTCTTCACGACTCCTAAGGTGTCGTAGGGATGCCCGGCTTTAAGCCCTGCGAGGTCTGTGCCCGCATGATGTCCATCACGGACCCGCACCTCGAGTGTCTCTTCTGTCTCGGCCGAGACCACGACACGAAGTCGTGCCCTGACTGCCGGAAACTTCATCCGAAGGCTTTGCGAGAGCGGTCTCGAAAGCTGCTCGAGGTCCGGCAGTCGGCTCCGCGCCGCACCAAGCCCCGATCACGGGAGAGGTCGAGGGGCCGGTCGCGGAGCCCCCATCGTTCGTCGGAATCCAAGTCTTCGCGCTCCTCCGGTAAGTCGAAGCACAAGAAGTCTAAGCGGCGTCATCGCTCTAAGACTTCGCCTCGCCGGTCTCGCGACTCGGCTGAGGCCCCTGTCGGCACCGTCCCCGCGGCCCCGGACGTGCCTGTCGAGTCACCCCCGCATTACCCGTCCTTCCCGGGTTCGGGGGCGACTCCGGCCCAAGTACAGGAGTTCCTGTCGGCCATGGCCCGCCTCTTCGGGCCTCAAGGTCCCTCCGGTGCGCCTTCGGGCCCCGCGGGCCCTGATGGGGTTGCTCCGGCGTCGCCGTCGACTCCGGTCCCGGCGTCGCCTGTCCCACCAGCCTTCATCCCGGCCTCGGCTCCGGCCCCGGCCTCGATCCCGGCTCCGGTGGTGCCGCAACCCCCATCGACGCCGGTTGACCTAACCACGCCTCCGCCGACGCCGATGTCCCCGGTGCCGTTCCTGACGCCGTCCGGGGCTCCGGACGGCGTCGTTCCTCGGCTCTCTCCGGCTCCGGACATGGAGCCGGACCGACGGCCGCCCGACGCCGGTTCCGGCGCCGATGAGACCTTGGGTCCCTAATGTCCCTCCTCCTCCATATTATGAACCTGAGGAGGACCAGGAGAGCTGGGAGGGGTCTGAGGACCCTCTCACACAACAGTGCGAGTTTGACCCGGACTGGGTTGAGGAACTTGGGGATGCCAGTGGTCTAGACACCTCCCTGACTCTGGCATGCTGTCTCCTCCCGTGGCTACGGAGGAGGGGGCTAATTTTGCAACGGTGTTGCGTAGAGCTGCTGGAGCCTTGAATCTCCAGTTGCCTACTGTGGCCGTCAGGACTAACCTCCTGACAGAAGTGCTTCAGCCGGCGGCCTCCTCTTCGGAGACTGTGCTGCCGTTCAATGATGCACTCACTGACGTTCTTTGGGTGCCTTGTCCAAGCCCACCACAGGGGCTCCTGTGGATAGGAACGTGGCCCGACGCCATCGCCCTGCTCCGGGCGACCCCCTGTTTCTCTCCCAACACCCCACCCCTGAGAGCTTGGTTGTCCAAGCCTCTGCCTCCCAAACCGCCTTCCCTACCGCCCCTCCGGATAGGGAATCCAAGCGCCTGGACCACTTTGGGAAGAAGGCTTTCTCTTCCTCCAGTGCTGGCTTGCGGTCCGTCAACACCGCTTGCCTCTTGGGCCGATATATCCACTCCCTGTGGGATTCGGTGGCGACTGTTTTGCCGCAGTGTTCTGACGAGGTTGAGACACTGCTTACCCGCGCCATTGCGGAAGGGCGAGATGCGGCTAAATACACCATACGTTGTGGCCTTGATACCGCCGACTCGCTGGGCAGATCGCTGGCAACGACGGTGGCGCTGCGTCGCCACGCCTGGCTGAGGACCACTGGTTTTTCGGGTGATGTCCAGAATACACTCATGGACATGCCCTTTGATGGAGTCGGTCTTTTTGGTTCGAAAGCAGACCATGCGCTGGAGCGTTTCAAGGACTCGTGGGCTACTGCCAAGTCCCTGGGCCTTGCTGTTGTGCGCCCTCCGCTCACATCTGCTTTTCGCCCCTTTCGTGGCCACGGGAGGGGCGCCCAGTCACGTCAGCAGCCCGGCCAACGGCCCGCGCAGCAAGCGCCTTCGCGTGGCCGAGGACGTGGATACCGCCGTGGCGGTTCGGGCAACCAGCGTGCGGGTCAGGCCACCACCTCCAACCCGTCCGCGGCCTCCAAGCCCTCCTAGTCCCTCCTTTCAGGTGCACAGCACGCCAGTAGGGGGCAGGGTCCGCCATCACCTTCACCACTGGCGTCCCATCACCTCGGACAGGTGGGTCTTGGACATTGTCCGAAGGGGCTACTCCCTCCCCTTCGAGACCACCCCCCCAGCCATGCCACCTCAATTCCACCGCATGTCAGGGGATCACTTGGTGCTTCTGCAGAAGGAAGTCACGGCCCTCCTGGCCAAGAGGGCCATCGAGCATGTTCCGACCCCAGAAGTAGGACGTGGTTGCTACTCCCACTACTTTCTGGTGCCCAAAAAGGACAAGGAGGACATGCGTCCTATCTTGGACCTCCGGAACGTCAATCGCTTCCTCCGGAAGGAGAAGTTCAAGATGCTCACCCTAGCTCAGGTCTTGTCTGCCCTCGACCCTGGAGACTGGTTGGTAGCATTGGACTTGCAGGACGCTTATTTCCACATCCCCGTCCTGCCGGCCCACCGGCGTTACCTACGGTTCCCCGTAGGCCTCGAGCATTTTCAGTTCACTGTGCTCCCCTTTGGCCTTACCAGTGCCCCTCGGGTGTTCACGAAAGTGATGGCGGTGGTCGCAGCTCATCTGCGCCGAGCTGGGGTTTCAGTCTTCCCCTACCTCGACGACTGGCTGCTGAAGGCGGGCTCGTCCCCAGGCAGTCGTCTCCCACCTCCAGACTACGGCCGAACTCCTGCACTCTCTGGGGTTCTCCATCAATGTGCCGAAGTCGCATCTGATTCCTTCTCCACAGCTCCTTTTCATCGGAGCAGTTCTGGACACGACGCAGTTTCGGGCCTAACCTCCCGAACGGCGAGTCCGGGATATTCAGGCTATGATTCCGATCTTTCAGCCTTTATCCTGGGTTTCGGTACGGATGACCCTGAGGCTGCTGGGCCTCATGGCCTCCTGCATCCTGCTGGTCAATCATGCCAGATGGTATATGCGGGCTCTGCAGTGGGACCTGAAGTTCCAGTGGGCGCAGCACCGGGGCAACCTGTCCGATCACGTCCAGATCTCGGAGGGGACTGCAAAACAGTTGCAGTGGTGGCTCACGGACTGGCAATGGGTCATGGGCAGATCTCTCTCCCTTTCCCAGCCAGAGCACACAGTTGTGACGGACGCGTCCCTTCTGGGATGGGGCGGTCACATGGGAGAGGCGGAGATCAGAGGCCTCTGGTCTCCGGCGGAGTCCCGGCTCCATATCAACCTTCTGGAGCTCCGGGCGATCCGACTTGCACTCAAGGCATTCCTTCCCTCTGTCAAAGGGAAGGTTGTGCAGGTGTTCACAGACAACACACCGCCATGTGGTACTGCAACAAACAGGGCGGGGTGGGGTCGTGGACCCTCTGTCAGGAGGCTCTGCGCCTCTGGACATGGCTGGAACATCAGGGCATGTTCCTGATGGTTCAACACCTGGCAGGTTCCCTGAACGCCAGGGCGGACGAACTCAACCGCAGGTGCATGATGGATCACGAATGGCGTCTTCACTCGGAACTGGCGCAAGGACTCTTTCTACAATGGGGAGAGCCTTGGTTAGATCTATTCGCCACCGAAGAGAACGCGCAATGTCATCAGTTCTGCGTGTTGGAATTTCCAAGGCGGCACTCGCTCGGCGACGCTTTTCGTCGCGAGTGGAGTTGCGGTCTGTTGTACGCCTTTCCGCCTATACCACTTCTACCCAGAGTGTTGAAGAAGATTCGGCACGACCGGGCCCAAGTCATCCTTGTGGCTCCGGACTGGGCTCGAAGAGTTTGGTATCTCGAGCTACTCAGTATGAGCGTAGATCCCCCGATCCGTCTGCCTCTTCGGGAGGATCTTCTGTCGCAGCAGCAGGGGACGGTCCTCCACCCGAACCTGTCCAGCCTCCACCTGCTTGCGTGGAGATTGAGCGGCGGCAGTTGATTCCTTTCGACTTGCTTCCCGAAGTTTGTGATGTGATTCTGGCAGCCAGGCGTCCCTCCACTAAGGTGGTATACGCCTGCAGGTGGAACAAATTTGTGGCATGGTGCACAGCAAAGGCTGTGAACCCCCTTTCTGCCCCTCTTTCTGAGGTCCTTCTGTTCCTTCTTTCTCTGGCCCAACAGGGTTCTGCCCTGGGTACCATCAAGGGTTATCTCTGTGCTATCTCGGCCTTCCTCAGGCTCCCTGATCAGCCCTCCCTTTTCAAGTCCCCTGTTGTTAACAGGCTCTTAAAAGGCATTACACACCTCTTCCCTCCTGTTCCGTTTGTGATGCCTCAGTGGGACTTGAACTTGGTTCTTACCTTTTAATGTGCGCTCCCTTTGAGCCTCTACATAACTGTCCTCTTCGTCTTCTGACTCTGAAGACAGCCTTTCTGGTGGCCATCACCTCCGCTCGGCGGGTGAGTGAGCTCCAGGCTCTTTCATGCAAACCTCCCTTTCTGTCTGTCCATCCAGACAAGGTTGTTCTTAGGACGCGTCCGTCCTTCTTGCCAAAGGTGGTTACTGCCTTCCACATTGGGCAGACCATCACTTTGCCTCACCTTCTTTCCGCCTCCGCATCCTTCCAGAGAGGAAGAGAGGCTCCACCGTCTGGACCCAAAACGTGCGCTCTCCTTCTATATCGACCGCACAAAACACTTCCGGGTGGATGACCAGCTCTTTGTTGGCTACGTGGGCGCCAAAAAAGGTCGGGCGGTGCACAAACGAACCATCTCCCGCTGGGTTACCTTGTGCATCAAGGCCTGCTATTCTTTGGCTAAGAAGGAGCCTCCTGTTGGGCTGCGTGCCCATTCCACCAGGGCAACGGCTGCTACCTCGGCTTTGGGCCGCGGTGTTCCGCTGCAGGTTATCTGTCAGGCAGCTACGTGGGCCTCGCTGCACACGTTTACAAAGCATTACTGCCTTGACAGTCAGGTCCGGAGGGACGGCTTCTTTGGCCGTTCTGTCCTCCGGGACTTCCTTGTCTGATCTTTGTTCGCAGACCCACCACCGGGGTTGGTATTGCTGGGGTATCTATTCTAAGGTAAGGAATCTGTCACTAACGTGTCTCTTTCAGATGCACAAGTTACTAACTTGTGTAACGATATATCTGTAAGAGACAGTAGTTAGTGACAGATTCCTTACCGCCCCACTCATCCTCCCCGTTCTGCGAACTGATTTCTAGGGTTAAGGAAATCCCTTTCAGGGCCCTAGTATTTTTCGGACACCTAGGTCAGCTTCTTGCATGGCTCTGCGTTCCTGGCGCGGAAAGTCGTGTACAGAACTGACGTCAGCGTGCAGGAGCGGCGTCTAAGTACTGCCCGCGACGTCATCCCGGCGATCACGATGCCGACGACAGACGCGGAGCCGCACGACGACGCCTACCGACGCGCAAGGGTACTGCTACGCAAAAACTTTCCGGATCCAGCCTGACGCCTGGGGATATTCTAAGGTAAGGAATCTGTCACTAACTACTGTCTCTTACAGATATATCGTTACACAAGTTAGTAACTTGTGCCTCTGGAAGTGACAGAATGCTCAGGGCTTCTCCCTTCCCAGCCCCCGGCAGGATCTTTAAAGGCCAAGGAGGACGAACTCAGCCGACGTTGCTTAGCGGATCATGAATGCAGTTACACTCGGAAGTGGTACAGGGTATCTTTCAAGAATAGGGAGAATCCTGGCTCGATCCGTTCTCCACCGCGGAGTACGTGCAGTGTCCATACTTTCGCACTTTAGAGTGCCCAAGGCAGTTCTCCCTCAGAGATACCTGCGGCCAGCTTTGGAGGCCAGGATTCCTGTACGTATGCCTTTTCTCCCCTCCATCTTCTCCCCAGAGTACTGAAAAGGATCAAGAGGGACCAGTCCCTAGTCATCCTAGTGGTTCCGGACTGGGAAAGGAGGGTGTGGTTCCTGGACCTTCTGGCCATGAGCATTTGTCCTCCTTTCTGGCTACCCCTTCCGGAGAACCTCCTCCCACAGCAGCAGGGCGGATACTTGCACACAAGCTTGCACTACCTTGCATGGAGAATGAGCGGCAACAGCTGGTAGCTTTCAGCCTTCCTCCAGAAGTAGTTTGTGTCATCTTGGCAGTCTCATGTCCATCCTCAAAATCTTTCTATGCAGGGAAAAGTTTGTTGCTTGGTGTTCTTCCTGAAAAATCCAAACCCTGCATGCACAGTTATCAGATGTGCTTCTGTTTCTTTTGTCCTTAGCCCAGGAAGGCCTTGCTGTGGCAGCATTTTTACAAAAAGAAGGAAGGTGCACCAGGACAGAGTCAGCAAATTCCAACGTATCCAAAAACTCTTTATTAATTTCGTAATTAAAATTTGGACATCAGCCAACGTGTTTCGTTCCACACCTGGAACTTCATCAGAGCTCCAATAATAAAAGTGATGTCATTATTGGTTCAATAATAAGATTTCCAAAACTTCATTCATAATAATTGTCCAATCCTCCACACAAACTATGATGCAGTTAAAGTTGGTAATCGTAAATCGCTTTTATACATCCCATATTCCGGGTGGCCAATGTAGTGGCCAGTTTTCCTTGTCAAGATTGACAAACACGACAGGTATTACTGCTTTCGCAAATTTGAAGAAAAAAAGCTTTTTTTCAAATTTGCGAAAGCATCATAGTTTGTGTGGAGGATTGGACAATTATTACGAATGAAGTTTTGGAAATCTTATTATTGAACCAATAATGACATCACTTTTATTATTGGAGCCCTGATGAAGTTCCAGGTGTGGAACGAAACGCGTTGGCTGATGTCCAAATTTTAATTACGAAATTAATAAAGAGTTTTTGGATACGTTGGAATTTGCTGACTCTGTCCTGGTGCACCTTCCTTCTTTTCGTAAATTTGTTCATCTGGTTCTCAGTAGAGTGGAAGTGCGGTAAACTCTGGAAGCGATGCACAGACTGTTTTAATTGTGTAATTTCACTGAGAAATTGAAGTGCTGAACCGTGGTCAGCCGCATTCTGTCTTTTTTGAAATCTTGCTGTGGCAGCAGTTGACGTTACCTTTTGGCCTTCCTACGTCGCTGGGGTTCTCCATCAATGTGCCAAAGTCGCATCTGATTCCTTCTCCACAGCTCCTTTTCATCGGAGCAGTTCTGGACACGACGCAGTTTCGGGCCTATCCTCCCGAACGGCGAGTCCGGGATATTCAGGCTATGATTCCGATCTTTCAGCCCTTATCCTGGGTTTCGGTACGGATGACCCTGAGGCTGCTGGGCCTCATGGCCTCCTGCATCCTGCTGGTCACTCATGCCAGATGGCATATGCGGGCTCTGCAGTGGGACCTGAAGTTCCAGTGGGCGCAGCACCAGGGCGACCTGTCCGATCACGTCCAGATCTCGGAGGGGACTGCAAAACAGTTGCAGTGGTGGCTCTCGAACCGGCAATGGGTCATGGGCAGATCCCTCTCCCTTCCCCAGCCAGAGCACACAGTTGTGACGGACGCGTCCCTTCTGGGATGGGGCGGTCACATGGGAGAGGCGGAGATCAGAGGCCTCTGGTCTCCGGGCGGAGTCCCGGCTCCATATCAACCTTCTGGAGCTCCGGGCGATCCGACTTGCACTCAAGGCATTCCTTCCCTCTGTCAAAGGGAAGGTAGTGCAGGTGTTCACAGACAACACCACTGCCATGTGGTACTGCAACAAACAAGGCGGGGTGGGGTCGTGGACCCTTTGTCAGGAGGCTCTGCGCCTCTGGACATGGCTGGAACACCAGGGCATGTTCCTGGTGGTTCAACACCTGGCAGGTTCCTGAACGCCAGGGCGGACGAACTCCAGCCGCAGGTGCATGATGGATCACGAATGGCGTCTTCACTCGGAAGTGGCGCAAGGACTCTTTCTACAGTGGGGAGAGCCTTGGTTAGATCTATTCGCCACCGAAGAGAACGCGCAATGTCATCAGTTCTGCGCGTTGGAATTTCCAAGGCGGCACTCGCTCGGCGACGCTTTTCGTCACGAGTGGAGTTGCGGTCTATTGTACGCCTTTCCGCCTATACCACTTCTACCCAGAGTGTTGAAGAAGATTCGGCACGACCGGGCCCAAGTCATTCTTGTGGCTCCGGACTGGGCTCGAAGAGTTTGGTATCCCGAGCTACTCAATATGAGCGTAGATCCCCGATCCGTCTGCCTCTTCGGGAGGATCTTCTGTCGCAGCAGCAGGGGGACGGTCCTCCACCCGAACCTGTCCAGTCTACACCTGCTTGCGTGGAGATTGAGCGGCGGCAGTTGATTCCTTTCGACTTGCCTCCCGAAGTTTGTGATGTGATTCTGGCAGCCAGGCGTCCCTCCACTAAGGTGGTATACGCCTGCAGGTGGAACAAATTTGTGGCATGGTGCACAGCAAAGGCTGTGGATCCCCTTTCTGCCCCTCTTTCTGAGGTCCTTCTGTTCCTTCTCTCTCTGGCCCAACAGGGTTCTGCCCTGGGTACCATCAAGGGTTATCTTTGTGCTATCTCGGCCTTCCTCAGGCTCCCTGATCAGCCCTCCCTTTTCAAGTCCCCTGTTGTTAACAGGTTCTTAAAAGGCATTACTCACCTCTTCCCTCCTGTTCCGTTTGTGATGCCTCAGTGGGACTTAAACTTGGTTCTTACCTTTTAATGTGCGCTCCCTTTGAGCCTCTACATAACTGTCCTCTTCGTCTTCTGACTCTGAAGACAGCCTTTCTGGTGGCCATCACCTCCGCTCGGCGGGTGAGTGAGCTCCAGGCTCTATCTTGCAAACCTCCCTTTCTGTCTGTTCATCCAGACAAGGCTGTTCTTCGGACGCGTCCGTCCTTCTTGCCAAAGGTGGTTACTGCTTTCCACATTGGGCAGACCATCACTTTGCCCACCTTCTTTCCGCCTCCGCATCCTTCCAGAGAGGAAGAGAGGCTCCACCGTCTGGACCCAAAACGTGCGCTCTCCTTCTATATTGACCGCACAAAACACTTCCGGGTGGATGACCAGCTCTTTATTGGCTACGTGGGCGCCAAAAAGGTCGGGCGGTGCACAAGAGGACCATCTCCCGCTGGGTTACCTTGTGCATCAAGACCTGCTATTCTTTGGCTAAAAAGGAGCCTCCTGTTGGGCTGTGTGCCCATTCCACCAGGGCAACGGCTGCTACCACGGCCTTGGGCCGCGGTGTTCCGCTGCCGGTTATCTGTCAGGCAGCTACGTGGGCCTCGCTGCACACGTTTACAAAGCATTACTGCCTTGACAGTCAGGTCCGGAGGGACGGCTTCTGGCCGTTCTGTCCTCCAGGACTTCCTTGTCTGATCTTTGTTCGCAGACCCACCACCGGGGTTGGTATTGCTGGGGTATCTATTCTAAGGTAGGAATCTGTCACTAACGTGTCTCTTTCAGATGCACAAGTTACTAACTTGTGTAACGATATATCTGTAAGAGACAGTAGTTAGTGACAGATTCCTTACCGCCCTACCCATCCTCCCCGTTCTGCGAACTGATTTCTAGGGTTAAGGACATCCCTTTCAGGGCCCTAGTATTTTTCAGACACCTATGTCAGCTTCTTGCATGGCTCTGCGTTCCTGGCGCGGAAAGTCGTGTACAGAACTGACGTCAGCGCGCAGGGGCGGCGTCTAAGTACTGCCCGCGACGTCATCCCGGCGATCACGACGCCGACGACGGACGCGGAGCCGCACGACGCCGCCTACCGACGCGCAAGGGTACTGCTACGCAAAAAACTTTCCGGATCCAGCCTGACGCCTGGGGATATTCTAAGGTAAGGAATCTGTCACTAACTACTGTCTCTTACAGATATATCGTTACACAAGTTAGTAACTTGTGCATCTGGTTCTCAGTAGAGTGGAAGTGCGGTAAACTCTGGAAGCGATGCACAGACTGTTTTAATTGTGTAATTTCACTGAGAAATTGAAGTGCTGAACCGTGGTCAGCCGCATTCTGTCTTTTTTGAAATCTTGCTGTGGCAGCAGTTGACGTTACCTTTTGGCCTTCCTACGTTTTCCTGAATAGCCCTCCCTTTTCAAGTCACCTGTTGTGATGCATTTTCTGAAGAGGATTATCTATATGTTCCTGCCATCGTTTGTGATTCCGCAGAGGGTCCTTAATTTGGTACTCACTTACCTGATGTGCAATCCTTTCGAACCCATGTACAGGTGTCCTCTTCTTCTAGTAACTATCAAGACAGTATTCCACATCACCAAAACATCGGCTAGACGAATGAGTGAACTGCAGGTATTGTCTATGGTACTTCCATACACTTCATTCTTCTCAAACAAACTGGTCCTCTGGATAAAAGCGGCATTCCTGCCCAAGATAGTCAAGCCCTTACACATAGGGCAATCCATTATCTTGCCAGCTTTCTATGTAACGCTTCATCCCTTTATGGAGTATGAATCGCTCCACTGCCTTGATACTAAAAGGGCAATTAGCTTCTGTTTAGACCAAACCAGACTACTGACAGGATGACCATCTTTTTGTTGGTTTCTCTGGAGCTAAGAAAGGCAAAGCTGTGCAAAAGAGGGCCATCCCGAGATGGATTGTGTTCTACATCAAGATCTGCTATGGGTTGGCCAAGAAACTGCCCCCAGAAGGCTTGCCCACTTTTTCCACCAGAGCGAAGGCTGCTACCACTGCGCTGGTGTATGGTGTGCCAGTTTTGGACTTTTGGCAGGCTGCAACGTGGGCATCCCTCCACACATTCATAAAGCATTACTGTCTGGATAGCCAGATCTGGCGAGACAAGCACTTCGCACAATCTGTCCAGCAGGATTTCCTGGTCTGAGCCATTCCACAGACCCACCACCTGAGGAGGTGTACTGCTTTGGTATCTATTCACTAGGTAAAGAATCTGTGGTTAGAAGTAACTATCATAAAAATATACATACCTTTGGTAACTCCTTCTCAGGTAGAGACTCTGTCTAGCTGCAGAATCCTCACCGATCTACCCTCCTCCCCATTCTGTAGAATGGACTTATACAGTCCATTAATAAGATGCCAATGTAACTGGTCTGCACACTGCCTTGTTCTGATTTCTATGGCTCCATATCCGTTGGTGCAGATGGAGATCAGAAAGAACCGACATCAGTGCGAGGAGGTGGTGCTGATATAGTGTCCCCGACCTCACATCCGAGGCGGGACGTACCCCACACTGAGCCGCACAAGCCACCTACCGACGCACAAGGGAGTTAATGAAAAGTTTCCTGGTCCAGTCTGGTGCTTTGGGAAATTCACAAGGTGAGCATCGACAGTTAGAGTCTCTATCAGAAAAGGCGTTATCTAAGGTAAATAACTTGTTCTTTACTAGAAAACCAGGGGATAGGACCTAATTTCCTTGCTTGCATTAGGGCTTAAGTCACTCGGGGCGTAGCTAACAGTTGTACAGCCGGTGCAGTGGCCCTGGGGCTAGAGGTGGTAGGGGGCCTATTCTGCCCTACACCAGGTGCAGTTATTTTATAGACAAACCACTCAGATGTTTTTAAACAAAGAGCCTGCCTTGGGCCTGGCTCTGTGTGTAAACGGCATGCATCAGGGGAATATAAGACAGCTGAAAGGGATAAAGGAAAGGAAGAGGGTGAAAGAGAGAAAGGAGAAGGTGAATAGAATAAGTGACAGAATGGACGAAGGGGATACTTGTGAGAGGGAAAGCGAAATGAGAGAAGGACGAGGAAAAGCGGCAAAGACCGACGAGAGAGGGGATAGAAATAAGGATGTCGGGGAGAGCAGAGATAATAACTAGCGAGGGAAGTGAGAGAGAAGGAGGGGTTAGGTAGGAGTGAGTGAAAGGAGAAATATGATGAGAGGATGGAGATAGGGAGAAATGAAGGCAAGACGGGTAAAATGAGAAACTAGCCCTGTAAGCAGGAGCGGAGCTATTAGTGCAGTGGCAATGGGGGCTATGAGTGTGAGAGGACCCTGCACCCAAGTTATATCTGTATTTAAATACCGACCCGGGGGCCTATTTTCCTTGCCTGCCGTAGGGTCCATGATACCCGTGCTACGATGTTGGTGACAGGACGCACAGAAAGAAGTGTGTGGCCATGAGTTGTTCCGGTCTTCCAACTGGGACGGAGTGCCCTGTTGTGGGCATCTATTAAAATAACCATTGTGCCGAAATGTAGCCGTGCATGTGATTTCCCATTGGTAAAAGTAAGACTTTTGTAACCGTTTACTAGTAGTCATAGGCAGTGCTTTAAATGGGCCGGTACTCACCGGTACGGAGTACCGCCACTTTTTATTTTTCTCCCTTTGAGTACCGGAACTTTTCCTTGGCCAAGGAGAGTACCGGTACTCTTGGGGGAAAGTCAGGCAGGGCAGGCTCGATGGCACTGGGGACTGTGCAGTTGCACAAAAAGTGCTCTGCTCAACTGCTGCCGAAAAAGAGAAGGCAGAATGGAGGGAGGGGCAGTGTATACCTCTGAATGGAGCCGCTGCTGAGCAATCCCGCAGCGGCTCATTTGCATCACTTAAGGGCTGTTTAGGATGCCCTGCTGCCCTCTGTGAATGAAAGTGAAGAGTGCAATCAGACTCTGCCCAGTCAATCGGTGTGAAATAGGTGTGTGTGACTCTGAGCCTATCCCCTACCCCACAAATCTAATTTACTTTCAGCGTGACACCTGAGATGAATGCACCTCTCAGCACCAGTCTGCAGGGGGGTTGGGGGGAGTGTATTACACGCTACCCAGCATCGGATTGGGAAGTTGGGCATCAGGACAGTGCCTAAGGGTCACTCGTGGGCCGGTTTTTGTCAGCCGGCCCACAGAGCCTTACTATCTTGCCTGCCAGGCCACTGTAATGTGGCGCCAGCATCATGCAAGTTTGCAGCAGCGTCTCTAGGCCAGTATTGTTCTGGCCACGGAATTCTTTCTTGCCCCCTCCCTCCGCCCAGAAGCGGGTTTCCACACCCCTGCCATGCTGTTAAACTGTGGTGAGGCGTTGAGAGTGCAGCTGGGTGCAGGTGATGTGGCCGTTGGGCCATCATCACCTCAGCTCCCGTGGAGCAGCAGCAGCAGCTCTCTGCTTTTCTTCACTGCTCCCCGGCCAGGCCAGCGCCCTGAGGCTATGGTTGGCTGGGAAAGGGGGAGAGTAAGTGAATCGGCCTCGCTGAGGGCCTGTTGTTAGCACCTTGGCTCCAGTGTCTTTCAGGCCTTGGTGGGGGGTTTATGTTTGCATAGGCTGTGAGGCATCTTTCCCAGATAGGAAAATTGAGAGGATGTAATGTTAGGGTCAGAGCTGCCGAATAAGTAACTTTGGAAATAGATTTGAGTCCCAGCTTCAGCTCAACATCCTGTGATTCTGGGCAAATTACTTAATTGTCCAAGGGGTAAAATAAAAATGAATTTGATTTTCTGTAATGTAACTGGTGCTCATGTAATCTCTGCCCTTGGGCCTAGTTCACCTTACATAAATAAAAGTACAATAAAAACAGAATCTTCTGTTTGCTCATGTTTTCAGAGTCTGCAAAGGCTGCAACATAATAATGAGAGTGGATTATTTATACAATAATACAAAAGTTTGTATTTCTTCAACATGGCTTTTCTTCCTTTTTTTAGTTTTAACCATCAATCACGGGTCATTAAAGCAGCTATACACCAAATTTTAAGCTGCTTTCACCTATGTTTACTGTTTAAACTTTAAAGTGCATATCGATCAGAGGAGAAAGTACCAGCTTTAGGTGATTTTCTTCATTTTTATACCGGCAAGGACATTCGAATACTGGTAATGCCGGTAAAAAACGGCCAGGTGTCAAACATAGCCAGATCAGGAGTTGTGGCTCTGCGGGCCACTTTATTTCACCTCGCCCGCCTGGCCAAAATGTAGTGCTTCTAGTTTTCACCAATATTTCTGGCTCTATGAGCTTTAAAATACATAATTTATCAAACATGTGTCTAAAAATGAGCCCAATGAGATTTGCGGTTTCAGGAACAGGCGTGATCCGGGAATGTGGGCCACTTTTTTGTTGGTGCCCAGGCTGAATTGTGATCCCAATCCGACCCTGCCGCTTAGGGTGACCAACTGGCATGGGTACAAATTCAGGATGGTGAGTGTGAAAATCCAAGACAAAGGGTCAAAATTCAGGACAAAAATTCAGGACAAAAGGTACGTTTTACAGACACTAGAGGAGGTCATGCAATAGTATATGAGAACGTAAATAGACAACCAACATAAGTACAAGTTAAAATAAGTTTATATTAGGTTGCGACAATCGTTGACTTCGCATTTTTGGTATATATACAGCTTTGAGCAACTGTGCAGGTATTTTTGTGGTATTTCATATCATCATAATTTATTTATATGGTAACTGCACTGAGTTGCCCATCTCAAAGATGAGAGCCAAGCAGGGCAAATACTGTCTGTGATTATTGAACATTGTTTTGAGAGGTCACTCTCTGGCTCACAGTCAGAGATTGACTCCTCTAAAAGATTCTGATTGTTGTGGGGAGCAAATAAAGTACCAATTACTGGCTGCATGATGGAGTCTGCACAGGGCATGTGGAGTAAACTTACTAGTGAAAAGAGGTCACCCTGTACCTGCACAGATAGGCCCATTATCATTCTGTTTGTGATAATTAGGCCAACATACAGAATGATAATGGGCCGATAGCAATCTGTGCCAGGTTGGGGAGGGGCTGTTGCAGGCCACTGATCACAGCAGGAGCGCGAGCTGGCCCCTGCAGTGAGAGTTACAGAACTCCCAGGCTGCTTGAAGGAGGACAGCTCGCTGAAATGTGCAGAATTACGGACAAAAGGCGTCCGTGAAGGAAATCTTACGGACAACGGATAGGAGGCCCAAATAATGGGGGGTCCATGAAATTTACGGACGGTTGGTCACCCTACTGCCGCTACCATATATTGGGCGATTATCATTCAACTAGGCAGTCCATTGTAGGGCAGGCAGACAGTCCATCAGCATGCACACTACTGTCTCTACCCGTCCCAGCTCACCTGTGTCCATTTGACAAGTTTCACATACTCATACGAATTACAGTATTAATCTGGTTAAGTGATGTGCACGCTCCAATTGTTCCATTGACTTTTCAAGGGGCAGAGTGCGCTAAAGCAAGAAAACTGGGAATCCACTACATATTTCTCTAACAGAACTTTGGGATGGAGTAATTTAGACAGACTTGAGGTTCGGAGGAAAAACTGATTCTACAGTTGTGGGTTTCATCCTTTTTATTATCAAAAGATTTGAAAATACCAAAAGGCCTCCTTCGGGCAGTGAGTACTCTACAAACATCAATGATATCCACCTACCAACAATTAATTAAATTCCCCTGCTCTTAAGATCAGGGTTGAATGTCTCCACGAAAGCTTCAACACCACGACCGCCCCGGCAACCACCGAGACCACTGCCCCCACAACCACCAACCGCCTGCTCTCCTGGACCAACATCAACGACGAGGACACCAGCGAGATCATGAACACCATCCACTCCGGCTCACCGCTAGACCCGTGCCCTCACCACGTCTTCAACAAAGCCAGTACAGCCATCGCGCCCCATCTCCGGAAAATAATCAACATCTCCTTCGAGACAGCAACCTTCCCGGAAAGCTGGAAGCACGCCGAGATCACCGCCTTACTCAAGAAACCCAAGGCAGACCCCAAGGACCTGAAGAACTTCCGACCCATCTCTCTGCTCCCGTTCCCCGCGAAGGTCACCGAGAAAATCGTCAACAAACAACTGACCCGCTACCTCGAGGAGAACAACATCCTGGACCCTTCCCAGTCCGGCTTCCGCAGCAACCACAGCACCGAAACCGCCCTCATCGCCGCCACCGATGACATCAGGACCCTGCTAGACAACGGAGAAACAGCAGCCCTCATCCTCCTGGACCTATCAGCCGCCTTCGACACGGTCTGCCACCACACACTACGAACACGCCTTCACGACGCCGGGATCCAAGAGAAGGCCCTGGACTGGACCACATCCTTCCTCTCCGGCAGAACACAAAGCGTCCGCCTCGCCCCTTCCGATCCAAAGCCACCAAGATCATCTGCGGCGTACCCCAAGGCTCCTCCCTCAGCCCAACGCTGTTCAACATCTACATGGCACCCTCGCCCACGTCGCCCGACAGCACAACCTCAACATCATCTCCTACGCCGACGACACCCAGCTGATCCTCTCCTCACCAAAGACCCTCACACCGCCAAAGCCCACCTCCATGAAGGAATGAAGGCCGTCGCCGAATGGATGAGTACCAGCCGCCTGAAGCTGAACTCGGACAAGACGGAGGTCCTCATCCTTGGTTCCAACCCTTGAGCATGGGACGACTCCTGGTGGCCAACATCACTGGGAACAGCCCCGACACCCACCGACCACGCACGCAACCTAGGGGTCATCCTCGACCCCACCCTCTCCATGACTAAGCAGGTCAACGCCGTTTACTCATCCTGCTTCAACATCCTCCGAATGCTCCGCAGGATCTTCAAGTGGATCCCCACCGAAACAAGAAAAACAGTCACCCAGGCCCTCGTCACCAGCAGGCTGGACTACGGAAACGCCCTCTACGCAGGAACGACGGCTAAGCTCCTGAGACGGCTGCAACGCATCCAGAACGCCTCTGCACGTCTTATCCTCGACATCCCCCGACGCAGCCACATCACACCCCACCTGAGAGACCTGCACTGGCTCCCTGTCAACAAGAGGATAACCTTCAAGCTCCTCACCCACGCACACAAAGCACTCCACAACTCCGGACCAGCCTACCTCAACAGACGACTCAGCTTCTACACCCCCACCCGCCAGCTCCGCTCCACCAGCCTCGCCCTCGCCACAGTCCCCCGCATCCGGAAAACGACCGCCGGCGGCAGATCCTTCTCCCACCTCGCCGCCAAGACCTGGAACACCCTCCCCACCAACCTTCGGCAGACCCAAGACCTACTGGCCTTCAGAAGACTCCTCAAGACCTGGCTCTTCGATCAGTAGCAGCACCACCCCCTCTTCCCCCAGCGCCTTGAGACCCTCGCGGGTATGTAGTGCGCTTTATAAGTGACATGATTGATTGATTGATTGATTGATTAGGTTCGTTGCCCATTAAAAAATGAACTCCATCATCAGTTTTGTAATCTGCAACCTCGTCTCATGTTTGCATGCCTTTTATTGTGTGCATGAATATTACTTTTTCTGACTTTTGAGAGATTATTGTGGACAAGGGGTGTCCACCATAGGTTCAGAAGGGCCAGTTCGAGTTCAGGTTTTCTGGCTATTAATATGAGGTAAATGTGCAAGGTAATTATCTGAATCAAATTGTGTGTGAGTGGTCGTGAATGTGTGTGAGTTTTTTATGTGATTGGTGAATGTGTGTATAAACGTGTTTAGTCTGGGAAGACGAGCTCACAACCACCTAATGGAGTCCAGCTGGGTCTGTGTGAACCAGAGGCTGCATAAGTCCATACCACAGGATTTGCCAGACTGAGGGTGAGAGGCAGATGACACGCAGAACACAAGATAAAGATCCTCCAGGCATGGGAGAGCAGACAGTCAATGAATACTGCAGGTGAGAAAGCAAGAGGTTGGGGGTGTTCAAGCATGGATGCTAGGGTTCAACAGACTGTGGATAATAAACAGGTTTCCTTGGCACTGAAAAAGAGGTGTTTAATAAAATCTCATGGATTTTGAGACACAAAAGGAGATAGGCAAGAAAAACAAAGGGAAATGAGTGTCTTGAAAAAGAACGGTCTTCAAAATAATGCACACTCTCATGATACGTACTGACTTTAATCTTTATGACTAGTGTGATTGTGTACAGGTGTAACCTCCTCACATTCTGTCTTCTTGTTCAGGCACTTCCTCAAACCCATTTTTAAAAAACATTTTGTCTTTACTGAGCCTCTCACACCATAGGTGATCTTGAACAGTTGTGATTATGCATTAAGCGTGGTGTTGTCCTATTTTTGAAAAACTGATGAACTCATACCCCTTAAAGGACTCTCCAGTCTAAGAAAAAACACAATTCTCTTAGCCCAGGCCAGCATCTCTCTAAAAAAGGTACTATAGAATGTTTGATGATGTCAGACTGGGTTTTGAGATCTAGTGTGACAGTATTCAATAGATGGCCTCTTTAATTTGTGTGTGTGTTTTTCAATGAGAGGTATCAAGACACAGAGGAGAGTTTGCCCGTGTTTCATATTGCAGTAAAGCAAAGCTTTAATTACATTTAGTAAAAAGCAACACAGCCTTTGCATTCTGGGCCAGTATTACAGCCAGAGTCTCTATTGTTTGAGGAAGTCAGGCCGCGCATAAAGTCCAGACTGCGCATAAAGTCCAGACCGCGCATAAAGTCTTTTGTTGGTGATCCATTTTTTTGAAGAGAAGCAGGGGTGGAACCTTCTTTGTTTTTGCACCTTCCATATGAAGATCTTTTCTGTAACCAAAATGTTTTTTCCCAATGTCTACGCTTGTACTATCTTGAGGGATGTTGTAGGGAATACCCAAATGCTAGAAAATTGTACTAACATCTCTTTTGCATCTCTCCAATACCTAGGAGGCCTGGTCCATGCTACAAAAACGACTTAAAAATCCCATGGTCTCCTGTCCTTTAGGTGCCCACTGTACCTACAATGTGCTGGATTTAGCCATCCTTTACATGCCTTTCACATCTTCTGTTTGCTTTATGCAAGCTGTACTTGTCTCTCCCACAGACCCAGATTACTTGCTTTACTCAACCGGTCATCATCTAGACCACCATGCGCTCACCTGTGCTTGACTCACCCATCCTGTATTTTCCTTGCCAACCCTTGCTTACATCATGCAAGATGTGCTTGGCTCTTCCACTCTGCACTGACCCACCATGCTTGATTTACTCAACCTGCCTTAACTGACCCATCCTTTCTCTCCTCACAATTCTCACCTAACCCAGCCAGTTCAAGGCACATTTGCCCTGTGCTTGCCTTACTTACCCTGGTGCCAACTCATCCCATTGCTTTCATCTCAGCCATTCATATAAGCCCTTCATCACATGTGTCACCACTCTAGTTCCCTGTAATCACTCCACTTAACCCCTGCTCACGTTAGGTACCTCGTGCTCCCATTGAGGGAGCTGTGGATGGTTTTGATTGACCATAGTGGGTGCCTGCTGTATAATAGATGATGTCCGAGACATTATTATAGTCTGCATTGTGTTGAAGACCAGATTGAAAATGTTCCCTTTAATTTGGGTTGGTTCTGTGACTTCAGTTTTGATGTTTAACGTGTGAAAAGTGGAGGAGGCAACAGACGAAAAGGATGTAAAGATGCAAGGTGCAGAGTGTACCCTAAAGAATGTAGGCCAAAAGGAATATGCCTATCGTTATCCAGGTTTCTTAGTCAAATTGCCTACAATAGCTGTTGTTGTGCACAATGAGAAAATTCATGACTTTTATGTTTCATATGTGCATAGGCTCAGAGACAATCTGCATTGGTTTGACATTACTAAAATAATAAACGTAACCGTTTGCACATGGGAGGAAAAAACAAATACTCTACAGATAGCAGAAATATTTCTGTATTATCAAGCACAATTAGCACCAAGAAAATGTGGATCCCATTAAATGTCTGCCTCCAAGCTCCGCCTCTAGCCCCGCCCACAATTGCCCCTCCTCCATTCACTGCTTAAATTGATGAGTACCTGCACTTATTTTTTCCCATTTAAAGCACTGGTCATAGGCCCATTTAGGCGTACGTTTTATTTTTAGCTCGGGATTATTGTTGAAAAATGTGTTTATGCTTCAGAGCAGTTGGAAATGAAAATGCGCTGAATGAAACTCGTCTGCCCCAAGGATGAGGTAAGATCTTATTTTAATGAGTTGACAGATCATGGTTTGCTGGGAAAAAAGCAGAAATATTTGTTGTGGTCATTCATTTGTAAATATTGAGAGTTACTTATTACTATGTAATTCCACTAAATTGCTGTTAAAAATAGCATACCCGGAGGGCACAGGAGGCATATGTATAAATCTTTATATTTTGACATCCTATGAGTAGCTACATAAAAAATGAATTAATTTGCACTATTTTTTTGCTTGATATGGTACTTTCGTATATTGTACTGACGGGTAGGGAAATCTGTTCCTTCGTGTCACTTGCTTTAAATATATGATAATAAGTGTATTTTCTGCTTTTCTAAAACCACTCTACTGATTTGAGGCCAAGTTAATGTGAAAAATTGGTCTGCATCATTTCTGTTCACGCATTACAAATACACTAAAATGAAGTACCTTAGGTTTTTAGGAAGAATTTTATATCTGAAGACAACATAATAACCAAAGTATGTTTAGATATAATCACAGAACCCCTCGTACAAACTGCAATCAAATATGATTCCAAAATTTGACAATTACATTTTGAGCATAGTAAATACAAGCTGCCTTTCTGTGAGACTAACAGAAATCTACTGAAAATGTGACTCCTCTTTTAAATTGGAGTACTGACGTCTGCTCTTTTTCTAAAGAATACCAAAAAATGAAAATGTCAATTTGACTACAAAAGATTGGCCGTAATTGCATTGTCTAGTTTCCCAGGAGATGTTATTCTTGGTACCTTAATAACATTTTAAAGGAGGATGTCCTAGTTTGAACTGATCAAAAATGGAACAATGTGTGTAAGGGTCTTCTGTATTGCTTTATAAAATTATATATATATATATATATATATATATATATATATATTTTTTTTTTATTATTTTTTTTTTAAAGGGTATAAAATCAGTAATAAATCCTTTCAAATTCGTTTTTAGTCTTAATCCTATGTCCAGCAGTTTATTGGTTCTTGCTCTTTAGCAAACAGAACCAGCTTGTGCAGGGGTATTATTGATGATTGACGAGAAATTAGCATTTTGTACTGTTCACCTTATTTTGTGCTCTTAAGTAATGTAATGCCGTGCTCTATACAAACATGAATGCATAGGATGGCTTTGAAAAAATCCAGGCTTATTTTTAATCCATGATCATGAAACTAATACACATCAGTCCAAAGTGCTACTTACGTAGACATCTGAACAAAAGTATTAGCTAGTAACTTGCAAAAGATGGTTTAAACCACCAACCTGTCTGCATTTTTTATTGAATGAGTGACTGAAACGACTGTGGGCTTTGCCATCACTACTTATTATTACACAGTGACAATCGACACGGTGTAGTTCTAGTTTGGTTAGAGTTTTCAAGGAAAGTGTTTGTTTTGCTAATAACTTTGACGCTGTCGGACAAATCTTCATGACATTTTCAAATAAAAAGATCATTCACCTCAGCCCCTTCATGGAAATTTTCAGGGTGATCCATCAAGCGGGGGCTGACAAAAAGGGGTGGTCACAAAACTTGTTGCTTTTCCATGTTAATTCCCATATAACATTTGAGGAAGCGATACAGATAAAAAACGGCTCAACAGAATTACACCAGATTTGACAGAAATTAGAACTTTAATCAGAAAGCATGCTTTTCCTTATTTGATGTAAATCCGTTCAGATGTTTTTGAGAAATCTGCATTGAAAGAAGCGATCGGGTTGTCACAAAGGGGTTGATGTTATAGTGAGATCTGAATGGTTGGTCTATCTGCACTGTAATTTAAAGAAATTAAGCAACCTGATTGGCCAAAAGGGTTTTTCCCGTTGGTCATTTCGGTACCAGTACCACAGGACCGAACAATCTGATTTGCTGTCTGCAACGTGAAGAAAAATGTTGCTGCCACCATTGTAGGACTCCGAGACTCAGACCCTGTGACCTTAGTTTATAAAAAAAACTGGCATATAAGGTGGGCAGGTAGGGGTCTCCTTGGGGGCATAAAAAAAATTGTGCCACGGCTCCCCTGGGACGCTTAACTTGGACCCCGTGTTGTTTCCCCCGGGAACTAACATGGCCCCATGGGGTCCCGTGGGAACCATGGTACTGCAGGACCATACAGGCTTCAACAAGTGAAGCTTGCTCATTTCCACGGGTGGCTCTTCAGCTGCAGTACATCCGGAGTACTGCAAAAAATAAACAAACAAGGAAAATGTGCTGGGTTTTGGGGATGCAGGTCAACCCCATGTTGCGCACAACCAAAGGATATTCTCAGTGGAGGGGGAGAGGGGTTGGTTGGCTGCTAGCAGGGGGCTGGGCACATGTGGACAGCTCCTTCTGTCAACCCCATGCCGCACAGCGTAAACAGCTATGCTCAGTGTGGGAGTTGAATGGATTTGATCAAAACACCCTAGAAGTTCACTGAAAGAAAAAGCAAAGGTTAATGTGCTGTTATAGTTGGGTATGGTAATAAGATCTTACTTTACCTTGAGAAGAGAAAAAAAACCTCAAATTCACTGAAAAAATCAAATGACGTAATCATTGATTTCATTTAACATTTCATGAGTGATGTAAGATGTGATGATATAAGCAGTACATGGCGGAGGCACAAGTTATAGTTAGCTTTGTAAACTGGTGAATTTCAGTGGTTTTTTAGTCTTTCCATGTTACTTTTTATATTATTACATCTAACTATAATGCCACTTTAACCTTTGATTTTGTCAGTGGAAACAAAATATTGTGTGTGTGTATGTATATATATATATGTGTGTGTGTGTGTGTGTGTGTGTGTGTGTGTGTGTATATATGAACTGAAAAAACAAAGGTTAAAGTGAATTTATTGTTGTGTATGGTAATAGCATCTTAATGTTTAAAAAAAAAAAAATCCCGAAATTCACTGAAAACACCAAAGAATAAAGTGACAGTATAGTTAGGTAAAATGTCAGATAAACCATAACGTTTTAAACTAAAGTAACTAGAACTCACTCCCTCTAAAGAACCTGTTTGTATAGTTTTATGCTAATGTACTAACGATGCAAAGAAAAGTGTGTTCAGTGTTGCAAACTAAACTGTCACTAGTGCTTCTTGTTGCAAGTACTATCCCTCTGTTTTCACATTTTTGCAGACCTGTAGCTCACCACTCATACATTACGAGAGGCACTTTACACTGTGACTATTTCTTATGCTCTCTTTTCCTCTCGGTCTGCTTTTGGACTTAAAGCTTTCCAGGTTCAGAGGCTCAATGTCATTTGGTACCACCTCATCAAGCAGATGGTGGCCTGCCGGACGGTCTTGAATTAGGAGAGCATTGGTCCTAATGGATATTTTTTCTAATGCAGATTGTTTGTTTCAAGCAATCACAGATGCTAGATTACGATCCTGAAAAAAATGGTCATGCTGTTGCTGGCAGAGGTAGCACCCCACATATGTTAGGATGTAGCATGGTCACAGGCTTTAAATTGTATTACCACACCAAGCATCTTCACGGTGACAAGTCATCCCCTGAAGGGTCCTCCCTGAGTCTTAAACTTTTCATGCTTTATTGGGCTATAATGATGCATCTGATGAGAGCTTATTGTTTCACAACTGCTTGATATCTATTGCTTGGTGGATTGCAGCTAACCACCTTAAATTGAAAAGCAATAAGATTGAAGTTATAATTTTTTGAGGCAGTCACACAATTTGGTCTGATGCTTGATGGTTCGCCCATGAGCGCCACATCCATTCTGGTAACCCAAGCATGAATATTTGGCAGCATCATCATTGGCTGTCAGCTATCCTTCAAGGGACAACTAGCTAAGCTCACATCACTAAGTTTTACTGGCCTTGAGATTCTTTTAAAAGTTCTGTGTTTGCTACCACTTTTTTACTAGAATTCCATTGTCTGAGCCTTATGAGCCCATTTGGATTAGGTCAACACCATGTACCTTGGCACTTCTTAAATACATGTTTAATCAGCTCCAAGCCATTCAGAAATCTGTTGCTTGGTTAGTCTTTGATCTTTCTGGCTGAGAATTCACTTCATCATATCTACTCAACATTCACTGGCTTGCCTTGCATAAACGTTTGATATTGAAATACCTTTGCATATGTCGGAAGTCTCTTTGGGTATTGGAGCTCTGATTACCTATTCTTGCTTTCAGTAATGCAGTCTCTCACTTACTCAGATTAGCTTCTTCCAATCTCCTGGTCCTTCCTTGTGTCTAATAAATGTGATTTGGTGGTATAGCTTTCTAGAATCAGACATCCTAAGTCTTGGGTCACTGTGCTTCTCTACCTATGTTTTGATCCTTCAGAACCAACTGCACTGTCATTGACTAACCTTAACACCCTTTTCTATAAATGAGATACCTCAGTGAGATCACCATTTGGGATTTAAAAATGTGTTCTCTCAGCTCCTCTTTCCCCACCACAGGTAGAGGAACCCACAAATAGTAGTCCCGATGTCAGTCACGTTTGTGTAGGCTCTCTTTGTTGTGACTTTATCAGTATCATGTGTAAAAGACGATCAAGGTATAAATACCGGGTGAGGTGGTCCAGTGACCTTTTAATTATGACTCCCATGTCTTCTTCATGTGTTGGAGTGCATCAGAACAGCCACAGCTGAGCTGCTTGCTACCCTATACTTGAAAGAGAAAGACTGAAGGGATGGTTACATTATCACAGCCATTGCTGAGTAGTCTAGTATGTCCTGTGACTAGGAGGCCTTTTCCCTGGGGTAATTACAAGGCTTCTTCCCTTGACTTTAGGGATTATAACTCAATTCAGAATCCTTCAGCAGGACAAAGTCTGTAAAAGCGTAGAAAAAAGCTCCTCAGTCTCGTACCAAGCTAAGATTTTTCAGACGTCACTGTTAGGTGATAAGAGAATTATTCACAGACTTCTTGTTTTGAATGTGTAAAAGGAGCCGCTGTTGAAATAATTTATTAAACTAATCCCAAACATCTTTGAGTTTGATTATAGTGCAAATTGTATTGGCACATCTAGTGCACATGCAACATTATGATCAAAGTACCAGGTCGATGCATTTAAACTGAAAATGATAAATCGTTTTTCACATTGAAACAAGTGACACCACATGTTCCCACTGTATCTGTTATTTAGATGGTCTGGTGTCGTGAACCAAAGGCTGTACGTCCACTTTTCTTATTTATTTTGCAGTTTGCAAAGACCCTCCCTTACCATCCCCCAAGAACTGATCTGACAAAGCAGATCTTAGTCACAACATTGAGCACATCTTATAAAGTTCATTGTAGTCTTCTTAATTCTCCTTACCTCTATTTTAACAACTATTAAAAGTTCAGATTTAATCTCCACATTCATAATTTGAACAAAATGTACTCTTAAAAAATGTCCAGACATTGAGAAATATTCAAATTAGCTAATGATAAAATCAGTTCATAGAAAATGTTAAATTTTTTGCATATATACTTGGTGGATACGCTGCAGTTGTACATGACGTTTCTTAACCTTGTGGAACAACTTTAAATTAGGGGAATTTAGTGCTATTATCCCAAAATGGACCGAGCAGGCGTTTTGTGCTAAGAAAATAGTGTTAAATGCAGCATAATACAAACCGTTCCTGTGCTCTTGCTGTCAGGCATCTTTGCCCCAAATACTCAAAATTACACGAGCTGGCACTATCGCATAATTTTCAGTAATTTCCCGTCTCCTCGTTATCCTTTAGGCAGATGTTCTTAATTCTAACGTCATCTATTAATCTTGTTCTTATGAGTAATTGAAACCACAGATTCCTCACCTTTTAAAATCGCCAGGCTCGATCCAAAACTTTTTCAGCAATTGCTCCCGGGTGCCAGTAGGTGGTGTCATCAGACTGTGCTGGCCTCACACCTCCTCCAGAAGTGATGGTACGGAGCCATATTTAGGTCCCACGCGCCTGCACACTGATGTCAGTTTCTTTCTTTCTGCACCCTTCAAAACAGATCATGAGCTCCATTCTCTGACTTTTTGTCGGTGTCGTACCGCCCCCAAAATAATTTTTTAGACCGTTACAATGTCTCGCTTGAAGACCACTGGCTTCAAAACCATGTAGCGACTGTAGGAAATAGATGTCATTTACAGTCCAGAACAATGTCTGCCTGTGGTGCCTAGGGTCCAAGCATGACTTAGAGTTCTGCTACAGATGCTCTCTGATGCACCCATAGGCCATCAGATAACGCGTAGCAAAAGCTGTGCCTTGCAGAGCACAATTAGTGTGGCAGGTCACACTCCAAGCCCCAGGCCTACTCCCACTCCAGGTCACTGGCTCGCTCCAATTCACTGTCCTCTGGTAAGTTTAAACCAAAGTTAAGACCAGTTTTGCCTTGGGCATAAAAGCTCCAAATGGGATTCTTCTTCCTCCCATCACTTCTGCTCCAGGAAGAAGTCGCACTCCGGGTCTAACTCTTCTCTTATTGTCCGACTGAGAGTCTTTCATGAGCCGAGTCTGGACAAGCCCCAGATTTCCCAGGCTGTCGCCAACCCTGCAGTTGAGAGAAGCCTTCAGGGAGGCCATGCTGCAACTCTTAAAGGTGATTCAGGGTCCCTCTGGACCACCTTCAGGGCCCTCAGTAAGACTTCTGCCAGTTGGGCACCCCAGCCGGCACTGATCCCTACACCCACACCTGTGGCAATGGCCAACTAGATTCTGACTCCTGGCTCAGCTCCAGAGGTCCTGACTCCAGATCCATCTCAAACACCCGTTTCAGATCTGGAGCCCACTTCAGCCTGACCTTTGCCAGTGTCTTATTTGTAAATAACTAAGACTCTGGGTAGTGACGCTATTGTCCCCTGCTATGATTGAAACCAAGTCAATTTGATTCCCGCTTCAGTGGTCATGAGCTGCCAATAGGTGCCATTGTACGGTTTTATCTTCCCAGCTGGATGGTAATTACTTGAGACCACTGGGTGCTGCAGGTTGTTCAGCTTGGTTCCACCCTTCCTTTTTTGTCCATTCCCCTTCCTCTTGCTTCTGTTTTTGTCTAGACTTTGGAAGACTGTGCCTTCGTCCTTGCCCCAGAATGTCAGTCAGAGAAAGTTGCAGAAGCAGAAAAAGCAAGGGATATTACTCTGTCCTTTTGGTGCCCAAATAAAAACGAAGGGCTCAGGCCGATGTTAGACCTTTGGTTCGTGTACACGGGCAAGTTCAAAATGACTCTCGGACAGATCCTCCCTGCCCTGGATCCTGGGGACCAGATGATGTATTTGGACTTTCAGTACACTGACTTTTATATGCCCTTACTGAAGTGTACATATGCTTCCTTAGGTTCATGGTGGGGTCAGAACACCTGAAGTGCACCATCCTGCCCCTCACCCACATTGCGATTTAATCCACCCGACCCCTTGTCCCAACCCCTAAGTATTTACAAAGATGATGGTGGTGGTTGCAGCCCATATTCATAGGTTGTTGATGCACTTATTCCCATGCCTTACTGACTGGCTGTTGAAATTGAGCTCACACTAGTCAGACCTAAACCATCTGCTGGCAACCGTCACCCCGCTGTCCTCTGTGGGGTTGCCTAGCAACAAATCAAAATTCCGTCTACAACAGACACAGAAGATTCCCTTCATAGGAGTCACCCTGGACACAAAAGCTTTCAAGGGCTTTCAGCTTTGCAGTTAGTGCAGGACATTCATGTTATGATCTCGTTGTTTCGGGCTCACTCCTGCACAGATGGTTCTGGAGCTTTTTGGCCTCCTTGCATGCATCCTAATGGTTCCCTATGTTTGATGCCACATGCAGGCTTTGCAGTGAAACCTCCGCCTACAGTGGGCTATGCACTGGGGTTGCTTCTTAGACAACATTTGTATCCATGAAAAGGCAGCTTGAACCCTTCCATGGTAGCAGAGAGAAGCAAACCTGACCTGTTGCAGGACATTCTCCCTGCCCTACCCAGAGCTTACAGTAGCATTGAATGTATAATTTGTGGTGTGGTGCAGAAATTTGGGACCTTTGGTCTCGGGTGGAGCAGAGACACCATATCAGTCTTCTGGAACAGCACTCCATTTGATTGGCCATGAACGCCTTTTTCCCATCAATCAAGTGGAAACTGGTCCAGGTCCTGGCAGACAATACAACCGGTATGTGATACTGCAACAAACTGCATGGTGTGGGTTTGCTTGCACTAAGCCAGGAAGCGCCAAGTTTCTGGCAGTGGTTCACCCTCCAAGGGATCTCTCTGACGGCCAATCATTTGGCGGGTTCGCTAAATGTCAGGACAGACTAGCTCAGCAGACGTCATCTGGCAGTTCAAGAATGGCATCTGCACCCGGAAGAGGTTCAAAGCATCTCTGCCCAGGGGGCTTGCCTACGATAGATCTTTTTGCCACCTCTGAGAACATGCAGTGTCATAGCTCTGAGTTCTGAAGAGGATAATGAAGGAGCAGGCTAAGATTATCCTGATAGTCCCAGCTTGGGGCAGAAGAATGTGATAGTCCCACCTATTGAACCACAGAATTTGTTCCCAGTTTTGTCTGTCTTCGAAAGGACCTCCTTTTTAAGCAAGAGGGCCGAGTAATGCTCCAAAACCACCACAACTTACACCTCAATGCATGGAGATTACGTGGAACTAAGGGAATTTTATTTGCCCACTGAAGTGATGGATGTTATCCTCGCGGTTTTGTGCTCATCAACCAAGTTGTTTTTTCTTGTCTGTGCGCAAAATTAGTGGCTTTTGTATGAACGGTCAGTATGATTCTCTTCAGGCCAAGATGCCTGATGTGATTTTTGTTTTGTCACTGGTCCAGCAAAGCTTTGTTGTGGGCAACATTAAAGATTTGACAGCCTTTGCAGAATAGTAAGAGGCATCTTTCCTTTCTATTGTTTTAATCCCTGCTTTTATCAAGTTTAAAAAAAAAAAATTGCCTATTTACACTGGGAATCCCATGATTTGGGGAGGGGGGCGTTTTAAACATATTGGAGGCTGTTTTTAAAACTGTATTTGAATTTGAAACTGCATTAGCGCTTCCTTTGTTTACTCCTATGGTGGTGGTGTAATTCCACCACGGCGTCACGCTCTGCGGCCCCACTCAAGTGTCTGGCAGTGGGTGGAGCAGATTGCTCTTTGCTCGGCTCTCTTACTGCTACTTAAGATAAGCCAAGTGTGGGCTTGCCATAGGCATGCCTAAGGCAAGCTTCTCTGCACCTGTCAGCATCCCGCACGCAGCCAGCACCAGCCACTGTGCCCTTTCTCTGAGTAAATCTTGGGTAGGATTAAAGTACTTGAAAGAGGCACTATTAGCCCTTAACATCTTGACTATCTGTCCCAACACATTAGTCCCTCACAAGGCTGATACTGTCCCCACCTGCAGTCTGTGGCTTTGAGATTCAGCCACATCTTTCAAGAGCTGCCTGATGTAGCCTTGCAACCAATCATAATAAAAACCCTTTTAAAGCTCTCCTTGTAAACGCACAGTCCCTTCCAAAGCACGCCGTCTGCATATATGGCCTTCTTTGTGATGAGAGGCCTGATGTCCTTTTTATCACAGAAACCTGGATGTCGGCCTCTTTCAAACCTATCTTGGAACTGCCCTCCCTCCAGGTTACAGGATTCAGAATCTAGACCGCCCCAGTGGTAGAGGAGGGTGGTATTGCGATTATTTTTAAGGACATATATTTGTGGTCCACTTTTTGGGATGATGACTTACTGGAGGTCACAGCCTTCAGCTTCTGCCTAGCACTGAATGCCAAACAGTCTGTTGGTGGTTTTTTGATGTATGGGCCGCCTGGCCGGCAGGCCACTCCCTGGATTTCCTTGATGAGGCTGTGTCAATGGTTCTGATACTCTTCTCAAACTTTATCATGCTGGGCCACTTTAACATACACTGGGACTCCTCCTCTGACAAAGACACACTTAGTCTTAATGACATTATGGCCCCTTTAGGCCTCTCTCACACTGTCGCTAATCCCACGCACACAGGGGCACACACTATCGACCTAGTTTTTTCCAAAATGTGTTTAACTATGTCTGATCCTCTTCCTTGAACCGACCATTACCTAATCCATTGTGGATGGCAGGTGGCCCTACATGGAAGCCAAGAAACGTCCTCCACCCATAATAAAGCACAATCGTTTTCCAGGATTCCTCAGGACAGTCTGCTAAGCGCCCTGGAAAACACTCTACTTAACTCTCCAGTTACGCTTGATTCAGACGTACAGGTGTTCGACAAGTAGATTCCGTCGTCAGTGTGACAACTAGACCCCCCTCCCCAGACGCACAACAGGTCAAGCTAAGCTCTGTAGCCCCTGGTTTAATGATACTTTAACGCAAAAGAAAAAAACTTGTAAAAAGACCTAAAGAGCCTGGTGCAAAAATTGTAGCTTGGAGGACAAAGCTAAATACAAAGACAAACCTTTTTTATTTTTTTAACACAAACTTTATTGCATATATGCATTTTATAACATCACTGTGGCACTTACAGTGGAGAAATAGACATTATTTACAGTAGAAGCATGTTGCAGGTATTATAGAACATTATCAATCATAGATAGGCATTGCCATAGAATAGCGCAATTCAACTTAACCCTCCCAAACAGCTATTCAATGCCACCCATCTGTTAGTAGTGGTATTGTGAATTATGGAGCAACAAAACAAGTGTGAAGACGTCGTGGTGTAACTTTTGTGTCCACAGTGCTCTGAAGGAATCGTGGATGGAACTAGTGTCATGCCAGTGCGGGACAATAACTAAGTCACGCCAACGTATAACTAATCCGATAGTTTCAAGGAACTCAGGGGGTGTGATCGTATGAGTAATCCTGATGATGCTTGTTTAGCCTGAACATTCAGTACGTGACTTTTCTTCAGAGACCTCATCTTGTGATCTAAACGTTTTTAGGAGGGCGTCCCATAGGTATTTTGCGTAGTCCCCTATATTTCTCCCACTGTATTGCGCTACTCTCAGCCTGGCCCCAGTGGATAACCTCTCCCCGCCATGAAAGCAACTGTGGAGCCTTTGGGGATTTCCAGTGTCGGGTTATCAATCGTTTCGCCAGTAATAGGGCCAAGTCAGCAAACCACAGCGCTACTTTGGAGCTCTTCGGTCTGGGATATAGCCCTGATAGACAGTGTGCTGGAGTATCCCAGGGTGTGGTGCCCGTTAGTTTTATTAAGGTCGTTGATATTTCCATCCAATGAGCAGTCGGTGAAGCACATAACCATAGCATGTGCAGGAGAGTGGCATCGGTTGTATGACATCAAGGACATGTGAAGGATGCATTTGGGAATATTCGGCTGTGTGGAGTAAGCTATGCTCTATGTAATATTGACAATTGTATGAACTTAAATCTTGAATTACGAGAGACGTTTGTGGGATAAGCTAACAGAACAGCCTGATCCTTATCCGAAAGATCACGTGAGATCCGCTTCCCATTTTGCTTTCTGGGAGGAGAGGCGATATCGGGAGGTGAGTGCGGAACCCACAGTAAAACCTACGTACCAGGTGTCTGCCATTTCCCATTGTGTGTAACGCCTGAAGTGGTGCATGAGCCTCTGGTTCCCTACCTTCAGGTGCCCAGTATCTTCGCATATATCGAAGGATACTAGCATGTGTGAGAAATAGGTCTTCCTGTAGCCCATGTGCATGTATAAAGTCCCCATGTGTAAGCAACTTCCTATCCTGAAACAAGGCACCCAACGTCGTCACTTCTTCCCGTTCCCAAGGGCTGGGTCTACATGCCGTCAAATTGCCCGAGGACGTTGGGAGGCCACATGTGGGTATTTTTAGTGCGTATGGAACCTTGAAACCCATGTAGGTCCTCGCCAGCCTGCCGTACGTCAGGGCTATGCGCAATAGAAGGGGGCTCGCAGGGGGCACCATTGCGCCCTGATATGAGAGTCGATGGAGATGGCCCTGTCCAATCCTCTCTGCCTTATACTTGATCTCCATCAGGTTCCAACTGGTCAGCCAATAAGAGAGCCACTGTAGCTGCCTGGTGAGGCAGTATGCCTTAAAGTCAGGTGCTCCCAGACCACCCCAATCGGTCGGTAACTGTAACTTTGCAAGGCTGACTCTCCGGCGCCCTGCCCCCCAAGCGAGCTCCACTAACATAGTGTTCATCTGCCTGAACACCCAAGCGGTACCACCAGCGGTAGGTTGACAAAATCGTACAGTAGTCGAGGTAGCATGACCATCTTTGCAAGTGCCAAGCGTCCAGCCACTAACAGAGGTAATGTGGTCCAGAATGCAACCTGTGAGCCCAGTGAGTTGACTGTATGGACAAGGTTGCCCCCAAGTAGATCCTGCAGCTTCTGATGTATTTTGATTTCTAAGTACTGGAACGTGTGTGGACCACAAGTATAGAGCTGGATCAGAGTGGCAGTGTAGGGTTTGTCTGCGTTGATCTGCAGTCCTGATATTATTCAAAATTCAGTTAATAGTTGGGCTATCCCGGCTAACCTCTTGCAGGAATTTAAGATAGAGCATCATATCGTCGGCATATAGGGATAGGGACACTGAATGGATCGTATGCCCTATAGGGATCTCCCATTCAGCAGCCCCTTGTCGGAGTCGTCATGCAATAGGTTCAATGGCGAGCACAAACGGGAGCGGCGACAGGTGACAGCCCTGTCGTGTCCCCCGTGAAATTGGCTAGGAGTCAGAGATATAGGGCCCCATACGAGCTTGGGCCATGAGAGTTGTATATAATAATGCCATCCATTTTACATACTCCTCTGGGATGCCGGATTTGGTTATTACTGCTTTCATGTAGTCCAACCTAGTGTGTCAAAGCCTGGCGAACATCTAGGGACTAGCACTCTCAGCAGTGCTGCCTGTTGCAAAAAGGAGATGATTTTTGACGGATATGCAGGCGCCGGGGCAGTGTACAACCACGCATATTAGTCGCAGACCACCGTGTTGATGTCCAGTTGCGCCGTGGCTGTCCTTAGTTCGGTGTGTTAATGGAAAGGATGGGCGTGGGTGAGTCCTTCAGCTGGATTAGACGGACTAAAAGTGTGCCCAATTTATCTGCCTCGGTGTGTGTCCGCAGAGTAGAATCCTTATAATCTATTACGCAGAGGCCTTCTAGGTGTTCTGCATGGGTTATTCTACCATCTTGCAACTGGTCAGCTGCCTCAGCATCATTAATCGCGGCCCTGTCCAAGGACCCCAGCTTGTCCTCTAATTGCGTCAGTTCTTGTACATCTCTACAGGCCCCCACTACCTCCCCATTAACCTTGCCCCTGAGTACCACCTTGAAGGCCACCCACTCTACTAGCGGATATGAGGCCGTGTTTGAGTTCTCAGCGAAGTATGTGTCCATGCAGGTAGCAAGTGTGTCACTAAACACTGCATCCTCTAGTAGAGTAGGCTGGAACAAGATGGCACTTAAAAACGACTCTAATCTTATCAACTCTACGGAAATGATTTTCTATGAGGGAAGAATTGATAAGGCAGAATATAAGCTAAAAGAAATCTTTAAGATAGTAAAAAAAAAATCCTAGATCCGGTTGCATGCCACCACAGCAAGGTTTCTTCGGCCAAGTGGTGTGAACAACTGGCCGTTTTTTTTTAAAGAACAAAAGTGCAGAAATTCAAAAAAGTTTAACTGTAACCGGTCACTCAGTCATTGACACTCCACCCCCAAACACCATCATCTGTGAACTTCCCTCCTTTGACCCGATCTCGATGGATGATTCTAGAGTGGCTATATTAAACCTCAAGTCAGGCTCCCCTTTAGATCCCTGTCCCCCTTTTCTTCTAGTGCAGGAAGTAGATGTTAATAATCCTGTCCTAAACGCCCTGCTGAATAAGTCTCTGTCATCTGGGTAGTTCCTTCTAACTGGAAACAGGCCAAAATTATGACTCTCTTAAAAAAAAAAAAAAAAAAAAACAATGTAGACCCCAATATGCCAAGCAATTGCAGGCCTATCTCCTTGCTGCCAGCCCTGTCAAAACTTGTGGAGAGATTTGTGAACTGCAAATTTCCAACTACATTGAATCTAACATGCTTCTCCACCCTAGCCAGTCAGGGTTCAGGCCACAATGCAGTACAGAGACAGCACTCTAGATGCAGCAGGAAAGGCAGTCCTGGTACTGCTATGCCTGTTGACTGCATTTGACACAGTCCTGCACTCCAGGCTGCTCCCGGCCTATATGATATAGGCATTAGGGCCACAGAGCTGAAGTGGCTGAATTCCTTCCTCGAGGACAGATGCTAACAGTTTGGTTGCCACCTTTCGAGTCCTGTAAGAGCAGTGTCTTGGTAGGAGTGCCCCAGGTCTCAGCCCGACTATGTTTAACATCTTTATGACCCCACTAGCGGCATTGGTCGAGTCTTCTGGGGCTGAGATACTCTTATGCCGATTACACTCAGCTGATGTTTTCTTTTAAGACATTTGAGCCTATTGCCCACAATGCCATTAAACCCGGTCTATCAGCTGTGTTCCAGTGGATGAGTGTTGATCAACTCGAATGCAGCCCTTATAAAACAGAGGTTCATAGCTTTGGCTACAATTTTAGTCTCAACCTGCTAACACATTGGCCGGACGTGGCCCCCCGCCCAACTTACAGGCTAACGCAGTAAAAAAACATAGGTGTCAAGTTTGAGTAACAGCTGCCACTACAAAACCAAATCAACACAGTAGTCGGCACGTGTTTTGGTCTTATGCGCACTACAAAAATATTTTGCAGTTCCTCTTCTTGCCCATGAGGATAACAGTTATCCTGGCCTTGATTGTGTCCAGGCTGGATTACGCCAATGCCCTTTATGCAGGCCTCCAACAACATTCGTTGTGGAAACTACAAACGGTCCAAAATGCGGCGGCCCGTCTGGTTCTCAATCTACCTAGACGAGCTTCGGTCTTGTCGCACCTGAAGAACCTGCATTGGCTTCCTATTATAAAGAGGATCCTGTTCAAGACTCTTATTCTCGTGCACAGAGTTTTGAACCACTCTGGCCCGGAATACCTGTCTTTCAGGATACATCAATATACTCCCACCCCCCCAGAACTCTGGGCTCTTCTCTCTGCCATCTGGCTAAAGTTCCAAGAGTCAGGCTGGCAAAAACAGGAGGCAGATCCTGCTCCCTTCGGGTCTTCAAGCCTGGAACAGACTTCCTGCCAATTTGCGTCAAATTGAAAGTGAGAGGCCTTTTCAGAAAGCAACTTAAGACCTGGCTTTTCTCTCTCTGGGCCTGCGATCTTTCTGCTTTCTTACCTTCTGCTCAGCGCCGGGACACTCCTTGGAGTAGTTGTGCGCTTTAGAAATCTCAATATTCATTAATTCATTCTATGTTTGCCTGGCCAGCCTTCTTGGACCCTTTGTTATGCCCCGGGCCGATTTCGTCCCCAGGGACCCCATCCCCCGGGGCCCAGCCATTTTTTTTAAAAGATAAAAAAAGGGCGGGCCTTTTAGGCCCCTGTTGACTCCATCATCTGGGGCATGGCCAGCTGGTTGGGGACCGCCGGGGGAGCCGGAAGCCCCCCGTGGTCCCGGCCGGCTCCCGCGAGAGCCGGCATGGCTTGGCTTTTTACCCCCAGGGTTCTGCTGACATGCAGCTCCCTGGGGGTAAAAAGCAAACTGTGCTCGCTTTGAACAAGTGAGAGCAAAGTGCCAAGTGCCATCCCATAGCAAACTGCAATGTCCCGGGGGTGGGCACCCTGGGACATTGCTGGAGACGGCCTTGGGGGGTGGCGGTCCCCAGGGCCATTTATGGCTCCAGGAGGGGGGCCATCCGGCCCCCCCTCCCATTTGTAAGTAGCCCAGGGAAGGCTGTGTGGGGGGGGCTTGAGCCCTGGGGAGGTGGCGGTCTCCGCCCCCCGCATTTGACAAATATAGCCCCAGGTGACGGTCCCCGGGGCTGTGTGGGGAGGGGCAGAAGCGCCCCCCCCTCATTGTTTTTCAAAAATATAGCCCCACGAAGGTGGCGGTCCCCAGGGCTGCTGGGGGCTGCGCAGGCCCCAACATAATTATTTTTGCTTGCCCCCGGTTCACCCGTGGGCTTAAAGAATACAAAGCGAGGGAGCCCACGCTTCATTTCATTTTAAATTTTGGGCCGGATTCGCGGATCCAGCGCAAATATTGGCAAATCAATAATACGCTCTTCCTATGGAAACTAGGTCCTAACTATAACTACCTACATAAATTACTAATATAGATCACACATTATATATCTTCTGCTCCCACAAGAGTACACAATATATATATATATATATATATATATATATATATATATATTATCTACTGGCGGTCGCTAGTAGATAATATATATATATATATATATATATATATATTATCTACTGGCGGTCGCCAGTAGATAGTTATAGTTACAACCTATTATCCATAGGAAATCCGCGACATTCTATTTGAAATAACTCTCTTGCCAGTTGACGTATCTTCGCAAAATTTTCAAACTTTATGGCCCGCTCCGGTCCGCTCCTACCCTGAAAGTCTCGGGGATTCGTCAAGCGGGGGCCGAGAAAAAAGGGGGTCCCAAAACGCGTTTTCCCCATGCAATTTTCCATAGGAAACTTTAGACACGGCTACAGCCCGAACTGCTGAACGGAATTACACCAAATTTGGCAAAGAGGTAGTTCTTGGTTCAGAAAGAACCCTTTTTGTTAAATGGTGTAAATCCGTTCAGTAGTTGCTGAGAAAATCAAAAGTAAAAAGATAGTGATATCTATGGCCGAGTAGGGTCCGCGTACCCTCCCGATCACGAGCTGCATGTTAATTGGCTGTCAGCTGGCTGTCAACATTCCGATTCAGGAAATGTTGGCAGCCATTTTGTCCCTCGGTAGAACCGAGGGACAGAAACAAGCGCACAAAGGGGGCAGGGTAGAAACACCCTGACCCCTAGGTTTGCTCAGGGGTCCCACAAGGACCCCCTGGGCAAAAAAAAAATTTTTTTAAATCGGGCAGGATGCGCTCAGGGTGCGCGAATCCTGCCGAAAAAAATCGAAGCGCGGTCTCCCGCGCTCGATATGTATTTTGCCCCCGGGTGGCCCAAGTCCCGGGGGCATGGTGGGGGGATAATTTAATGTGTGGGGGCCTCAAGGGCCCCTCAAGCCCGGGGACCGCCACCCCCGGGGCTTTTTTAAAAATGGTGCGGGAGGGCTCTGAGCCCTCCCGCAGCCCCGGGACCACCACCTCCCCGGGGCTTTTTTTTTATAATTGAAAAACCTGTGTGGGGGGCTCCAGCCCCCCACACGCCCGGGACCGCCACCTCCCCGGGCACTAAACATTTAAATATGGGGGTCCGTTACGGACTCCCAGAGCCCCGGGGACCACCACCTCCCCGGGGCTGTGAACTGAATGGGAGGGGGCCGCGCGGCCCCCTCCTGGAGCCCTTGATGGCCCTGGGGACCACCACCCCCCAGGGCCGGCTCCTGCAGTGTCCCGGGTGCCTACCCCCGGAACACTGTAGTTTGCTATGGCAGGACGGGAGCCTCGCGGCTCCCGTCCTGCCATAGCAAACTGCTTTGGATATTGGAAGAGAGAGCAGGGAAACCTGCTCTCTCTTCCAATATCCAAAGCACATTGCTTTCCACATGGGGAGCTGCATCTTAGCAGCTCCCCATGTGGAAAAGCAATGCCGGCGCCCAAGGGACGCGGGGAGCCGGCGGGACTGTGGGGGATTGGGGACCCCCCACAGTCCCCAACGGAGAGGGCCAGCCCCGGGGATGGGGTCCCCGGGGCAAGTAGGGCCCGGGATAGGGCCACGCGGCCCCCCTCCCCAAATAATAAAAAAAAAAAATTTAAAAAAAGGAAAGGCCGGCCCCGGGGGATGGGGTCCCCGGGGCCTTAAATGGCCTGAGGAGGGGGGCCACGCAGCCCCCCTCCAAAGAAAAAACAAAAAATCGAGGCCATGCCCCGGGGGATGTGGTCCCCGGGGCCAATACATGCCCAGGGAAGGGGGGCCACACGGCCCCCTTCCCGTTTTTTTTAATAATATTTAATTTAAAAAAAGGGGTAAGGCCCTGGGGGATGGGGTCCCCAGGGCATAAAAAGTGGAAAAAGGAAGGGGGGCCACACAGCCCCCCTTCAGGGGCCCAACATTTTTTTTTTTTTTTTAAACGATCGGGCCCGCAGGCCCCGCCCCTTCCTTCACCACTCTGCAAACGCGCCCCTGGCGCGTTTGCAGAGGGGAAACGAATCCCCTTGAATACTAGGGGTCCCTGAGGGCCAACTAGCCCACCAGGAACCTCCAGTATGCGCCAGGGGCTGCCTTGCAGAGAGGTGTACAGAGGCCACGCCCCTTTTACACCTCTCTGCAACGCAGCTCTGTGGCGCTTTTGGAGGTATATGGTGGGCTAGTTGGACTCCGGGGACCCTCAGGATTCAAGGGGACTTAATCCCCAACTTAAAACGTGCCACGGAGCGCGTTTGCACAGTGGTGAAGGGAGGGGCGGGGCTTCAGGTGACATGTGTGCAAACAGGCCTCGTGGGCGCGTTTTAAGATGGGAATTAAATCCCCTTCAATCCTGAGGGTCTCTGAGGCCAACTAGCCCAACAGGTACATCCAGAAAGCGCCACAGAGCTGCGTTGCAGAGAGGTGTAAAAGGGGCGTGGCCTCTCTACACGTCTCTGCAACGCAGCCCCTGGCGCATATTGGAGGTTCCTGGTGGGCTAGTTGGCCCCTAGGGACCCTCAGGATTCAAGGGGACTTAATCCCCCAACTTAAAACGCGCCACGGGGCGCGTTTGCACAGATGTCACCTCAGGCCCCGCCCCCTCCCTTCACCATTGTGCAAATATTCTTCTAAAATCATCCGAAATACGAATTCCGATTTACTCACCTGTTATAAGGAGAGACCTCAGTGCTGCATCTATGAGCCCAGTACTGGTCCTGAAAAGTAATTTTAACCGTACTTACCAGTAACTTGAATTTCCTTCCATAGGATATCATTGCCTGCTTTTGCTGAAAAAGTTTCTAAGTGTTGATTTTTGAAACATACAAATATTCCTCTAAAATCAGCTGAAATACGAATTCCGATTTACTCACCTGTTATAAGGAGAGACCTCAGTGCTGTATCTTTCAGCCCAGTACTGGTCCTGAAAAGTAATTTTAACCGTACTTACCAGTAACTTGAATTTCCTTCCATAGGATATCATTGCCTGCTTTTTGCTGAAAAAGTTTCTAAGTGTTGATTTTTGAAACATACAAATATTCCTCTAAAATCAGCTGAAATACGAATTCCGATTTACTCACCTGTTATAAGGAGAGACCTCAGTGCTGTATCTTTCAGCCCAGTACTGGTCCTGAAAAGTAATTTTAACCGTACTTACCAGTAACTTGAATTTCCTTCCATAGGCTAACATTGACTGGTTTCACTTGGAAATTCTTCTAAGTGTGGAGTTTTGGAACTTTAAAATATTCCTCTAAAATCAGCCGAAATACGAATTCCGATTTACTCACCTGTTATCAGGAGAGACCTCAGTGCTGCATCTTTCAGCCCAGTACTGATCCTCAAAAGTAATTTTAACCGTACTTACCAGTAACTTGAATTTCCTTCCATAGGATATCATTGCCTGCTTTTTGCTGAAAAAGTTTCTAAGTGTTGATTTTTGAAACATACAAATATTCCTCTAAAATCAGCCGAAATCCAAATTCTGATTTACTCACCTGTTATCAGGAGAGACCTCAGTGCTGCATCTTTCAGCCCAGTACTGGTCCTGAAAAGTAATTTTAACCGTACTTACCGGTAACTTGAATTTCCTTCATAGGCTAACATTGACTGGTTTCACTTGGAAATTCTTCTAAGTGTGGAGTTTTGGAACTTTATAATATTCCTCTAAAATCAACCAAAGTACGAATTCCAATTTACTCACCTGTTATCAGGAGAGAACCCAGTGCTGCATCTTTTAGCCCAGCACTGACCCTGAAAAGTAAGTTTAACCGTACTTACCAGTAACTTATATTTTCTTCCATAGGAATCCATTGTCTGGTTTTCAGCAGAAAAGTTTCAAAGTGTCGATTTTCACAAACTACAAATATTCCTAAAAATCGCCTGTATGACTTAAACGCATTCTTTCAACTGTTTACAGGAGATGCACCAGTGCTGGATCCATGATCCAACACTGAGTGAGAAAAAGTCACGATAACACTACTTACCCGCTAAGTGAATTTCCTCCCATAGGATAACATTGGTGATTCTATGTGAAAAAGTTTCTAAGTGTCAACTTTTAAAGTACAATAATATTCCTTAAAAATCACGACTGTAACCAAAACGCTTTTACTCAACTGTTTACAGGAGATGTCCCAGGACTGAATCTAGGATCCAGTCCTGTGGTTAGAAAAGTAATCCATAAAGTAACTAATTGCATTTAACTAGAAATTCACATTGAGCTGAATGTTGCATTGTGTTTGAAAATGTGTTGCCCATTGCAACAACTGTAACTACTGTACTTAAAAGTCTATTGCCTATGTGCAAAGTATTTAAACTAAAGTAATTCATTCTGAGAAAGTATTTTTTGTAATGTAATGTATAATGTAATTACAATGTAATTTAAAAAATAAAATATGTAAAAAAAAATTGTTTCTAAAAATGTAGTAAATCAGTATGAAAAAAATGTATATAACAATTAATACATTTAAAAATTGTCATTTACAAAACCTTTGAAATTCACTGAAAAAACCGTAGGTTTCAGACATGTTATAGTTACAAATTAGCATTTAAAAAACCTTTGAAATTCACTGAAAAAACCATAGGTTTCAGGGACGTTATAGTTACAAATTAGCATTTAAAAAACCTTTGAAATTCACTGAAAAACCATAGGTTTTAGGGACAGTTATAGTTAGTTGGACATTGCACTCGTACAAAACCCGTGAAATTCCCCCGTTATAGTTAGTCCAGGTAACTATAACTCGCGCCCCCGCAATGCACTGCTGATGACGTCACATATTACATCACTCATGACATGGTCAGTGACATCACTGATGACATCACTGATGACATCTCAAATGACATCACTGGTGACATCACTGATGACATCATCCATGTGATAATTTCATGCATCTTCTCACACCCTAATATAACCTTTGATACACCCACTCTAAATTACAGACTGCCATTCGCAAAACCATAGACACTCCAACACCAATAACTACATACCCACTCACTGATTCTTAGGTCTACGCACACATCCACTCACTCACCCGTAGAGTCACTCATACTTACGGTCACTCAGTACAGGACTATCATATGCACTCATACTCCTATATAGACACTCAAACACCGCCACTCATCCATAGAGGTACTCACACACCTAGTCAGTCATGCAAATAATTAAACACACTACCATTTACTCACCTATACAGTTATACACACACCAGCTCACTTACTCATACAAATACTAGCACATTCTTACGCTCTTATACAATCACTGATACAAGCACACACTCATCCATACAGCCACTATCACAATCACTCACTCTCGCTTATAGCTATTTATATACTCCAACACACATATATACTGCCTTTCACATATGTAGTTACTCACACATGTACCACTGGGACATACATTCACTCACTAACACACTCTTACACACACTTACCCACCCATACAGTCTATCACAGATGCACTCTTGAAACCATCCACCCAGTGAATCACCCACTCACACATCTATGCACAGAGTTGCACACACCCCTCCCACACAAACACTCAGGCACCCATACAGATACTCACACAAGCATTCAATAACTCATATAGACACTCATGTAGCTATTCACAAACACATGCAGCCACTTACACAGCAACAGACAGACGGATACAGACATTCACCCAGTTTAGTCACTAACCCATGCATTCAGTAAGATACGTTAAATCACTCACTTATACAGTCAGTCACGCACCTACTAAATCATCCATACAGATACTTACACACCCACTCATTCTTCAATACGTCTTTTCCTATATATATTAAAAATATTTAAACTTTACAGAAACACACAGTCACTGGATGATGTCATCAGTGATGTCATTTGAGATGTCATCAGTGATGTCATCAGTGATGTCACTGACCATGTCATGAGTGATGTAATATGTGACGTCATCAGCAGTGCATTGCAGGGGCGCGAGTTATAGTTAGCTGGACTAACTATAACGGGGAATTTCACGGGTTTTGTACGAGTGCAATGTCCAACTAACTATAACTGTCCCTAAAACCTATGGTTTTTTCAGTGAATATACATATATATATATATATATATATATATATATATATATATATATATATATATTGTTCTCTTGTGGGAGCAGAAGATATATATATATATATATATATATATATATATATATAGTGTGTGATCTATATTAGTAATCTATGTAATGTGATCGTATGTGTGTGTGTAATCTTCCTTTACAATCCAAGGAGTGGAATGATTTATGCAATGTGATCTTTCTTTATAATTTAGGATTGATTAAATATATTTACAAGAGGTGTGTTTTCCACCCAGCATCCTGTTTTTTATTTTCTGAAGGAAGGAGATATGTTGTATCCTGTTATCTCTCAGTTCCCTGCTGCTCAGCTGTGTTAATGTGATGTGATAGAATGTTCATGAGTGCATGGTTTGTATGAGTGCTCAGTTGGAATGAGTGGGGCTGAGCAGCAGGATGCTGCTCCAGTGGGGCACTACTTACCATCTTACTTAAGAAACCTACTTATATAATCTACACTACTGGCTACTGGACTGATTACCTACAAGGGCCCATCTTCATTTACAAAAGTGCCTGGGGGATTTGAAGTGGTTAGGAATCTGTGGTTAGCTAGAGTATCCACCGGAAAGGGTGTTATCGAAGGTAAGTAACTTCTTTATTACTGGTATAAACATTTTCTCAGCTTATTTCCTCTTGGCATAGGCTCTAGTGGTCCACTAAACAATGCACAAGATTGCACATTTAATTTATTTCTAGACTTAAATGGAATAAAAGAACCCTTGGTAACCTGCTGCTTTTACTGTTCCAAGCAACGTTTTTTACTTAGGGACGTCACTGCTCTAAGTTATATTAGAACATTGGAATGTTGGGAGCTCCATTGAAGACAATGGAGTTGCTCTGGGCTTATAATGGCTGGTATAAGCCCAGCGCTCCAACATTCCAATGTTTGTCTTTTTGTTTCTCCATTTTTAATTTATAACATTCTACCTTTAGTGGGTGGAATGTTCTAATAGCCTTATAGCCCTTCTGCCTCAGGCTATACCGGTTGTTAAAGGCCCTCTCCCTCGTTATAGGCCCTCGCCTGAGGCTCGGGCCTTTAACTCGGGATCAGGGCCTTTAACAGCCGGTATAGCCCTCGGCAGCGGGCTATAATATAGCCTTAGAGCCCAACCTAGCGGGCTCTACTGGCCATTAAAGGCCCGCTCCAGCGTCGGCGAGGGCCTTTAACAAGGGAGCGGGCCTTTAATGGCCAGTAGAGCCAGCTAGGAGGGCTCTAAGGCTATTAGAGCATTCCGCCCCTAGAGGGCAGAATGTTCTAACTAATACAAACAACGGCCTCTCAGAGCCTGAGAGAGTTTAAATCCCCTCAGGCTCCAAGAGGCCTTTGTTCATAGCAGCAGCTGTGAAAGGAAAACAACATTGGAATGTTGCTCTCCGGGCTTCTATCGGCCAGTAGAAGCCCGGAGCACTCCATTGTCTACAATGGAGTGCTCAACATTCCAATGTTGCCTATAGCTGATTAGTTAGTTGTTTGTGGTATTATATGTCTCTCATTGATTATCAGCCATTGTTAACAGATTGCGAGGGGCCATCGTTAGGAAGCAAATTTAAGAATATTGTTGCTGCCTTCCTGCATTTACTCTATAACATCAGAATCCGTTAACCTGCGTGGCTAGCCAAAATTGCTAAATTATCAACCGCTTGCTCAAAATTCTGCCGTTTTTTTAAGTAGTTGGTTTTCACTTAGTGTCCATGGTAAACAAAATCAGACTGAAATGAAAATAACCATAAGATCAATGGCTTCTATCATAATATACAGCATCTTAGAAATCCTGGAGATCCTCTTTTAGAAGGCTGAATGTGTAGCAATTGAAATTTGACAATGTTAGGAAATCTTGAGTGAGCTTCAGCAACACCAGTATGTAAGGTGTAGAAAGCGCAAAAGTACTAAAATACATTGGATATCTGTGCTGAAACTTTCTTTCTTGTAATAGGAAAATGTGCCATTTTTTGGAAAGTGTATAAATAGGAATGAAAAACACACCCACTAGTTGGAGGCAGCCGTTGTGTGTTGACCATCCACTTTTTGCAGCACACGGGATAACTGCATGACACTCAATGGGAAGAACGCTATAGTGAAAAAGCAATGAGAAGTGGTACTTGTGATTACACTACTGTAATATTTGCTAAAGCTTCCTCTGTATCTCCAACATGATGGCTATGCAATATTGGTCTCGAAGTGCATTGTGGATTAAGTACATTTTTGTTTAGATCATTACAGACAATATTGTGTTTTAATTGCAATACCTATATGCATTTTGTTTAAGCTTAACTCCTCTTTATCCTGCAAATTTCATTTCAAATATATAATTTTGAGGGAGCAGCTACAATTTTGATATGTGGATAAGTTCGAAATTGCAGCTAACATTTTGAACTTGGCCTTACTAGTGTGAGCGCTTGATCATGTTCTCATAATGTTCCTTTTCTTTGCATTCTTTTAATTTCTGTTGAGAAAAGGAGCTTAGTTTACGTATTATGCCAGAGATAGTTGATAATGGCTTAAAACGATATGTTCCTTGGATGACTATTGATTTTGATGCATATCTGATCCTTGAAACTGTTTTTTCTAGTTTTGGACATGGCCAGGCATGTGCCGCTATACCGAGCACTGCTAGAACTTCTTCGTGCCATCGCCTCTTGCACATCTTTGGTGCCCTTGTTACTGCCACTTTCTGGTGAAAATGGTGAGGAAGATGAGGAGCAGTCGGAGTCGCAGGCATCTGTTGGCACTTTATTGGCAAAAATGAAAACTTGTGTTGACACATATACAAACAGACTGAGGTAGGCTCTGAGGTTCTTCCAGTATGTTATCTTTAGTATTTTATGTTTATCTAAAGTAGTTTTATCTTTGATTTATAAATCTTGACATCTTTTATTCTGTTCATTACTTTTTGTTAGTCCATGAGGTAAATTGGCAACATTGTTTTCTATGTAATTATTTGAATAATTTGTGAAGAACTGTAATTAAATAACATTTGATTAGTTAGTGTCTTTTATATGATATCTTTGTCTTAAATATAAATTTACTTTGCCATTTTAGTGTGGCATTCCTGATTAATGGAGCATAATAGGGGTCTAGCTAAAACTATTAAGAAGGGCATTGTCTGACGCAAGATGGCAGTGGGTGCATAAGTCTTGAGGTTTATGCCTGCCAATGGAAAAGCAATCACTGCTGTGCCTCACTTCCCAACCCCAGCTCTACTCTTCAAGCCTGACCTAATAAGTGACAAAGAAGGCGGGCGACAGCGAAGACTGGGGCAATGGACTGCGTAGAGAGAAGCCAGATTGCAGCTGGTTGTGACCATGCTCTTGCATCATGAAGGGCTTTGAAGGGCAGGAGGGGGGACCTCGCCCAAAAGGAAACACCTGCGGAGGGCGGTGGAGAGGACAGGTCACCCAGTGGGCCTTACAAAAAGGGAACCTACCCAGGAGAAGGTGGAGGGTGTGGCCAGGCAGCATCCAGTATGAAAATATATTGTGATGGGACCCATTGACTCCTGCACAGACAGATCTACAAGCCACAAGAGACCCTGTCTCTGCGGTGGACTTAAACGAATGGGAGGAGTTTGAGGACAAAATTGAGATCCTTGTCTGGCCGTAATGCAGCCTAGACCCGGAGGCAAGGCCAGCCCCCTTGGAGGGATGCCAGGAGGCAGAAGCTAAAGCTGAGGCTACCTGGGCAGCTAAAGGAGTGATGCAGGGGAGTAAGTAGCCCCCCTCCTCCAGCCTACTCAAGCATAATGGGTGATGAGTGGTGTAAGCCTAACCCTCCCCCCCACGCATCCTCCTTCTGCCCCCGGTCTACCCAAGGAGGCCTCAATTGACTGAAGCATGGCGGGACACTGAAAGGACACTCACACTGGTCCTAATGAACCCATATGCCTGCAGAAGTGACCCATTAAATAAAACAGAGAGGAGACCAAACAGAGCGGAGCTAGTCACCGATGGAAGAGCTGAGGCCCTTGGGCGAGAGTGGGCAGGCGGTGTACAGCCTGTCAGAGCAAATCTCCCTCTAGATGTATAAACTGGGAAAGGAAGACCGAACCCAGTGATCTTGGGAAGCAACAGAGAATGATGCAATGCAAGCTTAAGAGCCATGCTACAACAGGCTTCCAGCAAGAAAGAACATCAAGTTCAACAAGTGAAGTTCACAGGGCAGATGAATATGGATTGGTGGACCGCTGGAAGAGGAACAAAGACTCGTTACCAAGGGCTTTATGATGCAGTAATTCCAAGTTATTAAGGCAGAATTCATCTCCATCCGAGAGAACTTGAAATATTACCTAAAATACTTGGGGAAAGTGGTTGTGGATTGGGTCTAAGGCCCCATGGCATTGATCAAACAATGTATGACAGGTTGCTCTTTTGCAAGAAAAATAGGACTTGGAAAGCTGTTCCAGAAGGAACAATATTCATATCAGGAGGGTGCCACTGGGTATAGAGGGAAACAGTGTATGAATAAAATTAGGAAAGGTGGTGGTACCTCTTGTAACAGTGGATAAATGCAGATATTCCAGGGCCTATCCTTGAACACACTACAAAAGAGAGAGTCCTTAAGACTAGTCATGTTTTTTTTTTTTCTTTCAGAGTAGGGTAATCCACTACCAAAGGGCCATTTGTTTTGTGTCAGATTTCACTTGTTTTTCCCTTGCAGAGGCCTTGACTCCCTGGCAGCGCAGTGGGAACACTACATGTAGAATCGTCAGTTGTCAGGGTGCCAAAATGGTGGAAAGTGGGAAAGCCCCATCGAAGCAAACCACTGAAAAAGGAGGAAATACTCATGGGATAGAGGGTAGCTATAAACATTTGCAGACAATAAAATCACCATACCCAAGAAGACTAATGCAATGAGCACAGTCTAATGGACACTTCTCTTGGTGGCTGACGTTCCTGGAGTGGGCAAATGGATTGTGGCTAGAAGGAGGGTCAGATAGTTACATTGGTGGATACATAACAAAAATTGTATGAGGCAAGGCCTCCCCCTCTGTGAGCTGACCTTAGAACCTCTGGTATAGCACATTCCAGTCAACAATCTGATTAAAGGTATTGGATTGGAGGGAGACCAATTTAAATTAGTAGACAACCTCTTGCGGACAGTAACTGACCTAAAGACCTAACTGGCAAACATCATTAAAGAACTAGAACTCTGCCGCTAAGTCTCTGGATCCAAAATGAACACAAACAAATCTGAGGGTCTTAACTTTAAATTATACAAGAAGGCCCTTTGCATGCTGGAGGAGACAACACATTCCGGTTGTGAAATGAAACTACCAACTAATTAGGGATGGAATTGGGGGTACACTGTAGAAAACTAAAGAGATCATACTAACAAAGCTAAATCGGTGAAAACAAATCTTGCAAACTGGAAACATAAATCCCTATCCTGGCTGATACACATAGCTGCTCTTAAAATTACTATCCTTCCTAAAGTGCTTTGATCTCCAGGCCCTACCATTCTACACCAGGGAAGGGGGGGGGAGTATCTTGAAAACTTATAGAAACTCTGTGCTGAATTTATGTGAAGTGGGAAGAGATCTGAATGGGAAAAGACAAGGTGTGCTATCCCTTAGAGAGGAAGGTTTGGGAGTCTTGAGTAGCATTTAAGTACTACGTTAATCTGGGGTGAGAAAGATTTTACACCTGAATGTGTGAGATGATCCTTTGAAACTTGGAAGGCAGACATGTCGAACAATCTGGGTCATGTTCAATGCAGGGAGATTACAACTGTAGAACAATTAAAGGAAGACTTTGATGTGACAGAAAAAGAGAAGTTTAGATCCCTCCAGGTCTGGCACTGAGTGCTACAGTCAGAAGTCGAAGCAGGGACTGTTAGGTCACTTCCCTCATACAGAAATTCTTGCTGAACTATGATGGAGAGGGTCACATCACCTCCTGATCAACAGAATGCTCAGCATCCCCAAAACAGAAGAAATTCCCCGACCAAAGTGCATGGGAGAAAGAATGGGATAAAATTAGTTACATAGCAATAGAGAAACAAACTGATAATAACAAATAACTCGGGAGGTAGTCATTATTCAAAATACTATGCAGCTGGATCTAGACAATGGCAAAACTGGGGTCTATGACACATCAGGGTGAGGGGGTGACAGGGTTGATGTCAATGCTAGAGGGGATGCAGAGAAGCAGGAACAATCACGCATACACTATGAACATGTCCCAAGCTTGCTGAACTCTAGATGTGCATCCTAAGGGGAACTGAGGAAGCTACGGGCAATAGTTTTAATTTTGCTGTGAGAAATTGGGTTGTTGGTTGAGTTGGGTGTGAGCCCTGGTCAAGCATCAACCACAATTCTTGTCATGGTGAGGCACAAGCCAACCCTAAATTAACCTGTGCTCAGCCCTCTATTAGCTTGGCCCAGAGCACTCAGGCTTTACTTAGTCAATGTGTAAAGTATTTGTGCAACACTTCAAACAGTTATAAAGTGAAAAATACCACCAAGTTAGAAAATAGAGTGAACAAAAACAAAACAACAAAAATCCAATTAGTAGAACCGGACATATGCAATTTTGAAGGTTTCACTGAAAATAGAGCCTAAAATCACAAAGCGCCAACTGTGGATATCTGGTCGCGTCGGACCGGAACATAAAACTAACCGTGATGGAGCAAGGGCCGGCTATAGGGACCCAATAGGCCCACTGAACAAAGTATCTTAAATCCTGGTTTGTGGAGCGTTGCAAACAACCGTGTCCAAGATGCGTCGCGCAGTCGAAGCGGTGTATCAGTTCCAAGATGCAGCGAAGCTGCAGTGTGGGCTCCTGCTTCGTTGTTGAGGATCCATTGGGTGAGGGCTTGCGATGCGAAGTCTGGGAGCGTGGATGTGTCCCGCAGTTGGGGTGATGCGTCTGGTCCGAGGAGCTGCGATATGGGGTTCGGTGTTGTTGTCTTGGCAGGGTAGACTCACGGATGGGCGCTGGGGTCGAGGTTGTTGGAGCCTTCTGTACCTGAGGCTCAAATTAGCCCAGCCAACTATGCCTTGTAGTCACTCTGGGGTCGTGGGTTCAACAGATGTTGCTCCAGTCCTTCTCACCCAGGCAAGAAGGCAGCAGGTTAGCACAGCAGGGCAGCAGTCCAGCAGAGTGACAGTGTTTTCAGCAGCACAGCAGTCATTCTTCCTGGTAGACTATCCATAGGTCCACTAAAGAGTTGGTGTCTCAGGTACAATATTGTACTCAGGTCTGCCTTTAAAGTGGGAGATGCTTCTAGAGGCACACCTTTGAAGTACACAGGTGCCCTGCCTTCCTGGCCCTGGCTCCAGGCTAACTACAGGTAGGTATGCAGTCTTTTGAGTGCAGTCTGTTACTGATTGTATACATGTTTTTAAATGGTTTTTAGAATTGAGTGCATTTTATACTGAATAAACATTTCTATATCAGATTCCTTGGCCACAGTGTGATGAATAAATGGTTGGACAGTATGTTTGTTTGAAGTAGTGGTATGTTGTATTAATACCCCAAAGGGATTTTTACTTTGACTTAGTGTCTTTTGAGTGCAGACAGAACACAGCTTACTCAATTGTAAAGAGGCTTTGCCCAGCTCCTCCCTCCCATCCTGCCAATGATGGTCCATCCAGGCTCACCTAAGCTCCCTATTGTATGTGGCTGTCCAGGAGGAATACACAAAACCCCAACTGGCAGCTACACTCAGTATCTGAAAGAGACTCTTCGTTATGGATTCCTCACCTTAGAATTGCCCCCAGGCGTCAGACTGGATCCGGAGATTTTTTTCTTCAGCAGTACCCCTGCGCGTCGGTAGGTGGCGTTGGTCGACTCTGCATTCGTCGTTGGCGTCGTGGTCACCAGAATGACATCGCAGTATCTACTTAGACGCCGCCCCTGCGCGCTGACTTCAGTTCTTTCTTTTTCCGCGCCAGCCAGTGCAGATCCGGAGAGAGCGATACCTCGAGTCACTTTTTGACTCTCTTTTTGCGACTTTTTGTCGACATCTTTTCGAGTCGTCCTACTCCTGGTGCACAGGGATGTCATCTCGACGGACCGGCTTCAAGCCTTGTGGCTCTTGCCACAAACTGATGTCGGTGACGGACCCCCATCTCGTGTGCTATGGTGCCTGAAGCGCAACTGCGACCCAAAGTCGTGCTCCAACTGCCGGGCCATGCCCCCGAAGTCTTTGCGGGAGCGGTCCCGAAAGCTTCTGGAGGCCTGGCATTCTGCTCCGCGCCACTCGAGGTCCCGGTCGAGAGGAATTCGCAGGACCGGTCGCGGAGCCATCGCCACCACTCCTTGTCGAAGTCTTCGTCTTCGGGAAATTCGAAGCACAAAAAGTAGGCGAAGAAGCATCGTCGCTCTTCGCGTTCTCCCCGTCCGCCGACGAGATGCGGGTTGTGGATGGTAGCCGCCCAGCTCCGTCCGCGGAGCCTGTTGGGTCGGCTCCGAGCCTCCCTCCCTTTCCGGGAGCCGGAGCGACCCCCGCCCAACTTCATAGCTTTTACGAAGACCTCCACTCCATCTTTGGGCAGCCCGACTCCGCCGGCGCGCCTTCGGGCCCCGCGGACTCGGCTGGGGGTTCTAGGCCTTCGATGCCTTCGGCTCCGGTGCCGCAGGGCCCCCAGGGATCCAGATCTGGATCGGTGCCGGTCGACCTAACTACACCTCCGGTGCCGAATCCATTGGCGACACCTCCGCCCTCTCCGGTTGTGTCCCCAACAGACGTCGCCCCCAACCTCCCCCTCGATGTGGACACGGAGCCGGACTGATGTCGGGACCAGCGCCGACCGGTAATTTTGTTCCCCTGGTGTTCCCTATCGTACTGAGTGGCTACCAGAGGAGGGTGAGGAGGACTGGGAGGGGTCTGTGGACCCTCTGGCAGACCAGTTAGAAGAACCGGACTGGAGAGAGAAGTTTGGTGAGGCCAGTGGCCTGGACACCTCTCCAGACCTTGGCATGCTTTCTCCCCCTACCGTGGCTACGGAGGAGGGTGCATCATATGCAGTGGTGTTGCGTAGGGCGGCTGAGACCTTAAGCTTCCTATGGTGGCGGTCAGGACTAACCTCCTGACCAAGGTGCTTCAACCGGCTGTGGCCTCTTCGGAGCCCCTGCTGCCGTTCAATGAGGCCCTCACGGACATCCTTTTGGGCACCTGGTCCAAGCCCAACACAGGGGCTCCTGTGGATAGGATGATTGCCCGACACCACCGCCCGGCCCCGGGCGACCCAATTTTCCTCTCCCAACACCCCACCCCTGAGAGCTTGGTGGTCCAAGCCTCGACTTCCAAGGGCACATTCCCTACCGCTCCACCTGATAGGGAATCCAAGAAGCTGGACCATCTTGGGAAGAAAATGTTTTCTTCCTCCAGCTTAGGACTGCGGTCACTGAACACTGCATGTCTCTTGGGTCGTTCCTCCCATTCTGTGTGGGACACGGTCATGCAGGTGCTGCCACAGTGTCCGGAGGAGGCCTGGGCCGTGCTCTCCCATGCAGTTCCCGAAGGGAGAGACGCAGTGAAGTTTGCCTAACGATGTGGGCTGGACACCACCAACTCGCTGGGCAAGCCGATTTTAACGTCGGTAGCCCTGAGACGCTACGCCTGGCTGAGGTCCACTGACTTTTCGGGTGATGTCCAAGCTACACTTTTTGACATGCCCTTTGATGGCCGTCGCTTGTTTGACGACAAAGCAGACAACGCGCTTGAGCGCTTTAAGGACTCCAAAGCAATGGCCAGGTCCTCGGGCCTCTCTTCTACCTCTCGCCCGCGCAGTCTGCTTTTCGCCCCTTTCGTGGCTGCTGAAGGGGTGCCCGCCACGTTCCACCCAGAGCCACAGGCCTGCGCAAGCTGTCCAGCCTCTGTGCAGCCAGGGACGTGGGACCCACCATCGTGGGTCTGGGGGCCAGTGGGCTGGCCAGTCCACCAGCGCCCCCTCTGCAGCAGCCTCCAAGCCCTCCTAGTCCGACCTTTCAGGGCCACCATTCGCCAGTGGGCGGCAGGATTCACCATCACCTCCCCCACTGGCTCAACATCACGTCGCACAGGTGTGTTTTGCAGATAGTCCGAAGGGGCTACTCCCTCCCCTTCAGGAGTACCCCTCCATCCATGCCACCTCAATTCCATCGCATGTCGGAGGATCACTTGGCCCTTCTCCACCAGGAAGTTACGGCTCTCTTGGCCAAGGGAGCCATCGAGCGAGTTCCTGTCCCAGAAGTAGGTTGTGGTTGTTATTCCCACTACTTTCTGGTGCCTAAGAAGGACAAGGGCCTGCGTCCTATCTTGGATCTCAGGAACGTCAACCGCTTCCTCCGGAAGGAAAAGTTCAAACTGTTGACATTGGCTCAGGTCCTGTCTGCCCTTGATCCTGGAGACTGGATGGTAACGTTGGACTTGCAGGATGCTTATTTTCACTTCCCCGTCCTGCCGGCCCACCGGCGTTACCTACAGTTCACGGTAGGCCACGAGCACTTTCAGTTTACCGTGCTCCCCTTTGGCCTTACCAGCACCCCTCGGTGTTCACGAAAGTGATGGCGGTGGTCGCAGATTAACTGGGCAGATCAGGGGTTCCAGTCTTCCCCTATCTCTCCGACTGGCTGTTGAAGGCGGGCTCGCCCCCAGGCTGTCGTCTCCCACCTCCAGACTATGGCCGATCTCCTGCATTCGCTGGGGTTCTCAATCAATGTGCCGAAGTCACACCTGATTCCCTCTCAAACTCTTTTTCATCGGAGGGGTTCTGGACACAGCCCAGTTTTGGGCTTATCCTCCCGAGGAGCGAGTCCGGGATATTGGGGCTATGATTCCGATCTTTCAGCCTCTATCCCGGGTTTTGGTCAGACTGAACCTGAGGCTACTGAGCCTCATGGCCTCCTGCCTCCTGCTGGTGGACTATGCCAGGTGGCATATGCGGGCTCTGCAGTGGGACCTGAAGTTCCAATGGGCACAGCATCAGGGGAATCTTTCCGATTGCGTCCAGATCTCGGAGGGCACTGCACACCAATTGCAGTGGTGGCTAACGAACCAGGATTGGGTCAACAGAAGGTACCTCTCCCTTCCCCAGCCAGAGATCACAGTGGTGACAGATGCATCACTTCTGTGGTGGGGCGGCCACATGGGAGAGGCGGAGATCAGAGGCCTCTGGTCTCTGGCGGAGTCCGGGCTCCACATCAACCTTCTGGAGCTTCGGGCGATCCATCTTGCACTGAAGGCATTCCTTCCTTCTGTCAAAGGGAGAGTAGTACAGGTGTTCACAGACAACACCACCGCCATGTGATATTGCAACAAACAGGGCGGGATGGGGTCGTGGACCCAATGTCAGGAGGCACTTCGTCTCTGTAAGTGGCTGGAACATCAGGGCATGTCCCTGGTGGTTCAACACCTGGCAGGTTCTCTAAACGCCAGGGCGGACAAACTCAGCCGCCGGTGCATGAAGGATCACGAATGGCGTCTTCACTCGGAGGTGGTGCAAGGTCTCTTTCAGCAGTGGGGAAAGCCTTTGTTACAACTATTCGCCACCGAAGAAAACGCGCAATGTCAGCAGTTCTGCGCGTTGGAATTTCCAAGGCGCTTTTCGTCACGAGTGGAGTTGCGGTCTTCTATACGCCTTTCCGCCTATACCACTTCTGCCCAGAGTGCTGAAGAAGATCAAGCGCGACCGGGCCCAAGTCATTCTTGTGGCTCCGGATTGGGCACGAAGAGTCTGGTATTCTGAGCTGCTCAACATGGCCATCGATCCTCCGATCAGACTGCCTCTTCGGGAGGATCTTCTGTCGCAGCAGTAGGGGACGGTCCTCCACCCGAACCTGCCCAGTCTCCACCTCCTTGCGTGGAGATTGAGCAGCGGCAGTTGACGTCTTTCGACCTGCCTCCCGAAGTCTGTGACGTAATCTTGGCAGCCAGGCGTCCCTCCACTAAGACGGTATACGCCTGCCGGTGGAACAAATTTGTGGCATGGTGCACAGCAAAGGCTGTGGATCCCCTTTCTGCCCCTCTTTCTGAAGTACTCTTGTTTCTTCTCTCTTTAGCCCAGCAGGGCTCTGCTCTGGGCACTGTCAGCGGCTATCTGTCAGCCATCTCTGCTTTCCTTCGGCTGCCAGATCAACCTTCTCTTTTCAAGTCCCCGGTAGTTAACCGTTTCTTAAAAGGCTTAACACATCTTTTTTCTCCAATCCCCTTCGTTATGCCTCAGTGGGACTTGAATCTTGTACTAACTTATTTGATGTGCTCTCCCTTTGAGCCGCTTCACAGCTGCCCCTTACGGCTCTTGACTCTTAAGACTGCTTTCCTGGTAGCCATCACTTCTGCTAGAAGGGTGAGTGAGCTCCTGGCCCTTTCTTCAAAACCTCCTTTCCTGTCTGTTCATCTGGATAAGGTGGTTCTCCGAACCCGTCCATCCTTCCTTCTTAAGGTGGTCACTGCCTTCCACATTGGGCAGACCATTACCTTGCCCACCTTCTTTCCGCCTGCGCATCCTTCGAAGGGGGAAGAGAGGCTCCACCGTCTGGACCCAAAAACGTGCGCTCTCCTTTTATCTGGATCGCACGAAACAGTTCCGGTTTTATGATCAACTTTTTGTTGGCTACGTGGGCGCAAAGAAGGGTCGGGCCATACACAAACGCACCATTTCTCGATGGGTCGTTTTGTGTATTAAGGCTTGTTACTCTCTGGCTAAGAAAGAGCCTCCAGTAGGACTACGCGCTCACTCCACCAGGGCGACGGCAGCCACTACTGCCTTGGGAAGACGAGTTTCTCTAAATGACATCTGTCAGGCAGCTACGTGGGCATCACTGCACATGTTTACGAAACACTACTGTCTGGACAGTCAAGTCCGGAGAGACGGCTACTTTGGCCGTTCTGTTCTCCAGGACTTTATGGTGTGATCTTGGTTCGCAGATCCACCACCGGGGTTGGTATTGCTGGGGTATCTATTCTAAGGTAAGGAATCTATAACTAACGTGTTTCTTTCAGATGAACAAGTTACTTACCTTCGGTAACGATATATCTGTAAGAAACATTAGTTAGTTATAGATTCCTTACCGCCCCACCCATCCTCCCCGTTCTGTGAACTGATTTCTAGGGTTAAGGACTTCCTTTCAGGGCCCTAGTTTTGTGCACCAATGGTCAGTGTCTTGCATGGCTCTGCGTTTCTGGCGCGGAAAGTCGTGTACAGAACTGACGTCAGCACGCGAGGGCGGCGTCTAAGTAGCTGCCGCGACGTCATCCCGGCAACCACGACGCCGACGATGAACGCAGAGCCGACCGACGTCACCTTCCGACGCGCAGAGGTACTGCTGACGTAAACTTTCCGGATCCAGTCTGACGCCTGGGGGTAATTCTAAGGTAAGGAATCTATAACTAACTAATGTTTCTTACACATATATCGTTACTGAAGGTAAGTAACTTGTTCTTTACCTTGTTTAGAGGTGAGAGCACAAGCCCTTTAGCACTGGTAAGCAGTGGTAAAGTGCACAGGGTCCTAAGGCCAACAAAAACGAATTCAGCAAAAAGTAGAGAGTAAAAAGCAAAAAGTTTGGGGATGTCCCTGCAAAAAGGGCCAAGTCCAACAGGAGGCCACCGGAAACAATATTCCCACTTAGTTACAGGAATTGGAAAATAACTTTCCATATGTTGCTCACGACAAAACAAGCTATCTTCTTTTTACAGGGCACCACACTCCTAGCGCCACAGGTGCACCTTGTAGCTACTGAAATTATGGTGGATAATTGATATGGAAAAACAAAACAAATTTGAGCAAGGAGAGAGTTTAGCAATCAATAGAATCCATTAATAATATTTCTGAGCAGGGAGTACAGGGGACGACATAGCCCAAAACACTTACGAATACTACACATACCAGCTAGACAACTACTACACTGTGGTAGACCCAATTAAAGGGGTGCTAAAAATCAGATGCACATTTATTTCTGAGATCACCATGAAAAGTCATCTTTGCTTGTAAGGGGTTCTGGATGGGAAGGAACAAGGTGGGGAAGTGAACTGTGAACGTGAAGAGGGGTAAATGGTGTATCTTTACTGAGGAAAAGTGCTGTTTAATTCTGCAAACCAATAAAAACGTATTGAAACTAAGACTATTAAAATAGGATGGCTTTGAAAGTGATCACTTGTAGTCCAACCTTGCATGAAGATAACATTTATCAAGGCTACCTGGTACCACAGACTACTTACTTAAATCATTCTCCGGTGCCAAACTAGAGTTAGAAATTCTTTAATCTTGCAGTATGAAATCATCAGCTCCAGGTTTTGCTGTCTGGTGTAAGGATTTAAGTCTTGCAGCTTCAACGGAAATACAAGTGATAGCATGTAGTGGCTCCCATATAAGGCGCTGCTTGCACCTGTGATGCCTGATCTGTTTTTTCTGCGCCTCCACCGATGCAAGATCTGAGCCGCAAACTTTTCCCAGTGTTTTTCAATGTTGTTTCATGTCTTTTGCCCAATTTAGAGGATTATTGGTTTCTAAATTGCAAGGAATGACTGCTACAGTCAAATTAAAAAATGGCTCCATGTGTTGAAGAGGGTGGGAGTAGCATATTTAGTTACCCCTAGATATTTAGCCTTATGAACTAGAGCAGTGATCTTGCTCAGGAATGGACATTGATGCCAATTTCATGACAGGATTGCCAAGTTGACCTCATCCTTATTGTAAACTGTAATTTGCTTGTCAACATCATTTTGATAGATAGACCTCCAAATCTAAATGATATATATAATGAGGTTGATGGTAACGGTAAGCCAAAAGGGAAAGTGGATATCACTACTTCCTCCTTTAGTTTAACAAGGTGGAAGCAGAGGAGAATGGCAGAGTGATTATTGGGCTTTGGTCCCATAAAATGATTAACTAGTTTACATTACTCCCCCTTTGTCCTCTAACTCTTTCTGGTCTCTCCTCCAGGACTCAATAGTTGACTTTATCAAATGCTCAAGGTAACTCCTTTTGTGCATTTAAACTGTTTTCTTCAAGGCATTTCAATGAAAAGAGAACAGAAAGAAAGCTACCCCTGCTTACTCAAACTCCCTGTGAAAGAATTTGGGAAATATTTCAAAGGATGGCCTGTGGAAAAAGTATTATCCATGTTTTAGCAGATTTATAAGAACCAATCCATTGCATCAGAAATTGAAACTTGTATACAAATACAAAATATCCCTTCCAGCTAAACAATGGACTCATTTCTGATGTATCGTCTGGGCGCGCCAATTAAGTAGCAGCACACTCACATAAGAATATGGACTAGGATTGAAGCTGTCAGAGTCTTAAAGTTTTATATATTAATCTTAATATCAAAACAGGATCTATGGTATCGGAGAGCTAAACCCTTCATTAGCGAACAAAGAAAAGTAACATTGTAGTAAATACAGGTTCAATTTGCAAGATGTTACCTCATACCTCTTAAGGCAGGCAAACAAGTGGAATTTCTAACCACAGGAAGAAGCAGACAAGCTTGACATTTCACTTCCTGATCCAAAAGATGGTGGTTCAAGGCCAACATTATTTTTATAAAAAGCTCCCTAATTACAACTGGATTAAGAAGAGCTGAGTGTTCTCTAGTGAAAAGAGTTTCTGATGGATACTTCTAACTGCAGACTCCTCCCCTTCTGAATATTTCCCAGGTGCCAGACTGGATCCGGAAACTTTAAAAAATGAATTTTGCACACTGGTAGGTGGTGTCATGCTGCTCTGCGCAGACATCGTTCAGCTCCAGGAGTGATGAGGTGAGTCGCATAAAAGATCTATCCATATGCGCTGACATCGGTTCCTTTCTTTCTGTGCTTTATGACGTGGATCCTGAGCTTCTCCTTTGTCTTCAAGACCCTTTTTTGGTAAAATTGTTTCCAGTGTGAAAGGGAAAATGTCTTACCCTAAGAAAACAGGGTTCACAGGGTGTAGGGACTGTTCCAAACAGTTGTCTGCGACAGAACCTCACAAATGTGTCTGGGGTCGGAGCACGACTCTAGGATGTGTGATGGCCCAAATGAAGCAGAAGGCTATAAGAGATCATGAGGCAAAGCTTTATGTCGCCAAAAATAAGAACACTCTAAGCCATAACTGTTCGAAGTTGAAAGGAAGCTCAGTTCCGGGAGTTTGTTCCACAACATATCATTGCTGTTGAAGTCTTCGTGTAAGTCCAAGAAAAAGAAAAAGAATTCGCAGCGGAAATAAGCCTCTTCCCACCCCTCTGTGGCTCACCTGTGCCTCTTGACCCCACAATGAGTTCTGCACTGGTACCAGTGCCAATTTCGATTCCAGCCCCGTCCTCAGCACAGGTCCCCCTCGCATCAACGCTGGTGACGATGCTGGAGGAGGACTTGCAGCCTGGAGTAGAATGCCCCATGACCTTGACTGAGGCCATGCCCAACTTCCACCAGGGCTCAACCAACTGGTAATCTTTCTAATTCTGGTACCTTGCCCTTGTCACGCCATAGGGCCCAAACTTTTCTTAATCTTTTTGGCTCTGATTCTGATAAAGATAACTTTGATGGAAGGGAGATTTGTATTTCCCATAATGACAATGAAAATTAGTATGAAGAACTGCAAGATTCCAATGACCTAGACACTTCTCTAGACATTGGCCTTCTTTCTTCTCCTGGCCCTGCCACTAAGGAAAGCTTATGTGTAGGGCAGCCAAAGTATTAGACCTACATGTGCCAGCTATAGAAGTAAAGGCTAATGTTTTGACAGAGGTATTCCAGCCTGTTCAAGCACCTACAAAACCGCTACTATCATTTAATGAGGCCCTCACAGATACCCTCTGGGTCACTTTGGCAGAACCATGTTCAGGACCATCTTTAAATGTGCAGGTCGCTCGCCTCAAGTGCCAGGAGACCTAGCCCTCTTTTTACAACATCCTACTCCAAAGCTTAATGGTGCAGCCATCCACCAGTAAGGTAAATAGTAAAGCCTTCCATACCATCCCACCGGATCATGAGTCCATATAATTAGAGGCATTCAGCACGTGGGGTTTTTTCTTCTGCAAGCTTTGCTCTTAGATCAGTGAACGTCTGCTATGCCGCTATTCGCATACCCTCTGAGACACTGTGGCACAAGTTGTATTGGCTGTTCCTGGCGACCTTTGGGCGTCATTTAATCAGGCTATCTGAAAAAAACATGTTAGTAATAGATTCCCTACCTTAGAATAGATACCCCAGCAATACCAACCCCGGTGGTGGGTCTGCGAACCTAGATCACACCAGAAAGTCCTGGAGAACAGAACGGCCAAAGAAGCCATCTATACGGACTTGGCTGTCCAGGCAGTAGTGCTTGGTGAACGTGTGCAGCGATGCCCATGTAGCTGCCTGACAGATGTCGCTTAGGGGAACTCCCCGTCCCAAAGCAGTGGTGGCTGCCGTCGCCCTGGTGGAATGGGCGCGCAACCCAACTGGAGGCTCCTTTTTAGCCAAAGAGTAATAGGCCTTGATGCACAAGACGATCCACCTGGAAATGGTCCGCTTGTGTACAGCCCGACCTTTCTTGGCGCCCACGTAGCCAACAAAGAGTTGGTCATCCACCCGGAACTGTTTTGTGCGGTCTAGGTAGAAGGAGAGCGCACGTTTTGGGTCCAGACGGTGGAGCCTCTCTTCCTCTCTCGAAGGATGCAGAGGCGGAAAGAAGGTGGGCAAAGTGATGGTTTGGCCAATATGAAAAGATGTAACCACCTTTGGAAGAAAGGATGGACGAGTGCGTAGGACCACTTTGTCCGGATGCATAGCCAGAAATGGAGGCTTAGAGGAAAGAGCCTGGAGCTCACTCACTCTCCTAGCAGAAGTGAGGGCCACCAGGAAAGCAGTCTTAAGCGTCAAGAGACGAAGAGGACAGTTGTGAAGTGGCTCAAAGGGAGCACACATTAAAAAGGTCAAGACCAGGTTCAAGTCCCACTGAGGCATAACGAAAGGAACCGGAGGAAAGAGCTGCGTTATGGCTTTCAGAAAACGATTAACAACAGGGCACTTAAAAAGAGAAGGTTGATCAGGAAGCCTGAGAAAGGCAGAAATGGCCGAAAGATAGCCCTTTAGAGTGCCCAGAGCAGAGCCCTGCTGGGCCAAAGAAAGAAGGAACAAGAGAACCTCAGAAAGAGGGGCAGAAAGGGGATCCACAGCCTTTGCTGTGCACCATGCCACAAATTTGCTCCATCTACAGGCGTATACCGTCTTAGTGGAGGGACGCCTGGCTGCCAAGATGACATCACAGACTTCGGGAGGTAGGTCAAATAGCGTCAGTTGCCGCCGCTCAATCTCCACGCATGGAGGTGGAGGCTGGACAGGTTCGGGTGGAGGACCGTCCCCTGCTGCTGCGACAAAAGATCCTCCCGAAGAGGCAGACGAATCGGAGGATCGATGGCCATACTGAGTAGCTCGGGATACCATACTCTTCGTGCCCAATCCGGAGCCACAGGAATGACTTGGGCCTGGTCGCGCCTGATCTTCTTCAGCACTCTGGGCAGAAGTGGTATAGGCGGAAAGGGGTACAGAAGACAGCAACTCCACTCGCGACGAAAAGCGTTGCCTAGCAAGTGCCACCTTGGAAATTCCAACGCGCAGAATTGCTGACATTGCGCGTTCTCCACGGTGGCGAACAGATCTAACCAGACTCTCCCCACTGTTGAAAGAGTCCTTGCGCCACCTCCGAGTGAAGACGCCATTCGTGATCCATCATGCACCTGCGGCTGAGCTCGTCCGCCCTGGCGTTCAGGGAACCTGCCAGGTGTTGAACCACCAGAGATATGCCCTGATGTTCCAGCCATGTCCAGAGGCGCAGAGCCTCTTGACATAGGGTCCACGACCCCACCCCGCCCTGTTTGTTGTAGTACCACATGTCAGTGGTGTTGTCTGTGAACACCTGCACTACTCTTCCCCGGACAGAAGGAAGGAATGCCTTGAGTGCATGACGGGATCGCCCGAAGCTCCAGGAGGTTGATGTGGAGCCCGGACTCCGCTGGAGACCAGGTTCCTCAGATCTCCGCCTCTCCCATGTGGCCACCCCATCCCAGAAGGGATGCATCCGTCACCACAGTGTGTTCTGGTTGGGGAAGGGAGAGGCATCTGCCGTTGACCCAATCCTGGTTCGTGAGCCACCACTGCAATTGTCGTGCAGTGCCCTCCGAGATCTGGACGCAATCGGACAGGTTCCCCTGATGCGCCCACTGGAACTTCAAGTCCCACTGCAGAGCCCGCATATGCCACCTGGCATGATCGACCAGCAGGATGCAGGAGGCCATGAGTCCCAACAGCCTCAAGGTCTTCCTGACTGACACCCGGGATAGATGCTGAAAGATCGGAATCATAGCCTGAATATCCCGGACTCGCTGTTCGGGAGGATAAACCCGAAACTGCGTTGTGTCCAGAACCGCTCCGATGAAGAGGAGCTTCTGAGAGGGAATCAGGTGCGACTTCGGCGCATTGATGGAGAACCCCAGCAAGCGCAGGAGATCGGCCGTAGTCTGGAGGTGGGAGACGACAGCCTGGGGCGAGCCCGCCTTCAACAGCCAGTCATCGAGATAGGGGAAGACTGGAACCCCTGATCTGCGCAGATGAGCTGCGACCACCGCCATCACTTACGTGAACACCCGAGGGGCGCTGGTAAGGCCAAATGGGAGCACGGTGAACTGAAAATGCTCGTGGCCTACCGTGAACCGCAGGTAACGCCGGTGGGCCGGCAGGGCGGGGATGTGAAAATAAGCGTCCTGCAGGTACAACGCTGCCATCCAGTCTCCAGGGTCGAGGGTAGACAAGACCTGAGCCAGGGTCAACATCTTGAACTTCTCCTTCCGGAGGAAGCGGTTGACGTTCCTGAGATCCAAGATAGGACGCAGGCCTTTGTCCTTCTTGGGCACCAGAAAGTAGTGGGAATAACAACCACGCCCTACTTCTAGGACAGAAACGTGCTCGATGGCTCCCTTGGCCAAGAGAGCCGTAACTTCCTGCTGGAGAAGGGACAGGTGATCCTCCGATATGCGATGGTACTAGGGTGGCATGGAGGGAGGGGTAGTCTCGAAGGGGAGGGAGTAGCCCCTTCGGACGACTGGCAAAACCCACCTGTCCGACGTGATGTTGCACCAGTGGGGGAGGTGATGGCGAATCCTGCCGCCCAGTGGTGTTTGGTGGCCCTGAAATGTCGGTCTAGGAGGGTTTGGAGGCTGCGGCGGAGGGGGTGGAGGTGGACTGGCCCGCCCACTGGCCCCCAGAACCACGGCATTGGTTCCCACGTCCCCGGCCGCGCAGGGATGGAAAGTTTTGTGCCGGCCTGTGGCCCTGAAGGGAACGTGGTGGGGTACCCCTTCCGTGGCCACGAAAGGGGCGAAAAGCAGACTGTGCAGGACGCAGGGTGGAAAGACCCAAAGACTTGGCCGTAGCTCGCGAGTCCTTGAAACGCCTCAATGCACTCTCCGCCTTGTCGCCGAACAGGCGACGGCCATCAAAAGGCATGTCCATCAGGGTGTTCTGGACATCCCCCGAAAAGCCAGTCGTCCTCAACCAGGCGTGGCGTCTGATTGCCACCGACGTGGAAATTGTTCTGCCCAGTGAGTCGGCGGTATCCAGCCCACACCGAATGGCGAACTTAGCTGCGTCTCTCCCCTCAGCAACAGCACGGGAGAGCACGGTCCGGGCCTCCTCCGGACACTGAGGCAGCACTTGCGCCACTGAGTCCCACACAGAGTGGGAATAACGGCCCAAGAGGCAAGCGGTGTTCACCGACCGCAGCCCTAAGCTGGAGAAAGAAAACAACTTCTTCCCAAGGTGATCCAGCTTCTTGGATTCCCTATCCGGAGGTGCGGTAGGGAAGGCGCTCTGGGACGTCGAGGCTTGGACCACCAAGCTCTCAGGGGAAGGGTGTTGGGAAAGGAACAAGGGGTCGCCCGGAGCCGGGCGGTGGTGTTGGGCAATCATTCTATCCACAGGAGCCCCTGTGGTGGGCTTGGACCAAGTGCCCAAAAGGATATCTGAGATAGCTTCATTAAAAGGCAGCAGGGGCTCCGAAGAGCTCGCTGCCGGTTGAAGTACCTCTGTCAGGAGGTTAGTCCTGTCTGCCCTGCCACTGTAGGAAGCTCGAGGTTAAGAGACTCGGCCGCCCTACGCAACACCACTGCGTAAGACGCTCCCTCCTCCGCTACTGTAGGAGGAGACAGCATGCCAAGGTCTGGCGAGGTGGCGAGGTGTCCAAACCACTGGCATCCCCCAGGTCCTCTCTCCAGTCCTGTTCCAGCTGTTCTGTTGAAGGGTCACCTGACCCCTCCCAATCCTCCTCCTCGTCCTCTGGGTGCCAATCTGGCCTAAAAGGGACTCCAGGAGTGAACAGGGGCACAAAAACCCCACCCGGCGTCGGATCCGGCGTCGGTCGACGCCGGTCCGGCGCCGTGTCTTCATCCAGAAGGAGGTCAGGGTCGACGCCGGGCGCGGTAGTGGTGCCGTCAGGAGCGGCGCCGGTGGAGGTGTGACAAGGTCAACCGGTGCCGATCCGTATCCAGGCCTGGATCCACAGGGGGCCTGCGACACCGGGGCCGGAGCCGCCGGCAATGAAGGTCCCGGCCCCCCAGCCAAGTCCGCGGGGCCCGAAGGCACGCCGGCAGGTTCGGGCCGCCCAAAGTTGGCATGCATCGCCTCGTAGAACGTACGAAGCTGGGCGGGAGTCGCCCCGGGTCCCGGAAAGGGAGGGAAACCCGGAGTTGACTCTTTGGGCTCCGCACGCGGAGCCGCGGGAGGGGCACCACCCGCTGGCCTCGTCGGGTCAGCCGACCGACGAGGAGAAGTCGAAGAGCGACGATACTTCTTTGACTTCTTTTTGTGCTTCGACTTACCCTACCCCGAGTGCGAAGACTTCGATGACTTCGATCCTGACTGATGGTGGCTCCGCAACCGGTCCCTCGACTTCCCTCTGGACCGGGACCTCGATCGGCACAGAGCCGACTGTCGGCGTTCAAGCAGCTTTCGGGACCGCTCCCGCAAAGCCTTCGGCGTCAACAACCGGCAGTCGAAGCACGACTTGGGGTCGTGGTCGTGCTCCAGACAGATAAGGCACACGCGGTGCGGATCCGTCACCGACATCAGTCGGCTACAGGAACCGCAGGCCTTGAATCCTGGCATCCCTCGTGCACCTTACGGAGTCGTGAGACTCGAAAAAGACGTCGAGAAACAACGTAGTCAAAAAATGATTGAGGTACCGCTCTTCCCAGATCTGCGCTGGCTGGCGCGGAAAAAGAAAGAACTAAGGTAAGGAATCTATCACTAACTAATGTGTCTTACAGATATATCATTAACGAAGGTAAGTAACTTGTGCATTCATTATGGTCGCAAAGAAGTGAAATTCATTGAATGTTCCGGCTTGGAGGCAACCAGCTGCTTAGGTTGAGCAAGGGGTTCCCGCGGCTGGATAAGGTTCTCTGGGGGTGGCCAAGCATCCCTGATGGACATGCTGTTTGACAGCTCTCGTCTATTTGATGACAAAGCGTATTCGGGCCTGGAACAGTTTAAGGAAAGCAGGGCCACAGCATGTTCCTTGGGTCTTTCTACTCCACCAGTAAATTCCACTAGCAATTTCAACCTCTCCATGGCTATTGTCTGGGCTTTCAGTTTCACCAATGCCAGACCCCTCCACCGACCCAGCAGGCATTTCAGCTCTTTTGTGGTCAAGGCCACGGTTCCCATAGATCATGCCTCGGATACTAGTGACAGTTTGCTGCTCAGTCCACCTCCCCTCCAGCATCTGCAGCCATAAAACCACTTTAGTGTGTCCTTGCCAGCACACAGCCATCTGTCAGAGGCAGGAAACTATATTTCCTCCAAGGGTGTCAAGACATCACTTCAGACAAGCGAGTCCTCCAAATGTGTATATGGGGACTATGCCTTTTCATTTCTTTCCACTCCACCGCACCTTCCACCACCATCAGTGCAGCTTACAGAGGACATCGGTCTGTCTTGCAAGAGGAGGTGCCAAAGGGCCAGAGACAGGGTTCCGACCTCTGAAGTAGGAACTGTGTGTTACTTATGCTACTTCCTTATGCCAAAGAAGGACAGAGAACTTCTTCCTATTTAGATCTTTGCCCTCTCAACGACTTCCAGTGGATGGTCAAATTCAAAATGTACATGCTGGCCCAGGTCCTGCCTACCCTAGTCCCTGGAGACTAGATGGTGGACCTGCAAGACCCTTATTTCCCTATCCACAACTGCCTGCTGAAGGTGGACTTGTCTTAGGCAGTCGTCAACCACCTCCTGACGACGGCGAACTTCGTAATATCATTGAGATTCACAATGAATGTGCTGAAGGCACACCTGACTGCTTTGCAGATACTCCAGTTCATCTGAGCTATTCTGGACATCTTTAGTTTTCATGCCTTTACCCTGGAGCAGAGAGTCCAGGACATTAGTGCCATGATCCTAATGTTTCAGCCTCTGTCCTGGATTTCAGTGTGAATGACTCCCAGGCAGCTGGAGCTGTTGGACTCCTGCATCCTGCTGGTCAAACATCCAAGATGGCACATGCAGGATCTCCAGTGGGACTTCAATTCTCAGTGGGCGCAGGGCCAAGGGAATCTGTTGGATTGTGTCCAGATTTTTGAGGAGACTGCAAAAGATCTGCAGTGATGGATATTGGACCGCAACTGCGTCAGCGGCAGACTCCTCTCCCTTACCCACCCAGATTTGACAGTGATGACAGATTCATCTCTTCCGGGTTGGGGACGCCATCTTGGAGAGGTGTGGATCAGAAGCCTCCGGCAGAGGCTTGACTCCACATTAGTTTATTGGAATTGAGAGTGATTTGTTTGGCGTTTTAAGGGCTTTCTGTTCACCATCAAAGAGAGGCTGATGCAGATGCTCACAGACAACACCTCATTATGTTGTACTGCAACAAGCAGGGCGAGGTGGGTTCTTGGGTCCTGTACTAGGAGGCTCCACACCCCTGGGAGTGGCTGAGGTGAACCACCTGGTATGAGCTCTAAACACCAAGGCGAACAAACTCAGCAGCCAACGCTTAGTGGATCCAGAATGGCAGTTGTACCTGGAGGTGACGCAGGGCTTCTTCTGTCAATGGGGAGAACCTGGCTTGATCTGTTTGCCACCACCAAGAGTACGTAATGTCAGCATTTTTTGAGCGTTGTAATTTTCAAGGCGGCTCTCTCGGAGACGCATTCTATCTAGAGTGGAGCTTGGGACTCGTGTATGTCTTCCCGCCCCGGTTTCTCCTTCCCAGAGTTCTGAAGAAGATAAGGAACAACCAGGCCAAAGTCACCATAGTGGCACCAGTTTGGGCCAGGAGAGTGTGGTACCCTAAACTCCTGGACATGAGCATCTGTCCTCCCACTAAGCTGCCACTTAAGGAGGATCTTATGTCGCAGTAGAAGGGCAAGCTACTACACATTTGCATCTCCATGCTTGGAGATTGAGCGGCAGCAGTCGACCTCCTTCGACCTTCCTCCTGAGGTAGTTGATGTAATTTTGGCGGCGTGGAATCCCTCTGCAAAATCAGGGTACACTGGTTGTTCGGACAGATTTATGGCTTGGTGCTGTACCATGACAGACTGACCCAAGGCATGCCAAGTTGTCTAAAGTTTGTTCCCGGCCCAGATAGGTCTTGCTTTGGGCACTGTTAAGTGTTTTTTTTGGCTCTTGCTACATTTTTGCGTTTTCCGGTCAGCCTTCTTTATTTAAATCACCTGTTGTGATGAGATTTTTTTAAAGGTTTGCAATATTTGTTTCCTCCAAAACCCATTGTGATGCTACAGTGGGACCTGAACTTTGGCCTCATTTTTTTAATGTGCACCCCCCACTGTTAATGCTCATCCATTTCTCCATAACATCGTCTAGTCGAGTGAGTGAGCTGCAGGCTCTTTCTGTCAAACTCCCTTACACAACATTCTTTCCTGATAAGTTAATTAGGACCCTACCGAAAGTGGTCACTTCATTTCGGCTAGGCTATTCCTTTCTGGCATTCTTTGCCATACCTCATCCTTCAAAGGAGGAAGACAGACTTTTGTTTGGACCCTAAAAGGGCACTTAGCTTCTATATTGATCGCCCCAAAGAATACCGGGTGCACTATTAGCCCTTTGTGCGGTTCTTCGGGGCAAAAAAGTACAAGGCTGTACAGAAGTGGAACATCTCCCGATGGGTTGTTCTCTGCGTAAAAATCTGGCACGCACTGGTGAAAATGTAGCCTCCAGAAGGCTTAGAGGCTCTTTCCACCAGAGGTCCCACTGCGCTAACACAGGAGGTACCTGTTCTGGACATTTTTCAGGCAGCTATTTAGGAATCGGTACGTATGTTCACAAAGCACTACTGCCTTGACTGTCGGATCCTCTAGCAGGGCACTTTACCTGCTTGCTCCTGAAGGACTTTTTGGTCTGAGACGATTCACAGACCCACTACCTGGGAAAGTGCTGCTTTGGTATCTATTCACAGAGTAAGGAAGTTTAGAAGCATCCATCAGAAAAGCAAGTTACTTGCCTTCTGTAAACGGTTGTTTACCAACTGTAGATTCCTCACCAATACTCCTGCCTCCCCTTCCTGTGACTTGGTCTCTTTTTCCACTGGAGCGGACCAACCTTGACTTGGAGCCATCTTCAGGCGCGCAGGAGTACTACTTCAAAGTTTCTGCATGCTTTCAAACACCTGTAGAATATTCACAATATTAGGAATCTGTGGTTACATAGTATATCCACCAGAAAGAGCATGGCTAAAGTTAAGTAACTCGTTCATTGTGGTTCTTGGGTACCGGAATGGACAGCTGTGAATGGTGTTGGTGTTGTCCGCTCTTACCTATGTGTGTAACTAGTGATGCAGAACATTTTGTCGTGTTTGTTTTGTCTGTCAAGTCAAAGAGAAACACATTTTACATGGAGCAAGGGATACAAACAGTTGCATAACGGCAGTGTGTGTACCCTGATTTGGAAATAGTATTAAGTCTTTGCTGTGGCATTGCTTTACATTTGCTGGTTCACCTACTTGAGTTTATCCACTATGATGCGCAAGGTGAGGTGTTGAAATTCTTTTACATTTCTTTGAGGAAGCTTTTTCAGGCCTAACATAAAAACGCTGTAAGAAACACGCATCCTTAAGATGCAAGAGCAGCAACATGAAGAGAAAGCATAGGCGAGCACGCAACTGAGTGGATCTGAGCTTTTTTTTTTTTACAAATATGGTGATGTTCAAAGATAAGATATCAATTTATCACTTAAGCAAAGTGCAGATGTGTTTTAAAGGTGAGCTGTCGCTGGATGAAATGTTGTGAATGACAAAAAAGAGGTGTGCATTATGTGTAATGGAGCTGAGGAAAAGCCATCTTTTGGAAAATAAGGACTAATGGCAGCTTGTGCAGAATGGGCTATAAGAATTTGAAGAGTGGAAATTGAACAAGGGATCAGAATTTTAAAAGTTTAAACGGGTGTGATCAAGTGCAACATTTATTGTGGGCTTAAGAATGTCCAGTCACCAAAGCTTCCTTCATGAAGAGTGGCAAAAGAAGACATCTAGCATTGGGTTGCGAAGCTGGGGTGGGTCCGACATAGTGTAAGGCTTGTCTCTATGAAAGAGGGGCTGTCTGTCGGAGTTGGTGACCAAGTTGGTGTTGACTGTAAATGTTGAAGATTTCAGGAAAACAGGATTATTTTTGGAGATATGTTTAGTTTGTATGCATTGATGCCCTCAGACAATGTCCAGTCAGTTTTTGGTAAGGATAGTATTGTTTTGGTGATATTTGTGGTTCTCTAGTGGATGTATGGAGAGTACTCCTAATTTTTCTTTTGCTGTAGAGTTAGTATTGAAGAAAAAATGCGAAAACGGATATGTTCCTAGAGATGATTATTCACCTTTGGGAAGGCTGTGCCAAGGGAGCATTAATACTGTATTAGATTCTAATAGTGAGGGTCCTGTTTTACAGGTTACTAGAGAGATGGTAGTGGGGGTAAATCATTTCTAAGGTGATTTAGAGATTGGGATTTCAGTGTGCAGTCCTTTTCACAAAATAACATGAGTACTTTACTTGCTAGCAAAATCTAACTACTGCTTTAATAAAGTAGTATTTATTGAATTCAAGATGTTTTTTTTTTTTATACAAAAAGCACCATAGAGCCAGATGAGGTTAAAAAATGAGTTTCCCATCTTCTGGAAGTTTGTGAGGCTTCAGGAGCCCTTTGTCCATGCATTGCTTTGAGAGTACTTAAGAAAAATGTTGCGGTTCTTCAGTTTTATTTGCTCTGTTGGGGACTGTAAGAAAATGGCGTGTATTGTATCGTGTAGTTGTGCAACCTCACTGTGTAATACAGTTACCAACCTTCATTAGGACCTTTGGGTTTTGTTTGTCAAACCTTCATTTCAACCCTGGGTAGCTGTGGCTCTGAGCAGCAAGGCTTAAACAAAGGAACAAGTGTAAAGGATTTAAACAGCACCAAAACATTGAAGAAGAAATCGACAAGACACCAAAGAAATCCAACACCAAGTTATAAAGAAAATGGCTATATTTTTAGACACCACAATGAAAAAGATCCACCGGATGGTTCCAGAGATATAGAATTTACAAGGTGTAGTATATTTGATTATTTCACTTAACCACGAACAAGCATTGGTAAATGCAACGAATTTGACACTTAAAAAACGTTCTCACCAAAAGGTTGACTAGTTGGAATGCGGTCACTTTGTCATCAGAAGTTTGGCTAGTTGGAATGCTGTCATTTCGAGTCACTATAGGCCACCAACTCCAGTAGGGAGTCAGTCAGGGGGACCAGCATGGTCTACTCAGTCACCTCAGTAGATGTAGCAGTCCTCAGTCAGTTTCAAGCACTTTTATCCGTTGCAGGGCTTTCCTATGATAGTGGTCCTGATGCAAGGGATGAAGGATGCTTAAGATGCTCAAAGGATGCTTTTGATCCTTGCGGTCGACGGGGGTCTTCCTTTAAGCACTCCTCTGTCCACGAAGATGGTGCCCGGGTTCTGGTTGCAGGGTTGACGTCCTACAAGGTACTCTCTGGTCTGGTCGAAGTCCAGTCGCCACTAGACTACTATTTACCCAGTGTTGCGGTCACAAGCCAATCTTTCCTGGGTTGATAGCTCGTCTTCTGAGGGTGCCAGCAGCTCTCCGACAGCACTCCCAGACTCTGCAAACTCGGGTGCAATGCTCTGTGTCGGGTCTTGGTCCCTGGTGCTGCACGCCAGTGGTGGTAGTGGCTTGAAGACTTTGGGCTACCAACTTGTTTCAGCAGGCTTCTCAGCTGTTGTGTCCCTGTGCTGTGAACAGGAGGCCAGCTCACTGACTCTTGGAGTCTCTTGGCTTTGGATGGGCTATGGAGACACCTTCTCTCCAAACAGGACACAACAGGCACAGTCCCTCTCCTTTGCTAGACACCAGGTTCAGTAGGTGCAGTCCACGCCACTGCAGCCTCTCTGTGCTGGTTCCACAGTGCAGCAGGGTAACCCTTCTTCTGTTCTTCTTCCAGTCCTTTTGAGATCTGAGTTCAGAGTGGTGCCACTGGGTGCCATACTTATGCTCAGTAAATGCCCCCAGGGCAGGATGCAGTTGGTAGCCAATGGGCTACCAGGTTCTCTCCTACCTGATGACCACTTCCTGCAAAGTGTAGCATCTGAGGATGCACCATTCTGCCCACTTCCAATACGACAGAACCCCTCTGTGGAGTGACTGAGAGTGGAGCTCTCTTGTCCAGCCCATAGGTGTGGCTACCAAGTGGACTACACACCCCTGAAAAACCCGTTTGGCAACTGGTTTTCTCTCCCCTGTCCCAAGTGCCAGCCTGTCTGCCTAAACAATGGAGCAGCCTCTCTCCCAAGTGTTAGCCATTTGCTCGTCAAAGGTGGCTTCTCATTTGAAACTCACCTTTTGGGCAAACACCTGTGTGACTTCATGCAGGAGGGAGTGTAGGAAAGTGCCCCTTTTTGCATGGTTACCCCCACTTTTTGCCTGACACATGAAGCACTTTGACTTGGTGTGCCCTGGGTCCCGGACGCTCAGGTTCCTAGGGCCTCTGTTCTTTCCCAAAGCTGTACCTTTGTACCCACAATTGGCACATCTCTGGCGCACAGGTAAGCCCCTTGTAAAAGTTACCTTGGGTACCAAGGGCACTGTGACCAGGGAAGGCCTCTAAAGGCTGCAGCACTGTAGTGTAGCTCCTATTTCCCTAATAGGCTCTGCGCATTGGAATAATATATCCTATAGGTTTGACATAGGACTAAGGTCAGTATGTCCCTATCGAGTATATTAAACTTAATTACTTGTGCCAGCTAGCTCAGAGGCCACTAGAAACTCCTTGACAACAAGAAGGGAGTAGTTTCTGGCAGCCGCAAAACATGACCACTGTGTTTCCCTTCAGAATCAGAACGTGTCCCAGAGTCGTGGAAACAATAGATAACTATTTCACTCAGCTCAGTCGTGCATGCTTAGTTTTCTCCAAGTTACACAGAAAGAAATAGACGGGCGTTTCAATAAAGGATTTATTGAACAGTCTTGTTTCTGGTGTAAGTAAAATGTGCTGTTACGATCACAAGACAGTATGCAAGATAAATAATGTACAGTGTGAGCAGTAGAAATAAATAATACTGCGAGAGCATTATCTTTTAGTACATATGCTGTTACATAAATAACACAGACTAAAAATGCGAGTACTCATACGATGCGTTTCTAACCTAGTTCTACCCCGATGTACCTAACCTGTCCTAGGTGTAGGGAGAGGTATGAAGTAGGTGAAGTATTCCTTACTATGGTATACTAAGAGTATGTTAAGCCTAGTATGCCAAGACTCCCTCTAGGTTCTAGTCTGCTCCATACATGAAGAATGAGAGAGGTAGGAATCTCTTTGCCAGACTCGAACTCCAACACCCCGCAAGGGAAGTTAGATCACTGGAAGCTGGACTCTCTGCGTGCAGGGATGACAGCGTCTTCTCAGTGCGTCAGGCCGGGAAACGGGCTCCTCTGAAGTCGAGGTCTCCTCTGATTTACAGGGGCTAGGGAAGGTATATTTATACCTGAGAATTACCTCAGAATGTTAGCATTGACGTGAGTCGGACAGCGGAAGACGTCATGAATGAACCCCTAAGGAATAATGGTTCATGCATAATATATGAGTCCTTGAAGAAATCAATAGTCCTGGACTAGGGAAACTCCCGCAGCCTAAGGGTCTGTTCTTCAAGAACTCGTTGTGACGTTAGGGTGGACGGATGTCGGAGACCATGCCTGTATTTGGAGTGCACGGTTTAATGCCTAAATAAGGGCTGTGATTTTATGCCTATATAAGGGCAGGGCGAATTGTGCCTATATAAGGACATGATACTGGAAAGCCCGTTTATGGACACCCTAAGAGGAATACAACAGCACCTATTGTGCCACCCTTAGAGGCCCTTCGCCTTAACACCCACAGCCTGCCACTGCAGGCTGCGTGTTTTGGTGCAGAGAAAAGTGAAGAGTAGACATGGCACACATCCTGTGTGACATGCCTGCAACCCACTGCCTGCAGCCTAGGTAAGTCACCCCTTTAGCACTGTGCACTAGCCCCCCCAGGTGAGGGTATAGTGGCTTGAGCCCTGTACCCAAACCGTGTCTGAGTCCATTCTTAGACATTGTAACAGTAGTAAAGCCATAAAGAGTATATGGTCTGGGGGTTGGTCATTACAAACTCCACAGCTCCATAATGGCTTTACTGTAACTTTGGTAACACACTTCTCAGCACATTAAACCCACACTGATGCCAATGTGGGATTTAATGTAAAATGCACACAGAGGGCATCTTCGAGATGCGCCCTGAAAAACGACCAGTCCTGGTGTGGTTCCTGAATGGCTGTCCACCATTTCTCACCACCAGATAGGTTTCAGGACTCCTGGGTAGAGAGCCTCCACTCTCTGGGTCCAGAAACAAAGCCCATCCTGGGCAGAGGTGTCATGCCTCCTCCCCCAGGATCGGCTGGGTCCACGAGAGGGGAAGCTTCAAAGGCCTGCCGCCTTTGTAAGCTGTCCTTGCCTTTTGCTGCCCCCAGCAACTGGCTCCTACTGGTTTTGGCCTCCACTTGGGGCTAGTAGTAGAGGTGTGCCCACCTTTGCCAACCCCACCCCTCAGGTGGGGTGAAGCAAAGATCTCGGTCCCCTCCGTCTTGGAGCTGAGGGGACCCAACCAATTAGGAAGAGCCTCATGCCCCCCTCCCACTGGGGGGTGGCAAAATAGGGGGTACCCACCCCAAGGAAGGGACCCATTGATCCCGACCTGCCCACCCCTTTAATGACCCTAAATTTATTATTTAGGGGCGACCCTGAACCATGCCTCCTCAGATTTTAGGAAGAAAGAAGGAGGACCAAAGAGCCGTGTTGACCCAGGAAGAAGGGGACACCTACTGCTTTGGTCCCAGCCCTACCGGCCCGTCCCGACTTCAACCTACCTACAGCAAGAACCCCGGCAAGGCCAGCAGCCCCCCAGAGCCCCGAGGACCTGCCCTGCACTCAACTTACAGACTCTGTCTCCCTAGAGCACCGGATTTGCTCAACAAAGACTCCAAGACCAGAACCCAGATCCAGGCGGCTCAGCTGTTCTGCATCACTCTGCACACAACGCCCACGGCCCAAGTTTGAGTGTCCCAACACCACAAGGAGGTCTCCCCAGCAATCCTGACTTGGGATCCGGCAATCCCTGACCTCCCCCAAGGTTCAAGCTGATGCCTGCAGCCTCAACCTGAAGGGTCCACCCGACCACGACCGGAACTGGTGAGAGAACCCGACTCCTAAAGACACCCCTGCACCCGATGCCCCACGGCCTTGGGTGGGCCAACCGACTGTGTCCAGGCATCCCTTAAGATCCCAACTTAACCTCTCCAGCTGGTGGTCTCCTTCAGGAAGCCTCCCCGACCGAGCCTGCAGCATCTTTTCCGAACCGGAGATCTCCATTGCAATCCACAGGGTCCCCAACGTCCTCTTGGCACTCTGCATCCAGCCGCTTCCGTGCCACTGGTGGTGCAGCTCCTGTGGTGATTGTTGGCCCCTGCAGTGCTCGTCCGTACCCCAGGAGCTTTGCTCCCACAACCAAATGGCCTGCTTGTGAGCAGTCCTTGACCAAAGGCCCCCTTAGCTCCATTGGCTAATGTTGGGCCCCTGCACTCTGCAACCGGCTGCCCCAGTGCCGCTGGTGGTGCACTTTGACTGCCTACCTAGACCTTGGGGAACCTTGGTCCTAACCCCCAAAACTCCAACTCGCAAGTCCGAGTACTTACCTGTGAAACCGATAACCATTTTTCTCCCATGGAAACCAATGTTAGAAGTTTTTGTTCCTAAAATGTTCTGTCAAACTGCTGTTTTTTGTATGGAGAAAAAGTAACTAAACCGCAAGCCCTAAAAAGTCTTACTTACCTTGTATTGTGAGATCCCCAGCGTGGTATCTGGGCATACCACCCCGAGTAGTCGATGTAATCTGAAAGTAATTCAATAGTATTCCAAAAGTAATTACTGTGTCATTTAGACTGCTTTTTGAACTAATACAAATCTCTAACGATTGCAAATCAATTCTCAATTGCACTTCTTGAAATGTTCTATGATTGAAAGTATATTTTACCTACCTGTACCGATATCTGTTTGGTTCTAGAAAATAAACCTTAACTATACCTTTTTTATACTTACCCAATTGGTCTGAAGTGTGCCTTCAGTCTTGATTGAATGAATACAATAAATGCTTAACACACCCTCTGGATAAGCCTAACTGCTCGCCCACACTACCAAAAAGAGAGCTGTTAGTACTTCCCTAATTTAGCCTCTGCTATACCTCTGGGTACTCCCTGGACTCTGTGTACACTATACCTTACTTTCTTAAAGTATATACAGAGCCAGCTTCCTACAAGGAGGTGACACCTTCTTCCAGAGCTGGCCCCTATTGTATCCTTTCCTGGGAGTTGTTAGCTTTCTGCCCTCCTGGGGAGATGTGCTATCTCAGCTACAGGACCCTGTGTGCAACCAGTATGGGCACAGAGGGCTAAAGTGGCAACTTTGCTAAAGTTGCAGACCATAACTTGTTACATTTATTTCAACCTCTGGGTCAGTTTGGGCTTTATGTAGCGAGTTGTTTGATACATTGGATGACTCACCTAGGTTGCACTGTTCCAATGTTAGCACAGCTGAGCGGTCAGCGTGTTACTCTGCACTCGCCAACTGTGCGATCAAGCTTTTCCATTGCAAAAACAACAGTTTACCGATATCTGACGGAGACATCTTGCTGTAGATTCCTTACCTTAGAATTTCACAGGTGTCAGGCTGGATCCAGAAACATTTGCGTGAACATTTCCTATGCGCATGCCATTGTGTGGCTCCATTCAGCTCCGCGTGACATCGTCTGCGTCGGTTATGACATCGCGGTCACCTATATTGGCGCCGCCCAGGCGCACGGACGTCAGTTCTTTTCTTTCCGTGCCAGTTAAGCGCCGATCCGGAAAGAGCTACCCCTCTGTCGCTTTTTGTCAGTCCTTTTTTGACTTTTTGTCGACTTCTGAATTTTTTCCATTGTGTGTGAAGGGATGTCTTTGAGGAAGACGGGGTTTAAACTGTGTGGCGCTTTCCACTGTGCCATGTCTGTTACCCATCCCCACCTCTTCTGCCTTTGCTGTCTTGAGCGAGACCACGACTCGAAGTCGTGCTTGAAATTTCATGCCACGACTCCGAAGGCCTTGCAGGAGTGCGCTTTGAAGCTCCTTGTTGTGCGGCAGTCGACGCCGGTCAGCGAGACTCAGCGGAGATCCCAGTCCCGATCGAAGAAGAGGAGGTCACGGGACCGCTCACGGAGCCCTAAGTCCTCTTGCTCCCACTCGAGGTCCTCGGGACAATTGGAGAAGAGACACAAAAAGAAAAAGAAGTCCAAGCGAACTTCATCTTCGCCTCAACTGTCGTCCGTCGACAAACGAGGTAAGGAGTACCGACGCTCTAGGCATGGTTCGGCGGAGCCTGGGTCGACTTCGCGCCTCCCTCCTTTTTCCGGGATCCGGAGCGACCCCTGCTCAAATTAAAGAGTTCTACGAGGCCATGCGCCTCTTGTGAGCCTTCGGGCCCCGCAGGGTCAGAAGGGGCCCTATCTGATTCAATGCAGTCTGCTCCGGCTGCAGCGCTGGTGGGGCCTCAGGGATCCAATTCTGGATCCGAGACGGCGCCGGTCGTGCGTACATAACCTTCCCCAGCGTCGGACCCAAAGTCGGTGCCTACAGAGCTGCCGGCACCGACTGGCAGTTCCAGTCCCATCCTCATCCCCGATGATACGGAATGAGAACGACGTCACTCTTCCCCGATTCAGGTGCCGAGGGGTTCTATGTTGTCACATGTGGATTTTCATGACGTTTGAGGCACGGGACAGGACTGGGAGGTGTCTATGGACCCTTTAGAACACCAGAATGTGTCTGCAGAGCAGATGAACTGGTATGAGGAACTTAGGGAAGTCAGTGGACTGGACACATCCCCCGATACTGGCATGCTCTCTCCACCAACTTTGGCTGTGGAGGAGGGGGCATCTTATGCCATGGTGGTAAGAAGGGCAGCTGAGGTCCCTGGACCTCTCCTGACTGAGGTGCTTAAGCCTGGAGCTTCCACTTCTGATCCCTTCTTCCCTTTAATGAAGCACTGACAGATGTCCTACTAGGTACGTGGTCCAAGATAGCACAGGGGCTCCTATGAATAGGACAGTGGCACGCCGCCATCGCCCGGCTCAGGGTGACCCAAGGTTCCTCAGCCAACACCCCACCCCTGAAAGCTGGGAGGGCTTCAACTTCCATGGGTGCGTTCCTGTCCACCCCCCCGCTCCTCACCCCTGGACAGGGAATCCAAGAGGTTGGAATCACTTGGGAAGATGATGTTTTCTTTCTCTAGTCTGGCATTGCGGTTGGTAAATATCTCATGCTTACTGGGCCGTTTCTCCCATTCCCTCTGGGAGGTCCGGGCTGTGCTCTCCCTGGCAGTTAACAATGGGAGAGGTGCAGCAAAATTCACCATCAGGTGTGGACTTGACACAACCGATTTGCTGGGCAGAGCGATTTAATCGACGGTGTCCCTACTGTGCCATGCCTGGCTTAGAACATCTGGCTTTTCAGGTGATGTCCAGGGTAATTTGATGGACATGCCCTTTGATGGATCCAGTTTTTTTGGGGAGAAGGCAGACTCGGCCCTAGAGTGGTTCAAGGACTCTCGTGCTACGGCCAGATCCTTGGGCCTCTCTTCTACACCTCTTGACCAGTCTAGCTTTTGCCCCTTTCATGGCACCGAAAAGGGGTTCCAGCCATGCCAGCCTTATCCCAGCCACCTTCCTGCGCAGACTTCCCAAGTTGTGCGTGAACGTGGATGCGGCTCATTCCATTCTAGAGGCGGAAGCCAGAAGTCGTCAGCCACCGTGCCCTCGGCAGCCGCAGCCTCCAAGCACTCCTAGACTGAATCTGCAAGACCATGCTACTCCAGTGGGAGGGAGAATCCATCATCATCTCCCTCACTGGAGGTCCATAACATCAGACAAGTGAGGCTTGCAGATCATTCAAGAGGGCTATTCTCTGCCTTTCCTTTCTTTACCTCCACCTCTTCCGCCACTACAAGAACGGCTGGTGGAGGATCATTTTCCGGTTTCAGAAGTAGGCAGTGGCTGTTATTCCCACTACTTTCTGATTCCGAAGAAGAACAAAGGGTTACGGCCCATTTTAGATCTTCGGCCCAACAATCTCTTCCTCAAGAAGGAGAAGTTCAAGATACTTACTTTGGCTCAGGTCTTGTCTGCCCTAGACCAAGGAGACTGGCTGGTAGGGTTGGACTTGCAGTATGCGTATTTTTACATCCCCATCCTGCCAGGCCACAGGCATTACCTGAGGTTCAAGTAGGACACGAGCATTTTGTGTTTACAGTGCTCGGCTTCGGCCTTGCCAGCACCACTCGGATGTTCGCCAAGGTGATGGCGGTGGTGGCAGCTCATCTGCACAGATTAGGGGTTTCAGTCTTCCCCTACCTCGACGACTGGTTGTTGGAATTTTCTCCACGCTTGTTCGTACAATACGCGAGAACTATGGTACCCTACTGACCAACACTCGGGCAGAACTCCAGCGTTGGAGACAACTCACACTATCCTGGCTGGGTAGGCTGGCCGCCGTAAAGATGACTATACTGCCCGCATACTGTACGTAGTGCAGACTCTCCCGCTGCAGCCCCCCCACCCCCAGGTACTCGCCAAACTGCAGCACCTCTTGGTGGATTTCATTTGGGGTGGGAAAAAGGCTTGTATGGCACACCAACAAACCTATTTGAAACAGGCAGATGGTGCACTGGGGGTTCTGCACCTAGTGTGGTACTATCAAGCGGCCCAATTGCGATATATGGTAGAATGGTACAGGCCAGTGTCCGAAAAACATTGGTGCTTCATTGATCGGGCAATAGCGGGCAATATGTGGAAGGTTCCATGGCTACCCAGACGGCACCGCCCAGTGGAGGTCTACATTTCCCCGGTGTTGAGGGCCACGATGACTGTGTGGGACAGGGTTCAGGTGGCACAGGGTCTATCTACCCCCACTTCCCCATTGACCCCCTTCATAGGTCACCCGGAGTTTCTACTGGCTCGTTATGGACAAGGCTACCTTACATGGCAAGACGCTAACTGCAAAAGGGTGGGTGATCTCTTTGATGAGAATGGGATAATGGATTTCCCCCAGTTGTCAGCAGGTTACGGTCTCCCGCCCTAAGACACTGGGTTACACAACCGAATGTTAGCATACACGCAGGACGCCCCTTCACGAATTTTGAAAAATGGTTCATAACTAGACACTCGGACATATATGCTTTTTTAATTACACCCACACAGCAAAGTAAGACTGCAGCGCAGATGGGAGACAGAATGTGCGCTGGAATTTTCCCCAAAAGAGTGGCAGGACATCGTACACAGAGCTAGAGCCTCCTCCTGCAGCACGGCAGGTAAGGAGAATTTCCTCAAAATAGTGCATTACTGGTACTATACCCCAGACAGGGTGGCACGCTGGAAACCAGGGGGAGACGCTCACTGTTGCCGCCGCTGTGGCCAAATAGGCACCTTGACCCATCTGCTGTGGCAATGCCCCAAGATACAGCCCTTCTGGGAATCCATACTACCTGACATAAACACTGCTTATGACACCGACCTGCCACGATTTCCTAGTTACATACTACTTGGCCTCCCTAATGCTTTAACATACCCCTTGGGATCATGCCGGGGAAGAGCTATTACGCTGGCTTTGGGGGCAGCCAAACAGGTGATATTGGCCAGGTGGGGTATAGAGGACGTTCCGACCAGGTTGGATTGGATGCATAAGTTATGGGAGACAGTAGGAATGGAAAAAATAATGGCTAGCATATCACATAGACTCCCTCGCTTAGATGAAACCTGGAAATCCACATTGGAGTTCTTATCAACTGAATTTAACGAACGTACATGCCCTATGTACTTACGTGTGCTCGGACTTGATAGGGGTCTCTCCCAAGACCCAAAGATAGCCCCGCAACAGGAACTTAAGCCATAAGATGATGCCCGCTAGCGACGCACGATAATAGCCAGTGCTTGGTGTAGGAGAGTAGGATCTGCCTCTTATGTTGCCCCCACTTTTTTTCTGATGTTTACACTGGTTTCTGGCTATAGTCTGGCTGGGTCCCTGCTAATCAGGGCCCCAGCCTCTCTGTTCTCTCTAAACGACTTGGAGTGCACTCTAGGTGCACTAGTGATTGGATACTGTGGTACCTTATGAGTCCCTAGTATATGGTACCTTAGGTACCAAGGGCATAGGTACTTCACAGGCCTACCAGGGGCTGCAGCATGTATTATGCCACCCCTTGGAAGCAGACTAAATCTGACACCACAGGCCTGCTACTGCAGCCTGGGTGAGGAAGTGCTAGCACTCCTCACTGAGATATAGGTTCCCTATATCTCTCCTGCACACACATATAAACCTATCAGTCACCCCTAAGGCAGGCCCTATCAATGCTGAGGGCAGGGTGCTTGGCTTCTATGTGAGGGGGTGCCTCTGCCTGAGCAGGGCCCCTCTGCAGCTCTCAGAGTCCATTCTCTGGTGCTGTTTGTGGATGCGGTTAAACCATATACTTTTAAGTGCATTATATCCTCGCGGTAAAATGCTAACTTTGGAATGGCTGCATCGAAACATGTCGTGTTTGGTGTCAAACATCTTGGAATACTACCCCCCGCCAGTCCTGGCGGCGGGGGTAGCATTCCACCCTTCTAGAGGGATAGACATGTACCTACTGTGGAAACGCGGTAGAATCCTGCAGAGCCCTGGCGTCACAAAATGGATGCCACCAGTCACAGACACTGGGCTGCCCTCCTGCTGATGACCAACACTCGCAGTGGAGGAAGCCCAACAATAGATATCCTGTCCCAAGGGGGTGTGACCACCTTCCAGACAGGGTTTAGTGTATTGGGGCTGGGTGGGTGCACTCTTCGAGTGCTTTGAAGTCCTGCACTGGGGGAGCAGAAGGCTCCTCTGTGCATATGCCAGTTCAAACCGGCTCAGGGGCTACCTGTCTCTGCTCTGGCGCGAAACTGGACAAAGGGAAGTGGGTGTAGCCGCCCACTCCCCTGACCCTCCCATAGGTAGGGTCATAGAGCTAGTCCCTCCCTTTCTTTTAGTATAAGAGGGGGAACCTGTGCATTGCACCCTAGATTTCCCTGGACGACGCTCTGAAGACGAATCCCGGACCTTCGACGTTCCACTACCTTTGGAAGACTGAAGAATCTCCCTTGGAGTCAAGGAGTGACTCCCCTGCTTGGCAGGCACCAAAAACTACAAACGACGGTCGCAAACTACGCCGCTCCCGCCGGAGTCCGAAGTCCCTGCAGCCCAAGAAGTGGATTTCCTGACTTCTCAAAGGCCATCGTGAGTCCCCAGCGAAGCTGAGGCAGTGGACCCCAAGAGTAAGAGGAACCGCGACCCCTGGGTACCGTGCACTATTGTCGAGTGCAACTCCTTCACAACGTTCCACGAACTTGTGCTTTGGACCACGTGTGGTCCCAGCCTCCAGCAGGAATCCCTCCTAAGATCAGAGGCCTACCACGTCCCGAGTGACCGTGGGCCCCTGTGAGTGAATCCTCCCGAGGCGTCTTCGCGATCCCTTGCCAGCCGGCTCGTGGGTCCCCAGAAGACTTTCTAAAGAAACAAAGGGCTCCCCTGGTTGCTCCAGGCCTGCCCTGACTTACCCTCGCTGGGTGAGTCCAACAGACCTTGCTGGTCTGCGCCATTGCCTCTTCACACTTTCCCCGAGACTTGCTGTTACCAAGGCTTGTTGGCTCCGATCGAGTCGCCGACACCGCAGTAAGCTGCAGACATCGTGGGACACGCCGAATCCAGCTCCTGGTCGTCGTCGACGACTCCTGGACCTCGTGGCTGAAGAGTCAAGGCAACCGCGGACGACCTGAATCTTGCGACGACGGTGGGCATCCATCTTTCTTGCCCCGAGTCACTGCCAAGTGACTTTGAACACTGTCCCTCTGCTTTCAGGTCTTCCATCTTCCGAATCCAGGCTTGGATTCCTCCGGACACTTCTCCTGTCGCCGCAAGCAGCAAGTCTTCACTGGCTCCCATTGAAAACGACGCCGCGACCCGACACCAAAGAACACCTATGCACCCGGCTCCCCTGGGTGAGGTAACTTCAGCACTACGGTGCTCCTGTGGGTGTGGGCCCTAGAACTACTTACCCTGTAAGTGACTTGCTTGTAGCGAAGTGCGACAATTGCGCTGACTCGTACAGGGTTCGCGTCTGTGTTAGACACACCGCATCCATCTCCTTTGTAACACTATCTAAAACTGTATCCTTCGACTCGTACTGAGTCCGATCGGTGTTCGCCTCGAACATTCAAAGGGCCTGTAACACTGAGATCTCCATTGCACTGACTCACACAAGGTTTGCGTCTGTGTTAGACACAGCGCGTCCAACTCCCTTGCAGCTCTATCTGTGACCGCGTCCTTCGACTCGTACAAGGACCGATCGGTGTGTTCGCCTCGAACACGCAAGGGACCTTTAACATTGAAATCTCAATCGCGTCTGTGCGCATAGACTCGTACAGGACTCGCACCGGTGCCAGGACACCGCGTCCGTCCCCTGTGGGTCTCCTACAACTACCTGGGGTGGTTCTTGGGGGTCCCTCGATTCTAGATGCCCCTAGGTCTAGCAAACTAAGATTGTGATATTCGATTGTGCTTAACTTATTTTGATAATATTTGACTTGTACACATGTTCCTGACCTCTAATCTCATAAAGAGATTAGTAGAGAGTGTTTATTAATAAATACATATATATTTGATATATATACCTGTGTGGTGTCTTTTCATTTGGTGATTCAAGAGATTGTGTGGTAAAACAAGCTGCTTTACATTCCTTCAAGACTTAGCCTGAAGGCTGCTCTCCACAGCTACCACTAGGATAGCTTTCTATAAAGGTTGTCTTAAACCTATCTACCATAAGAGTCGAATTGTTCTGGTGCAAGGTGTCCACTTTAATTAGTGAACAGCATATACCAGGCCAACTTCTCACATTGGTGGGCAGCGTGTGGGATTCCAGCTTGCTATTGTTTTACCAGAAAATCTCTATTTGAATTACTAACTGAAAACCACTATAGGTACTCAAGGTACATATAAAGTCAAGCTTAGTATCAATAAGTTCTACTGAACTTAGAGCTGTGTGCAAAGGGATAGCACACCCTTTCTACAGCTCAAGCTAGTATCAGTAGGCCACAAACTAGTGTAGGTAGTACAACACTGCACAACACTAGAATGTCCTTAAAGGGTGGAACCAGTGGATCCACTCAGCCTCAGTATAAGGACATGGCTTTCTCTGACTTGAGAGCCATGTGTGTTGAAAGACACCTGAGGCTAGGACAGAGTCCCTCAACCCTACACCTGATAGATCTGCTGACAGCAGATGATCTTAGATTGGCTCTAGGAGCTAATGGGTCTGAATCAGTGGGTGGGTCAATTACAGTATCTGGGTCAGATGATGAAAATCAGAATGACCAGGACTCTGTGATTGAAGGGCCAGGCCTCAAGGGGCCTGAAAAGGACAGAGGAATTCTCCCTAAGAGAGCTGACAGAGTGGATGAGAGGCATAGGTCCCCTTCCAGGGAATCTGAGCACTCTTATCACTCTGGCAGAGAATTTGTCCACCAGAGGAACTCATACTTTCCCATAAGAGAGACCTCCTCTGAAAGAATGTGCAAACTGCTGCAGTATGAGGAAGCAAGAGTTGCCCTCAGAACCAAGCAGTTGGCACTGGATAGAGAAGCCCTGGAGATCCAGAGAGCTTCTAGAAGAGAGGGGTTAGAACCCCTTGGTGGCAGCAACAGTGTCCCTAGAGGCAGAGAATCTATTCCAGACCATAGGAACCTGAGCAAGGTTGTTCCTCCCTACCAGAGTGGGGATGATATCCACAAGTGGATAACTGCTATGGAGAGGGCCTGTAGAGTACAGCAGGTCCCCCAAAAGCAGTGGGCAGCAATCTTGTGGCTCTCCTTTTCAGATAAAGGTAGAGACAAGCTCCTCACTGTTAGAGAAGAGGATGCTGACGATTATGAAGTCCTGAAGAGTGCACTGATAGATGGGTTTGGCTTAACCACTGAACAGTACAGGTTGAAGTTCAGAGACACCCAGAAGGCACAGACTCAGGACTGGACTGACTTTGTTGATTGTGCAACCAAGGCTCTGGAGGGTTGGCTGGTTGGCAGTAGGGTTACTGATTTCAAGGGATTGTATAATCTGATGATGAGAGAACAGATCCTTAATAATTGCCAGAACCAGTTGTTGCATCAATACCTGGTGGACTCAGATCTGACCTCTCCCCAAGAATTGGGAAAGAAGGCAGACAAATGGGTCAGAACCAGGGTGAGGCAGAAACCCCAGAACCAAGGGGGTGACACCAAGAAGCAAGATCCCAAGGGCTCTGAGAAAGGTGGGGATAAGGCAAAAGACCAGAAGTCTTCACAAGGGCCCCAAAAATCTGCATCTGGTGGGGAGTCACAATCCAACAAGGGAAAAGGCCAAAAGAAGCCCTGGTGCAAATTCTGTAAACAGAAAGGGCACTGGACTTCTGACTGTAACAAGTCCAAAGACCAAACCACCACCACTCCTGCCCCTAAGGCAACTGTTCCCCCTAGCTCAGCTACTGGTGGAGGTGGTACACAGAATAAGGGTGTAGTAGGGTTGACCCTGGGTTCTGAAGTGGACTCTGACCTAGTCAGAGTGCCCACTCAGGAAATGCTGATTTGTGAGGGAGACCTTAATATGTCCTTCCTAGTGAGTCCCAGTAATCTGGGCAAATACAAACAGCAGCCTGTAATAAATGGCAAATAGGCTTTGGCATTTAGGGACACAGGTGCTAGTGTCACCATGGTGGGAGAGGATCTTGTGGACCCTGGACAGATCATCCTGGGCCAAATGTACCAGGTGACCAATGCAAGCAACGTCAAGACCAACCATAGTCTGGCAGTTGTGAATTTCTCCTGGGGAGGGGTAACTGGCCTCAAGAAGGTTGTAGTCAGTGCAGACCTCCCTGTCGAATGTCTATTGGGCAATGATCTAGAGACTTCAGCCTGGTCTGAAGTAGAGTTATGGACTCATGCTGAGATGTTGGGCATCCCTGCAGAGGTATTTGCTGTGACCAGGTCACAAGCAAGAATGCATGACACTGAACCAGCTCTGGATCCTGGAACAATGGACCAGATGCTTCCCAAGAGGAGGAGCAGTAGGGTAAAGGCAGTGCCTTCCCCTCTGTCTCAGATCACAGATTCACCCCCAGAGGGAGGTGAAGCAGATCCTGAAGAAGGAACTGCCCCAGAGGGACTTGAGCCTGATCAGGTTGAGTTCTTGGGGGCAGGGGGCCCTTCTAGGGAAGATGTGAGTAAGGAGCAACAGTGCTGGCCCTCTCTTGAACCCCTCAGACAGCAGGCTGCTGCTGAGGCTGCTGGGAGTGCTAGTGGGTCCCATAAAGTTTATTGGGATGAGGGACTCCTATATTCTGAGGGTAGAGACCCAGCCCCTGGAGCCACCAGGAGGATGGTAATACCTCAGAAGTTTAGGGGTTCCTCTTGACCCTAGCACATGACATCCCTTTAGCAGGACACTTGGGCCAAAACAAGACCTGGGACAGGCTTGTTCCACATTTTCATTGGCCACATATGTCAGAGGACACAAAGGAGTTTTGTCGCTCCTGTGTCACATGCCAAGCCAGTGGTAAGGAAGGTGGTACAACAAAGGCCCCCTGATACCACTACCTGTGGTGGGGGTACCTTTTGAAAGGGTAGGGATTGACATTGTTGGTCCCCTTGACCCTCAAACTGCATCTGGGCACAGGTTTATCCTGGTGGTAGTGGATCATGCCACCAGGTACCCAGAAGCAATTCCCCTGAGGACCACCACAGCCCCTGTGGTGGCAAGAGCCCTCATTGGAGTCTTCTCCAGAGTGGGTTTCCCAAAGGAGGTCATTTCTGACAGAGGTGCCAACTTCATGTCAGGATATCTGAAAGCAATGTGGAAGGAGTGTGGTGTAACATATAAGTTCACCACCCCCTATCACCCACAATGCAATGGTTTAGTTGAACGCTTCAACAAAACCTTGAAAGGAATGATTAAAGGACTCCCAGAGAAGCTTAGGCGGAAATGGGACCTTCTTCTTCCTTGCCTGTTGTTTGCATACAGAGAGGTTCCACAGAAGGGGGTTGGCTACAGCCCATTTGAGCTTCTGTTTGGGCATCCTGTGAGAGGTCCACTGTGTTTGGTAAAAGAGGGCTGGGAGTTACCTCTCAAGCCCCCAAACAAGATGTGATGGACTATGTACTTGGTCTCCGCTCCCGGATGGCAGAGTACATGGAAAAAGGCAACCAAAAACCTGGAGGCCAGCCAAGAATTACAAAAGCTTGGCATGACCAAAGGCTGTACTGACTGTATACCAGCCAGGACAGAAAGTGTGGGTATTGGAGCCTGTGGCCCCAGCAGCCCTCCAGGACAAGTGGAGTGGCCCCCATACAATAGTTGAACAGAAGGGGAAAGTCACCTACCTGGTGAATCTTGGAACTCCCAGGAGCCCCCTGAGGGTGCTCCATGTCAACAGATTAAAGCCATATGTTGACAGGGCTGACATGGGCTTGCTCATGGCAACTGATGAGGACCAGGAGGAGGAGAGTGACCCTCTCCCTGACCTGCTCTCTCAGAACCCTGATGATGGGTCAGTAGATGGTGTTGCTTTGGCAAGCAGCCTCACTGACCATCAGCAAACTGAGTGCAGACAAGTTCTGCAACAGTATAGACATATGTTTAGCCTGACCCCTAGTCAGACTTCCTGGTGCACCCACGAGGTGGACACTGGAGACAGTCTGCCTGTCAAGAATAAAATCTACAGGCAACCTGACCATGTCAGGGACTGTATCAGGACTGAAGTCCAGAAGATGTTGGAGCTAGGTGTAATTGAGCCTTCAGATAGCCCTTGGGCTAGCCCAGTAGTCCTGGTACCCAAGCCTCATACCCAGGGTGGTAAGAAAGAAATGAGGTTTTGTGTAGACTACAGAGGCCTCAATGCAGTCACTAGGACTGATGCCTATCCCATACCAAGGGCAGACGAGCTGATTGATACTTTGGCCTCAGCCAAGAATCTAAGCACGTTTGACCTGACAGCTGGCTACTGGCAGATCAGGTTAGCTGATGATGCAAAAGCCAAAACAGCATTTTCGACCCCTGGTGGGCACTACCACTTCGTGGTGATGCCCTTTGGATTGAAAAATGCACCTGCCACTTTTCAGAGGTTGGTGAATAAAGTTCTGACAGGGATGGAAACGTATTGCTCAGCTTATCTAGATGATATTGCTGTCTTTAGTTCCTCCTGGCAGGATCACCTGGTCCACCTCAGGAATGTTTTGGAGGCCCTGCAGAAGGCAGGCCTCACTATCAAGGCCACTAAGTGCCAGATAGGGCAGAGTCAGGTTGTATACCTGGCCCACCTTGTAGGTGGAGGCCAGGTTCAGCCTTTACAGAGCAAAATCCAAACTGTTGGAAATGGCCCTTTTTGCAGGGTCACCCCTAAACTTTTTGCCTGCCTCCTGTATTTTTGCTGACCTGTTTCTGTTGGTTTTATGACTCTGGGCACTTTACCACTGCTGTCCAGTGCTAAAGTGCATATGCTCTCCCTTTGTAAATATGTCTATATGAATTGGTATGTCCCTGATTGGCTTATTTGGTTTACCTGTTAGTCCCTAGTAGTGTGGCCTGTGTGTGCCCAGGGCTGGTAAACCAAATGCTGCTGGTGGGCCTGCAGCACTGATGTGTGCCACCCACAGAAGCAGCTTGTAAAGTGTGTCTCAGACCTGCCACTGCAGTGTCTGTGTGCAGTCCAGAACTGCCATCTTGGCTGTGAAGTGCACCCAATTCCCAGCCCCTGAACCTTCCCTTGGCATCATGTAAGTCACCCCTATGGTAGGGTGCCTTGTATGTGGTGAGGTAGGACATGCCTTGGTGTGTGTAGCATGTCCTGGTAGTGAATTATGCCCCATTTCGTTTTTCACTACTGTAAGGCTACCTGTTCCTCATAGGCTAGAATGGGCAGTTTGACTATTACATTCTATAGTCCTAACTGACCCCAGGAACATGGTAGAAAAACGAATTTAGTATGCCTGAGCTCAGAATATTAAAATACATCTTTTAGTGAAGTTTATTTTTATATTCTGTGTTTGAAAATACCACTTTTAGAAAGTAGGTATTTTCTTGCCTAAGCCTTCCAGTGTGCTCTGCTGTTATGTGTATTGGCTGTCTGGTTTTAGAGGGGCAGGGCAGGCTGAGTCAGACCTGGGTTGAATAGAGAGATCTGCATTTAGAGTGTGGGGAGGGGTGGCTCCTTGACCTGAATAGGGCTGTGCCTGGCAAGGTGAATGCTGGCTCCACCTCCCACTGTGTGTCTGCTAGCAGACCCCTCTTTCTGAAAGGAAGGATGCAGCCTGGTAAACAAAGTGCTCCAGGCCTGAGCAGAACTGGTTCTGGCTAGGTTCAGTGACTGGTAGCTTCTAAGAACAAAGACTTTTGGGGTATAAATATCTGTGCTCAAACCCCTACACTTTTGTATTGCTTTTGGATCTGGAGAGGAAACTCTGTCCGTGCCACTGGAGGAATCTGCAGGAAGTGACTGTCCTTGTGTGTTGTTTCTTGCACTGGCCTGCAGCAGTGACCACTGGACCTTGAAGAAGAGGAAAAGGAACTTTTGAGAGAACTTTTATTTTTGTTACAGCAATTACCCAAGGGCTAGGAAAAGAGCTAGCCTCCTGCTGGAGTCTCAGGCACATCTGACTCCACCACCAACCTCCTGCTTCCTCCCTGCGAGGATTGCTATCTGCTGATGAGGCTTCTGTGAGTTCCAGGGCCTCTAGTTTTGCTTCAGAGAAAAGAGTGCTGGAAATCATCGCTAACGCACGTTTGCGAGCCGCTGCAGCGAGAGCGCTGGAAAAATCATCGCGCTGCTGCCGCTGGGTGCTCGCAACACAAAACCATCGCTAACGCCCCTTTGCGAGCCGCTTCAGCTGAGACGCGCTGGAAAAATCATCGCGCTGCTGTCGCCGAGCGCTCGCAACCCCTAAAGAAATCATCGCTTCAAGACATCGCTTTGCGGACGCCGTGCGTCCGCCATTTTCATCGCATCGCACCAGATTTCGTCGCTCCCTCGCGGAGCGTCATCTCTTCGCATCGCAACACAATCGCACAGTGCAACAGGATCGTCGCATCGACTTCTCCCTCGCGGCAAGAAAGTCATCGCATCGGCGGCCTAGCGTGCAGAAGTTGGTCGCAGTGTCTCCGCACGCATCACGCAGATCGGCGCATCATCCTCCCTTGCGGCAAGGATTTCAACGCATCGCCGGCCTCGCGTGCCGAGAATCATATCTACCACTTCTTTGCGACATTTTGTTGGTTTTGCTACGAAACCCAGGTACTTTGTGAGAGAAAGGGTCGCAGAGACCACTGCTTTGAATTTGAACCTTATTTTTGCAACCTTTGAACTATTTTTTTGACAGTCCTTCAACAGCCATCCTATTTTTGACAGTCTTATGAGAGAAAGGGTCGCAGAGACCACTGCCTTGAATTTGAACCTTATTTTTGCAACCTCTGAACGAGAAAGGGCGCAGAGACCCCTGCCTTGAATTTGAACCTTATTCTTGCAACCTTTGAACTATCTTTGACAGCCCTTCAACAGCTATCCTATTTTTGACAGTATTGTGGCTTTTACAGTTATTGGTCTTGTGATAAATCTGCCTTTATATAAAGATACTTATTTTTTATAACTACTTGTGTGGTGTCCCTCTGTAGTGTTCCTCACTGTGTTACTGTGTATGGTCATAAATGCTTCACACCCTGCCTCTGAGATAAGCCTACCTGCTCGTGCTACGTTACCACAGGGTTGAGCAGGGGTATTAAAGAGGGTAGCCCTCTCACTCTGACTTAGGAAGAAGGGTCCCTACTTGGACAGTGGCCAGCCATTGCCAACTAGAGACCCCCATTTCTAACACAAACCATAATGGAATGGGTTGCTCCTACCACCCAGACACAGGTGAGAGCCTTCTTAGGCCTGACTGGGTACTATAGGAGGTTTGTCAAGGGATATGGATCTATAGTGACCCCCTTGAATGATCTGACCTCAAAGAAAATGCCAAAAAAGGTTCAGTGGACAGCTAGCTGTCAAAAGGCATTTGAAGACCTAAAGCAGGCCATGTGCACTGCCCCCATCTTAGAGTCCAGACTACACCAAAAAGGTCATTGTCCAAACAGATGCTTCTGAGCTGGGTGTGGGAGCTGTACTGTCTCAACTGAATGATGAAGGTCAAGACCAGCCAGTAGCTTTTATTAGCAGAAGGCTGACCCCTAGAGAGAAACGTTGGTCAGCTATAGAGAGGGAGGCCTTTGCTGTGGTGTGGGCCCTGAAGAAGCTGAGGCCATACTTGTTTGGCACTCACTTCATAGTTCAGACCGACCACAAGCCCCTCCTATGGCTTAAACAAATGAAAGGAGAAAACCCAAAACTTTTGAGGTGGTCCATTTCCCTAAGGGGATGGACTATACAGTGGAACATAGACCTGGGACCCAACATGCCAATGCAGATGGACTCTCAAGGTATTTCCACTTTGAACACGAAGACTCAACTGGTCAAGGTTAGTTTAGTGTCCCTGCGTTTGGGGGGGGGGGTTGTGTAGGAGAGTAGGATCTGCCTCTTATGTTGCCCCCACTTTTATTTTGATGTTTACACTGGTTTTTGGCTATAGTCTGGCTGGGTCCCTGCTAATGAGGGCCCCAGCCTCTGTTCTCTCTAAACGACTTGGAGTGCACTCTAGGTGCACTAGTGATTGGATACTGTGGTACCTTATGAGTCCCTAGTATATGGTACCTTAGGTACCAAGGGCATAGGTACTTCACAGGCCTACCAGGGGCTGCAGCATGTATTATGCCACCCCTGGGAAGCAGACTAAATCTGACACCACAGGCCTGCTACTGCAGCCTGGGTGAGGAAGTGCTAGCACCCCTCACTGAGATATAGGTTCCCTATATCTCTCCTGCACACACATATAAACCTATCAGTCACCCCTAAGGCAGGCCCTATCAATGCTGAGGGCAGGGTGCTTGGCTTCTATGTGAGGGGGTGCCTCTGCCTGAGCAGGGCCCCTCTGCAGCTCTCAGAGTCCATTCTCTGGTGCTGTTTGTGGATGCGGTTAAACCATATACTTTTAAGTGCAGTATATCCTCGCGGTAAAATGCTAACTTTGGAATGGCTGCATCGAAACATGTCGTGTTTGGTGTCAAACATCTTGGAATACTAACCCCCCCCCCCCCCCGCCAGTCCTGGCGGCGGGGGTAGCATTCCACCCTTCTAGAGGGATAGACATGTACCTACTGTGGAAACGCGGTAGAATCCTACAGAGCCCTGGCATCACAAAATGGATACCACCAGTCACAGACACTGGGCTGCCCTCCTGCTGATGACCAACACTCGCAGTGGAGGAAGCCCAACAATAGATATCCTGTCCCAAGGGGGTGTGACCACCTTCCAGACAGGGTTTAGTGTATTGGGGCTGGGTGGGTGCACTCTTAGAGTGCTTTGAAGTCCTGCACTGGGGGAGCAGAAGGCTCCTCTGTGCATATGCCAGTTCAAACCGGCTCAGGGGCTACCTGTCCCTGCTCTGGCGCGAAACTGGACAAAGGGAAGTGGGTGTAGCCGCCCACTCCCCTGACCCTCCCATAGGTAGGGTCATAGAGCTAGTCCCTCCCTTTCTTTTAGTATAAGAGGGGGAACCTGTGCATTGCACCCTAGATTTCCCTGGACGACGCTCTGAAGACGAATCCCGGACCTTCGACGTTCCACTACCTTTGGAAGACTGAAGAATCTACTTTGGAGTCAAGGAGTGACTCCCCTGCTTGGCAGGCACCAAAAACTACAAATGACGGTCGCAAACTACGCCGCTCCCGCCGGAGTCCGAAGTCCCTGCAGCCCAAGAAGTGGATTTCCTGACTTCTCAAAGGCCATCGTGAGTCCCCAGCGAAGCTGAGGCCAGTGGACCCCAAGAGTAACGAGGAACCGCGACCCCTGGGTACCGTGCACTATTGTCGAGTGCAACCCCTTCACAACGTTCCACGAACTTGTGCTTTGGACCACGTGTGGTCCCAGCCTCCAGCAGGAATCCCTCCTAAGATCAGAGGCCTACCATGTCCCGAGTGACCGTGGGCCCCTGTGAGTGAATCCTCCCGAGGCGTCTTCGCGATCCCTTGCCAGCCGGCTCGTGGGTCCCCAGAAGACTTTCTAAAGAAACCAAAGAGCTCCCCTTGTTGCTCCAGGCCTGCCCTGACTTACCCTCGCTGGGTGAGTCCAACAGACCTTGCTGGTCTGCACCATTGCCGCTTCACACTTTCCCCGAGACTTGCTGTTACCAAGGCTTGTTGGCTCCGATCGAGTCGCCGACACCGCAGTAAGCTGCAGACATCGTGGGACACGCCGAATCCAGCTCCTGGTCGTCGTCGACGCCTCCTGGACCTCGTGGCTGAAGAGTCAAGGCAACCGCGGACGACCTGAATCTTGCGACGACGGTGGGCATCCATCTTTCTTGCCCCGAGTCACTGCCAAGTGACTTTGAACACTGTCCCCTCTGCTTTCAGGTCTTCCATCTTCCGAATCCAGGCTTGGATTCCTCCGGACACTTCTCCTGTCGCCGCAAGCAGCAAGTCTTCACTGGCTCCTATTGAAAACGACGCCGCGACCCGACACCAATGAACACCTATGCACCCGGCTCCCCTGGGTGAGGTAACTTCAGCACCACGGTGCTCCTGTGGGTGTGGGCCCTAGAACTACTTACCCTGTAAGTGACTTGCTTGTAGCTTCCCTAGAAGTGTCCTAAAACTCTAACTTTCCAAGTGCGACAATTGCGCTGACTCGTACAGGGTTCGCGTCTGTGTTAGACACACCGCGTCCATCTACTTTGTAACACTATTTAAAACTGTATCCTTCGACTCGTACTGAGTCCGATCGGTGTTCACCTCGAACACACAAAGGGCCTGTAACACTGAGATCTCCATTGCACTGACTCGCACAAGGTTCGCGTCTGTGTTAGACACAGCGCGTCCAACTCCCTTGCAGCTCTATCTGTGACCGCGTCCTTCGACTCGTACAAGGACCGATCGGTGTGTTCGCCTCGAACACGCAAGGGACCTTTAACATTAAAATCTCAATCGCGTCTGTGCGTATAGACTCGTACAGGACTCGCACCGGTGCCAGGACACCGCGTCCGTCCCCTGTGGGTCTCCTACAACTACCTGGGGTGGTTCTTGGGGGTCCCTCGATTCTAGATGCCCTAGACCTAGGTCTAGCAAACTAAGATTGTGATATTCGATTGTGCTTAACTTATTTTGATAATATTTGACTTGTACACATGTTCCTGACCTCTAATCTCATAAAGAGATTAGTAGAGAGTGTTTATTAATAAATACATATATATTTGATATATATACCTGTGTGGTGTCTTTTCATTTGGTGATTCAAGAGATTGTGTGGTAAAACAAGCTGCTTTACATTCCTTCAAGACTTAGCCTGAAGGCTGCTCTCCACAGCTACCACTAGGATAGCTTTCTATAAAGGTTGTCTTAAACCTATCTACCATAAGAGTCGAATTGTTCTGGTGCAAGGTGTCCACTTTAATTAGTGAACAGCATATACCAGGCCAACTTCTCACACTTGGCTTCTTATTCCCTCCCTCAACCCCCCCCCCCCCCCCAACACCACCTCCACCCCCACTCTCTTTCTTTTTCTTTTTTTTGTGCTCAGTATCTTCCTTTTCCTCACCTATTTTATGATGTTTCCCCACCGGCCTGTAGGATGTAGGTGGTGGTTTTTGTTCTGAAAACACAATAAAAAGATGTAAACCATAAAATGCTTTTCCTAGTTGCCATTACGTCAGCGAGGTGCGTCAGTGATTTGCAAGTGCTAAGCATGCACCTTCTTTTTATTTGTTTTCTTCCTAACCAATTGATTCTTTGAACCAGAGCTGCTTTTCTTCCCAAGGTAATGACCCATTTCATCTGGGTCAATTCCTTATTATTCTTTCCTTTTTCCCCTCTCAACATCCCATCAAGGAGCAGAAGAGATTACACAGACTGGATCCAAAAGGGGCAGTTAGTTTTTATATAGTGACTGAACCAAGGATTTCATGGTCAGTGACGAGCTTTTTGTAGGGTATGTAAGTAAGAGAAAGAGAAAAGCCGTTCCAAAGAGAACCTTATCAAAGTGGTTCATCCTATGAAAATAAAATGTGTTTCGCTCTAGCACATAAAGAACCATCTAAGAGCTTTAGGGCCCATATCACCAGGGCAAAGTTTTCCATCTCAGCTTTAGCGAGGGGTGTTCCTGTGGCTGTAAACCGGGTGGCAACATGGGCATCCGTTCATACTTTTGCTAAGCACTACTGCTTCAATTCAGAAGTGCACAAGTGGGTCAATTTGCCTGGTCAGTCCTTCAGGACTTTATTGGGGGCACAATGCATTCAAGCCCCATCGCCAAATGGTATACTGCTTGATAATCTATTCAAAAGATGAGGAATCTGCAGATAGATGTCCATCAGAAGAAAAAGTTACTTACATTTGGTAACGATCTTTCTGGTAGATACTCTGTCTACCTTCAGATGCCTTACTTAGCACACAGCCCTCCTCCTCATCTTGAAGGGTGATCATGACCATGCTAATAAGGTTACAAAGCAAAGATTGTTGTCTAAGGTAAATAACGTGTTAACTTGGCAAAAACAACATTTCAACTATTACCTCTCAGGCTGGTATTGCATTTTTAAAATGCCATGGTCCCAAGGAGGAGATAACTTTAATTAACCTAATGATAACCAGTGCTTAGAAGTAATTCTAGACAAACTTTGGAATCCCTTTCGCTTTGTCTTTATCCACCTACTCAGAGACTTAAGCGGCTGGGCAAAGAAATCTTTGTGATGGGATTTTTTCATCTTTTATGTGCTTTGAATTTGCTTTTATCTTCCCATTCCCCTCCACCCCACCCTACTATTGGCTAGTTAGTTCTCCCATATTAAAACCCTTTTTCCCTGAAACTCTTCTTGCATGCTGCTGCACTCCTAACTGTCTTTTTAATCTGTATGACTTTTTTAATTTCTTCTTAAATTTAATACACAAAGCATTGATGTTTTTCCTTCTTGCTCTTCCACTTACAATAAAATATGTAGGTCCAAGAAAGATAAGGCTAAAGCTGGAGCGAAACCAGATGCATCTGACCCTGAACCTGAGGGGCTGACATTGTTGGTTCCTGACATTCAGAGAACTGCAGAAATCGTTTATTTGGCTACTACAAGCTTGAGGCAAGCAAACCAAGGTAAGGGATGGGAGTTCAGGACATGTCTGACTTTAACTGTCCGTTATTTTTTATGTTTCTTGTCAAAGTGTCATAGGCTCTGCATATTATGGAGAACATTTCTTTTAAATGTTCAACATAGTTCGTTCGTCAATGTAACTTAAAATTAGAAAAGCATTTCATTTAATGACATGATGACCAAGCTTGTTTTCTTCAATTATTGTTGCAGTATATAGATCAAAACATTTATTTAAGTTTTGTAGTGTACTGATAAGTAGGTTTTGAGAATCGTTAAGAAGACAAGCTGTCCATTTGAACCTGAAAATTCAGTTTCAAAGTTTATCACTTGCATTTCTTTTTGTTGTTTATAAAATGCATTGCCGTAAATTAAATGTATCCGATAGAGAATTCTACCTGCAGATTCCTTACCTTAGAATATTCCCCATGCGTCAGACTGGATCCAGAAAATCTTGAGCAGTACCTCTGCATGCCAGTACGTGGCGTTAATCAGCTCTGCTTTTAGTCAAAATTCTTTGTGAGCCAAGTTCCCAGTGTGCATTAGGGATGTCCCCTAAAAAACCTGTGTGGTTTAAAACTCTGTGCATCCGGTCACAGGCAGATGTCTGTGACAGACCCCCACCTGGTTTACTTGTGGTACCGGGAGCTGGACCAGGATTCCCATGCCTGCCAAGGCTGTTGATTGATGAACCCCAGGGCGGTCTGAAAGCACTCCCTGAAGCTCCTGGTCACCTAAACCCGTTCAACTCTGCACCTCCCCAGGTCCCGGTCGAGAGGAAGGTCCTGAGCCTGGTCTTGGAGCCGGTTGTCGTTGCGTTCAAAATCCTTTCCATGTAAGTCCTACAAGAAAATGAAATCCAGTAAGTCAAAGCTTTTTTCGACTTAAAAGTGATGGTCCAAGTCATCAGATGAGCTGGATCAACGCCACAAATCTAGGCTCCATTCCCACACATAAGCCTCAGAGCCTGAGTCTTGGTCCGCTCCGCACCTCCCAGAATTTCCCAGAGCGACCCACCCTGTCCCCTCCTCTTCCCCAGCTGAGTTTTCTGAGGCCATGCATCTCTTATTTGGGGAGGCCATCCCTTCTGAAGTGCCTTCAGACCCCATGGGCTCGGTAGGTGCCCCAACTAGATTCCTGCTGGCGGGTTCACCCCTCGGCACCATTTGGGCCCTTTTGGATCCGTATCTGCATCGGCTCTGGTCGCGAGTGTGTGACTTTCCCTGTAGTCTGTTCCAGTGGCACCGTTCTGTTTTGCGACCACATCGTTATAACTGACTCCTATAAGGAGACGGACTAGCATCATCTGACGTAGACTCCGGCGTCGACCAGACCAAGACCATCTTGGTCGGAGACAGCACCTTCTTTCACTGACAAGCCTTCTGAAGAATATGATTGGGGTGGATCTGAGGATCCTTATGGTTATCCCAACCCCCTGGAAGAGAACTTTACTGAGGATAACTGGTATGAGAAGTGGCGGATGCCAGTTGTCTGGACACCTCTCCAGACACTGGCCTTGCCTCACCTCGTAGTGTGGCTCTGGAGGAAGGAGCTTAATTTGCCATGGTGGTGAGGAGGGCGTTCTGGACCTTACCTTGCCCTCTGTGGCAGTCAAGGCTAATGTCTTGACAGTGGTGCTTCAACCCGGGGTAGCCCTCATGGAACCTCTTTTCCTCTTTAAGGAAACCCTCACTGATGTCCTGCACGGGCCTGGGTAAAGCCCTGCACAGGTACTCCTGTGCACAGAATGATTGAATGCCGCTGTGTCCTGCTCCTAAGGATCCAGCTTTCCTCATCCAGCACCCCACCCCAGAGAGGCTGGTCCTCAAAGGCCTCCACGTCTAAGATTATACCTGGTACGTTCCCTACCACACCACTGGATAGGGAATCCAAGAGGCTGGACACCTTTGGCAAGAGGATTTTCTCTTCCACCAGCCTTCCACTTTGGTTAGTGAACACCACGTGTTTCTCTGGCCGGTATTCCACAGAGTTTGGGAGTCTGTTGCGCAAGTGCTGCCCATAGTCTTGAAGGAGGCCAGAGCCATTCTGTCCTAGGCTATTGCAGATGGCTGAAAGGCAGCACATTTCACGATACCCTGCGGACTGGACACAACCGACTCACTAGGTAGAGGGATTACTTTGTCGATGGCACTTCATTGCCATGTCTTGCTGAGGTTAACTGGCTTTTTGGGAGATGTTCAGGCTTCCCTTATGGAAATGCTCTTCAATGACACTCGCCTATTTGGGGTCAAGTCAGATTTGGTACTCTAGCAGTTTAAGGACAGCAGGGTCACCGCCCAGTCATTGGGATTCTCCACGGCCCATGCCAGCCCCATTCTGCCTTTCATGGCTATGGTAGGGGCTACTGCCAGTCTTATCCATTTCCTCCCAGCCACCATGACCAGCAGGTACACCAGTCCTTTTGTGGCCGCAACATGACTCCCTCAAGATTTGTGCGACACAAGGCCAGAGATTTGCCCAGTCCACCAACCCCCCTCCTACCCCAGCAGCCGCAGCCTCCAAGCCCCTTTAATAAGCCCTCTCACCATCATGGGCAACTGGTCAGTGGCAGGAACCAGCACAACCTACCCTGATGCTAGTTGATAACTTCAGACAACTGGATGCTCCAAATTGTTCAGAGAGGTTACACCCTTCTATTCATGGAAGCCCGCCACCCCTGATCAGATCAGTTGATGGAGGGCCAGTTCTATCTGTTGTGTCAGGTAGAACAGGTTCCTCTGGCCAAAGGAGCTATCAAGAGAGTGCAGACATGAGCAGTAGGTCTTGGTTGCTATTTCTGCTACTTTCTGGTGCTGAAGAAGGACCGAGGGCCCCGCTTTATACTAGACCTACACTCTCTGAACTACTTGCTGACAAAGGAGAAATTCAGAATGCTCACGTTCCCTCAGGACCTGTCTGCCCTGGATCCTGAAGACTGGATTATAGCACTGGACATGCAGGACGCATATTTCCATATACCCATCCTGCCGGCCCACAGCGTTACCTGAGGTTTATGGTTGCCCAAGAGCTCTTTCAGTTTGTGTTCCTTTTGGCCTTACCAGCACCCTTTGAGTGTTCCTAAAGGTGATGGCAGTGGTTGCAGCCCACCTGCAGAGGGAGTCGGGTGTGATTCCTTTGTTTCACAGTGGAGCGGTTGTTCCGGTCCTGAAGGTCCTTCGCCTGCTCGGTCTGTTCGCTTCCTGCATACTGTTGGTCAGTCATGCTCGCTGGCACATGAGGGCACTCCAGTGGTGCCTCCGCAGGCAGTGGTTTCAACACAACGAAGATCTCAGGGAGTCAGTCAGAATCTCCAGAGACGCTGCAGCGGATCTGACTTGGTGGAGTGTGCAGGGCAACCTGTCTCAAGGCAAGCCCTTTCAACCTCCTCCACCGGTGGCCACAGTGATCACGGATGCTTCCACTCTAGGGTGGGGTGCTCACCTGGGGGATCTGGAGGTCAAAGGTCTTTGGTCTCCAGAGGAAAGGTTGCTTCACATCAACCTTCTGGAATTGCGGGCGATTCGTTTGGCACTAAAGGCTTTCCTTCCTTCCCTTCGTGGTCAGTCGGTTCAGGTCCTGATGGACAACACTACCGCGATGTGGTATATCAACAAACAGGGAGGTGTAGGGTCGTATCGTCTCTGTCGAGAAGCTCTGCGACTCTGGTCCTGGGCTCAGGACCTTCAGATTTGTGTGTTTGCAAATCATCTAGCCGGTGTGCTGAATGTTGGTGCGGACAGTCTCAGTCGGCATTATTCGGCCGATCACGAGTGGCGGCTTCATCCGGAGGTGGTCCATCACATCTTCCAGATGTGGGGGTCCCCTCGGTTGGACCTATTTGCCACTCACGAGAACGCGCACTACCCGTTGTTCTGCAGTCTCCAGTATCCGATGCAGGGGCCGTTGGGGGACGCTTTTCAGATGAATTGGAGTTCACGGCTCCTTTACGCGTTTCCCCCCATACCCTTGATTCCTCGGGTTCTGAGGGAAATTCGCCAAGACCGGGCCCAAGTAATATTGATCGCTCCGGATTGGCCAAGAAGGGTGTGATACACAGATCTACTTCACCTCTCATCGCACCCTCCGCTCCGTCTCCCTCTCAGGGCAGACCTCTCGCAGTCGCAGGGGCAGGTTCTACACCCCCACCTCCAGAGCCTGCACCTTCATGCCTGGAGATTGAACGGGGCAACCTGAGTTCCTTCTCTCTCCCACCGGATGTGGTGGATGTTGTTTTATCGTCCAGGCGACACTCAACTAAGTCTATTTACTCCTATAGATGGTCTAGGTTTGTTAAATGGTGTGGTGAGAGATCCATTGATCCTTTAAAGGCCCACTTGTCAGTTGTTCTTCAGTTTGCACTTTTTCTGGCTCAGCAGGGTTGTGCTGTGGCCACTGTTAAGGGCTATTTGTCGGCTTTATCGGCATTTCTATGTTTGCCGGATCAGCCGTCTTTATTTAAGTCTCCGATTGTTTTGAGTTTATTAAGGGCCTTACCAATAGGTTCCTGCTTACTCCCTTTGTTATACCTCAATGGGATTTAAATCTTGTTTCTTTCTTGTGGCTATTACCTCAGCAAGGAGGGTGAGCGAGCTTCAGGCTCTTAGTTCAAAACCTCCATTTTTGACCATACATGCTGAAAGGATGGTCCTCAGGACCAGGGCTGCATTTCTGCCTAAGGTGGTTACTCCCTTCCATCTAGGGCAGTCCATTACTCTTCCTGTGTTCTATCCTCCCCCCTCACCCTTCCAAGGAGGAGGAGAGACTTCACCGACTGGATCCTAAAAGAGCGGTGAGATTTTATTTGGACAGGACTAAAGACTTGCGGTTGGACGATCAGCTCTTTGTGGGCTACGTTGGACACATGAAGGGCAAAGCTGTGCACAAGCGCACTCTATCCAGATGGATCATCTTGTGCATCAAGATCTGCTACGCCCTTGCTGGCAAGGAACTGCCTGAAGGTATTGGGGCTCATTCTACTAGAGCCAAATCATCAACTTCTGCTCTGGCTAGAGGTTTTCCTGTAGTGGACATTTGTAAGGCAGCGACTTGGGTCTCCCTCCATACTTTCGCAAAGCATTATTGCTGGACTCTGAAATGAGGAGGGAGGGCCACTTTGCGCGCTCTGTCCTGCAGGACTTTTTGGTATAGAAGGGTGGACACCCTCCTCCGGGAGTGGGACTGCTGTGGGAATCTATTCATAAGGAGAGGAATCCACAGGCAGATGTATCCATCAGAAGAACAAGTTACTTACCTTCGGTAACGCTTTTTCTGGTGGATACAGTATCTGCCTGTGGATTCCTCACTGACCCACCCTCCTCCCCGATGTCCACCCTTGTATACCCTAAAGGTTATATCTGAAAGAGACACGTTAGTGACAGATTCCTTACCTTAGAATATCCCCAAGCGTCAGGCTGGACCCGGAAAGTTTTTGCGTAGCAGTACCCTTGCGCGTCGGTAGGCGGCGTCGTGCGGCTCCGTCGTCGGCGTCGTGATCGCCGGGATGACGTCGCGGGCAGTACTTAGACGCCGCCCCTGCGCGCTGTCAGTTCTTCTTTTTCCGCGCCAGTAAGCGCAGATCCGGGAAGAGCAGTGCCCTAGTCAATTTTTGACTAACTTTTTTGTGAATTTTTTCACTGTTTCTTTTTCGAGTCTTCACGACTCCTAGGTGTTGTAGGGATGCCCGGCTTCAAGCCATGCGGCGCCTGTGGTCGCATGATGTCGATCACGGACCCGCATCTGGAGTGTCTCTTCTGTCTCGGCCGAGACCACGACACGAAGTCGTGCCCTGACTGCCGGAAACTTCACCCGAAGGCTTTGCGAGAGCGGTCTCGAAAGCTACTCGAGGTCCGGCAGTCGGCTCCGCGCCGCACCAAGCCCCGGTCCCGGGAGAGATCGAGGGGCCGGTCGAGGGGCCGGTCGCGGAGTCCCCGCCGGTCGTCGGAGTCCAAGTCTTCGCGTTCCTCGGGTAAGTCGAAGCACAAAAAGTCTAAGAAGCATCATCGCTCTAAGACTTCGCCTCGCCGGTCTCGCGACTCGGCTGAGGCCCCAGTCGGCACCGTCCCCGCGGCCCCGGACATGCCTGTAGAGCCGCCCCCGCATTACCCGTCCTTTCCGGGTTCAGGGGCGACTCCGGCCGAAATACAGGAATTCCTGTCGGCCATGGCCCGCCTCTTCGGGCCTTCAGGTCCCTCCGGTGCGCCTTCGGGCCCCGCGGGCCCTGATGGGGTTGCCCCGGCGCCGCCGTCGACTCCGGTCCCGGCGCCGCCTGTCCCACCAGCCTTCATCCCAGCCTCGGCTCCGGCCCCGGCCTCGATCCCAGCTCCGGTGGTACCGCAACCCCCATCGACGCCGGTTGACCTAACCACGCCTCCGCCGAGGCCGATGTCCCCGGTGCCGTTCCTGACGCCGTCCGGGGCTCCGGACGGTGTCGGTCCCCGGCTCTCTCCGGCTCCGGACATGGAGCCGGACCGACGTGCCGCTCGACGCCGGCTCCGGCGCCGATGAGACCTTGGGTCCCAAATGTCCCTCCTCCTCCATATTTTGAACAAGAGGAGGACCAGGAGAGCTGGGAGGGGTCTGAGGACCCTCTCACACAACAGTGTGAGTATGATCCGGACTGGGCTGAGGAACTTGGGGATGCCAGTGGTCTAGACACCTCCCATGACACTGGCATGCTGTCTCCTCCCGTGGCTACGGAGGAGGGAGCTAATTTTGCAACGGTGTTGCGTAGAGCAGCTGGAGCCTTACATCTCCAATTGCCTACTGTGGCCGTCAGGACTAACCTCCTGACAGAAGTGCTTCAGCCGGCGGCTTCCTCCTCGGAGACTGTGCTGCCGTTTAATGATGCACTCACTGACGTTCTTTTGGGTGCCTGGTCCAAACCCACCACAGGGGCTCCTGTGGACAGGAACGTGGCCCGACGCCATCGCCCTGCTCCGGGCGACCCCTTGTTTCTCTCCCAACATCCCACCCCCGAGAGCTTGGTTGTCCAAGCCTCTGCCTCCCAAACCGCATTCCCTACCACCCCTCCGGATAGGGAATCCAAACGCCTGGACCAATTTGGGAAGAAGGCTTTTCTTCCTCCAGTGCTGGCTTGCGGTCCGTCAACACCGCTTGCCTTTTGGGCCGATATACCCACTCCCTGTGGGATTCGGTGGCGGCTGTTTTGCCGCAGTGTTCTGAGGAGGTCCAGACACTGCTTACCCGCGCCATTGCGGAAGGGCGATATGCGGCTAAATACACCATACGTTGTGGCCTTGATACCGCCGACTCGCTGGGCAGATCGCTTCGACGACGGTGGCGCTACGTCGCCACGCCTGGCTGAGAACAACTGGTTTCTCGGGTGATGTCCAGAATACACTCATGGACATGCCCTTTGATGGAGTCGGTCTTTTTGGTTCAAAGGCAGACCATGCGCTGGAGCGTTTTAAGGACTCACGGGCTACTGCCAAGTCCCTGGGCCTTTCTGTTGTACGCCCTCCGCTCACCTCTGCTTTTCGCCCCTTTCGTGGCCACGGAAGGGGCGCCCAGTAACGTCAGCTGCCCAGCCACCGGCCCGCGCAGCAAGCGTCTTCGCGTGGCCGAGGACGTGGATACCGCCGTGGCGGTTCGGGCAACCAGCGTGCGGGTCAGGCCACCACCTCCAACCCGTCCGTGGCCTCCAAGCCCTCCTAGTCCCTCCTTTCCGGTGCACAGCATGCCAGTAGGGGGCAGGGTCCGCCATCACCTTCACCACTGGCGTCCCATCACCTCGGACAGGTGGGTCTTGGACATTGTCCGAAGGGGCTACTCCCTCCCCTCCGAGACCACCCCCCCAGCCATGCCACCTCAATTCCACCGCATGTCAGGGGATCACTTGGTACTTCTGCAGAAGGAAGTCACGGCCCTCTTGGCCAAGAGGGCCATCGAGCATGTTCCGACCCCAGAAGTAGGACGTGGTTGCTACTCCCACTACTTCCTGGTGCCCAAAAAGGACAAGGAGGACATGCGTCCTATCTTGGACCTCCGGAATGTCAATCGCTTCCTCCGGAAGGAGAAGTTCAAGATGCTCACCCTAGCTCAGGTCTTGACTGCCCTCGACCCTGGAGACTGGTTGGTAGCGTTGGACTTGCAGGACGCTTATTTTCACATCCCCGTCCTGCTGGCCCACCGGCGTTACCTGCGGTTCACGGTAGGCCTCGAGCATTTTCAGTTCACCGTGCTCCCCTTTGGCCTTGCAAGTGCCCCTCGGGTGTTCACGAAAGTGATGGCGGTGGTCGCAGCTCATCTGCGCCGGGCAGGGGTTCCAGTCTTCCCCTACCTCGACGACTGGCTGCTGAAGGCGGGCTCGTCCCAGGCAGTCGTCTCCCACCTCCAGACTACGGCCGAACTCCTGCACTCGCTGGGGTTCTCCATCAATGTGCCGAAGTCGCATCTGATTCCTTCTCCACAGCTCCTTTTCATCGGAGCAGTTCTGGACACGACGCAGTTTCGGGCCTAACCTCCCGAACGGCGAGTCCGGGATATTCAGGCTATGATTCCGATCTTTCAACCTTTATCCTGGGTTTCGGTACGGATGACCCTGAGGCTGCTGGGCCTCATGGCCTCCTGCATCCTGCTGGTCAATCATGCCAGATGGCATATGCGGGCTCTGCAGTGGGACCTAAAGTTCCAGTGGGCGCAGCACCAGGGCAACCTGTCCGATCACGTACAGATCTCGGAGGGGACTGCAAAACAGTTGCAGTGGTGGCTCTCGAACCGGCAATGGGTCATGGGCAGATCCCTCTCCCTTCCCCAGCCAGAGCACACAGTTGTGACAGACGCGTCCCTTCTGGGATGGGGCGGTCACATGGGAGAGGCGGAGATCAGAGGCCTCTGGTCTCCGGCGGAGTCCCGGCTCCATATCAACCTTCTGGAGCTCCGGGCGATCCGACTTGCACTCAAGGCATTCCTTCCCTCTGTCAAAGGGAAGGTAGTGCAGGTGTTCACAGACAACACCACCGCCATGTGGTATTGCAACAAACAAGGCGGGGTGGGGTCGTGGACCCTTTGTCAGGAGGCTCTGCGCCTCTGGACATGGCTGGAACATCGGGGCATGTTCCTGATGGTTCAACACCTGGCAGGTTCCCTGAACGCCAGGGCGGACGAACTTAGCCGCAGGTGCATGATGGATCACGAATGGCGTCTTCACTCGGAAGTGGCGCAAGGACTCTTTCTACAGTGGGGAGAGCCTTGGTTAGATCTATTCGCCACCGAAGAGAACGCGCAATGTCATCAGTTCTGCGCGTTGGAATTTCCAAGGCGGCACTCGCTCGGCGACGCTTTTCGTCGCGAGTGGAGTTGCGGTCTGTTGTACGCTTTTCCGCCTATACCACTTCTACCCAGAGTGTTGAAGAAGATTCGGCATGACCGGGCCCAAATCATTCTTGTGGCTCCGGACTGGGCTCGAAGAGTTTGGTGTCCCGTGCTACTCAGTATGAGCGTAGATCCCCCGAACCGTCTGCCTCTTTGGGAGGATCTTCTGTCGCAGCAGCAGGGGACGGTCCTCCACCCGAACCTGTCCAGCCTCCACCTGCTTGCGTGGAGATTGAGCGGCGGCAGTTGATTCCTTTCGACTTGCTTCCCGAAGTTTGTGATGTGATTCTGGCAGCCAGGCGTCCCTCCACTAAGGTGGTATACGCCTGCAGGTGGAACAAGTTTGTGGCATGGTGCACAGCAAAGGCTGTGAATCCCCTTTCTGCCCCTCTTTCTGAGGTTCTTCTGTTCCTTCTTTCCCTGGCCCAACAGGGTTCTGCCCCTGGGTACCATCAAGGGCTATCTTTGTGCCATCTCAGCCTTCCTCAGGCTTCCTGATCAGCCCTCCCTTTTCAAGTCCCCTGTTGTTAACAGGTTTCTAAAAGGCATTACACACCTCTTCCCTCCTGTTCCGTTTGTAATGCCTCAGTGGGACTTGAACTTGGTTCTTACCTTTCTTATGTGCGCTCCCTTTGAGCCTCTACATAACTGTCCTCTTCGTCTTCTCACTCTGAAGACAGCCTTTCTGGTGGCCATCACCTCCGCTCGGCGGGTGAGTGAGCTCCAGGCTCTTTCATGCAAACCTCCCTTTCTGTCTGTCCATCCAGACAAGGTTGTTCTTAGGACGCGTCCGTCCTTCTTGCCAAAGGTGGTTACTGCCTTCCACATTGGGCAGACCATCACTTTGCCCACCTTCTTTCCGCCTCCGCATCCTTCCAGAGAGGAAGAGAGGCTCCACCGTCTGGACCCAAAACGTGCGCTTTCTTTTTATATCAACCGCACACAACACTTCCGGGTGGATGACCAGCTCTTTGTTGGCTACGTGGGCGCCAAAAAGGTCGGGCGGTGCACAAGAGAACCATCTCCCGCTGGGTAACCTTGTGTATCAAAGCCTGCTATTCTTTGGCTAAGAAGGAGCCTCCTGTTGGGCTGCGTGCCCATTCCACCAGGGCAACGGCTGCTACCACGGCTTTAGGCCGCGGTGTTCCGCTGCAGGATATCTGTCAGGCAGCTACGTGGGCCTCGCTGCACACGTTTACCAAGCATTACTGCCTTGACAGTCAGGTCCGGAGGGACGGCTTCTTTGGCCGTTCTGTCCTCCGGGACTTCCTTGTCTGATCTTTTGTTCGCAGACCCACCACCGGGGTTGGTATTGCTGGGGTATCTATTCTAAGGTAAGGAATCTGTCACTAACGTGTCTCTTTCAGATGCACAAGTTACCAACTTGTGTAACGATATATCTGTAAGAGACAGTAGTTAGTGACAGATTCCTCACCGCCCCACCCATCCTCCCCGTTCTGCGAACTGATTTCTAGGGTTAAGGACATCCCTTTCAGGGCCCTAGTATTTTTCAGACACCTATGTCAGCTTCTTGCATGGCTCTGCGTTCCTGGCGCAGAAAGTAGTGTACAGAACTGACGTCAGCGCGCAGGGGCGGCGTCTAAGTACTGCCCGCGACGTCATCCCGGCGATCACGCCGACGACGGACGCGGAGCCGCACGACGCCGCCTACCGACGCGCAAGGGTACTGCTACGCAAAAACTTTCCGGATCCAGCCTGACGCCTGGGGATATTCTAAGGTAAGGAATCTGTCACTAACTACTGTCTCTTACAGATATATCGTTACACAAGTTAGTAACTTGTGCTTTGTTTGACATGTGTTTTACATTGTATCTTCTATCTATCTGGTACATTTATAGGAAATGCTTATATTCTTCGGCTTTCCTTTTGATTTTGTTTAAATATTGTGTACTGTGTATACTTGGAATCTGTTGTCGGTCCACCTGTTTGCCTCGGAGGCACGGAAAAAATGGGTGGAACTGATGGCATCACGCCGACGAGGCTCTCTTATGGCTCCAGTGACGTCATGCGGAGTCGTGAGCGGAGCCGTGGTATTGTGACGACCTCGTCGGCGTGGAGAGCTAGGAAAAAGTTTCAGCGGAATGCTGGCGCAGTGCCCTCATGTGCCAGCGTGCAGGACTGACCAACGGTATGCAGGAAGCGAACAGACCGAGCAGGCGAAGGACCTTCAGGACCGGCACAACCGCTCCACTGTGAAACAAAGGAATCATCTCCTGAATGTCGAGAATTCTTTGTGGAGGAGGAAAAGCTCGACACACAGTAGTATCCAGTACCGCCCCTATGAACAGCTTGCGCTGAGAGGGCACAAGGTGAGATTTGGGCACATTTATTGAAAAGGTGAGGAATCCACAGGCAGATACTGTATCCACCAGAAAAAGCGTTACCGAAGGCAAGTAACTTGTTCGTCAGCACCTCTGCTCTTTGGATTTTTCAAGGTGGCTCTCGCTTGGATAGGCGTTTTGTCTTGAGTGTGGCTCGGATTCCTGTAAGCCTTCCCGCCAATACGACTCCGACCTCGAGTTCTGAATATCAATAGGACGAACCAGGCCCAAGTGACACTTGTGGCTCAGGATTGGGCATGGAGGGTACATTGTTCCAAACTATGAGCATGAGGATCAGTCATTTGGCCAGGCTGCCCCTTTGGGAGGATCTCCTGTCGCAGCAACAGGTCAAGGTTCTACACCTGAACCTGCACACGCTCCTCCTTCATGCATGAAGGTTAAGCTTTGGTAGTTAACAGTTTTTGATCGTCCCTCTGATGTCTGTGAAGGTATACTGCTGCCAGGCGTTCATCAACAAAGATCATATACGCCTGCCGTTGGGGCAAGTTTGTGGCTTCAAGCGTTGAAAAGCATGATTATCCTCTTTATGCACCTTTGTCCAAGGTATTGTTGTTTGTTTTATTATCAGCGAGGCTTTGCTTTGGGCACAGTTAAAGGGTATCTTTTGGCCATTTCAACTTTCTTGCGATTGCTGAATCAATCCTCCATGTTCAAGTCACTTGTTGTGACTCGTTTCCTGAAAGGACCTCAGCACAAATTTCCCACCCTTCAATATGCCCTAGTGGGACCTTAAATTGGTTTTAACCTTCTTGATGTGTTCGCCCTTCTTTCCCATGCATAACTGAACTCTACATCTCTTGGCGATAAAAACAGTCTTCTTGGTGGCCATTACTTGAGCCAGGAGGGTTATCGAGCTACAGGCACTCTCTGACACTCTCCATACACCAGCTTCTACCCAGACAAACTGGTTCTCCACACCTATGCCTCTTCTCTGCCGGAGGTGGTGACACCTTTCCACATTGGTCAAAGCATCATACTGCCACCCTTCTCCACTCTGCCTCACCCTTCTAAGGAAGAGGAGAGACTCCATTGCCTTGACTCAAAAAGAGCGTTGTTGTTTTACATCTATAGCATCAGAGAACACTAGGTGAATGATCAACTCTTTGTTGAGTTCACTTGGGCAAATAAGGGAAAGCAGTGCAGAAACAGACCATCTCCAGATGGATTGTTCTCTGCATTAAGATCTGCTGCGCACTGGCCAGGATGCAACCCCTGGAGGGTTTAGGGACTCATTCCACCATAGTCGAGGCTGCGACCAATGCGTTAGCTTGCGAGGTCCCCGTCCTGGTCAAATGTCGGGCTGCTACTTCGGCATTTCTGCACACATTTACAAATCACTGCTGCCTTGACAGTCAGGTCCGTTGTGACGGGCACTTTGCCCATTCAGTCCTTCAGAACTTTTCGATCTAAACCAGTTCACAGGCCCACCTTCGAGGGGGTATCGCTGTGGTATCAATTCTATGGTAAGGAATTTGCAGCTAGAAGTCTCTATCAGATAAACAAGTTACTTGCCTTCGGTAACACCTTATCCTATACTCTATTTAGCCTCAGATTCCTTGCCGACCCTTTCAACCTTCCTGTTTCTGCAAACTGGTTTTCTGCCTAGAAAGATCCCTATAGGTCAGAAGAGAATGAGGAGGACTGGGAGGGGTCTATTGACCCTGTGGCAGATCAGCTTGAAGAGCCGGCTGGACTGGAGAGAGGAACTGGGTGAGGCCAGTGGTCTGAATACATCCCCAGACCTTGGTATGCTTACTCCCCCTACCGTGGGTACGGAGGAGGGAGCCACCTATGCTGTGGTGTTGCGTAGGGCGCCTGTGGCCTTAGGCCTTGAGCTACCTACGGTGGCAGTCAGGACTAACCTCCTGAGTGAGGTGCTTCAACCGGCAGCAGCCTCTTCGGAGCACCTGCTGCCTTTCAATGAGGCCCTCACAGACATCCTTCTGGGCACTTGGTCCAAGCCCAGCACAGGAGCTCCTGTGGATAGGATGATTGCCCAACGCCTCCGCCCGGCCCGGCCATCCCCATTTTCCTCTCCCAACTCCCTACCCCTGAGAGCTTGGTGGTCCGAGCCTCAACCTCCAAAGGCGCGTTCCCTTCTGCTCCTCCAGATAAGGAATTCAAGAAGCTGGATCATCTTGGGAAAAAGATGTTTTCTTCCGCCAGCTTAGGACATCTCTCTTGGGCCGTTCTACCCACTCTGTGTGGGACACAGTTGCGCAGGTGCTGCTACAGTGCCCGGAGGAGGCCAGGGTCGTACTCTCCCGTGTGGTTGCAGAAGGGAGGGATGCAGCAAAGTTCGCTGTGGGCTGGACACCGCCGACTCGCTAGGCAGGACGATTTCAACGTCGGTAGCCCTGAGACGCTACGCCTGGCTGAGGTCCACTGGCTTCTCGGGCGATGTCCAATCGACTCTTTTGGACATTCCCTTTGATGGCCGTCGCTTGTTTGGCGACATGGCGGACAATGCGCTCAAGCGCTTCAAGGACTCTAAGGCTACGCCCAGATCATTAGGCCTCGCTACCACCTCACGCCCCGCGCAGTCTGCTTTTCGCCCCTTTCGTGGCTACAGAAGGGGTGCTCCACCATGTTCCGCCCAGAGCCACAGGCCTGTGTAGGCTACCCAGCCTCTGCGGGGCCGGGGACGTGGGACCCACCGCCATGGGTCTGGGGGCCAGCGGGCGGGCCAGTCTACCAGTGCCCCCTCTGCCGCAGCCTCCAAACCTTCCTAGTCCGACCTTCCGGGCCACCAGTTGCCAGTGGGCGGCAGGTTCCGGCATCACCTCCCCCACTAGCACAACATCACGTCGGACAGGTGGGTTTTGCAAATAGTCCGAAGGGGCTACTCCCTCCCCTTCGAGACTACCCCTCAATCCATGCCACCTACACTCCATCGTATGTCAGAGGATCACTTGACCCTTCTCTGTCAGGAAGTTGCGGCTCTCTTGGCCAAGGGAGCCATCAAGCGAGTCCCTGTGCCAGAAGTAGGTCGTGGCTGTTACTCCAACTACTTTCTGGTGCCCAAGAAGGACAAAGGCCTGCGTCCTATCGTATACCTCAGGGACGTCAACCGCTTCCTCCGGAAGAAGTTCAAAATGTTGACATTGGCTCAGGTCCTGTCTGCCCTCGACCCTGGAGACCGGATGATAGCGTTGGACTTGCAGGAAGCTTATTTCCACAGCCCGTCCTGCCAGCCCACAGGCGTTACCTACGGTTCGCGGTAGGCCACGAGCATTTTCAGTTTACCGTGCTCCCCTTTGGCCTTACCAGTTCCCCTCGGGTGTTCACGAAAGGGATGGCGGTGGTCGCAGCTCATCTGCGCAGATCAGGGGTTCCAGTCTTCCCCTATCTCGACGACTGGTTGTTGAAGGCGAGCTCACCCCAGGCTGTCGTCACCCACCTCCAGACTACGGCGGACCTCCTGCATTCGCTGGGGTTCACAGTCAATGTGCCGAAGTCGCACCTGAACCCGTCTCAGAAGCTCCATTTCATCAGAGCGGTTCTGGACACAGCTCAGTTTTGGGCCTATCCTCCCGAACAGCGAGTCCGGGATATTCGGGCTATGACACTGATGTTCCAGCCTCTATCCCGTATTTCGGTGAGAATGACCATGAGGCTGCTGGGCCTCATGGCCTCCTGCATCCTGCTGGTGGATCATGCCAGGTGGCATATGCGGGCTCTGCAGTGGGACCTGAAGTTCCAGTGGGCGCAGCATCAGGGGAATCTCTCCGATGTCGTCCAGATCTCGGCAGGGACTGCACACCAGTTGCAGTGGTGGCTCAAGAACCAGGACTGGGTCAACGGCAGATCCCTCTCCCTTCCCCAACCAGATTTCACAGTGGTGACAGATGTGTCACTCATCGGATGGTGCGGCCACATGGGAGAGGCGGAGATCAGAGGCCTCTGGTCTCCGGCGGAGTCTGGGCTCCACATCAACCTTCTGAAGCTTCGGGCGATTCGTCTAGCACTGAAGGCATTCCTTCCTTCTGTCAAAAGAAGAGTAGTGCACAAGTTACTAACTTGTGTAACGATATATCTGTAAGAGACAGTAGTTAGTGATAGATTCCTTACCTTAGAATATCCCCAGGCGTCAGGCTGGATCCGGAAAGTTTTGCGTAGCAGTACCCTTGCGCGTCGGTAGGCGGCGTCGTGCGGCTCCGCGTCCGTCGTCGGCGTCGTGATCGCCGGGATGACGTCGCGGGCAGTACTTAGGCGCCGCCCCTGCGCGCTGACGCCAGTTCTGTACACGACTTTCCGCGCCAGGAACGCAGAGCCATGCAAGAAGCTGACACAGGTGTCTGAAAAATACTAGGGCCCTGAAAGGGATGTCCTTAACCCTAGAAATCAGTTCGCAGAACGGGAGGATGGGTGGGGCGGTAGGAATCTATCACTAACTACTGTCTCTTACAGATATATCGTTACACAAGTTAGTAACTTGTGCATCTGAAAGAGACACGTTAGTGATAGATTCCTTACCTTAGAATAGATACCCCAGCAATACCAACCCCGGTGGTGGGTCTGCGAACAAAGATCAGACAAGGAAGTCCTGGAGGACAGAACGGCCAAAGAAGCCGTCCCTCCGGACCTGACTGTCAAGGCAGTAATGCTTAGTAAACGTGTGCAGCGAGGCCCACGTAGCTGCCTGACAGATAACCGGCAGCGGAACACCGCGGCCCAAGGCCGTGGTAGCAGCCGTTGCCCTGGTGGAATGGGCACGCAGCCCAACAGGAGGCTCCTTCTTAGCCAAAGAATAGCAGGTCTTGATGCACAAGGTAACCCAGCGGGAGATGGTCCTCTTGTGCACCGCCCGACCTTTTTGGCGCCCACGTAGCCAACAAAGAGCTGGTCATCCACCCGGAAGTGTTTCGTGCGGTCGATATAGAAGGAGAGCGCACGCTTTGGGTCCAGACGGTGGAGCCTCTCTTCCTCTCTGGAAGGATGCGGAGGCGGAAAGAAGGTGGGCAAAGTGATGGTCTGCCCAATGTGGAAAGCAGTAACCACCTTTGGCAAGAAGGACGGACGCGTCCGAAGAACAACCTTGTCTGGATGAACAGACAGAAAGGGAGGTTTGCAAGAAAGAGCCTGGAGCTCACTCACCCGCCGAGCGGAGGTGATGGCCACCAGAAAGGCTGCCTTTAGAGTCAGAAGACGAAGAGGACAGTTATGCAGAGGCTCAAAGGGAGCGCACATTAAAAAGGTAAGAACCAAGTTCAAGTCCCACTGAGGCATTACAAACGGAACAGGAGGGAAGAGGTGAGTAATGCCTTTTAAGAACCTGTTAACAACAGGGGACTTGAAAAGGGAGGGCTGATCAGGGAGCCTGAGGAAGGCCGAGATAGCACAAAGATAACCCTTGATGGTACCCAGGGCAGAACCCTGTTGGGCCAGAGAGAGAAGGAACAGAAGGACCTCAGAAAGAGGGGCAGAAAGGGGATCCACAGCCTTTGCTGTGCACCATGCCACAAATTTGTTCCACCTGCAGGCGTATACCACCTTAGTGGAGGGACGCCTGGCTGCCAGAATCACATCACAAACTTCGGGAGGCAAGTCGAAAGGAATCAACTGCCGCCGCTCAATCTCCACGCAAGCAGGTGTAGACTGGACAGGTTCGGGTGGAGGACCGTCCCCTGCTGCTGCGACAGAAGATCCTCCCGAAGAGGCAGACGGATCGGGGGATCTATGCTCATATTGAGTAGCTCGGGATACCAAACTCTTCGAGCCCAGCCCGGAGCCACAAGAATGACTTGGGCCCGGTCGTGCCGAATCTTCTTCAACACTCTGGGTAGAAGTGGTATAGGCGGAAAGGCGTACAACAGACCGCAACTCCACTCGCGACGAAAAGCGTCGCCGAGCGAGTGCCGCCTTGGAAATTCCAACGCGCAGAACTGATGACATCGCGCGTTCTCTTCGGTGGCGAATAGATCTAACCAAGGCTCTCCCCACTGTAGAAAGAGTCCTTGCGCCACTTCCGAGTGAAGACGCCATTCGTGATCCATCATGCACCTGCGGCTGAGTTCGTCCGCCCTGGCGTTCAGAGAACCTGCCAGGTGTTGAACCATCAGGAACATGCCCTGATGTTCCAGCCATGTCCAGAGGCGCAGAGCCTCCTGACAAAGGGTCCAAGACCCCACCCCGCCCTGTTTGTTGCAGTACCACATGGCGGTGGTGTTGTCTGTGAACACCTGCACTACCTTCCCTTTGACAGAGGGAAGGAATGCCTTGAGTGCAAGCCTGATCGCCCGGAGCTCCAGAAGGTTGATATGGAGCCGGGACTCCGCCGGAGACCAGAGGCCTCTGATCTCCGCCTCTCCCATGTGACCGCCCCATCCCAGAAGGGACGCGTCCGTCACAACTGTATGCTCTGGCTGGGGAAGGGAGAGGGATCTGCCCATGACCCATTGCCGGTTCGAGAGCCACCACTGCAACTGTTTTGCAGTCCCCTCCGAGATCTGGACGTGATCGGACAGGTTGCCCTGGTGCTGCGCCCACTGGAACTTCAGGTCCCACTGCAGAGCCCGCATATGCCATCTGGCATGATTGACCAGCAGGATGCAGGAGGCCATGAGGCCCAGCAGCCTCAGGGTCATCCGTACCGAAACCCAGGATAAAGGCCGAAAGATCGGAATCATAGCCTGAATATCCCGGACTCGCCGTTCGGGAGGATAGGCCCGAAACTGCGTCGTGTCCAGAACTGCTCCGATGAAAAGGAGCTGTGGAGAAGGAATTAGATGCGACTTCGGCACATTGATGGAGAACCCCAGCGAGTGCAGGAGTACGGCCGTAGTCTGGAGGTGGGAGACGACTGCCTGGGACGAGCCCGCCTTCAGCAGCCAGTCGTCGAGGTAGGGGAAGACTGAAACCCCTGCCCGGCGCAGATGAGCTGCGACCACCGCCATCACTTTCGTGAACACCCGAGGGGCACTGGTAAGGCCAAAGGGGAGCACGGTGAACTGAAAATGCTCGGGGCCTACCGTGAACCGAAGGTAACGCCGGTGGGCCGGCAGGACGGGGATGTGGAAATACGCGTCCTGCAAGTCCAACGCTACCAACCAGTCTCCAGGGTCGAGGGCAGTCAAGACCTGAGCTAGGGTGAGCATCTTGAACTTCTCCTTCCGGAGGAAGCAATTGACGTTCCGGAGGTCCAAGATAGGACGCATGTCCTCCTTGTCCTTTTTGGGCACCAGAAAGTAGTGGGAGTAGCAACCACGCCCTACTTCTGGGGTCGGAACATGCTCGATGGCCCTCTTGGTCAAGAGGGCCGTGACTTCCTTCTGTAGAAGCACCAAGTGATCCCCTGACATGCGGTGGAATTGAGGTGGCATGGCTGGGGGGTGGTCTCGAAGGGGAGGGAGTAGCCCCTTCGGACAATGTCCAAGACCCACCTGTCCGAGGTGATGGTGCGCCAGTGGGGAAGGTGATGGCGGACCCTGCCCCCTACTGGCGTGCCGTGCACCTGAAAGGAGGGACTAGGAGGGCTTGGAGGCCGCGGACGGGTTGGAGGTGGTGGCCTGACCCGCACGCTGGTTGCCCGATCCGCCACGGCGGAATCCACGTCCTCGGCCACGCGAAGACGCTGCTGCGCGGGCCGGTGGCTGGGCTGCTGACGTGAAGGGGCGCCCCTACCGTGGCCACGATAGGGGCGAAAAGCAGAAGGCAGCGGAGGGCGTGTAGCAGAAAGGCCCAGGGACTTGGCAGTAGCCCGTGAGTCCTTAAAGCGCTCCAACGCATGGTCTGCTTTGGACCCAAAAAGACCGACTCCATCAAAGGGCATGTCCATGAGAGTATTCTGGACATCCCCTGAAAAACCAGTGGTTCTTAGCCAGGCGTGGCGTCGGAGCGCCACCGTCGTTGCAATCGACCTGCCCAGCGAGTCGGCGGTGTCAAGGCCACAACGGATAGTGTATTTGGCCGCATCCCTTCCTTCCGCAATGGCGCGGGAAAGCAGTGCCTGGACCTCCTCAGGGCACTGGGGCAAAACATCCGCCACCGAATCCCACAAAGAGTGGGTATATCGGCCCAAAAGACAAGCGGTGTTAACGGACCGCAAGCCAGCACTGGAGGAAGAAAAACCTTTCTTCCCAAACTGATCCAGGCGTTTGGATTCCCTATCCGGAGGAGCGGTAGGGAAGGCGGTTTGGGAAGCGGAGGCTTGGACAACCAAGCTCTCAGGAGTGGGGTGGACAGAAAGAAACAGGGGGTCGCCCGGAGCGGGGCGATGGCGTCGTGACACGTTCCGATCCACAGGAGCCCCTGTGTTGGGCTTGGACCAGGCGCCCAAAAGAACGTCCGTGAGGGCGTCGTTAAACGGCAGCACAGTCTCCGCAGAGGAGGCTGCCGGCTGAAGCACCTCTGTCAAGATGTTAGGCTTGACCGTCAAAGTAGGGAGCTGGAGACGTAAGGCCCCAGCAGCCCTACGCAACACCGTACCAAAATTGGCCCCCTCCTCCGTAGCCACGGGAGGAGACAGCATGCCAGTGTCAGGAGAAGTATCCAGACCACTGGCCTCCCTAGACTCTCTGTCCAGTCCTCATCATACTGACAGTTGCGTGTCAGAGGGTCATCAGACCCCTCCCAGTCCCTCCTGGTCCTCCTCTGGTTCAAAATAAGGAGGAGGAGGGACATTTGGGACCCAAGGTCCCATCGGCGCCGGAGCCGGCGTCGAGCGACGTCGCTCCGGGTCCAAGTCCGGAGCCGGAAGGAACTGGGGACGACGCCGCCCGGAGCCCAGGGCGGCGTCGAGAACGGCACCGGAGACATCGGCGCCGGCGGAGGTGTCGTGAGGTCGACCGGCGTCGATGGGGGTTGTGGAGCCGGGATCGAGGCCGGGGCCGGAGCCGGAGCCGGGATCGAGGCTGGAGGCTCGGGCGACGCCGGGGCCGGAGCCGCCGGCGACGCCGGATCAACCCCATCAGGGCCCGCGGGGCCCGAAGGCGCACCGGAGGGGCCTGAAGGCCCGAAGAGGCGGGCCATGGCCGACAGGAACTCCTGTACCTTGGCCGGATCCGCCCCCGAACCCGGGAAGGGCGGGTATGACGGGGGCGACTCCACAGGCAAGTCCGGGGCCGCGGGGGCGGGGACGGTGCCGGGAGGGGCCTCAGCCGAGTCGCGAGATCGGCGAGGCGAAGTCCGAGAGCGACGATGCTTCTTGGACTTCTTGTGTCGAGACTTACCGGACGAAGAAGACTTCGACGCCGACGACCGGTGTGCACTCCGCGAGCGACCCCTGGACCTCTCACGCGACCGGGGCTTCCGCGGAGCCGAATGCCGGGCCTCGAGGAGCTTTCGAGACCGCTCTCGCAAAGCCTTCGGGTTGAGGGCCTGGCATTCGGGACAAGACTCGGTGTCGTGGCCTCGGCCGAGGCAGAAGAGACACTCCCAATGCGGGTCGGTGACGGACATCATCCGCGCACAGGCGCCGCATCGCTTGAAGCCGGGCATCCCTACGACACCTGAAAGCTGGAAAACACAGTGAAAAATCACCAAAAAGTATGGTCAAAAATTGACCAGGGCACTGCTCTTCCCGGATCTGCGCTTACTGGCGCGGAAAAAGAAGAACTGACGTCAGCGCGCAGGGGCGGCGCCTAAGTACTGCCCGCGACGTCATCCCGGCGATCACGACGCCGACGACGGACGCGGAGCCGCACGACGCCGCCTACCGACGCGCAAGGGTACTGCTACGCAAAACTTTCCGGATCCAGCCTGACGCCTGGGGATATTCTAAGGTAAGGAATCTATCACTAACGTGTCTCTTTCAGATACAGGTGTTCACAGACAACACTTTCGCCATGTGGTATTACAACAAACAGGGCTGAGTGGGGTCATGGACCCTCTGTCCGGAGGCCCTTCATCTCTGGAAGTGGCTGGAACATCAGGGCATGTCCCTGGTGGTTCAACACCTGGCAGGTTCCCTGAACGCCAGGGCAGACGAACTCAGCCGCTGGTGCTTGATGGATCACCAATAGCGCCTTCACTCGGAGGTGGTGCAAGGTCTCTTTCAACAGTGGGGTGAGCCTTGGTTAGATCTATTTGCCACCGAAGAGAACACGCAATGTCAGCAGTTCTGCGCATTGGAATTTCCAAAGCGGCACTCGCTAGGCGACGCTTTTCGTTGCGAGTGGAGTTGCGTTCTTCTATACGCCTTTCCACCTATACCTCTTCTGCCCAGAGTGCTGAAGAAGATCAAGCGCGACCGGGCCCAAGTAATTATTGTGGCTCCGGACTGGGCACGAAGAGTCTGGTATCCCAAGCTCTTAAACATGGCCATCGATCCTCCAATCCAACTTCCCCTTCGGGAGGATCTTCTGTCGCAGCAGCAGGGGACAGTCCTCCACCCGAACCTGTCCAGCCTCCAACTCCTTGCGTGGCGATTGAGCGGCGACAGTTGACAGCCTTCGACCTTCCTCCTGAAGTCTGTAATGTTATCTTGGCAGCCAGGCGTCCCTCTACTAAGACAATATACGCCTGTATATGGAACAAATTTGTAGCATGGTGCGCAGCAAAGGCTGTGGATCCCCTTTCTTCCCCCTTTCTGAGGTTCTCCTCTTCCGGCTTTATTTGGCCCAGCAGGGCTCTGCTCTGGGCACCCTCGAGGGCTATATTTCGGCCTTTCTTCGCCTTCCTGATCAGCCTTCTCTTTTCAAGTCCCTTATTGCTTATTGTAAATCGTTTTCTTAAGGGCATTACTCACCTGTTTCCTCCTATTCCTTTCGTAATGCCCCAGTGGGACTTGAACCTTGTTCTTACTTACCTCATGTGTGCTCATTTCGAGCCACTACATAATTGTCCTCTCAGACTATTGACCTTAAAGACTGCTTTTCTGGTTGCCATCACCTCTGCTCGCAGAGTGAGTGAGCTTCAGGCTCTTTCTTCTAAACCTCCTTTCCTTGCTGTTCATCCGGACTAGGTTGTCCTTCGAACTAGACCTTCTTTTCTTCCCAAAGTGGTTACCTCTTTCCACATAGGACAGACCATCACTTTGTCCACCTTCTTCCCCCCCCGCATCCTTCTAAAGAGGAGAGGCTCCAACGTCTGGATCCAAAACGTGCACTATCATTTTGTCTGGATAGCACAAAACAATTCCGGATGGATGATCAGCTCTTTGTTGTCTATGTGGGTGCCAAGAAAGGTCGGGCCGTGCAAAAACGAACCATTTCTCGGTGGGTCGCTCTTTGCATTAAAATCTGTTATTCCTTGGCGAAAAAGGAGCCTCCAGAAGGGTTGCGCGCCTATTCCACCAGGGCGACGGCGCCACTACTGCTTTGGGATGTTATTGTCCCCCTCAATGACATCTGCCAGGCAGCCACGTGGGCTTCATTGCACACAATCACTAAACACTACTGCCTGTATAATCTGAAAGAAACAGTTAGTTATAGATTCCTCACCTTAGAATTACCCTCGGGCGTCAGACTGGAACCGGAGAATTTTTTCGTCAGCAGTACGCCTGCGCGTCGAAAGGTGACGTCGGTCGGCTCCGCGTTTGTCGTTGGCGTCATGGTCGCCGGGATGAAGTCGCGGCAGCTACTTAGACGCCGCCCTCGCGTGCTGACGTCAGTTTTTTCTTTTTCTGCGCCAGCCAGCGCAGATCCGGAGAGAGCGGTACCTCCAGTCACTTTTTGACTGACTTTTTGTCGACTTTTGTCGACACCGTTTTGACTCTTCGACTCCTGGTGCACGCAGGGATGCCCGGTTTCAAGGCCTGCGGCTCCTGTAGCCGACTGATGTCGGTGACGGATCCGCACCGCGTGTGCCTGTTTTGCCTGGAGCGCGACCACGACCCCAAGTCGTGCTCCGACTGCCGGACCATGAATCCGAAGTCTTTGCGGGAGCAGTCCCAAAAGCTTCTCGAGGCCCGGCAGTCGGCTCCGCACCGTTCGAGGTCCCGGTCGCGTGGGAGGTAGAGGGACCGGTTGCGGAGCCACCACCACCAGTCTTCTTCCAAGTCTTTGCACTCCCCAGGTAAGTCGAAGCACAAGAAGAAGTCAAAGAAGCATCGTCGCTCTTTGACTTCTCCCCGTCGGTCGGCCGACGCGACGAGGGATGCGGGTGGTGCCCCCCCGCGGCTCCGCGTGCGGAGCCCGAAGGGTCGATTCCGAGTTTCCCTCCCTTCCCGGGACCCGGAGCGACCCCTGCCCAGCTTCGCCAATTTTACGAAGCGATGCATGCCATCTTTGGGCAGCCCGACTCTGCTGGCGTGCCTTCAGGCCCCGCGGACTCGGCTGTGGGCCCTGTGGTTTCGACGCTTGCGGTTCCGGCCCCGGCGCTGCAGGGTTCCCTTGGAGTCAGGCCTGGTTCCGGATCGGCGCCGGTCGACCTGATTACACCTCCCCCGGCACCGAATCCACCAGCACCACGTCCGCCGCCGACGCCGGTTGTGTCCCCAGCCGGCGTCGACCCCGGCCTCCACCTCGATGTAGGCACGGAGCCGGACCGGGGTCGACTGACGCCGGATCCGGCGCCGATGGGTACTTTTGTGCCCTTTTTCTACCCTGGCTCTTTTAGACCAGATTGGCAGCCAGAGGAGGGTGAGGAGGACTGGGAGGGGTCTGGAGACCCTTTAACTGACCAGTTGGGTTACGAACTGGACTGGAGAGAGGAACTGGGGGAAGCCAGTGGTCTGGATACCTCACCAGACCTTGGCATGTTGTCTCCTCCTACCGTGGCTACGGAGGAGGGAGCATCTTACGCCGTGGTATCTGAAAGAGACACGTTAGTGACAGATTCCTTACCTTAGAATATCCCCAGGCGTCAGGCTGGATCCGGAAAGTTTTTGCGTAGCAGTACCCTTGCGCGTCGGTAGGCGGCGTCGTGCGGCTCCGCGTCCGTCGTCGTGGATCGCCGGGATGACGTCGCAGGCAGTACTTAGACGCCGCCCCTGCGCGCTGACGTCAGTTCTTCTTTTTCCGCGCCAGTAAGCGCAGATCCGGGAAGAGCAGTGCCCTAGTCAATTTTTGACTAAATTTTTTGTGAATTTTTTCACTGTTTCTTTTTGAGTCTTCATCGACTCCTAGGTGTCGTAGGGATGCCCGGCTTCAAGCCATGCGACGCCTGTGGTCGAATGATGTCGATCACAGACCCGCATCTAGAGTGTCTCTACTGTCTCGGCCGAGACCACGACACGAAGTCGTGCCCTGACTGCCGGAAACTTCACCCGAAGGCTTTGCGAGAGCGGTCTCGAAAGCTACTCGAGGTCCGGCAGTCGGCTCCGCGCCGCACCAAGCCCCGGTCCCGGGAGAGGTCGAGGGGCCGGTCACGGAGTCCCCGCCGGTCGTCGGAGTCCAAGTCTTCGCGCTCCTCGGGTAAGTCGAAGCACAAAAAGTCTAAGAAGCATTATCGCTCTAAGACTTCGCCTCGCCGGTCTCGCGACTCGGCTGAGGCCCCTGTCGGCACCGTCCCCGCCCCCACGGCCCCGGACGTGCCTGTGGAGCCTCCCCCGCATTACCCGTCCTTTCCGGGTTCGGGGGCAACTCCGGCCGAAATACAGGAATTCCTGTCGGCTATGGCCCGCCTCTTCGGGCCTCAAGGTCCCTCCGGTGCGCCTTCGGGCCCCGCGGGCCCTGATGGGGTTGCTCCGGCGTCGCCGCCGACTCCGGTCCCGGCATCGCCTGTCCCGCCAGCCTTCATCCCGGCCTCGGCCCCGGCCTCGATCCCGGCTCCGGTGGTACCGCAACCCCCATCGACGCCGGTTGACCTAACCACGCCTCTGCCGACGCCGATGTCCCCGGTGCCGTTCCCCGGCTCTCTCCGGCTCCGGACATGGAGCCGGACCGACGTCGCTCGACGCCGGCTCCGGCGCCGATGAGACCTTGGGTCCCAAATGTCCCTCCTCTTCCATATTTTGAACCAGAGGAGGACCAAGAGAACTGGGAGGGGTCGGAAGACCCTCTCACACAACAGTGTGAGTATGATCAGGACTGGGCTGAGGAACTTGGGGATGCCAGTGGTCTAGACACTTCCCCTGACACTGGCATGCTGTCTCCTCCCGTGGCTACGGAGGAGGGAGCTAATTTCGCAACGGTGTTGCGTAGAGCAGCTGGAGCCTTGCATCTCCAATTGCCTACTGTGGCTGTCAGGACTAATCTCCTGATGGAAGTGCTTCAGCCGGCAGCTTCCTCCACGGAGACTGTGCTGCCGTTTAATGATGCACTCACTGACGTTCTTTTGGGCGCCTGGTCCAAGCCCGCCACAGGGGCTCCTGTGGATAGGAACGTGGCCCGACGCCATCGCCCTGCTCCGGGCGACCCCTTGTTTCTCTCCCAACATCCCACCCCCGAGAGCTTGGTTGTCCAAGCCTCTGCCTCCCAAACCGCCTTCCCTACCGCCCCTCCGGATAGGGAATCCAAACGCCTGGACCAATTTGGGAAGAAGGCTTTTCTTCCTCCAGTGCTGGCTTGCGGTCCGTCAACACCGCTTGCCTTTTGGGCCGATATACCCACTCCCTGTGGGATTCGGTGGCGGCTGTTTTGCCACAGTGTTCTGAGGAGGTCCAGGCACTGCTTACCCGCGCCATTGCGGAAGGAAGAGATGCGGCTAAATACACCATACGTTGTGGCCTTGATACCGCCGACTCGCTGGGCAGATCGCTTGCAACGACGGTGGCGCTACGTCGCCACGCCTGGCTGAGAACAACTGGTTTCTCGGGTGATGTCCAGAATACACTCATCGACATGCCTTTTGATGGAGTCTGTCTTTTTGGTTCCAAAGCAGACCATGCGTTGGAGCGTTTTAAGGACTCACGGGCTACTGCCAAGTCCCTGGGCCTTTCTGTTGTGCGCCCTCCGCTAACCTCTGCTTTTCGCCCCTTTCGTGGCCACGGAAGGGGCGCCCAGTCACGTCAGCTGCCCAGCCACCGGCCCGCGCAGCAAGCGTCTTCGCGTGGCCGAGGACGTGGATACCGCCGTGGCGGTTCGGGCAACCAGCGTGCGGGTCAGGCCACTACCTCCAACCCGTCCGCGGCCTCCAAGCCCTCCTAGTCCTTCTTTTCAGGTGCACAGCACGCCAGTAGGGGGCAGGGTCCGCCATCACCTTCACCACTGGCGTCCCATCACCTCGGACAGGTGGGTCTTGGACATTGTCCGAAGGGGCTACTCCCTCCCCTTCGAGACCACCCCCCCAGCCATGCCACCTCAATTCCACCGCATGTCAAGGGATCACTTGGTGCTTCTGCAGAAGGAAGTCACGGCCCTCTTGGCCAAGAGGGCCATCGAGCATATTCCGACCCCAGAAGTAGGACGTGGTTGCTACTCCCACTACTTTCTGGTGCCCAAAAGGACAAGGAGGACATGCGTCCTATCTTGGACCTCCGGAACGTCAATCGCTTCCTCCGGAAGGAGAAGTTCAAGATGCTCACCCTAGCTCAGGTCTTGACTGCCCTCGACCCTGGAGACTGGTTGGTAGCGTTGGACTTGCAGGACGCTTATTTCCACATCCTCGTCCTGCCGGCCCACCGGCGTTACCTACGGTTCACGGTAGGCCTCGAGCATTTTCAGTTCACCGTGCTCCCCTTTGGCCTTACAAGTGCCCCTCGGGTGTTCACGAAAGTGATGGCGGTGGTCGCAGCTCTTCTGCTCCGGGCAGGGGTTCCAGTCTTCCCCTACCTCGACGACTGGCTGCTGAAGGCGGGCTCATCCCAGGCAGTCGTCTCCCACCTCCAGACTACGGCCGAACTCCTGCACTCGCTGGGGTTCTCAATCAATGTGCAGAAGTCGCATCTGATTCCTTCTCCACAGCTCCTTTTCATCGGAGCAGTTCTGGACACGACGCAGTTTCGGGCCTATCCTCCCGAACGGCGAGTCTGGGATATTCAGGCTATGATTCCAATCTTTCAGCCTTTATCCTGGGTTTCGGTACCGATGACCCTGAGGCTGCTGGGCCTCATGGCCTCCTGCATCCTGCTGGTCAATCATGCCAGATGGCATATGCGGGCTCTGCAGTGGGACCTGAAGTTCCAGTGGGCGCAGCACCAGGGCAACCTGTCCGATCACGTCCAGATCTCGGAGGGGCTGCAAAACAGTTGCAGTGGTGGCTCTCGAACCGGCAATGGGTCATGGGCAGATCCCTCTCCCTTCCCCAGCCAGAGCACACAGTTGTGACGGACGCGTCCCTTCTGGGATGGGGCGGTCACATGGGAGAGGCGGAGATCAGAGGCCTCTGGTCTCAGGCGGAGTCCCGGCTCCATATCAACCTTCAGGAGCTCCGGGCGATCCGACTTGCACTGAAGGCATTCCTTCCCTCTGTCAAAGGGAAGGTTGTGCAGGTGTTCACAGACAACACCACCGCCATGTGGTACTGCAACAAACAAGGCGGGGTGGGGTCGTGGACCCTCTGTCAGGAGGCTCTGCGCCTCTGGACATGGCTGGAACATCAGGGCATGTTCCTGATGGTTCAACACCTGGCAGGTTCCCTGAACGCCAGGGCGGACGAACTCAGCCGCAGGTGCATAATGGATCACAAATGGCGTCATCACTCGGAAGTGGCGCAAGGTCTCTTTCTGCAGTGGGGAGAGCCTTGGTTAGATCTATTCGCCACCGAAGAAAACGCGCAATGTCATCAGTTCTGCGCGTTGGAATTTCCAAGGCGGCACTCGCTCGGCGACGCTTTTCGTCGCGAGTGGAGTTGCGGTCTGTTGTACGCCTTTCCGCCTATACCACTTCTACCCAGAGTGTTGAAGAAGATTCGGCGCGACCGGGCCCAAGTCATCCTTGTGGCTCCGGACTGGGCTCGAAGAGTTTGGTATCCAGAGCTACTCAGTATGAGCGTCGATCCCCCGATCCGTCTGCCTCTTCGGGAGGATCTTCTGTCGCAGCAGCTGGGGACGGTCCTCCACCCGAACCTGTCCAGCCTCCACCTGCTTGCGTGGAGATTGAGCGGCGGCAGTTGATTCCTTTCGACTTGCCTCCCGAAGTTTGTGATGTGATTCTGGCAGCCAGGCGTCCCTCCACTAAGGTGGTATACGCCTGCAGGTGGAACAAGTTTGTGGCATGGTGCACAGCAAAGGCTGTGAACCCCCTCTCTGCCCCTCTTTCTGAGGTTCTTCTGTTCCTTCTTTCTCTGGCCCAACAGGGTTCTGCCCTGGGTACCATCAAGGGCTATCTTTGTGCCATCTCGGCCTTCCTCAGGCTTCCTGATCAGCCCTCCCTTTTCAAGTCCCCTGTTGTTAACAGGTTCCTAAAAGGCATTACACACCTCTTCCCTCCTGTTCCGTTTGTGATGCCTCAGTGGGACTTGAACTTGGTTCTTACATTTCTCATGTGCGCTCCCTTTGAGCCTCTACATAACTGTCCTCTTCGTCTTCTGACTCTGAAGACAACCTTTCTGGTGGCCATCACCTCCGCTCGGCGGGTGAGTGAGCTCCAGGCTCTATCATGCAAACCTCCCTTTCTGTCTGTCCATCCAGACAAGGTTGTTCTTAGGACCCGTCCGTCCTTCTTGCCAAAGGTGGTTACTGCCTTCCACATTGCGCAGACCATCACTTTGCCCACCTTCTTTCCGCCTCCGCATCCTTCCAGAGAGGAAGAGAGGCTCCACCGTCTGGACCCAAAACGTGCGCTTTCCTTTTATATCAACCGCACACAACACTTCCGGGTGGCTGACCAGCTCTTTGTTGGCTACGTGGGCGCCAAAAAAGGTCGGGCGGTGCACAAGAGAACCATCTCCCGCTGGGTAACCTTGTGTATCAAAGCCTGCTATTCTTTGGCTAAGAAGGAGCCTCCTGTTGGGCTGCGTGCCCATTCCACCAGAGCAACGGCTGCTACCACGGCTTTGGGCCGCGGTGTTCCGCTGCAGGATATCTGTCGGGCAGCTACGTGGGCCTCGCTGCACACGTTTACAAAGCATTACTGCCTTGACAGTCAGGTCCGGAGGGACGGCTTCTTTGGCCGTTCTGTCCTCCGGGACTTCCTTGTCTGATCTTTGTTCGCAGACCCACCACCGGGGTTGGTATTGCTGGGGTATCTATTCTAAGGTAAGGAATCTGTCACTAACGTGTCTCTTTCAGATGCGCAAGTTACTAACTTGTGTAACGATATATCTGTAAGAGACAGTAGTTAGTGACAGATTCCTACCGCCCCACCCATCCTCCCCGTTCTGCGAACTGATTTCTAGGGTTAAGGACATCCCTTTCAGGGCCCTAGTATTTTTCAGACACCTATGTCAGCTTCTTGCATGGCTCTGCGTTCCTGGCGCGGAAAGTCGTGTACAGAACTGACGTCAGCGCGCAGGGCGGCATCTAAGTACTGCCCGCGACGTCATCCCGGCGATCACGACGCCGACGACGGACGCGGAGCCGCACGACGCCGCCTACCGACGCGCAAGGGTACTGCTACGCAAAAACTTTCCGGATCCAGCCTGACGCCTGGGGATATTCTAAGGTAAGGAATCTGTCACTAACTACTGTCTCTTACAGATATATCGTTACACAAGTTAGTAACTTGTGCGTTGCATAGGGCGGCCGAGGCTCTCAACCTCGAGCTACCTACGGTGGCATTCAGGACTAACCTCCTGACAGAGGTGCTTCAACCGGCAGTGAGCTCTTCAGAGCCCCTTCTACCGTTTAATAAAGCCCTCACTGACATCCTTTTGGGCACCTGGTCCAGGCCCAACACAGGGGCTCCTGTGGATAGGATTATTGCCCAACACCACCGCCCAGCCCCGGGCGACCCTACTTTCCTCTCCCAACAACCCACCCCTGAGAGCTTGGTGGTCCAAGCTTCCACCTCCAAAGGCGCATTCCCTAACGCACCACCTGATAGGGAATCCAAAAAGCTGGACCATCTTGGGAAGAAGATGTTTTCTTCCTCCAGCTTGGGACTGCAGTCGGTAAACATCGCATGTCTGTTGGGCCGTTACACCCACTCCGTGTGGGATACGGTGGCACAAGTGCTGCCTCAGGGCCCGGGCCGTACTCTTTCGTGCAGTTGTTGAAGGGAGAGACGCAGCAAAGTTTACCATCCTCTGTGGGCTGGATACCGCCAACTCACTAGGCAGTACGATTTCTACGTCGGTAGCCCTTCAACGCTACCGCTGGTTGAGGTCGACTGGTTTTTCAGGGGATGTCCAATCCACTCTTATGGACATGCCCTTTGATGGCCGTCGCCTATTCGACGACAAGGCAGACAACGCGCTGGAGCGCTTTAAGGACTCTCGGGCTACGGCCAGGTCCTTGGGCCTCTCCACCACCCGCCCTGCGCGGTCTGCTTTTTGCCCCTTTCGTGGCTACGGAAGGAGTGCCCCGCCACGTCCTGCCCAGAGCCACAGGCCAGCGCAAGCTGTTCAGCTCCTGCGCGGCTGGGGACGTGGGAACCACCGCTGTGGTTCTGGGGGCCAGCGGGCGGGCCAGTCCACCACAGCCCCCTCTGCAGCAGCCTCCAAACCCTCCTAGTCAGACCTTTCAGGGCCACTAATCGCCAGTGGGCGGCAGGATTCTCCATCACCTCCCCCACTGGCGCACCATTACGTCGGACAGGTGGGTTTTGCAAATAGTCCGAAGGGGCTACTCCCTCCCCTTCGAGACTACCCCTCCATCCATGCCACCTCAGTACCATTGCATGTCGGAGGATCATCTGGCCCTTTTCCAACAGGAAGTTTCGGCACTCTTGGCCAAGGGAGCTATCCAACGAGTTCCTGTCCCAGAAGTAGGTCGTGGTTGCTATTCCCGCTACTTTCTGGTGCCCAAGAAGGACAAAGATCTCAGGAACGTTAACCACTTCCTCCGGAAGGTGAAGTTCAAAATGTTGACGCTAGCTCAGGTCCTGTCTGCCCTCGACCCCGGAGACTGGATGGTAGTGTTGGACTTGCAGGACGCTTATTTTCACATCCCCGTCCTGCCGGCCCACCGGCGTTACCTGCAGTTCACGGTAGGCCACGAGCACTTTCAGTTTACCGTGCTCCCCTTTGGCCTTACCAGCGCCCCTCGGGTGTTCACGAAAGTGATGGCGGTGGTCGCAGCTCTTCTGCGCAGATCAGGGGTTCCGTCTTCCCCTATATCGACGACTGGCTGCTGAAGGCGGGCTCCCCCCAGGCTGTCGTCTCCCACCTCCAGACTACGGCCGACCTCCTGCATTCGCTGGGGTTCTCCATCAACGTGCCGAAGTCACACCTGATTCCCTCTCTGAAGTTCCTCTTCATCGGAGCAGTTCTGGACACTACGCAGTTTCGGGTCTATCCCCCCGAACAGCGAGTCCGGGATATTCAGGCTATGATTCCGATCTTTCAGCCTCTATCCCGGGTTTCTGTCAGAATGACCCTCAGGCTACTGGTTCTGATGGCCTCCTGCATCCTGCTGGTGGACCATGCCAGATGGCATATGCGGGCTCTGCAGTGGGACCTGCAGTTCCAGTGGGCTCAACATCAGGGGAACCTGTCCGATTGTGTCCAGATCTTGGAGGGCACTGCACACGAATTGCAATGGTGGCTAACGAACCAGGATTGGGTTGAAGGCAGGTCCCTCTCCCTTCCCCAACCAGAGTTCACAGTGGTGACCGATGCATCACTTCTGGGATGGGGTGGTCACATGGGGAGGCGGAGATCAGAGGCCTATGGTCTCCGGCGGAGTCCGAGCTCCACATCAACCTTCTGGAGCTTCGGGCGATCCGTCTTGCACTAAAAGCATTCCTTCCCTCTGTCCGGGGAAGAGTAGTGCAGGTGTTCACGGACAACACCACCGCCATGTGTACTGCAACAAACAGGGCGGGGTGGGGTCGTGGACCCTATGTCAAGAGGCTCTCCATCTCTGGACATGGCTGGAACATCAGGGCATATCCCTGGTGGTTCAACACCTGGCAGGTTCCCTGAACGCCAGGGCGGACGAACTCAGCCGCAGGTGCATGATATATCACGAATGGCGTTTTCACTCGGAGGTGGCGCAAGGTCTCTTTCAGCAGTGGGGAGAGCCTTGGTTAGATCTATTCGCCACCGAAGAGAACCCGCAATGTCAGCAATTCTGCGCGTTGGAATTTCCAAGGCGGCACTCGCTAGGTGGCGCTTTTCGTCACGAGTGGAGTTGCGGTCTTCTATACGCCTTTCCGCCTATACCACTAGTGCCCAGAGTGCTGAAGAAGATCAAGCGCGACCGGGCCCAAGTCATTCTTGTGGCTCCCGATTGGGCACGAAGAGTCTGGTATCCCGAGCTGCTCAACATGGCCATCGATCCTTCGATTAGACTGCCTCTCCGGGAGGATCTTCTGTCGCAGCAGCAGGGGACGGTCCTCCACCCGAACCTTTCCAGCCTCCACCTCCTTGCGTGGAGATTGAGCGGCGGCAGTTGACGTCGTTTGTCCTGCCTCCCGAAGTCTGTGATGTTAGCTTGGCAGCCAGGCGTGCCTCCTCTACGACGGTAAACGCCTGTAGATGGAACAAATTTGTGGCATGGTGCGCAGCAAAGGCTGTGGATCCCCTTTCTGCCTTTTTTCTGAGGTTCTCTTGTTCCTTCTTTCTTTGGCCCAGCAGGGCTCTGCTCTGGGCACTCTTAAGGTCTACCTCTCGGCCGTTTCAGCCTTTCTTAGGCTTCCTGATCAGCCTTCTCTTTTCAAGTCCCCTGTTGTAAATCGCTTCCTTAAGGGCATTACTCATCTTTTTCCTCCTATTCCCTTCGTAATGCCTCAGTGGGACTTGAACTTGGTTCTGACTTACCTTATGTGCGCTCCCTTTGAGCCGCTTCATAACTGTCCTCTCAAACTTCTTACTCTAAAGACTGCTTTTCTGGTTTCCATCACCTCTGCTCGCAGGGTGAGTGAGCTACATGCTCTTTCTTCAAAGCCTCCTTTTCTGGCTGTTCATCCAGACAAGGTCGTCCTTATAACCAGACCTTCCTTTCTTCCCAAGGTGGTTACTTCTTTCCACATTGGTCAAACCATCACTTTGCCCACCTTCTTTCCGCCTCCGCATCCTTCAAAATAAGAAGAGGGGCTCCACTGTCTGGATCCAAAACAGGTGCTTTCCTTTTATTTGGATCGCACCAAACAATTCCGGGTGGATGACCAGCTCTATGTGGGCTACGTGGGCGCCAAGAAAGGTCGGGCCGTGCACAAACGGACCATATCTAGCTGGGTCGTTTCGTGCATTAAGGCTTGCTATTCCTTGGCAAAGAAGGAGCCTCCAGTGGGGCTAGGCGCCCATTCCACCAGGGCGACGGCAGCTACTACTGCTTTGGGACGAGGAGTCCCCCTCAATGACATCTGTCAGGCAGCTACGTGGGCATCTCTGCACACGTTCACTAGACACTACTGCCTGGACAGCCAAGTCCGGAGAGACGGCTTTTTTGGCCGTTCTGTTCTCTAGGACTTTCTGGTGTGAACTTGGTTTGCAGACCCACCTCCGGGGTTGGTATTGCTGGGATATCTATTCTAAGGTAAGGAATCTATAACTAACTGTTTCTTTCAGATGAACAAGTTACTTACCTTCGGTAACAATATATCTGTAAGAAACATAGGTTAGTTATAGATTCCTTACCGCCCCGCCCATCCTCCCCGTTCTGCGAACTGACTTCTAGGGTTAAGGATTTCCTTTCAGAACCCTAGTTTTGTGCACCAGTGGTCAGTGTCTTGCATGGCTCTGTTCTTCTGGCATGGAAAGTCATGTACAGAACTGACGTTCGCGCGCGAGGGCGGCTTCTAAGTAGCTGCCGCGACATCATCCCGGCGACTACGACGCCAATGACGAACGCGGAGCCGACCGACGCCACCTTTTGACGCGCAGGGGTACTGCAGACGAAAAATTTCTCCGGATCCAGTCTGACGCCTGTGGGTAATTCTAAGGTAAGGAATATATAACTAACCTATGTTTCTTACAGATATATCGTTACCGAAGGTAAGTAACTTGTTCGTCAAGTCCGGAGAGACGGCTTATTTGGCCGCTCCGTTCTCCAGGACTTTCTGGTGTGAACTTGGTTCGCAGACCCACCTCCGGGGTTGGTATTGCTGGGGTATCTAGGTGAGGAATCTATAACTAATAGTCTCTTTCAGATGAACAATTTACTTACCTTCGGTAACGATATATCTGTAAGAGACATATATTAGTTATAGATTCCTTACCACCCCACCCATCCTCCCCGTTCTGCGAACTGACTTCTAGAGTAAGGGACTCCCTTTCAGGGCCCTAGTTTTGTGCACCAGTGGTCAGTGTCATATATGGCTCTGCGCTTCTGGCGTGGAATGTCGTGTAAAGAACTGTAGTCAGCGCGCAGGGGCAGCGTCTAAGTAGATACCGCAATGTCATTCTGGCGATCACGAGGCCAACGACGAACGCGGAGTTGACCAACGCCACCTACCGACGCGCAGGGGTACTGCTGAAGAAAAATTCTCCGGATCCAGTCGGGCGCCTGGGGGTTATTCTAAGGTAAGGAATCTATAACTAATATATGTCTTACAGATGTATCGGTATCGAAGGTAAGTAACTTGTTCGTCTTGACAGAAGTTATTCAACCGGGAGTGTCCCCTTGAACTACTTCTCCCGCTTAATGATTTTTCTGACGTCCTGCTTTCGACGTGGTCCAAACACAATACGGGGGCTCCTGTGAACAGGACTATTGCTCGTCGCCACCTCCCCGCCCCAAGGGACCCCAACTTCCTCACCCAACACCCGACCCTAGAGAGCTTGGTCGCAGCATCAGGGGAGGGTTCTCCACCCGATCCTGTCAACGCTCCCCCTTCTTGCATGGAGATTGAGCAGCAACAGTTGACACCCTTAGACCTTCCATCCGAAGTCTGCAATGTTATTCTGGCAGCCAGGCGTCCCTCCACCAAAACAGTATATGGGCCATTGGATCAAGTTTGTGGCATGGTGTGCAGACAAGTAGGTTGACCCTCTTTCTGCTCCCCTTTCTCAGGTTCTTCCCTTTAGTCTTTCCCTTGCCAAAAGGTTATCTTGCTGCTATTAAAGCCTTTCTGCGGTTGCCTGACTAGCTGTCCCTCTTCAAATCCCCTATTGTATATAGGTTCTTGAAAGGTTTGCAACATATGTTTCCTCTTTTTCTCTTTATCATGCCTCAGTGGGATTTTAATCTTGTCCTGACATTCCTGATGTGCGCGCTCCCTTTGTGCCCCTGCACACCTGTCCTTTCAGGCTCCTTACCATCAGCAGGGTCAGTGAGCTTCAGGCCTCGTCATCCAAGCCTCTATACCTGATCATCAACCCATATAAGCTGGTTCTACAAACTAAGGCTTCCTTTCTGCTTTAAGTCGTCTGTTCCTTTCATGTAGGCCAGTCCATCACCCTGCCTACTTATTGCACTTTGCTGCATCCCTCTTAAGAAGAGGAATGACTCCACTGTCTGGACCCCAAAAGAGCGTTGTCATTCTACCTTGACTGCACGAAAGAGTTCCTGGTGGAAAGCCAACTCTTCATGGGGTATGTCGGAGCAAAGAATAGAATGGTTGTGCAGAAGCGGTCCATCTCCCGGTGGATCATGCTCTGGATTAAAATATGCTACGCATTACCCAAGAAGCAACCCCCTGATGGTTTGCATGCATATTTCACCAGAGCCAAGGCTGCGACCACTGCGTCAGCGCACAGAGTACCAGTCCTGGACATCTGCCAGGTTGTAACGTGGGCTTCCTTGCACACATTCACCAAACACTACTGCCTGGACAGTCAGGTCCGTCGGGATGGGTACTTTGCCCATTCGGTCCTGCAGGACTTTTTGGTTTGAAATTGTTTCGCAGACCACGTCCGGGGAGGAATTGCATAGGTATCTAATTTAAGGTAAGGAATCAGCTGCTAGAAGTCTATATCAGATGGACAAGTTACTTATGTAGGAGGCTGGCTTAGTATGTAGTGCACACTTATTCAAGTGATGCACCTTGCACTAATCCAGGCAACCCTTACGGTGATTTTAGTGATCTTTAATAACCATAGAAAGCTCTCAAAGTGGTAGCTGTGGAGAGCAATCTTCAAACCTATCTTGAAAGAGTGTAAAGCAGCTTGTTTTACCAACTTTAATCAATAGTGTAAGTTAAAGGAAATAGAATCACACAGTGTTTATATAAAAATAAGTCTCTTTATTACACAATACAATCACTAACACATTGGTATATCTCCTACCCAGAGATATCAACACAATACACAAGAATACTTTGAAATAATCAGGTAAGTAGCACAAATATACACTGGTCTCCAGGTGAAGACCAAACCATATATTAAGAAAGTGGAATGCGAACTGCAAAAGACTACGGAACTTGGCCCAGAAGTCTCAGAGAAGCTGGGGACACAAGGAACCATCCAAGGTAAGTACCCAGGAACCCCACGGAGGCTGTGTGCAGAGTGGAAACACAGCTGCGTGCCTAATGGAAGTCAATGGAGAAGTTGCTGTTGCAGTTTTAAAACAGAAAGGCCCTTCTAGGAGAACCCCCAAGAAACCCTTTGGAAGGCAGAAGGTTGGAGAGCAACCCCACCCGTGGATGCCCCAGGAACCAGGTTACCTGCACCGGGAAAGCCGGGTGTATAAGGGTGAAGTGACGTTGGAACCTGCCGTACACGGCAATGGGAGACTTTGAAGTAGATGCCTCTGGAGAAGACAGTGAAGGAGTCCGGTGGAATCCAAGGGTGGATTCTTGAAGTGAAGAACCTGCCAGCATAGGGGACAGAGTCTATGCCACTCGGAGGTGACCAGGAGGCACGGAAGCACAATGCCCACTGATGTCGAGAGATTTAAAAGAGACGACGGTGACCTTGTCGCTGGAGCTGTGAGGACCAGGTGATGCTGTGAATGACCAGGAGCTGTGCACGAGCTGTCGGTGTCTAGGTGGTCGGTGTCTGGCAGGAGTACCAACAAGCCTTGGTAGCCGCAACTGGCTTTGAGAACAAAAAGAAGCAAACGGTCGGACCAGCAAGGTTCAAGGGCCTCACCAAATGCAGGAGAGTCAGAGCAGGACCCAAGCAAGCAGGGGAGCCCACTGAAGCAAAGGAAGACCCTCGAGAGGACCCAGAGGCCGGAGGCACAGGAGTCACAAGAGGACCTCAAGCAGCTCTCCAAAAGTTGGGGGCCCAGGATGCAGGAGATGCATGGATGACTCTGTTCTTCAGGAAGTGAGGTTCCGGAGGCTGGAGCTTCTTGTAGTCCGAAGATCTCTGGAGTGCAGAGACAACAAGCCTTGGCAACGGCAAGTCGACGCGGTGCACAGGGGTTCGGTCCCAGCAGCCCCGACGAGGGATACTGTCCTCCAAATTGCAGGGGAGACTGGTCAGGCATCTAGGGAGCCACAGCAGCACCGCCTGTGTTGCTGACCCTTCGGATGTCCGTGGGACGTCAGCAGCAGCAGACCGGTCAGCTTCTTTGCAGTGCCTGCAGATGCAGGGGAGTGACTCCTTTACTCCAAGGGAGTTTACTTTGGGTGTCCTCGAGGCTTACAAGATCCTGGAAGAAGCACTGACACAGACGACGACAAAGACTTGCAGAACAGCAAGACCAGGAGCAGCAGGAGTCTTCTTTGGAGTAGTCTCAGTTCCAGGTGAAGTCCAAGTGCCCAGAAGGTTGAAGAGTGATGTGGTTTCAGGCTTGAGTCTCGTCCCACAACGAATCTGAAGAGCCACCCACAGATAAGCTCTTAAGTAACCTAGGGAAAGGGTTGGAACGACTCAGGGGTCCCTCCCAGAGGAGGGGCTGGACAGAGGTGTCCGTTGTCCAGTTTCGCACCAGAGCGGGAACCCAGGGCTCGCTGAACTGGCTCAAACTGGAGTATGCAAGGAGAGCACCAAATGTGCCCCTCAAAACAGTCTGGTGGTGCTGGCAAGTGCCCCAACCCCAGCCCAATACACTAAGTCCTGTCTGCGAGGTGGTCACACCTCCCTGTGACAGGAAGCCTATTGTTAACCTATTGTTCTACCTTCCCCTGCTCGAAATCAGTTCAGCAGCAGGAGAGCAGAATCGTGTCTGTAGTCGTCAGCAGCACTATCTTGCTGTCAGACCCTGAAAGGTTGTCACCAGGAGTACATGGAGGTACCCCAAGTTAGCCCCCAGTACATGGGATCATACTTCCAACACTGGAGTCAGTGTTGGGGTACGATTCCAACATGTTTGATACCAAACATGACCGGTTTTGGTGCAGCCTCTATATAGTTAGACATCTCGTATTGACTGATGTCCACTATATGATTTTAAACGTCTGACCGCATTTACAAAGCCTGGAGAATTGATTCCGGGGTTTGTAGGGGTGTCCTGCTCATGCAGGGGTACCCTCACACTTTTAACCAAGCACCCTGCCCTCAGGACTGAGGAGCCTATCATAGGGGTGGATTATAGGTTTTAAGTGCAGTGACCTCAGATATAATTAAACTTATATCTGGCGTGAGAGGTGCAAGCACCAACTCACACAGGCTGCAATGGCAGATCTGTAGTCCCAGTTTAAATGGACTCCCATGGGTGGCATAATACATGCTGCAGCCCATGGGAGACCCCTGGTGTACCAGTGCCCTAGGCACCTCTGTACCGTATACTAGGGACTTATGAGGGTACACCAGTAACCAATTGTGGATGTACAAAAATACTTACCATGTCAATTTAGGGAGAAAGCACAGTGACTGGGGTCCTAATTAGCAGGATCCCAGTCAGAATAGGTCAAAAACAGACTGACACACAGCAGAAAGTGGGGGTAACCATGCTAGAAGGATCCTACCTTCCTTCAGTGCCCATGTTCCATGACACTGGAGCAGGCTGACAAATGTTCTTGTTTTTCCTACTCCCAGAACCAAAGGTGGAAGTTTCTGCCCCTGTGAGTTTAGGATGAACAACATGCCTCTGGGGGTATGCTACATCAAAGCCTGACTTATGCTTGTTTAAAAATGAATGTTTGTTAAGTGGAACATAGGTCACGATTAGCGTCAGTGCTTGACAAGGGTGAAATTAATGTTGAATTTGCTTCCTGAAAGAAAAATCTGTTTTTAATGTGAACTTGCTGTTTGTCCAACAGAAAAAAAACTGGCTGAATACTCCAAAAAGTGTACTGCGAAGTCAAAACCTTTATCGGTTATAAGATCTCTTGAAGAGAAGTATGTGGCCATTATGAAAAGACTACAGTTTGGTAAGTTGTGTATTGTGTTGCTTCACTTTTCATTGTTTAAACATTTGAGTATTTTAAATGAATTTAGAGTGTGATTTGCATCCAGAAGTTAGGAGCCTTAAACAGCACTTTTTTTGCCCTGTCCTCTGCCATTCATTTTTTAAGAGCTTCTTTTAGAAATTACTTGGGCATGCACGTTTTCTTTTATTGTTTAAGGTTTATATTTTGCTTCGCATCACTGTGCATGGCGGCATCTTTTAGTGTTTTACAGTATTTGTGCTGCAAGGGGGTTGGGAGGAATTTCGGAACCTTTTAATGTAAAATAATTTTAGTCTTCTGACACACCATAGATCTAAGCACATTGTATGTATGACCAAATGAAAATGTATGTGAAAGCTTGGTTTAGTAGTGGCTTTCTTACAGACACTGTCTTATATTAAAAATGTAAGTGTTCAGCGAGCCGCAACCATTAGGCATAGACAGGTCACAAAATTAGATGGGGGACTTTATGTACTAATCACATTATAGCTCAATGATACACCTAGACAGAAGGTGATCTACTTATCCTCAGCACATCTATAAAATGAGATAATGTTACTGGCAAAAGAAGTCACACTGCAGAGTTGGGCATCATACTCTTCTGGTAATGAACGTTTTGTTTGTCTCCATCAAGCCAGATGAGACTGTTGTGCTCCTAATGTCCCAGGAAAATGGATCAAATGTCGCTGTATGTTGTTGTTAAGTTTAGTTATCAAAGGTAGAGGTAGAAAAACGAAGTGAAACTTCCTTAAAGCAGATCCCTCCTCCTGAAACCTGTAGGCAAATATTTAGTGTTGTCTGCTGTTAATATTTCCAAATATGGTCTTAAGTTCTTCATTTAGCTTCCATTCATGAGCTGCTTCTTTTACTTTGCTGATTGCAAACCTGTTCTCTCCCCTTCACCATAGAAAATTAAACATTATCAAATGTGACTCATTGCCCCAACCTCTTAACTTAATTTGAACGGGGGGCAAATCTGTGCTTGATCCTACTTTAATGTGTTAAACAATTTATTTGGTCTTCATGGGTCTGGTGAGAACTAATTTACTGTCTGCTGTTAATGGAAAAAAAACAGAGCCAATCTGATAGAGGCTTCTAGTCGTAGATTCCTTACCTTAGAATTATCCCCAGGCGTCAGACTGGATCCGGAAAAGTTTTGTTGAGCAGTACTTCTATGTGCCGGTAGGTGGCTCCGTTTGGCCCTGCGTAGCGCCGGAAGTGGGGTGCATGGTGCTATATAGGCGCCACCCCAGTGTGCTGACATCACTTCTTTTCTTTCCGCGCCAGTCAGCGCAGATCCGTGAAGAGCTACCCCTTGGTCAATCTTTGACTAACTTTTTTCAATATTTTGCCGAAGTATTTATTTATTTTTTTCCTCCTGGTGTGGCAGGAATGTCATCTAAGAAGGCTGTTTTCAAGCCCTGCAGTGCCCGTCACCGCTGGATGTTGGTTACAGACCCACACCATGTGTCCCTTTGGTGTCTCGAGCGTGACCACGACCTGCTCTTATTGCCTCACCGTGCACCCAAAGGCCTTGAGGGAGCGATCCCTCAAGCTCCCCGCTACTCGATGTGCGATGCCATGACGTTCCAGATCCCAGTTGAGAGGAAGGTCCCGGGAGCGGTCGCAAAGTCTGAGAAGCTCGTCATGCTAAGTCATCGGGCCATACGGTTAAGTATTGCCACAAGAAGACGAAAAAGTCGAATTGTGCTTTGACTTCACCTCGTCCATTGGCCGACAAGACGAGGGAGCATCACTCAAGGCCCAGCCTCGCAGTTGAGCCAGCACCTGGGTCATATCCGCGGCTCACATAGTTTCCAGGAGCCAGAGCGACCTCCCCCCAATTAAGAGAATTATATGCGGCTATGCACCTCATATTTGGGAGGCCCATTCCCTCCCATGCCTTCGAGCCCTGCAGGTTCGGGAGGGGCCCCTATTGGATCGGCGCCGTCGTGCCATGTCAACCTTCCCTGGCGCGGGTCCTGAGGCCAACGCTCCCAGCGCCGCCTTCCCCATTTACATTGCCGACTCCGACACGGACCCGGAGGGACGTCGCCCGACACCGACTCTAGCGCCAACTGGAGCCTTGCCTTCCAGGCCAGAGCCTAAACCCTATTCTTATGGGCTAGGACTCGGGGAGGAATGGCAGGGGTTTATGGATCCTGAAGAATACCATCCATATGATACTAACAAGGACTGGTGTGAGGATTTCGCGAACACCAGTGGACTAGACACTTCTTCAAGTACTTGCATGCTCTCTCCCACCAATGTGGCTATGGAAGAGAGAGCTTCATTCGCAGTGGTGGTGAGGAGGGCATTTGAGGTCCTGGAGCTTAGCTTGCCCGCAGTGGCAGTCGAGACTAATGTCTTGACGAAAGTGCTTCAGCCACGAGTGTCCCCTTCAGAACCGCTTCCCCCTATAGCAATGTTACGTTATGTTAAACTGATTTTATAATGCGCATAGCTACCCAAAAAGGGTTTCCCAGCGCAGACCTGGAGGAACCACAAAAAATAGAAAAGAAGTAAAAATTATTGATTAAACAACCAAGTTTTTACTAATTTACGGAAATTTGAATGAAGTGTTTCTTTACGGATCGCTATGGGAAGAGAGTTCCACAAGAGAGGGCCAAGATAAGAAAAAGAGCGGCCACCCATTCTTGTGAGTTTGACCCTGGGAACCATACATTTTTTCCTGAGTCGTAGAGCGTAACAGGCGAGAAGGCTGATAGAGGCGGACAAGTTTTTGCAGGTATTGAGGAGCAGTACCAGTCTTAATCTTGAACATATAGTCCAGGGCTTTAAACTTAGTCCGATTTTCCACTCTAAGCCAGTGTAAATCACTCAAAGCATTAGAAGTAGAAGACATTCTTGGGATTTTGCAAAGCAGCCTGGCGGCAGAGTTCTGCACCACCTGGAGCTTACGTAGCACATCCCTGTTTGCTCCCAAAAGAAGAATATTCCCATAGTCCAGTCTGGATGTAACGAGTGCCTGGACTACAGTCTTTTGGGTAGCATTAGGGAGCATCCAGATGATTTTCTTCAACCATTTTAAAATGGTGAAGCAGGTGGCTGCAGTTTTTACTGCATGTTGTTTCATGGATAATTTATTATCCATAATAAATCCCAGATTGCGGACTTGAGAGGTGGGCAAGGGTAGAGGCCCCATTTCACTGGGCCAATGTTGGGGGCCCCAGAGGTCTTTATTTTTCCCAAAAATAAGGACCTCCGTTTTTTCACCATTGAGCTTGAGTAGATTGGTTTGCATCCAAGATGCAATGTTACTCAAGCCCACTTGAAGAGTTGAAGGACCTTGCAGCTTTCCCATGGAAAGGGAAAAAATTATTTGGGTGTCATCGGCGAAAGAAAAAAGAGACAACCCAGCCTCTTCTGCAATCACTGCCAAAGGTTGTACATAGACATTGAACAGAAGAGGACTTAAAATTGACCCTTGAGGTACCCCATAAGGAAAAGAGAGAATTTTAGAAGTAGCCCTGGATGAAAAGACTTGAAAGGTCCGTTTAGATAAAAAAGAAGTCAGCCAGCCAAGTGCTGTCCCGGTGATGCCAAGTGACTGCAAGGATTTAATTAGCACGGTATGAGAAACCGTGTCAAATGCGGCACTCAAATCTAACAATATGAGGGCCACTGTGTTACCTGTGTCTAAACGTTGTCGCAACATTTCGGTAACACCAAGAAGAGTTGTCTCAGTCGAAAAGCCCGCTCTGAAACCGGACTGAGAGGAGTGTAAAAAGTTTGAAGATTCAATAAACTTGGATAGTTGTAGATTTACATGTTTTTCCAAGATTTTGGAAAAAATAGGAAGTAAGGAAATTGGCCTAAAATTAGATGACTGATCAGGATCAGCATTTGCCTTTTTCAACAGTGGGAGGACCATAGCATGTTTCCAATCGGACGGGACCATGGCCTCTTGAAGTGAGGCGTTAAGTAGTTCCATAACAATTTCCAATGATGGCTGCTCGATTTGTAGAAGTACAGGAGCAGGAAGAAGGTCCTGCTTAGGACCTGGTCCAAGCCCAGCACGGGCTCCTGTGAACAGGACAATTGCCCACTGCCACCGCCCTGCTCCAGGCGACCCCAAATTCCTCACAAAATACCCCACACCGGAGAGCTTGGTGGTCGAGCCTCCACTTTCCACGTAAATACTGGCGCGTTTCCAACCACACCACCGAGTTGGGAATCCAAGAGGCTTGACAACTTAGGCAAGAAAGTTCTGTGGGATTCAGTGGCGCAGATACTGCCAACATTGCCGGGTAAGGCCCGGGCCGTCCTCTCCCAGCGTGTTGCAGACGGGACGAATGCAGCGAAGTTCAGCACTTAATGTGGGCTTGTAGGAGGCTGGCTTAGTATATGGTGCACACTTATTTAAGTGAAGTACCTTGCACTCATCCAGGCAACCCTTATGGTGATTTTAGTGGTCTTAGACAACCATAGAAAGCTCTCTAAGTGTTCGCTGTGGAGAGCAGCCTTCAGGCTTAGTCCAGAAGGAGTGTTAATCAGCTTGTTTTACCAGAACTAATCATTTAGTGTAGGTTAAATGAAAAATAACCACACTGTATATTTACTATACACACTCACTAACACATTGATATATCTTCTACCCGGAGATATCAACACAATACAGACAACACTTCAATTGTAAACAGGTAAGTAAGCACAAACTCACAGCAATCTCCTGGGGGAGATCAAACCATATACTAAAGAAGTGGAATGCGAACTGCGACCAAAGTTGGGACTTGGACCAGGAGACTCAGAAGAGATGGGGACACAAGGAACCACCCGAAGTAAGTACCCAGGAACCCCACGGGCACTGTCTGCAGATTAGAAACACAGCCGCATACTCGATGCAAGTCAAAGGGAAATTTGCGGTTGCAGTTTCAAGAAGGACTCTTCCCAGTGGACCCTGAAGAAAATCCATGGAAGACAGAAGGTTGGAGAGTCTCCCCACCCATGGATACCCCAGGAACCAGGATACCTACACCAGGGAAGCTGGGTGCATAGGTGCGAAGTGACGTTGGAAACCACCATAGACCACAATGGAGGACTTCAGGAAAGATGCCACTGGTGAAGAAGGTGAAAGAGTCCAGTGGAATCCAAGGGCGGATTCTTGAAGTGAAAAACCTGCTAGCAGAGGAGACAGAGTCTATGCCACTTGGAGGGGAAACATCATTTACCCCGTATGCGAAACAACGCATGCCATTACAACGCAGTCATTACAACGACTGCGTTGTTACATCGCATGGCATTACAACACAAGCCGTTACAACGACTTGCTGTAGGGGGCAGAAGGTGTTGGATTTTTAATTCAACACCTTCCCTACTGTTACACAGACTGAGTTGGAATAGTAAATTATACTATTCCAACATCCAGCGCCCCCCTACAGCAAGTTGTTGTAATGACCGTGTTGTAATGGCATGCGTTCTAAACGCATGCGTTATAACATAGCCTATTCCACTCAGAAAGGCATGGAAGAGCAATGACCACCGTTGACGGAAGATGCAGGAATGATGACTGTGACCTTGGTGCTGCAGCTGTGAGGACCAGGCCATGCTGTGGAAGACCAGGAGCCATTCACGAGCTTGTCTCACGCCGGAAGTCGAGAACCAAGGGGTCGGTGTCCGGCGGGAGCACCAACAAGCCTTGGCAGCAGCAACAGACGTGGTAAATGAAAAAGGAGCAATATTGGCACCAGCAAGGTCCAAGGGATTCACCAATTGCAGGAGAGTCAGTTCAGGCCCGAGCAAGCAGGGGAGCTCACTGAAGCCAAAGAAGACCTTCAAGAGAACCTACAGGCCGAAGGCACAGGAGTTGCAAGAGGACCTAGAGCAGCTCACCAAAGATGCAGGCCCACGGAGCAGAGGATGCGGTGAGGATGAAGATCTTGGCAGGAAGAGATGCTTGAGGCTGGAGCTTCTTGTAGCCCAAAGATCTCTGGATTACAGAGCCAACAAGCCTTGGCAACGGCAAGTTGACATGGTGCACAAGGGTTCTGTTCCAGTGGTTCTGACGAGGGATACTTGCCTCAAACTTGCTGAGGAAGACAGTTCAGGCTTCGAGGGAGTTGTAGAACCACCACCTGTGTTGCTGAGCCTTTAGTAGTCCATGGGGCGTCAGGAGCAGCAGACCGGTCAGCTTCATTGCGCAGCCTGCAGATGCAGGGGAGTGACTCCTTCACTCCAAGGGAGATTCCTTTGGGGTGACTTTGATTCCCACAGGCCTGGAGAGGAACCTTGATGAAGCACAGGCACAGAGGACGAAGAAGACTTGCAGAACAGCAAGACCAGGAGCAGCAAGAGTCTTCCTTGGTGCAGTCTCGGTTCCAGACGAAGTCCAGTGAAGTCCAAGGTGCCCAGATGGTCGAAATTGAAGTGGTTTCAGGTTTGAATCTTGTCCCACAACGAATCTGAAGAGCCACTTAAATACCCTAGGGAAAGGGTTGGAACGATTAAAGGGCCCCTCCCAGAGGAGGGGCTGGACAGAGGCGAGGATACTCCCATGTCCTTTGTCCAGTTTCGCACCAGAGCAGGGATCCAAGGGCTCCCTGAACTGGCTCAAACTGGAGAATGCAAAGAGGGCCCTTCAAAGCAGTCTGGTGGCGCTGGCAAGCGTCCCTACCCCAGCCCATTACAATAAATCCTGTCTGGCAGGTGGTCACTTCTCCCTGTGACAGGAAACCTATTGTTCTACCTTCCCCGGCTCGAGCTCAGCTCAGCAGCAGGAGGGCAGAATTGTGTTTTGGGTCGGCAGCAGCACTAGCTTGCTGGCAGACCCTGGAAGGCTGTTACCGGGATTACTGGGGGCTTCCCGGAGGAGACCACCAGTGCATGGAATCATACCTCCAAAACCGGTAAATGGTGTTGGGGTATGGTTCCAACATGTTTGATACCAAACGTGCCCAGGTTCGGCACAGCCAATATATAGTTGGCCATTGCGTAATGACGCATGGCCACTATATGTATGAAAATGGCTGACTGCACTTACAAAGCCTGGAGAATCGACTCAGGGGTTTGTAGGGGTGCCCTGCTCATGCAAGGCACACACACACTTATAACCTAGCACCCTGCCTTCAGGATTGAAAGGCCTGCCTTAGGGGTGACTTATAGGTTTTAAGTGCAGTGACCTCAGATATAAGTAAACGTATATCTGTTGTAAGTGGTGCTAGCACCAACTCACACAGGCTGCAATGGCAGCCCTGTAGTCACAGTTTGAGTGGTCTCTCATGGGTGGCATAATACATGCTGCAGCCCATGGGAGACCCCCTGTGTACCTTTCCCCTGGGTATCTAAGTACCATATACTAGGGACTTATATGGGTACACCAGTAGCCAATTGGGAAGGTACCAAAGTACTTACAACTGTCAAATTTTGGGAGAAAGCACAACAACTGGGGTCCCGGTTTGCATGATCACAGTCAGACTGGTCCTAAAACACAATAACACCAGCAAAAAGCGGGGGTAACCATGAAAGCAGATCCTACTTTCCTACAGGGCTGGACACCACCGACTCACTTGCAAGAGGGGTTTTGACGACAGTGGCCCTACAGCACCACGCCTGGTTGAGGACTTTTGGCTTTTCTGGGGCTGTCCAAACATCACTTAAGGACGTGCTCTTTGATGGCTCCCATCTCTTCGTAGACGAGGCGGATTCTGCGCTGGAGCGCTTTAAGGACAGCAGAGTGATACCCAGGTCCTTGGGTCTTTCCATCGCCTCTCGTCACCCCCAATTTGCCTTTCGCTCTTTTTGTGGCCACTGAAGTGGCTTCCAGCTGCATCTTTACCTACCCAGCCACTGTAGCATGCAAGCTTCCCAGTCTCTGCGTGGCTAGGACGCAGTACCCACAGACCCCGTGTTTCGGGCAGCCAGAGGTTGGGCCAGTCCCTTACACTCCGTGTGGGGCATGATCCGACATCATCTCCTCCACTTGCAGTGTATAATATCGGATGAGTAGGTTTTGACGATCGTCTAAAGGGGATGCCCCCTCTTCTTCAAGACTACTGTAGGAGGCTGGCTCAGTATATGGTTTACACCTATTGGTGATACACCCTGCACTAAGTCCAGGCAACCCTTAGTTATAGTGTAAGAGGTCCCTGATAACCAAAGCTTTCAAGGGGTAGCTATGGAGAGCAGCTAAAGCTTATCCAGCAGGGTGTACAGTGGGTGCATTTAGCACACAAGTCAATCAGTAAGAGTCACACAGAAAAGGACCACACCAGTGTTAGAAAAATAGATACTATTTATTACTACACCAGTTACTAAACTACTTTGGTAGATCTCCTACCCAGAGATATGCTTACACACCAAATACATCAGAAAAACAGATAAGTAACCACATAAAAATTCATGGGCCCCTATGGGGGTCCAAGCAATATACTAAGTAAGTGGGATGTGAAAGGGGTAACTAACAAAGACTACCACCCAAGGATCTGTAGGCTAGGGGAAGCACGGAACCACCAAAGGTAAGTAGCTAGGAGTTCCTAGGCACCCAGGTGCAGAGGTGATACCCCGGGTCAGTATCCATAGAATAACATGGGGAAGTCGTGGTTAGGATTTTCAGGATTCAGGACCTTTCCCAGAGGACCCTGAGGAAACCCTTTGGAACAAGAGAGGTTGGAGAGCCACCCCACCCGTGGATACCCAGAGAAGCAAGATACCTACACCAGTGAGCCCGGGTGCATAGGTGTGAAGTGATGTTGGAATCGCCCGTTGAAGTCAGTGGGGATCTTCGGATGTCCAGCTGCTACGGTGACCCATGGACTAGGTCAGTGGATCCTAGGCATGGATTCCAGATGAGGAACACCTGAGGAGAGACGAGGCAGAGTCCAAATCACCCGGAGGTGTGCAGGAGCACAATGCACACACTTCTCATGGGTACTTCACGGTAGAAGGGAGTTCTTGGAGTTGCAGCTGTGGCGACCAGGCGAGTATTTAGGAGCACAGGAGCTGTCCATGAGCTGTCCGATGACGGTCAAAGAATTGCAAGAGGGTCAGTGGCCAGCAGGACCACCAACAAGCCTTTGGAAATATAGAAGGCGCTTTGCAGAAAGAGTTGCATAGAGGAGTACCAGCAAGGTCCAGTGAACTCATCCACCACAGGTAAGCTAGGGCTGGCCCTCAGCAAGCAGGAGAGCCAGCAGGACTGGATGAAAGACTCCAGAGGGACCCTCTGACAGCAGGCACAGGTAGTCACAGGGAGGCCGCAGCAACAACACTAAGATGGAGGCCCATGTCGCAGGAGATGCAGTGAGGATGTCGCTTTTGCAGCAGGGTGATGCTTGAGGCTGGGGCTTCTTGGAGCTCGAAGATCGAAGATCTTCGGACTGGAGAGTCAACAAGCCTTGGCAATGGCTGACGAGGTGCACAGGGGCCTGATTCCAGCAGCTTCACGAGGGATTGTAGTTTTCCAAATTGCACAGAAGACAGGTTAGGCCTCGGGAGAACTACCAAACCACCACTTGTGTTGCAGAGCTTTGAGGAGTACTTGGGACAGCAGGATCCACAGACTGGTTGTCGACGTTTAGGTGCCTGCGGCTGCAGGGGAGTGACTTCCTCACTCCAAGGTTGATTCCTTATAGCTGTCTTTAATGTACACATAGTCCTTGTGACTCTGGAGGATGCACAGCCATGGATGTTGCAGAATGGTGGCAAAGCAGGAAGACAAAGCTGCAGTAGGAGCCTTCCTACCAGAAGCAGTCTTGTCTTGAGTCCGACCCAGCTCAACAGCAGAGTCCAGTGTCCGGCAGCAGAAGAGTCTTATGGAGGATCCTGAAGACGATTCTTGCAGCAGAATCCTTGGTTCAGAAGAATCTAGGGTCCCACCCTCAGGGGAGCCCTTAAGTAACCCAGAAAGGGGGTTGGACAGCTTTTGCGGTGACCCACCTATTGGGGGGGGACGGGGGGACTGGGTTGCTACTCTGGTGGACTGACCAGTCAAATGCTCCCAGGGGCCTCTGCTTATCTTGCTTTCAAGATAGCAGAATCAAGCTGCCACCTGGTAGAGCTATGGACAGCTCCCTGGGGGACCTGCTGGACAGGGTGATGGTCACGCCCTTGTCCTTTGTGTGGTTTCACGCCAGAGCGGGAGCCAAGGGCTCCTTCACTGGAGTATAACGGTTTATGGAAGCGGGGCACCAAATGTGCCCTTCAGAGCAGTCTAGTGGCTCTCGGAAGCACCCCCACCCTAGCCCAGAGACACCCAATTCTAAAGGAGAGGTGGTTATACCTCTCTTCTACTGGAAATCCTTTGTTCTGCTTTCCCCTGCCCGAGTTAGGCTCACCAGCAGGAGGGCAGAACAGTGTCTGGGGTCAGCAGCAGCACTGGCTTGCATGCAGACCCTGCAAGGTTACACAGGTAGACATGGGGGGGGTTCTCTCCCAGTACATAGCATCATGCAACTAACACTGGAATCGGTGTAGTTTAATGATTCCAACATGTTTGATACCAAATATGACCAGGCTCGGTGAAGCTATTATGTAGTTGGGCATTTCAAGTTTGCTAGCGTCCTCTACATACCTACAAATGTTTTCCCCACGCTTACAAAGCCCAGAGAATGGAGTCCAGGGTTTGTAGGGGTGCCTCTGCTCATGCAGATGCACCCTCACACTTAGAACCATGCACCCTGCCCTTGGGCTGCGGGGCCTACCTTAGGGGTGACTTATAGGTTTTAAGTGCAGTGCACATCAACCTGTTGGAGCTTCAGGCGGTCCAGCAGGCATTGAAAGCCTTTCTACCCTCCATCAAGGGAAGGCTAATGCAGGTGTTCACGGACAACACCACTGCTTTGTGGTACTGGAACACACAGTGTTGGCTGGGGCCATGGACCCTTTGCCAAGAGGCCCTGCATCTCTGGACATGGCGGGAACAGCAGGGCATATCCCTGGTGGTTCAACATCTGGCGGGCTCTCTGAACACCAGAATAGACGAACTCAGCCGAACCTGTCAATGCTCCGCCTTCTTGCGTGAAGATTGAGCGGCAGCAGTTGACAGCTTTTGACCATCTTCACGAAGTCTCTAATGGTATCTTGGCAGCCAGGCATCCCTCACCAACATAGTTTACGCCTGCCGTTGGGGAAAATTTGTGGCATGGGTTACAGAAAGACAGATTGATCCCCTTTCTGCTCCTCTTTGTCAGGCTCTCCTTTCCATCCTTTCCCTTGCCCAGTAGAACTCTGCTGTGGGCACTCTTATGGGCCATCTCTCTGCTATTTCAGCTTTTCTGCGGTTGCCTGACCTGCCATTCCTCTTCAAATCCCCTTTTTACATAGGTTTCTGAAAGATTTACAACACTTGATTTCACCTTCTCCTTTCATTATGCCCCAATGGGACCTCAGTCTTGTCTTCACTTTCCTCATGTGCAGTCCCTTTGAGACCCTTCACCCAGGCTCCTTACCACCAAGACGGCCTCTCTCATGGCTAAAACATATGCCTGGAGGGACCATAAGTTTCAGGCATTGTCATCCAATCCTCCTTATTTGAACATCTACCCAGACAAGCTGGTGTTTCGTACGAGAGCTTCCTTTCTCCAGAAACTCTATTTTTATTGGCTGCTATCAATGCATTGGTCCTTTAATCCAACTTATGTATACAAATTGATACTTTTCGCTTTGCTTCTTTTTGTTGAAGATGTGATGCTCTGAGTGGCGTGTTGCTGATAATATTTAAATTTTATGATAATGGAGTAAACAAAGATCATTTATTGAGTACCTTACAATATTTATCACTCGGGTCAGGCTTGTAATCAGTTCTCGACTTCTTCCACTCTCTCAATTTCCAGTATGTACTGAGTGACCAAGCGTTCAGGCTGTTTCGGGTTTGACCCACTGAAGCGGCAGGGTGGGACCCCAGTGCATTTATTTATATTGGGTCACAGTCGGTGGGTTGTGACATATTATTTATACAATATAAAGAAGAGTTTGAAATACTTGCCTCGTGCATGCTGGCAGTATTTAAAATGGCAATGCTTAAGAGCTGGACTCAAATAGTGGAAGGATCACAGTTAAGGAATCTCAAAAAATGCCCTTCTGGAGCTATGGAAAAATGAGATTTGGCCGTGTCTGAGGTATGATCTGTAATCCCCCTGAGCTGGTAGTATCTTAATTACCCATAAGGGTTCGAGTTTTATTAATAATTCGTCAGTTAATGAATTGCTGTTTTTTTTTTTTAACTTAATGTCCACAGATTGGGTAAGGAGGAGAAAAATATAAAAAAATATAAGTGGTTTCGCAGGGAAAAGGTTGAACCTATTTCCTGTATTTTTATTGACAAACCCCTGAATGTATTGAATGCTGATGGAAGCTGATTACCTATATGTACTCCTAACAGTGTTGCCTCAATGTGATTTTCCCTTCTGTGTAGATACTTTTGAAATGGTTTCTGAAGATGACGATGGGAAATTGGCTTTTAAAATAAATTACCACTACATGTCTCAGGTGAAAAATGCAAGTGATGCAAACAGTGCTGCCAGAGCCAGGCGGCTAGCCCAAGAAGCCGTAACACTTTCCACATCACTACCCTTGTCATCTTCATCCAGTGTGTTTGTGCGTTGTGATGAAGAGCGACTTGACATCATGAAGGTAAGGGAAAAAGCACAATGTTCAGATGAACCATCTGCTCGTCTTAGAGCCAAAAAGAAAACTTTTTAGTTAGTGCAGGCTGTTTTCTACAATACTGTAGCAGCCAGTTTATTGTTTTTTTTCAGCCGAGCAAGGTAGCCCAGTTATGTGGAAGTGTTGTGTTCCCATTTTCAGAAGCTTTTAGATACTAGTTGTTATGTAACTCTTAACTGTTATGTTACTCCTATCTGTGACCATTCTATAGAGGGTTGCCAGTTTCTAACAGATGTGTTTGTAGTAATTCCTAATCTTTGAATTTTCCCTAGGTATCAGTTTATATTTGGAAGATTTTTCACCAATGTTCCTAGCCCACACCAGTTGCTGCTTAAAAGGTTGTGACTGATGTCACAATCGTAGGAAATTACATAAATGTGGCACCTGTCCTGCTGTCATCAGTTCAACTTTTTTCTGTGCACCACAAGAGACATAATATGGATCTTCTGAAATTTTCCTTTTTTGTTTTTTTGCATATTTCACACACGGCAGTGACTGGATTTTTCCAGTCAGAATCATGTGGTCTCTGATATCTTCTTTGATTATACCGAGTAGATCCTGTAAAATGTCCAAAGTCTAGGAAGGAGCTTCATGCAGTTTCTGATGTCCAGACCATGACACACAGGCCTGTGATATGTCTGCCAAGATGCAAGCCAAACCCTCATGGAGGTAGCTCATTTGTTTTTGGCATTACACCAACAAGAAACTTTTGACCAGGCTAAGAAGAGCTTTCAACCTTCACCCGGAGTATAAGAAACATAGTAACCACAGACATTTCTTTTCCTATTTGCATTAGAAATCAGACTGTGATCATTTAGGGTGGTGCACCCCTGGAAACCACATGGAAGTGCTATGTTTTCCCTTAACACCCATTCTTGCCCTTAAAATCCTTAAAGTAAAGTAAGTGGTTAGATTAGCTCTCACAGCTTATAGCATGTTGCATGCCGAAGCCTTCTGTGATGCCATCCTTCAAAATTAACAAATTTCCCTGACCTCCGACACACCCATTGGAATGGCAACGGTCATAAATGCACCACACATGATCACAGAGGATTCACCATGAGTCTTGATCCTGTCGGTTCTTCAACTTAGGTGGCTTAAGAAACAATAACTGTGAGGCTCTGATTTCTTCACCAGCTGTCACCGGGATGGTGCTATGCAAGGACTATGGTTCCAGGTTTAGTTTAGTCAGTTTCTCGATGCTCTCCTATGCCTGCATTTTTCTGAAAACACCGATACTCCCTGTACTAGGGCTGGATTGGTTGGAGCCTCCTGATCATGTCTTGGGCTCTGCTTCAGCTTCAGTGCCAAATTCCACTTCATCACCAAAATCCATTCCTTTGAGATCGACTCCACCAGCACCAGAGGAGGACTCAGTGTCAATAGTCCTGTCCAACTCTGAGCCAAACTCTTCTCGCCCTCGACCAAGGACCTTATACTCTAGTATTGCTCTTTTTAGGAACACCTGCCAGTTGGTGCAACATCCATGCAAGATGCAGACCCCTTAAATAAAACCAAAAGCAAAACTATTCTAGGCGCTGCATTGCCAAGCTAAAGGCTCTGTCTCCCTGCTTTGGTACATGATCATCTGAACAGCAAACAAGCAGGACAGTTTTCACTTGTAAGGAGTCAGCACTCTTAAGATGTTGCAAGTTGGAAGTAACCCAATTCGGGGCTCATATACTGGAACTGAACCTTGTGATTGAGGTGCTCCTTAAGCCCTGTAATTCCAAAAGATGAATCACCTGGGTACCCTCTGTTCAGAATGTTAGGAGTCTTCCCATCCTCAAGAGATGGATTAGGGTATGTGAAGTCTCACTAGAGAGTTCTTCAGCTAAAATAACTAATAAAATCTGTCTCAAGCAATTTCTCTGTCTCCTACTGTACTGCTGTTTCAACAGGATCAAGAGTCCACTTTAGAGGGAAAGGAACGGTTGAATCTGGCCTCGCTTATCTGATATAGACTTCCAACTGCAGATTCCGTACTTTAAAATATTCCTCATGCATCAGACTGGATCCGGAAAGTGTTTCCTTTGTGCACAGTTGGTGACATAGATCGGCTCCACGTGGCAGCAGCATAGTCTGCACTGGAAGTGACGCGTGCAGTGCCTATATAGGCGCCACTCCAGTGTGCTGATCTCAGTTACTCCTTTTCCATGCCATCAGCACGGATCCGGATCGAACTCTCCCCATCACAAATCACACCAGCCCTGGATAATGAGATTCCCGGGGCCTCTAAAAGGCTCGGCGAGGAGAGCCACATGGTCCCTCCCCAAAATACAGAGTTCAGTCGATTCCTCCCACCCCCTAGCCCAACCAGGGCACTGGCCCACCCTGTGGCGGATAACTTTTCAAAAGGGCGGAACCCCACACATTTTTTTTCTCAGCCCTGCGGATCTACGGTACAAAATTTAGAGAAAAAACTGTTTTGGGCCACGTGGGTCCCTCTGAGACCACCCCCATCAGGCCTAGGGTGGCAGGGTGTCCCAACCCTGTTCCTCTATATGTTTTTACTGTTGTTTCTCAGGATGGGACTGAGTCCCTGAGTCCTAAAATGGCTTCCCCCACTTCTTGGCAGATGTGATGGTAGCTAATCAGATGTTGAGATCTGTCAGCTCTGTGGCATTAAATATACAATTTTTTCGAACCTCAAAAACTAGCGAAAGGATTTGCACCAAATAACAGAAAGCTTGCTTTCAGGACCAAGAGCTAGCTTTTTGCCAAACTTGGTGTAATTCCTTTCAGCTGTTTTTCCGGTATCTCTATTAAATTTTCCTATGTAAAATTGCATAGGTAAAACGTGTTTTGGGTCCCCTTCTTTTTCTCAGCCCATGCTTGACAGATCAAACCAAACCTTTCTAGGAAGGAGCTGAGGTGGATGAGCTTTTTGGGGGTAAATTTAACTAGAATTACCCAGTTGTGACTGCATAGATAGATAGATAGATAGATAGATAGATAGATAGATAGATATTCAGTGATGCCATTTAACATATCATTATTAATGAAATATGTGAAGATATAAGCAGTGCATGGAGGAGGCGCAAGTTATAGTTAACTGGTGAAATCCATTGTTTTTGGGGTTTTTAAACATTCGTTTTTATCTTATTTCAACACCCAACTATAACGTCACTTTAACTTTTGGTTTTTCACTGAAATATTATATATATCACACAAAGCAATTTGAACATACTGTTGTAGCCCATTTCCTTTCTCAAGCTCTTGGTATCTGAAAGAGACACGTTAGTGACAGATTCCTTACCTTAGAATATCCCCAGGCGTCAGGCTGGATCCAGAAAGTTTTTGCGTCGCAGTACCCTTGCGCGTCGGGAGGCGGCGTCGTGCGGCTCGGCGTCCGTCGTCGGGACCGCCGGGATGACGTCGTGGGCAGTACTTAGACGCCGCCCCTGCGCGCTGACGTTAGTTCTTCTTTTTTCCGCGCCAGTAAGCGCAGATCCGGGAAGACCAGTGCCCTAGTCATTTTTTTACTAACTTTTTGGTGATTTTTCACTGTTTTCTTCGAGTCATCTCGGCCCACAGTGTCGGTAGGGATGCCTGGCTTCAAGCCATGCGACGCCTGTGGTCGAATTATGTCGATCACAGACCCGCACTTAGAGTGTCTCTACTGTCTCGGCCGCGACCACGACACGAAGTCGTGCTCCGACTGCCGGGCCTTGCACCCGAAGGCTTTGCGAGAGCGGTCTCGAAAGCTCCTCGAGGTCCGGCAGTCGGCTCCGCGCCGCACCAAGCCCCGGTCATGCGAGAGGTCGAGGGGCCGGTCGCGGAGTCCTCGCCAGTCATCGGAGTCCAAGTCTTCGCACTCCTCGGGTAAGTCGAAGCAGAAGAAGTCTAAGAAGCACCATCGCTCTAAGACTTGGTCTCGCGACTCGGCTGAGGCCCCTGTCGGCACCGTCCCCGCGGCTCCGGATGTGCCTGTGGCGCCGCCCCCGCATTACCCGTCCTTCCCGGGTTCGGGGGCGACTCCGGCCGAGATACAGGAATTCCTGTCGGCCATGGCCCGCCTCTTCGGGCCTCAAGGCCCCTCCGGTGTGCCTTCGGGCCCCGCGGGCCCTAATGGGGTTGCCCCGGCGCCGCCGACGACTCCGGTCCCGGCGCCGCCTCTCCCACCAGCCTCGCTCCCGGCCCCGGCTTCGGCCCCGGCCTCGATCCCGGCTCCGGTAGTACCGCAACCCCCATCGACGCTGGTTGACCTAACCACTCCTCCGCCGACGCCAATGTCCCCGGTGCCGGTCCTGACACCGCCCGGGGCTCCGGGCGGCGCCGTTCCCCGGTTCTCTCCGGATCCGGACTCGGCGTCGGACCGACGTCGCCCGGCTTTGGCGCCGATGAGACCTTGGGTCCCGGACGTCCCTCCTCCTCCTTATTTTCAACCGGAGGAGGACCAGGAGAGCTGGGAGGGGTCGGATGACCCTCTCAAACAGCAGTGTGACTATGATCAGGACTGGGCAGAGGAACTTGGGGATGCCAGTGGTCTGGACACTTCCCCTGACACTGGCATGCTGTCTCCTCCTTCCGTGGCTACGGAGGAGGGAGCAAATTTCGCAACGGTGTTGCGTAGAGCAGCTGGTGCCTTACACCTCCAATTGCCTACAGTGGCTGTCAGGACTAACCTCCTGACGGAAGTGCTTCAGCCGGCAGCTACCTCCTCGGAGCCATTGCTGCCGTTTCTGACGTTCTTTTGGGCACCTGGTCCAAGCCCGCCACAGGGGCTCCTGTGGATAGGAACGTGGCCCAACGCCATCGCCCTGCTCCGGGCGACCCCTTGTTTCTCTCTCAACATCCCACCCCCGAGAGCTTGGTTGTCCAAGCCTCTGCCTCCCAAACCACCTTCCCTACCGCCCCTCCGGATAGGGAATCCAAACGCCTGGATCAATTTGGGAAGAAGGCCTTTTCTTCCTCCAGTGCTGGCTTGCGGTCCGTCAACACCGCTTGCCTTTTGGGCCGATACTCCCACTCTGTGGGATTCGGTGGCGCTCGTTTTGCCCCAGTGTCCTGAGGAGGTCCAGACACTGCTTTCCCGCGCCATTGTGGAAGGAAGGGATGCGGCAAAGTACACCATCCGTTGTGGCCTTGATACCGCTGACTCGCTGGGCAGATCGCTTGCAACGACAGTGGCGCTGCGTCGCCACGCCTGGCTGAGGACAACTGGTTTCTCGGGTGATGTCCAAAACACACTCATGGACATGCCCTTTGATGGAGTCGGTCTTTTTGGTACCAAAGCAGACCATGCGCTGGAGCGTTTTAAGGACTCACGGGCTACTGCCAAGTCCCTGGGCCTTTCTGCTGTGCGCCCTCCGCTAACCTCTGCTTTTCGCCCCTTTCGTGTCCACGGAAGGGGCGCCCAGTCACGTCCTCTGCCCAGCCACGGGCCCGCGCAGCAAGCGTCTTCGCGTGGCCGAGGACGTGGCTCCCGCCGTGGCGGTTCAGGCAACCAGCGTGCGGGTCAGGCCACCAACCCCGCCCCGTCCGCGGCCTCCAAGCCCTCCTAGTCCTTCCTTTCAGGTGCACAGCACGCCAGTAGGGGGCAGGGTCCGCCATCACCTTCACCACTGGCGTGCCATCACCTCGGACAGGTGGGTTTTGGACATTGTCCGAAGGGGCTACTCCCTCCCCTTCGAGACCACCCCCAGCCATGCCACCTCAATTCCACCGCATGTCAGGGGATCACTTGGTGCTTCTGCAGAAGGAAGTCACGGCCCTCTTGGCCAAGAGGGCCATCGAGCATGTTCCGACCCCAGAAGTAGGACGTGGTTGCTACTCCCACTACTTTCTGGTGCCCAAGAAGGACAAGGAGGACATGCGTCCTATCTTGGACCTCCGGAACGTCAATCGCTTCCTCCGGAAGGAGAAGTTCAAGATGCTCACCCTAGCTCAGGTCTTGACTGCCCTCGACCCTGGAGACTGGTTGGTAGCGTTGGACTTACAGGACGCTTATTTCCACATCCCCGTCCTGCCGGCCCACCGGCGTTACCTGCGGTTCACGGTAGGCCTCGAGCATTTTCAGTTTACCATGCTCCCCTTTGGCCTTACAAGTGCCCCTCAGGTGTTCACGAAAGTGATGGCGGTGGTCGCAGCTCATCTGCGCCGGGCAGGGGTTCCAGTCTTCCCCAACCTCGACGACTGGCTGCTGAAGGCGGGCTCGTCCCAGGCAGTCTCCCACCTCCAGACTACGGCCGAACTCCTGCACTCGCTGGGGTTCTCCATCAATGTGCCGAAGTCGCATCTGATTCCTTCTCCACAGCTCCTTTTCATCGGGGCAGTTCTGGACACGACGCAGTTTCGGGCCTATCCTCCCGAACGGCGAGGCCGGGATATTCAGGCTATGATTCCGATCTTTCAGCCTCTATCCTGGGTTTCGGTACGGATGACCCTGAGGCTGCTGGGCCTCATGGCCTCCTGCTGGTCGATCATGCCAGATGGCATATGCGGGCTCTGCAGTGGGACCTGAAGTTCCAGTGGGCGCAGCACCAGGGCAACCTGTCCGATCACGTCCAGATCTCGGAGGGGACTGCAAAACAGTTGCAGTGGTGGCTCTCGAACCGGCAATGGGTCATGGGCAGATCCCTCTCCCTTCCCCAGCCAGAGCACACAGTTGTGACGGACGCGTCCCTTCTGGGATGGGGCGGTCATTTGGGAGAGGCGGAGATCAGAGGCCTCTGGTCTCCGGCGGAGTCCCGGCTCCATATCAACCTTCTGGAGCTCCGGGCGATCCGACTTGCACTCAAGGCATTCCTTCCCTCTGTCAAAGGGACGGTTGTGCAGGTGTTCACAGACAACACCACCGCCATGTGGTACTGCAACAAACAGGGCGGGGTGGGGTCGTGGACCCTATGTCAGGAGGCACTGCGCCTCTGGACATGGCTGGAACATCAGGGCATATTCCTGATGGTTCAACACCTGGCAGGTTCCCTGAACGCCAGGGCGGACGAACTCAGCCGCAGGTGCATGATGGATCACGAATGGCGTCTTCACTCGGAGGTGGCGCAAGGTCTCTTTCAGCAGTGGGGAGAGCCTTGGTTAGATCTGTTCGCCACCGAAGAGAACGCGCAATGTCAGCAGTTCTGCGCGTTGGAATTTCCAAGGCGGCACTCGCTCGGCGGCGCTTTTCGTCGCGAGTGGAGTTGCGGTCTGTTGTACGCCTTTCCGCCTATACCACTTCTACCCAGAGTGTTGAAGAAGATTCGGCGCGACCGGGCCCAAGTCATCCTTGTGGCTCCGGACTGGGCTCGAAGAGTTTGGTATCCCGAGCTACTCAGTATGAGCGTCGATCCCCGATCCGTCTGCCTCTTCGGGATGATCTTCTGTCGCAGCAGCAGGGGACGGTCCTCCACCCGAACCTGTCCAGTCTCCACCTGCTTGCGTGGAGATTGAGCGGCAGCAGTTGATTCCTTTCGACTTGCCTCCCGAAGTTTGTGATGTGATTCTGGCAGCCAGGCGTCCCTCCACTAAGGTGGTATACGCCTGCAGGTGGCACAAGTTTGTGGGATGGTGCACAGCAAAGGCTGTGAATCACCTCTCTGCCCCTCTTTCTGAGGTTCTTCTGTTCCTTCTTTCTCTGGCCCAACAGGGTTCTACCCTGGGTACCATCAAGGGCTATCTTTGTGCTATCTCGGCCTTCCTCAGGCTTCCTGATCAGCCCTCCCTTTTCAAGTCCCCTGTTGTTAACAGGTTCCTAAAAGGCATTACACACCTCTTCCCTCCTGTTCCGTTTGTGATGCCTCAGTGGGACTTGAACTTGGTTCTTACCTTTCTCACGTGCGCTCCCTTTGAGCCTCTACATAACTGTCCTCTTCGTCTTCTGACGACAGCCTTTCTGGTGGCCATCACCTCCGCTCGGCGGGTGAGTGAGCTCCAGGCTCTATCATGCAAACCTCCCTTTCTGTCTGTCCATCCAGACAAGGTTGTTCTTCGGACGCGTCCGTCCTTCTTGCCAAAGGTGGTTACTGCCTTCCACATTGGGCAGACCATCACTTTTCCCACCTTCTTTCCGCCTCCGCATCCTTCCAGAGAGGAAGAGAGGCTCCACCGTCTGGACCCAAAACGTGCGCTTTCCTTTTATATCAACCGCACACAACACTTCCGGGTGGATGACCAGCTCTTTGTTGGCTACGTGGGCGCCAAAAAGGTCGGGCGGTGCACAAGAGAACCATCTCCCGCTGGGTAACCTTGTGTATCAAAGCCTGCTATTCTTTGGCTAAGAAGGAGCCTCCTGTTGGGCTGCGTGCCCATTCCACCAGGGCAACGGCTGCTACCACGGCCTTAGGCCGCGGTGTTCCGCTGCAGGATATCTGTCAGGCAGCTACGTGGGCCTCGCTGCACACGTTTACCAAGCATTACTGCCTTGACAGTCAGGTCCGGAGGGACGGCTTCTTTGGCCGTTCTGTCCTCCGGGACTTCCTTGTCTGATCTTTGTTCGCAGACCCACCACCGGGGTTGGTATTGCTGGGGTATCTATTCTAAGGTAAGGAATCTGTCACTAACGTGTCTCTTTCAGATGCACAAGTTACTAACTTGTGTAACGATATATCTGTAAGAGACAGTAATCTGAAAGAGACACGTTAGTGACAGATTCCTTACCTTAGAATAACCCCAGGCGTCAGGCTGGATCCGGAAAGTTTTTTGCGTAGCAGTACCCTTGCGCGTCGGTAGGCGGCGTCGTGCGGCTCCGCGTCCGTCGTCGGCGTCGTGATCGCCGGGATGACGTCGCGGGCAGTACTTAGGCGCCGCCCCTGCGCGCTGACGTCAGTTCTTCTTTTTCCGCGCCAGTAAGCGCAGATCCGGGAAGAGCAGTGCCCTAGTCACTTTTTGACTATCTTTTTTGTGAAATTTTTCACTGTTCTCTTCAACGAGTCTTCACGACTCCTAAGGTGTCGTAGGGATGCCCGGCTTTAAGCCCTGCGAGGAATGTGGTCGTATGATGTCCATCACGGACCCCCACCTCGAGTGTCTCTTCTGTCTCGGCCGAGGCCACGACACGAAGTCGTGCCCTGACTGCCGGAAACTTCATCCGAAGGCTTTGCGAGAGCGGTCTCGAAAGCTCCTTGAAGTCCGGCAGTCGGCTCCGCGCCGCAGCAAGCCCCGGTCCCGGGAGAGGTCGAGGGCCGGACGCGGAGTCCCCGCCGTTCGTCGGAATCCAAGTCTTCGCGCTCCTCCGGTAAGTCGAAGCACAAGAAGTCTAAGCGGCGTCATCGCTCTAAGACTTCGCCTCGCCGGTCGCGCGACTCGGCTGAGGTCCCTGTCGGCACCGTCCCCGCGGCCCCGGACGTGCCTGTCGAGTTGCCCCCGCATTACCCGTCCTTCCCGGGTTCGGGGGCGACTCCGGCCGAGCTACAGAAATTCCTGTCGGCCATGGCCCGCCTCTTCGGGCCTCAAGGTCCCTCCGGTGCGCCTTCGGGCCCCGCGGGCCCTGATGGGGTTGCTCCGGCGTCGCCGTCGACTCCCGGTCCCGGCGTCGCCTGTCCCACCAGCCTTCGTCCCGGCCTCGGCTCCGGCCCCGGCCTCGACCCCGGTTCCGGTGGTGCCGCAACCCCCATCGACGCCGGTTGACCTAACCACGCCTCCGCCGACGCCGATGTCCCCGGTGCCGTTTCCGACGCCGTCCGGGGCTCCGGGCGGCGTCGTTCCCCGGTTCTCCCGGGTCCGGACATGGAGCCGACCGGCGTCGCCCGACGCCGGTTCCGGCGCCGATGAGGCCTTGGGTCCCTTATGTCCCTCCTCCTCCATCTTTTCAACCTGAGGAGGACCAGGAGAGCTGGGAGGGGTCTGACGACCCTCTCACACAACAGTGCGAGTTTGACCCGGACTGGGTTGAGGAACTTGGGGATGCCAGTGGGCTGGATACCTCCCCGACTCTGGCATGCTGTCTCCTCCCGTGGCAACGGAGGAGGGGGCTAATTTTGCAACGGTGTTGCGTAGAGCTGCTGGAGCCTTAAATCTCCAGTTGCCTACAGTGGCCGTCAGGACTAACCTCCTGACTGAAGTGCTTCAGCCGGCGGCCTCCTCTTCGGAGCCTGTGCTGCCGTTCAACGATGCACTCACTGACGTTCTTTTGGGTGCCTGGTCCAAACCCACCACAGGGGCGCCTGTGGATAGGAACGTGGCCCGACGCCATCGCCCGGCTCCGGGCGACCCCCTGTTTCTCTCCCAACACCCCACCCCTGAGAGCTTGGTTGTCCAAGCCTCTGCCTCCCAAACAGCCTTCCCTACCGCCCCTCCGGATAGGGAATCCAAGCGCCTGGATCACTTTGGGAAGAAGGCTTTCTCTTCCTCCAGTGCTGGCTTGCGGTCTGTTAATACCGCTTGCCTCTTGGGCCGATACACCCACTCCCTGTGGGATTCGGTGGCTGATGTTTTGCCGCAGTGTTCTGAGGAGGTCCAGACACTGCTTACCCGCGCTATTGCGGAAGGGCGTGATGCGGCTAAATATCCATCCGCTGTGGCCTTGATACCGCCGACTCGCTGGGCAGATCGCTTGCAACGACGGTGGCGCTGCGTCGCCACGCCTGGCTGAGAACCACTGGTTTTTCAGGGGATGTCCAGAATACTCTCATGGACATGCCCTTTGATGGATTCGGTCTTTTTGGTTCGAAGGCAGACCATGCGCTGGAGCGTTTCAAGGACTCACGGGCTACTGCTAAGTCCCTGGGCCTTGCTGTTGTGCGCCCTCCGCAAACGTCTGCTTTTCGCCCCTTTCGTGGCCACGGAAGGGGCGCCCAGTCACGTCCACAGCCCGGCCAACGGCCCGCGCAGCAAGCGCCTTCGCGTGGCCGAGGACGTGGATACCGCCGTGGCGGTTCGGGCAACCAGCGTGCGGGTCAGGCCACCACCTCCAACCCGTCCGCGGCCTCCAAGCCCTCCTAGTCCCTCCTTTCAGGTGCACAGCACGCCAGTCGGGGGCAGGGTCCGCCATCACCTTCACCACTGGCGTCCCATCACCTCGGACAAGTGGGTCTTGGACATTGTCCGAAGGGCTACTCCCTCCCCTTCGAGACCACCCCCCAGCCATGCCACCTCAATTCCACCGCATGTCAGGGGATCACTTGGTGCTTCTACAGAAGGAAGTCACGGCCCTCTTGGCCAAGAGGGCCATCGAGCATGTTCCGACCCCAGAAGTAGGGCGTGGTTGCTACTCCCACTACTTTCTGGTGCCCAAAAGGACAAGGAGGACATGCGTCCTATCTTGGACCTCCGGAACGTAAATCGCTTCCTCCGGAAGGAGAAGTTCAAGATGCTCACCCTAGCTCAGGTCTTGACTCCCCTCGACCCCGGAGACTGGTTGGTAGCGTTGGACTTGCAGGACGCCTATTTCCACATCCCCGTCCTGCCGGCCCACCGGCGTTACCTTCGGTTCACGGTAGGCCTCGAGCATTTTCAGTTCACCGTGCTCCCCTTTGGCCTTACCAGTGCCCCTCGGGTGTTCACGAAAGTGATAGCGGTGGTCGCAGCTCATCTGCGCCGGGCAGGGGTTTCAGTCTTCCCCTACCTCGACGACTGGCTGCTGAAGGCGGGCTCGTCCCAGGCAGTTGTCTCCCACCTCCAGACTACGGCCGAACTCCTGCACTCGCTGGGGTTCTCCATCAATGTGCCAAAGTCGCATCTGATTCCTTCTCCACAGCTCCTTTTCATCGGAGCAGTTCTGGACACGACGCAGTTTCGGGCCTATCCTCCCGAACGGCGAGTCCGGGATATTCAGGCTATGATTCCGATCTTTCAGCCCTTATCCTGGGTTTCGGTACGGATGACCCTGAGGCTGCTGGGCCTCATGGCCTCCTGCATCCTGCTGGTCACTCATGCCAGATGGCATATGCGGGCTCTGCAGTGGGACCTGAAGTTCCAGTGGGCGCAGCACCAGGGCGACCTGTCCGATCACGTCCAGATCTCGGAGGGGACTGCAAAACAGTTGCAGTGGTGGCTCTCGAACCGGCAATGGGCCATGGGCAGATCCCTCTCCCTTCCCCAGCCAGAGCACACAGTTGTGACGGACGCGTCCCTTCTGGGATGGGGCGGTCACATGGGAGAGGCGGAGATCAGAGGCCTCTGGTCTCCGGCGGAGTCCCGGCTCCATATCAACCTTCTGGAGCTCCGGGCGATCCGACTTGCACTCAAGGCATTCCTTCCCTCTGTCAAAGGGAAGGTAGTGCAGGTGTTCACAGACAACACCACCGCCATGTGGTACTGCAACAAACAAGGCGGGGTGGGGTCGTGGACCCTTTGTCAGGAGGCTCTGCGCCTCTGGACATGGCTGGAACATCAGGGCATGTTCCTGGTGGTTCAACACCTGGCAGGTTCCCTGAACGCCAGGGCGGACGAACTCAGCCGCAGGTGCATGATGGATCACGAATGGCGTCTTCACTCGGAAGTGGCGCAAGGACTCTTTCTACAGTGGGGAGAGCCTTGGTTAGATCTATTCGCCACCGAAGAGAACGCGCAATGTCATCAGTTCTGCGCGTTGGAATTTCCAAGGCGGCACTCGCTCGGCGACGCTTTTCGTCACGAGTGGAGTTGCGGTCTATTGTACGCCTTTCCGCCTATACCACTTCTACCCAGAGTGTTGAAGAAGATTCGGCACGACCGGGCCCAAGTCATTCTTGTGGCTCCGGACTGGGCTCGAAGAGTTTGGTATCCCGAGCTACTCAATATGAGCGTAGATCCCCGATCCGTCTGCCTCTTCGGGAGGATCTTCTGTCGCAGCAGCAGGGGACGGTCCTCCACCCGAACCTGTCCAGTCTACACCTGCTTGCGTGGAGATTGAGCGGCGGCAGTTGATTCCTTTCGACTTGCCTCCCGAAGTTTGTGATGTGATTCTGGCAGCCAGGCGTCCTTCCACTAAGGTGGTATACGCCTGCAGGTGGAACAAATTTGTGGCATGGTGCACAGCAAAGGCTGTGAATCCCCTTTCTGCCCCTCTTTCTGAGGTCCTTCTGTTCCTTCTCTCTTTGGCCCAACAGGGTTCTGCCCTGGGTACCATCAAGGGTTATCTTTGTGCTATCTCGGCCTTCCTCAGGCTCCCTGATCAGCCCTCCCTTTTCAAGTCCCCTGTTGTTAACAGGTTCTTAAAAGGCATTACTCACCTCTTCCCTCCTGTTCCGTTTGTGATGCCTCAGTGGGACTTGAACTTGGTTCTTACCTTTTTAATGTGCGCTCCCTTTGAGCCTCTACATAACTGTCCTCTTCGTCTTCTGACTCTGAAGACAGCCTTTCTGGTGGCCATCACCTCCGCTCGGCGGGTGAGTGAGCTCCAGGCTCTATCTTGCAAACCTCCCTTTCTGTCTGTTCATCCAGACAAGGTTGTTCTTCGGACGCGTCCGTCCTTCTTGCCAAAGGTGGTTACTGCTTTCCACATTGGGCAGACCATCACTTTGCCCACCTTCTTTCCGCCTCCGCATCCTTCCAGAGAGGAAGAGAGGCTCCACCGTCTGGACCCAAAACGTGCGCTCTCTTTCTATATTGACCGCACAAAACACTTCCGGGTGGATGACCAGCTCTTTGTTGGCTACGTGGGCACCAAAAAGGTCGGGCGGTGCACAAGCGGACCATCTCCCGCTGGGTTACCTTGTGCATCAAGACCTGCTATTCTTTGGCTAAGAAGGAGCCTCCTGTTGGGCTGCGTGCCCATTCCACCAGGGCAACGGCTGCTACCACGGCCTTGGGCCGCGGTGTTCCGCTGCCGGTTATCTGTCAGGCAGCTACGTGGGCCTCGCTGCACACGTTTACAAAGCATTACTGCCTTGACAGTCAGGTCCGGAGGGACGGCTTCTTTGGCCGTTCTGTCCTCCAGGACTTCCTTGTCTGATCTTTGTTCGCAGACCCACCACCGGGGTTGGTATTGCTGGGGTATCTATTCTAAGGTAAGGAATCTGTCACTAACGTGTCTCTTTCAGATGCACAAGTTACTAACTTGTGTAACGATATATCTGTAAGAGACAGTAGTTAGTGACAGATTCCTTACCGCCCCACCCATCCTCCCCGTTCTGCGAACTGATTTCTAGGGTTAAGGACATCCCTTTCAGGGCCCTAGTATTTTTCAGACACCTATGTCAGCTTCTTGCATGGCTCTGCGTTCCTGGCGCGGAAAGTCGTGTACAGAACTGACGTCAGCGCGCAGGGGCGGCGCCTAAGTACTGCCCGCGACGTCATCCCGGCGATCACGACGCCGACGACGGACGCGGAGCCGCACGACGCCGCCTACCGACGCGCCAAGGGTACTGCTACGCAAAAAACTTTTCCGGATCCAGCCTGACGCCTGGGGTTATTCTAAGGTAAGGAATCTGTCACTAACTACTGTCTCTTACAGATATATCGTTACACAAGTTAGTAACTTGTGCGTTAGTGACAGATTCCTTACTGCCCCAACCATCCTCCCCGTTCTGCGAACTGATTTCTAGGGTTAAGGACATCCCTTTCAGGGCCCTAGTATTTTTCAGACACCTATGTCAGCTTCTTGCATGGCTCTGCGTTCCTGGCGCGGAAAGTCGTGTACAGAACTGACGTCAGCGCGCAGGGGCGGCGTCTAAGTACTGCCCGCGACGTCATCCCGGCGGTCCCGACGACGGACGCGGAGCCGCACGACGCCGCCTACCGACGCGCAAGGGTACTGCTACGCAAAAACTTTCCAGATCCAGCCTGACGCCTGGGGATATTCTAAGGTAAGGAATCTGTCACTAACTTCTGTCTCTTACAGATATATCGTTACACAAGTTAGTAACTTGTGCATTTGGTATTGTGCCACCAAGTACATTACATGTCAGTATGCCATCTACCCTGCACAGTTTAAAAGTGTACAAAATCCGATACATGATTGTGTTCTAACAAAGCAGAGCATATCCTTTCAGGACCCTGCTGCTCCTCAACTACGTAGTCCCCTACAAAATCCTGTTCTTATAACAGGAATAGCTCTGGCATTAGGGAAAATGGCAACCTTCAATAAAAATGGTCCACACTGCAAAGTGAGAGGCACAGACGTGTCTTACTTACCAATAGCCCCAACATTAACATGCATCCTTACCTTATGTCCTTACTCGAAATATAATAGTGAATCTGTTGCTTCTAAGACATTTTCTTACTTCGATTCCACCGTTGCATCAGCATACCCATTTAGTTAAATAGTACATGCAAATACCACCATTATGGAGAACTAGTCAATTTATGCACCAAATGGGCATGCATATGCAGTACTTATAAACCTTGGGAGACAATCACCGAGAATCATTAAACACTGACAGATGTCTACGTATTTCACCTTCACATGTAATTGAACATAAGAAAGCACAGTCAAACAAAAAAATTAGTGGGCAGGTAGGTTTGAGTCACAACATGACCTATTAATTCCTTAGTCTTGACATTGTCAACAAGAGCACCATTGAGTGGTCATTCATAACATCTAGTAGGTTGGATAGAGAATTCCCTTATTTGTGTGTGCTGTTTAAATGGTCAATATTGCATCATCGTTATTTACCATGGTTTTTAATAGAGTTGGTAAATCAAGTAGTAATCGAATGGTCATATTTTTTTATTTTCTGGATAACATATTTTTTCTTTGTTAGGTCTTGATAACTGGCCCCGCTGACACCCCTTATGCAAATGGATGCTTTGAATTTGATGTTTATTTTCCTCAAGACTATCCCAATTCCCTCCTCTAGTGAATTTGGAGACGACTGGTGGACACAGTGTGCGGTTCAATCCAAACCTTTATAATGATGGCAAGGTAAATGTGCCCCAATTTCTAATTATTTTTGTAACTATATGTAAATGAGGTGTAGGAACTGGCAAAGATTTTTTGTTCTTGATTATTACGTGTTTTTGTTTTACTAATTGTTTCCCACACATTCCATAGAAATTCTGGAATATAAATTACTTATTGAAGTCCTGATTTTACGGTGAAAAGCAAACATTGCACTTTTTGCAAAAAGATGTTGTCTTAATTTGTTAATGAAGTAAATTGATTAAACTGTTTCTGAAAGGTACATCTAACTGCATATTCCTCAGCTTTTGAATTCCCCTTGGCACCAAATTGGACCCTAATTTTTTTCTGCTGTAGCTCCTGCACCCCGATAGGTGATGCCCTCCAACTCTGGAGCAACTTCGCCCCGTCTCTGGAAATGACGACTCTGGGTCATATATAGCTGTGCCACCCCTGCGTGCTAACGTCAGTTCCTTTTTTACTGCACCCTTAAGCGCGGATCTGGCACTCTGCTCTTGAAATTTTCATCTGATAGAGACATAAAGCTGTAGATTCCTTACTTTTGAATCTTCCTGAGGCGCGAGAGTGGATCTGGAAAACGTTATCCACAATCTTTTATATGAACATTTGTTTTCTTCCTAGAGGATGGATTTTCTCTATGCTTTTAACAGAGCTGTCCGGTCCATAGGTGGTTTACAGGTGTGGTTCAGTGGCACGGTTGGCTGTTCTGGGTTCATAGGTTTGAACATGCTGTTCGGATTTGAATATATAACCTTTGTGGTTGAAGACAAAGTCTTATTGGCATGGGTGATATCTTTCCCATGTGTTTATTGCCTTATATTTGTTACTGTGGTTCTGTCCACAGGTATTGTGAAGAGAGATCTTAAAACAGTCTTGTCTTTCTGACATGGGTATGGTATTCCCGTGGTTTAAGAGTCTTGCAACTTTATTTACCTATGGCCCCTTCTAGGGTACTCCATAGGGTCGGGTGTGTATCTGTACACCTGCATTATTGTACATTTCCGGTCCTCTCTCTCTCTCTCTCTTATTTTGGGCCAGGTTGCTCTTAGTAAGAGACTTTCCATGTTCATTGTTCGCAGACCCTCCTCAGGGGATGGTATGGCTTTGTCATTTGATTCTAAAGTAAGGAATCTGGGGCTAGATGTCTCTATCAGATGAGCAAGTTACTTACCTTCAGTAACGCGTTATCTGGTAGAGACAGGATCTAGCCGCAGATTCCTTAACGACCACAGCGCTCTCCCCCCCTCCCATCCTCTCCGCTCTCCAAACTGAGTCCTTTTGGGTCTCAGTTTTTTTGGTCTTTACAAAAAAAATAGAAGGTGAGGAAGAACCCAGTATTTATTGCATATATGGTTCTCTTTCGTCTTGAGGTTGTTTTTAGGATATTCATATATTGAATTATGGTTATAACTTTAATAGTTATTTGACACTTTGGTGTCTTTTGTTTGTTTTTGGCACACTGTTCAATTCACAGCTTCTGTAGGTGGCTCCGCGTTTCGAGTGCGGAAAATGGTCACGGAAGAAACTGACGTCAGCGTGTTGGCAAGGGAGTTAGATGGACTCCATCCACGTCACATCCAGTGGACGACGTCTGTGCAGAGTCGCGCGATGCCCTCTGCCGGTGCAAGAATGTGCTGTGGGAAAAAAGTTTCCGGATCCAGTCTCATGCCTGGGGAAGATTCTAAAGTAAGGAATCAGCAGCTAGATCCTGTCTCTACCAGATAATGCATTACCAAAGGTAAGTAACTTGCTAGTCAATGTTCACCGAATTCCTCTTTCTTCCTCTGATACAATGGTGTCCTAAGGAAATTGCCCTTGCCAAAGACTGCAGTCTTCAAACCATGCTGTCTTCTTGAGGAAGCAGATGTCAATCCCAGATCCACCCAATGCCTGCTTTTGGTGAAAAGGTTCCAAGAATTATTCAAAATCCTGTGCCAATGCTTACTGATGCACCCAAAGGCTATGAGGAAGAGCATAGCTGTACGTTGCCAAACACAAGACGCAATGTTGATCACCCTCCAAATCTGGGGCCAAGACTTGGTCCTGGTCATCATCCTTGGGCAAGTCAAAGATGAAATCAAAAGACAAGTCTCAGTGCAAGAACAAAAAAAATCTAACTGGGAGCCCACGCCATCTCACCGCTCCTAATCCAAGAAGGGGCACTCTTGGCGTTCCAAGGATCTGATCCTGTTGCCATCATCCAACTTCATTCCTAATCCACAGTTGAAGCCAATGAGCCCAAGTTTCCTGGGCGATCTTCAACTTCACAACAGTTTGAGGCCTTCAAGGAGGAAATGAAGATGCTTTTTCGGATGATCATGGGCCCCCCTGGAGCATCATTGTGCCCCACATACATTGAGGGCTCCTGTCAGACTACAGCCGGTGGGACATGTGCCAACACCACTTGATCCCAGTAGACTTTTCTCCGGCCAAGCCGCACCTCCACACCTTTGCCAAAGACCTCAACAGTTTCGGCAAGTCCAGCGTGAACATCGGTTCCAAAAGTGCTATTACAGATTTGGCCTCTACGTCTTGATACCAGTTTCCGATAGAGAGCTGAATTTGATTAGATCTTGGCCAGTATCACGTCAGTTAATTACCTGCCCAGCCTTTTGTCAGGGAAGACTCCCCTACAATACTCTTGCCTCAGTGCCATTCTTGTTCTAGTCTATCTGGATGTATACTTCTAACCTCACACCCTTGATACCCAATACTCCAGATTGTATCCAGGGCTTCGTGTGCCGGCAGGTGGTGTTACGCGACTCTTCGTAGACTCTCAGGGTCACCCCGAGTGGTGGTGGTGATGATGAGAGTGATTGTTTAGTCCTCTCTGACCTTGCGTATGGTCACCAATAGGCAGAAGTGCATTGTTTGTTGGATTGGTCTGGTGGGCAGCTGAGCTGCTAGATCTGCAGCTGCCCTACATTGAAACAAAAACATTCATTCTGATGTTAATTCTCCTACCAGGGCAGACGTCATCAGAGCCTTTGCTATTATTTAATAATGCCCTCACTGACACCTTGATGGTTACATAGTCCAAGCCATGTTCTTGCCCTCCTTTCATCCCACATATTGCTAGGCGACATAGGCCTGTGCCCAGAGATCCGGACTTTCTAACTAAGTACCCTACACAGGAGCCTCTGTGTATTGGCCTCAATTAGTAAGATCAATCATACTTTCTTCCCAACAACTCCTCTAGGGAATCAACAAAGAGTGATTCTTTTGGTAAAAGAATGAGCTGATAGAGACTTCTAACTGTAGATTCCTCACATTTTGAATATACCCCAGACATCAGACTGGATCCAGGTACTTTTTCAGCAGTACCTTTGTACACAGGTAGGTGGCTTTGTGAAGCTCCACATTGCCTCCACTCCGGAAATGACCTGAGGAACCTATAGACGCCACTCCTGTGCGCTCATGTCAGTACCTTTCTTTCCACGTGACCAGACACTGGTCTGGAGCTACCTCTTATCTCTTTGAGACATCCTTACCTCAAATTTTCCAGTGTGCAAGGGAAATGTCACCTCCCAAGACAACAGGATTCAAACCCTGTAAGAACAGTTGCAAACAAATGTCTGTGATAGACCCTCATCAAGTTTGCCTGTGGTGCCTGGGTTCAAGTCACAACTCTAAGGCCTGCAGTGGCTACACGTCGACGAATCCAAAGGCCATATCGGAATGCGAGGTGAAACTGTTGTCTAGCATCTCAAGACTTGGCGTCTTAACTGGCCCAAGTTCAAGGGTCATCTCGGTCCCGAGGCTGTTGGTTGTTGCGCTCCAAATCTTTGGGTAAGTCAGGGGAAAAAAACAGGCGAATTGTAAGCGGGACTCGTCCGTGTTCCCCCACTCTTATTCTCCTGAGAAGGCGCAAGGCATCATTTCCCGTAGTCGGTCGACGTTGGATCCCACGACTTGCTTCTCCAGACTCCAAACTAGGGGTTTCCGTGACCGCCTGCAACACCGAGGCAGATCAAAGAGTTCTGCGAGGCCATGCTCCTATCTCTTGGGATTATTTTTGACTCCCTTTCGCATGGCTGCAGCCCCATGGAGGCCCAAGGTTATCCATCTGGGATTCTGCTGGGGTGGGTGGGTCGTCCCCTTCGTGCCAGTGGGACCCTCAGAACCTGTCATCAGGCATTCCTCAACACCCATACCAACTCTGATTCCTGCTCAATGACCCGTACCCGTTTCCAGAACATCAACGCCAATGCTGACTCCAGGAGAAAGGTGCACCCATTGTTTTCTCAGATTCAGAGTCGGCTACAATACTGCCTCGACCAAGGCAGTGCTCAGTTTCTAATGAACCACAACCTCCTGCCTTGGAACTGCTTTGTTTTCCCCCCTCCGCCACAAGGCAGGACCCACGTGCTACATTCCCTGTTCAGAACCGATTCGGATAATGATTGTGCTGCTGATGAATTTGGTCAACACTCCCATGACGAGAACTGGTATGATGAACTACAGGATGTCAGTGGCATTGCCACCTCTCCTAACTGCGTCCTCACCTCACCTCCGGGCCCTACCACCGAGGAAAGTGCTTCCTTTAGTCAGGCGGAGAGTGGCCGAATATCCTCACTACAGCTCCAAACTAAGGAATTCAAATCTGCTGTTCTGTTGGAAGGCCTGCAGCCAAGGCAGAGCAATACTGAACCACTGCTGCATTTCAATGAGGCATTGTCCGACACCCTTTCTAGGGCCTAGGCCAAACCTTGTTTTGCCCACCCAGTAAGTAAGTAAGTAGAACATTTATAAAGCGCGTGAATGCCGTGGCGTCTTGGTGCTAAGGAGTGTGACCAGTGCTGTTTGGCGGACCCATGGGGCTTATTTGGGGGGAAATAGCCAAGTCTTTATCATTTTCCTAAACTGGAGCCTATTTGGTTGCAGCCTGATGGTGGTCGGCAGCCTGTTCCATAGTCTGGCTGCTAGATGGGATAGGCTCCTGCCTCCCCATCTTGCGTTCCGAATTTTGGGAACCTGGACCAGTCCTGTGTTGGCTGATCTGAGATTCCGTATCGGGGCATACCATAGGAATAGACTCTGCAAGGCCAATGCACCCCCACCATACAAAGCCTTATGTACCAGGCAGAGAGCCTTAAATTCTATACGTTGCTGTATGTGGAGCCAGTGGAGTAGCCTGATGCCAGCAGAAGTAGATTGATACTTGGGGATGTTAAGTAGTATTCGCGCTGCAGCGTTTTGCACTGACTGCAGTTTGCCAGCTGATACTTATCAGTGCCCAAGAGCAAAGCGTTGCCGTAATCCATTTTCGAAAGGATTAGCGCACAAATTACTGTTTTCCTAAGCTCCGGGGAGATAAACGGCAGGATCTTGCGTAGAGTCTTTAGTAGAAAAAGCAGGAGGCTTGCCAAATTGTGAGGGGCCATGCCCAGGTGACTCCGCTTTTCTGTCTCCCGAAAGTTTAGTGGTGCAAGCTTCCACTAGTTGGACAACCCCCAACACTTTTCCCAGTACTTCCCCGATAATGAGTCCAAGAGAATTGAGACAGTCGGGTAGAGAATATTTTCCTCTCCAAGTTTGGCCCTTCGATCTCTTAATGCCAGCTGCCTGCTGGGCCAATACTCCCAATCCATCTGGGATTCAGGTGCTCAAATTTTCCCAGGTATAACGGGAAACCTTTCCTCCAACCCTCACCCAGGCTATTCAGGATGACCATGACATTGCCAGATTTATGATTCATTGTGGGCTGGTCACCACAGATTCCATCGAGTGAGGAATTGACACTAGTGTCACCATCTGTCACCATGCCTGGGTGTGGTTGACAGGCTTTTCGGGTGATGTCCAGTCATCCCTTATGGACATGCCCTTTGATGAAACTGGTCTTTTGGGGGAACAAGGCAGAATCCGCTCTAGAGCGCTTTAAAGAGTAGGGCCATAGCACTCTTCCTGAGATTATCTGCTTTCCCACTTTGCTAGCCACATCCGTATTACTGTTCACTTTGTGGTTTTGACAGAGATGCCATATATCAACAGCGATTACAACCTCAGCAAGGTGTCCGGCAGTTTTTTGGCCAAGGCTGTGGCAAGCACTGACCCTGCGGCCAGGGACAGCTGCCAGTCCATCTACTGTTCCCCTGCAGCCGCACCTGCCAAACTCTCTACCGTGCCCTTGATGAAGCACAGTCACCTGGTTGGAGGCAGGATCTAACTGTTCTCACCGGGTTGGCAAGCCATAACTTTGGACAGGTAGGTCCTGCAAATTGACCGAAAGGGAAATGCTTTGCCCTTCATAACCTTCCTGCCGCACATCCACGTCCTCAGAATGTCTGACGGTAGACCATCTGTCTGTCTTACAACAGGGCATGCAAGCCAGTTTGGCTAAAGGGGCTATCGAGAGGGTACCTGCACCAGAAGTAGGTCATGGTTGTTATTCCCACTACTTTCTGGTGCTAAAGAAGTACGGAGGACTTCATCCTATTTTAGACCTGCAGCTTCTCAATGCTTTCCACTGGCAGGAAAAATTAAAGACGCTCACTCTGGCTTAGGTCTTGTGTGCCCTCAATCCTTGATACTGGATGGTGGCGTTGGATCTGCAGAATGCCCATGTCCTGCAGGGTCGTTGGCACTACCTATAGGTTGTGGTCGGACAGGAGCATTTTCAGTTCGCTGTGCTTCTCCTTTCATCTCACAAATGCCCCATGGGTGTTAACAAAAGTGATGGCTATAGTAGCTGCACATCTTCAGAGGTTGGGGGTCCTAGTCCTCCCCTACCTTGATGACTGGCTTTTGAATACTGGTAAGCCCCGGGCATTCGCCAGCGATCTCCAGACTATGTTAAACCTTCTGTTATCTTTGGGATTCGCTATCAACATGCCAAAGTCACACCTGGCTCGTTCTCGGATGCTCCCCTTCTTCAAAGCCATTCTGGACACAGTTTGGCTTTGTGTCATCCCTCCTCAAAGGAGTGTCCAGGACATTCAGGCTATGATCCTGATCTTTCAGCCTCTGTCCTGGATTTCAGTGAGATTGACTCTGAGGCTGCTGAGACTGATACCTCCTGCTCGTCAAGCACGCTTGGTGGCATATGCGGGCTCTGCAGTGGGATCTGAAGTCTCAGTGGAGCCGACATCAAGGGGATTAACCATGTACAGATTTCAGAGGAGACTGTAAAAGATCTGCAGTGGTGGTTGTGGACCGTGATTGGGTCAGCAGCAGAACCCTCTCTACCTCACCCAGAACTGGCACTGGTGGCAGATGCGATCTTTCTGGGTTGGGGTCAGAGGCCTCTGATCTCATGTTGAGTCCCAGCTCCATGTCAACCTTCTGGAGCGAAGGGCCATTCGCTCTGCGTTGAAAGCCTTCCTTCCGTCCATTAAAGCGAGGCTGGGGCTGGTGCTCATGGACAACACAGCACCATGTGGTATTGCAACACACAGGTCGTTGTCAGGACCTTTGAATGCCAGTGCGGACAAACTCATTTGTCTATGCCTGGCAAATCACGAGTGCCAGTTGCACCCGGAGGTGGCGCAAGGTATCTTCTGTGAACAGGGTGAACCTTGGCTTGAACTATTTGCCATCACAGAGAACAGGCAATCTCAGCAGTTCTGCGCATTTGAGTTTCCCAGATGCCTTTCGATAGGAGACGTGTCTGTGTAGAGTGGTACTCCTGTATGTTTTCCCACCAATGCCTCTTCTACCCCAAGTTCTGAAGAAGATCAGGGCCAACCGAGCCCAAGTCATCCTAGTGGCACAGGATTGTGCACGAAGTGCATGGTACACGGAACACCTGGGTATTACCATCTGTTCTTTGATCATGCCGCTCCTCAGGGAGGATCTGCTGTCACAGTAACTGTGCATGGTTTTGCACCCAAGCCTTCTCAATATCCCCTTCTGACTTTGAGATTGAGCAGTGACAGCTGACCACCGTCAGCCTTCCTCCAGAGGTGGTTGATGTCATCTTAGCAGCCAGTCGTCCCTCCACAAAGACTGTATACATCTGTTGTTGGGACAACTTTGTGGCTTGGTACAGCACATACAAGACTCACCCCCTCCTGACAATGTTGTCTGACGTTTTGTTGTTTGATTTGTCCCTCACTCAGCAAGACTTTGCTCTGGGTATAGTTAAAGGGTACCTTTCAGCTCTTTCGCCCTTTTTACAGTTAGCGGAGCAGCCCTCATTATGTATATCACCTATTGTGATGCTTCTTTAGTCATGTCCTCACATATTTGATGTGCACTCCATTTGAGCTGCTACACAGGTGTCCTTTGCGACTTTTCACATTCAAGACAGTGATCCTCATCGCAATAAATTCACTGTGGCGAGTGAGTCAACCCCCTGTATACCATGTTCTTCCCAGATACATTGGTTCTTCAGATGCAAGCATCCCTCCTGCCGAAAGTTGTGATGGCGTTCCATGTTGGTCAAAATATCACCTTCTCTGCTCCACCTCACCCCTCTTAGGAGAAGTTCCATTGCTTGGACCCAAAAAAGGCATTGAGCTTTTACATCGATCATACCAGGGAACACCTGGTTGACAATCAGCACTTTATGGGGTTCGCTGGAGCAACAAAAGGCAAGGGCATGCAGAAAAGGACCATCTCCCTCTGGATTGTGGCCTGCATTGGCCAAAAAGCAGCTCCAAAAGTTCTGCAAGCCCATTCTACCAGGGGCAAAGCTGCAACTACTTCGTCGGCACGTAGAGTTCCTGTCCTGGACATCTCCCGGCCCGCTACATGTGTGTCCCTCCATACATTCATGAAACACTAATGCCTGGACAGCCAGGTCCACCGATAAGGGCTGTTTTGCCAGATTGATCCCATAGGACTTTTTTTTCTGAGTCCATTCTCAGACCCCCCCCTCCAAATACGTACTACATTAGTATCTATGCAAAAGGTAAGGAATCTGCGGCTAGAAATCTCTATCAGAAGAACAAGTTGCTTACATTCCCCAACACTCTTTCTGGTAGAGACTCTATCTAACCACAGATTCCTCCCCATCCGTCCCATCCTCCCCCTTATGTACATTGGATTCTATCCATTAATAAGATCCCAAGTGTATGAATATGCACAGTGCCCAAAGTAAAATTTTCTGTTGGGCTCTGTGTCTGGGGCTGTGGACAGCCTCGAAAGAAACTGACGTCAGTCCATGGGAGTGGAGCCTATATAGGCTACCCACGCCATTTTCGGTGCGGAATACCTTCAATGCAGCTCTGCACAGCGCCACCTACCAACACCGAGTTCGCAGTTGTGACGCACACATTTCTGCTGTGTTGGGGGGGAATCACCTAGGGGAGGTGGCGATCAAAGGCCTCTGGTCTCTGATGTAGAGCCAACTCAATATAAGTCTTCTGGAGCTTTGTGCGATCTATATTCCCATTAAGGCCTTCCTCCCATCGGTCAAAGGGAAACTAATGCATGTCTTGCAGGCAACACTACCATCATGTAGTACTGCAATAAACAGGGCGGAGTGAAGCCATGGGCCATGTTCAAGGAGGCTCTGCGTCTTTGGAGGTGGCTGGAAGAGCAGAACATCTTCTTGGTCACCAACCATCTAGCAGGGTCTCTGAACGTTAGAGTGGACAAACTGAGCAGGCTCCACCTGTCTGATCAGAAGTGGCATCTCCATCCTTTGCTGATCTGGATGAGCGATTCTGGACCTATTCACTGAAGTCCCATAAGAAGACGTTGAAGTGTTCTTTGAGGGAACTATGCCGAAAATCCAGTGCTTCGCTCCCAGGTTGTTCTTGTGGAGCTGGCATCTGACACTAGGTCCACTCTGGGCTTCCCTGGGTTGCCTGGAGCGGGAGCGACCCCTGCCCATATGAGTTTTATGAGGCCATGAGCCTGAATTTTGGGTGGTCGAACCCCTGGAGTGCCTTCTGTCTCACAGGTTCATAAAGACTGGGGTTCCACTGGTGGGTCAGGCCTCGGTGCCAGCTGGGCTCTCAGGATCCGTTACTGGATTCGAATCGTCCTCGGCTTCACAACTTCCTCCAGGGATTTCACTTCTCCTATTTCAAGTTCTTCTACCTCAGGTTTGATGACATTTTGTGAGGTAAGAAATGTTATGTTGGTGTGTGCATATAGTTACATGTATGTTTGAAAAATTGGGATATGCAATTCAAAATGATTCGGTATATGAACTCCTCAGGAGAATAGAAGGACTTGAAATAGGAGAAGTGAAACCCCTAAGGATAAAGTAAGTTTGTGAAAAGAAATGTTTACTGTACAATTGGTCAGGCAATAAAGTGTGTCTTACAAGTGTCACCCACAAAAGAGGACCCTTGAACAGTAATTGCAAGGTGAGTAGGGATCTATTTATTTTAAGAAAAATTGTTGTATTTCTCTACATAGATTAAAAAACATGTGTACCAATGTAAATGTGCGTTAATAGCTAGACAGTGTAAGAAGATTAATAATGATGGTATGATACCTACCTTCATAGTAAGTAGGTGAAAATACAGCAGACTTTTAATGTACCATGTTTACATTAAACTCTAGAATTACCGTGTTTGAAATAATTTCCTGTTGCAACCATAAAACTCATAAAATTACCATTAATACTACAAGGAATATGCATGCTAATAACCTATTTTTTTTCAATATAAGCACTCCAATTTAAAGTGTTAAATGTGAGAATTAATGTCCGAATCAAAAGAAAGCCTTGTAAGTCACTGTGGAAAAGATGACTAAATTTAAAGATGTCATGTGGGTTGGAAACGTCTCCAGTGTGTTTTTGTTTTTGTTTTGCGATTGTATATATGTATTAAATATGGAAGCTGTGTATGAAAAGTACAATATATAATTGCCTAGAACATGATGCATGATATGTTGAGAATTTGTAAATGTTCAATTACATAAATCTATAGAGTTAAGAGAACAAATACTAGTGTTGTTGGGCAAGTGTGCAATATAACTGTATCTGTAATTAATGTCATGAATTCTCCCCACATTATGTAATTGACATTTTTATATGGAGCTAAAAGTGGCCAGTGGGCTGGATACTTCTCCTGGCACAGGGTTAATCCCCTCACACCCGCTGGTGCTTCCTCATAACAGTCAGCTTCTTTTGCTGTGATTATTAGAAGGGAAGCCAGAGTCCTAGATTTTCAACTGGCTTAAGTCGAAATAAAGACTAATGTCCCCACAGAGGTTTTGCAACCGGGACACTCCTCGTCAGAAACTCTGCTGCCTCTTATCTGAAAGAGACACGTTAGTGACAGATTCCTTACCTTAGAATATCCCCAGGCGTCAGGCTGGATCCGGAAAGTTTTTGCGTAGCAGTACCCTTGCGCGTCGGTAGGCGGCGTCGTGCGGCTCCGTCGTCGGCGTCGGGATCGCCGGGATGACGTCGCGGGCAGTACTTAGACGCCGCCCCTGCGTGCTGACGTCAGTTCTTTCTTTTTCTGCGCCAGTAAGCGCAGATCCGGGAAGAGCAGTGCCCTAGTCATTTTTTGACTATGTTTTTTGGTGATTTTTGTCACTGTTTTCTCGAGTCGTTCGACTCCGAAGGTGTCGGTAGGGATGCCCGGCTTTAAGCCATGCGACGCCTGTGGTCGAATGATGTCGATCACGGACCCGCATCAGGATTGTCTCTACTGCCTCGGGCGCGACCACGACCCCAAGTCGTGCCCCGACTGCCGGTCCTTGCATCCGAAGGCTTTGCGAGAGCGGTCTCGAAAGCTCCTCGAGGTCCGGCAGTCGGCTCCGCGCCACGCCCCGGTCACGCGAGAGGTCGAGGGGCCGGTCGCGGAGTCCTCATCGGTCGTCGGGGTCCTCATCGGTCGTCGGGGTCCAAGTCTTCGCACTCCTCCGGTAAGTCGAAGTATAAAAAGTCGAAAAAGCGTCATCGCTCGACGACTTCCCCTCGCCGGTCTTGCGACTCGGCTGAGGGTCCTGTCGGCACCGTCCCCGCGGCTCCGGGAGTGCCTGTGGAGCCGCCGCCGCATTACCCCCCTTATCCGGGTTCGGCGGCGACTCCGGCCGAGATACAGGAGTTCCTGTCAGCCATGGCCCGCCTCTTCGGGCCTCAAGGTCCCCCCGGTGCGCCTTCGGGCACCGCGGGCCCTGATGGGGTTCCTACGGCGCCGCCTGTCACGCTGGCCTCGGTCCCGGCCCCGGCCTCGACCCCGGATCCGGTGCTGCCACAACCCCGATCGACGCCGGTTGACCTGACGACACCTCCACCGGCGTCGATTTCTCCGGTGCCGTTCCCGACGCCGCCCGGGGCTCCGGGCGGCGTCATACCCCGGTTCTCTCCGGATCCGGACACGGCGCCGGACCGACGTCGATCGACGCCGGCTCCGTCGCCGATGAGACCTTGGGTCCCACATGTCCCTCCTCCTTATTTTGAACCAGAATTGGAGGACGAAGAGAACTGGGAGGGGTCGGATGACCCTCTCACAGCCCAATGTGAGTTTGATCAGGACTGGGCTGAGGAACTTGGGGATGCCAGTGGTCTGGACACCTCTCCTGACACTGGCATGCTGTCTCCTCCTTCCGTGGCAACGGAGGAGGGTGCAAACTTTGCAACGGTGTTGCGTAGAGCAGCTGGGGCCTTACACCGCCAGTTGCCTACAGTGGCTGTCAGGACTAACATCCTGACGGAAGTGCTTCAGCCGGCGGCTACCTCCTCGGAGCCACTGCTGCCGTTCAACGAGGCACTTTCAGATGTTCTTTTGGGCACCTGGTCCAAACCCACCACAGGGGCTCCTGTGGATAGGAACGTGGCCCGACGCCATCGCCCTGCTCCGGGCGACCCCTTGTTTCTCTCCCAACATCCCACCCCCGAGAGCTTGGTTGTCCAAGCCTCTGCCTCCCAAACCGCCTTACCTACCGCCCCTCCGGATAGGGAATCCAAACGCCTGGACCAATTTGGGAAGAAGGCTTTTTCTTCCTCCAGTGCTGGCTTGCGGTCCGTCAACACCGCTTGCCTTTTGGGCCGATATACCCACTCCCTGTGGGATTCGGTGGCGGCTGTTTTGCCGCAGTGTTCTGAGGAGGTCCAGACACTGCTTACCCGCGCCATTGCGGAAGGGCGAGATGCGGCTAAATACACCATACGTTGTGGCCTTGATACCGCCGACTCGCTGGGCAGATCGCTTGCAACGACGGTGGCGCTGCGTCGCCACGCCTGGCTGAGAACAACTGGTTTCTCGGGTGATGTCCAGAATACACTCATGGACATGCCCTTTGATGGAGTCGATCTTTTTGGTTCGAAGGCAGACCATGCGCTGGAGCGTTTTAAGGACTCACGGGCTACTGCCAAGTCCCTGGGCCTTTCTGTTGTACGCCCTCCGCTAACCTCTGCTTTTCGCCCCTTTCGTGGCCACGGAAGGGGCGCCCAGTCACGTCAGCTGCCCAGCCACCGGCCCGCACAGCAAGCGTCTTCGCGTGGCCGAGGACGTGGATACCGCCGTGGCGGTTCGGGCAACCAGCGTGCGGGTCAGGCCACCACCTCCAACCCGTCCGCGGCCTCCAAGCCCTCCTAGTCCCTCCTTTCCGGTGAACAGCACGCCAGTAGGGGGCAGGGTCCGCCATCACCTTCACCACTGGCGTCCCATCACCTCGGACAGGTGGGTCTTGGACATTGTCCGAAGGGGCTACTCCCTCCCCTTCGAGACCACCCCCCCAGCCATGCCACCTCAATTCCACCGCATGTCAGGGGATCACTTGGTGCTTCTGCAGAAGGAAGTCACGGCCCTCTTGGCCAAGAGGGCCATCGAGCATGTTCCCACCCCAGAAGTAGGACGTGGTTGCTACTCCCACTACTTCCTGGTGCCCAAAAAGGACAAGGAGGACATGCGTCCTATCTTGGACCTCCGGAACGTCAATCGCTTCCTCCGGAAGGAGAAGTTCAAGATGCTCACCCTTGCTCAGGTCTTGACTGCCCTCGACCCTGGAGACTGGTTGGTAGCGTTGGACTTGCAGGACGCTTATTTTCACATCCCCGTCCTGCCAGCCCACCGACGTTACCTGCGGTTCACGGTAGGCCTCAAGCATTTTCAGTTCACCGTGCTCCCCTTTGGCCTTACAAGTGCCCCTCGGGTGTTCACGAAAGTGATGGCGGTGGTCGCAGCTCATCTGCGCCGGGCAGGGGTTCCAATCTTCCCCTACCTCGACGACTGGCTGCTGAAGGCGGGCTCGTCCCAGGCAGTCGTCTCCCACCTCCAGACTACGGCCGAACTCCTGCACTCGCTGGGGTTCTCCATCAATGTGCCGAAGTCGCATCTGATTCCTTCTCCACAGCTCCTTTTCATCGGAGCAGTTCTGGACACGACGCAGTTTCGGGCCTATCCTCCCGAACGGCGAGTCCGGGATATTCAGGCTATGATTCCAATCTTTCAGCCTTTATCCTGGGTTTCGGCACGGATGACCCTGAGGCTGCTGGGCCTCATGGCCTCCTGCATCCTGCTGGTCAATCATGCCAGATGGCATATGCGGGCTCTGCAGTGGGACCTGAAGTTCCAGTGGGCGCAGCACCAGGGCAACCTGTCCGATCACGTCCAGATCTCGGAGGGGACTGCAAAACAGTTGCAGTGGTGGCTCTCGAACCGGCAATGGGTCATGGGCAGATCCCTCTCCCTTCCCCAGCCAGAGCACACAGTTGTGACGGACGCGTCCCTTTTGGGATGGGGCGGTCACATGGGAGAGGCGGAGATCAGAGGCCTCTGGTCTCCGGCGGAGTCCCGGCTCCATATCAACCTTCTGGAGCTCCGGGCGATCCGACTTGCACTCAAGGCATTCCTTCCCTCTGTCAAAGGGAAGGTAGTGCAGGTGTTCACAGACAACACCACCGCCATGTGGTATTGCAACAAACAAGGCGGGGTGGGGTCGTGGACCCTTTGTCAGGAGGCTCTGCGCCTTTGGACATGGCTGGAACATCAGGGCATGTTCCTGATGGTTCAACACCTGGCAGGTTCTCTGAACGCCAGGGCGGACGAACTCAGCCGCAGGTGCATGATGGATCACGAATGGCGTCTTCACTCGGAAGTGGCGCAAGGACTCTTTCTACAGTGGGGAGAGCCTTGGTTAGATCTATTCGCCACCGAAGAGAACGCGCAATGTCATCAGTTCTGCGCGTTGGAATTTCCAAGGCGGCACTCGCTCGGCGACGCTTTTCGTCGCGAGTGGAGTTGCGGTCTGTTGTACGCCTTTCCGCCTATACCACTTCTACCCAGAGTGTTGAAGAAGATTCGGCACGACCGGGCCCAAGTCATTCTTGTGGCTCCGGACTGGGCTCGAAGAGTTTGGTATCCCGAGCTACTCAGTATGAGCGTCGATCCCCCGATCCGTCTGCCTCTTCGGGAGGATCTTCTGTCGCAGCAGCAGGGGACGGTCCTCCACCCAACCTGTCCAGCCTCCACCTGCTTGCGTGGAGATTGAGCGGCGGCAGTTGATTCCTTTCGACTTGCCTCCCGAAGTTTGTGATGTGATTCTGGCAGCCAGGCGTCCCTCCACTAAGGTGGTATACGCCTGCAGGTGGAACAAGTTTGTGGCATGGTGCACAGCAAAGGCTGTGAATCCCCTTTCTGCCCCTCTTTCTGAGGTTCTTCTGTTCCTTCTTTCCCTGGCCCAACAGGGTTCTGCCCTGGGTACCATCAAGGGCTATCTTTGTGCCATCTCAGCCTTTCTCAGGCTTCCTGATCAGCCCTCCTTTTCAAGTCCCCTGTTGTTAACAGGTTTCTAAAAGGCATTACATACCTCTTCCCTCCTGTTCCGTTTGTAATGCCTCAGTGGGACTTGAACTTGGTTCTTACCTTTCTTATGTGCGCTCCCTTTGAGCCGCTACATAACTGTCCTCTTCGTCTTCTCACTCTGAAGACAGCCTTTCTGGTGGCCATCACCTCCGCTCGGCGGGTGAGTGAGCTCCAGGCTCTTTCATGCAAACCTCCCTTTCTGTCTGTCCATCCAGACAAGGTTGTTCTTAGGGCGCGTCCGTCCTTCTTGCCAAAGGTGGTTACTGCCTTCCACATTGGGCAGACCATCACTTTGCCCACCTTCTTTCCGCCTCCGCATCCTTCCAGAGAGGAAGAGAGGCTCCACCGTCTGGACCCAAAACGTGCGCTTTCTTTTATATCAACCGCACACAACACTTCCGGGTGGATGACCAGCTCTTTGTTGGCTACCTGGGCGCCAAAAAGGTCGGGCGGTGCACAAGAGAACCATCTCCCGCTGGGTAACCTTGTGTATCAAAGCCTGCTATTCTTTGGCTAAGAAGGAGCCTCCTGTTGGGCTGCGTGCCCATTCCACCAGGGCAACGGCTGCTACCACGGCTTTAGGCCGCGGTGTTCCGCTGCAGGATATCTGTCAGGCAGCTACGTGGGCCTCGCTGCACACGTTTACAAAGCATTACTGCCTTGACAGTCAGGTCCGGAGGGACGGCTTCTTTGGCCGTTCTGTCCTCCGGGACTTCCTTGTCTGATCTTTGTTCGCAGACCCACCACCGGGGTTGGTATTGCTGGGGTATCTATTCTAAGGTAAGGAATCTGTCACTAACGTGTCTCTTTCAGATGCACAAGTTACTAACTTGTGTAACGATATATCTGTAAGAGACAGTAGTTAGTGACAGATTCCTACCGCCCCACCCATCCTCCCCGTTCTGCGAACTGATTTCTAGGGTTAAGGACATCCCTTTCAGGGCCCTAGTATTTTTCAGACACCTATGTCAGCTTCTTGCATGGCTCTGTGTTCCTGGCGCGGAAAGTCGTGTACAGAACTGACGTCAGCGCGCAGGGGCGGCGTCTCAAGTACTGCCCGCGACGTCATCCCGGCGATCACGACGCCGACGACGGACGCGGAGCCGCACGACGCCGCCTACCGACGCGCAAGGGTACTGCTACGCAAAAACTTTCCGGATCCAGCCTGACGCCTGGGGATATTCTAAGGTAAGGAATCTGTCACTAACTACTGTCTCTTACAGATATATTGTTACACAAGTTAGTAACTTGTGCACTTGGAAAGTACAGGGTCTTAGCTTGATCTAATGATATCATTTTCCGCACTTGTACATAAAAAAGAACTAAGGCTAAACAACAGCCAAATACTGACTGCCTCTATGTCAGACTAACAATTGGAAGAAACCTGCTGTTAGCTTAATGACTCACATTGTAAAGTGACAGTGAAGATAGAAAACTCATTTTCTCGGCATTTTAAACACTGAGAACTGAAAATAGATCGAAGATGCATGATACCAGACAAATGATTAACACAGTAAAGTGACAGTGCAAATATCCTATTTGTATGGTCGAGCAGACTACCAACTTGGCAGCAATAAAACGACATGGCAAAAGACTTAATGATAGCCAGATGACTGAAGCTAAAAAGTGACAATGCAAAAACAGTAAAGTGATCACTTCTCCTTCCATCTGAAATTAAGTCTGAAAAAGTATAGTTCCAAACTGATGCTTGGAACAGTAGAGTGACGGTGCAGATACGATGCCTATATGGCCAGGCTAACTGATTGCTTGGTGGCAAAATAAAGTGACAGTGCAACTAGAATACAAGCTTTTTTCTAAAAACTAACACACAAAAAAGTGAAAAGGCCAAGATACCAGCATGATCGTAATAAAGTGCTAAGTGGAATCTGTATCTAATTCTCCTGTGCTGTATCTTCCACTGAAAATGTCCTCCATATCTTTTTATAACGCTGTATACCCGGGCATAATATCAGTATTCCCTTGTACTGATTTTCCTCATCTTACTTAACCACTCCTCAATTGTGGGATTTGCAGGTGACTTCCAATGGCGAGTAGTAATAGACCGAGCAACCAAAGTGGAAATATAGATAAGTTGTGCACATTGCTGCCCAAACTGTGGCGGGATAGCGAGGCCTAACAACATCATACTGGGTAAAGGTTTAACCTCACGTCCTACCTTTCGTGAGATATGCTAACGATCTGCAATCAAAATTCGGAAACAGCCATACGTGACATAGAAACATCTCCCAATCTCCTACTACCTTACATCTGGGGCACTTTCTAGTGTTAGATTGAAACATTTTATTAAGCCTCTTGGGGTATGAATACTGAAGTCTGCCCTTCGTTTGTGATATAAGGTCAGGAGTAGGTGGGGTCTAGGTTATTATTCTGACCTAGCCCCAATCTGGGAATCTCCTGGGACTCCGTTATGTTTAAAAGACAGCTTGAGTACACCAATTAGAAGGGCAGGTATCACAAAATGGTCAGATCTGATAACATCGGAGGGCGTACACCCTTGGGAGGTTCTGAAAGCAAAGATTGGGAATGACCTCTCCAGGTTTAAGTTTATTCAACTAACCTCCTGGTTTATAGACATAAGAAAAAAAGCCCGTGGCGATTGGGAATTGGAGCTATTTTTGCAAGAGGTAAATCTTAAAAACAAGGAAGTCTCTAAGTAGTATGAGAAGCTCTTGGATGCGGATGAGAAGGAGTGCCCACCGCAACATCTGGTTTGGAATGGGGCTTCCCTTCACTGTGATATACAGACAGTTTGGGACAATTCCTTGAGACTCCTCTACAACTTCGTGAAACCAGCCAATTTGAAAAAGAATCACTTCTTCACTATAAACCGGCTATATTGGACTCCGGCTAAGATTGCAAAGTTTACCCCAACTCCTCCCCCCAAGTGCCCAAGATGTGATTGTATAAGAGCTAATGATCAACACATTTTTTTTAATGCTCGAAGCTGAGAGATTACTGGGGTGGGATTGAGATCGCTTTTAGGGGTATCTTTGGCAGAGAGATTACCTTGAATATAGCTCTTTTATTTGGAGAAGACGGAATAATTAGTAAGTGGCTGAAGAGCCCGTATAGAGGGCTGTTATTCTTTCTGATCCTGATTGCCCGAAGGGAAATTTGTATAAAATGGAGGGACCCCCTGCCCCCGAAGGTGGAAGATAAGGCTAGGGCAGCCATTAAAATCACTCGTTTAGACCAGGCAGTGGCGAAGGAGACTAACTCTGACATTTGGTCTGACTTTTTGACATGGAGTAGATCCTTGGGTCTTGAATATCTTTCCTTAGTCCAATGATTACACCATGACACCAACAAAGGTGTTGATCTGGTAAGGTTTGCAGACCGAAGCGAATGCAGTGGCCGCAGGACGCACAGTTTAGTGGGCGGCTTCATAAAGTATTGCAGACGCTTTTTCTGGTGGTATGAGGATACAATTTTTTTTTTTAAAAAGCCTCTTGGGGTATAATAAAGCATCCAGGCATTACAAACATCATTCTATGAAAGTTTGCCCCTCTCAGCAGCGAAAATCCATATTCAGATTCTTAGACCAAGGGTCTCTGTCAATCTCTGTCTCTGTGTATTCCCTCCATTTTGCCCGAATATTAACGGTAACTGAAGAATTATCCTGCTGGAGTTCTTTATACTAGTATCTCAAAGAATCATTCACTTTTTCAGGTCTGTAGAGATTCCTAACCAACCCGGCCATACAATAAACTTCATATAGGGAGAGACTATTAAGGACAGAGACCATATGTCTGTAAGAAAAATGAAGAGATGCATCATATGGGGTATTACGAGATCAAATCTCTGCCACAGACTTTACTCTATTCTGGCATAGGAAGTTTCCCATTTTAAAATTGTGACTCTTTTACCACTTCTTGATGGCAACTTCTGAAAGGCAGGGGGAAAGATGGGAGGAGCATGCCAGATGAGTTTCGGCATGAATTGCTGGTATTTTAAATGTACGGAAGAATTGTTGCTTCTCAGCACTTACGTTCTGCAAGTTCTTATACCTCACTTTCTTCTGTATTTTTGGTTCATTGATGGCTCTCGTCACACTGGCTATACTGTAGTGACGGAGCATATATAAAATTTAAAAATTATCAAATTGAGACCCCTGCATGGAAAAACAGTGCATCTGCACAGCGATGGAAGCTAAATAATAAGTCCTAAGACATGGGAGTGACAAGTCTCCCTCAGTCTTGAGCAATTGAAGTATTTTTAGGCTGGCTCTGGGAGATGTATTAAGGGAATAGATTTTTGATAGTAACAGGATAACATTTGTGATAGCTGTCTAAACCTGAAGCAGAATAAAATATCCCTAAATATCTTTTGGGATGTGAATTATAATTAAGCCTAATATCAGGGGTAACACATCAGTTATGGTGTTGAACAAAAGTGATTCCGTCTTGAATTCATTAATTTTATAATCCCCCACCAGCCCCAAACTTGTGTATCTCCGAATCGCTTGCAGAGCTGTCTCAATGTTCTCCCTATCAGGGGATAGATACAGGGCAACATCATCTGCATATAATTTTATTTTTGCAGCGCCAAGTAACAGGGGGCAGATACCTTTATGCAACCGACTATATTGGGCCAAGGGTTCTATAAATAAGGCAAATAATGTAGGTGATAGAGGGCAACCCTGACGAGTTCCTCTGCTAAGGAACACTGTTCCCACGCTTTTATTATAACTTGAGCCGAAGTATTTTTATACAGTCCCGCTACAGACCTTGTGAGCTGTGACGGGAAATTAAATTTCTCCAGAATTTTAAACAGAAAATCCCAGCTGACACAGTCAAATGCCTTCTCTACGTCCAGCAAGACTACAGCAGCAGGGATATTATCAGTAGAGGCTAGATCAATAAACTCTGCCAAGTAATAAGTATTGGCTCTCAGACTGCCTCCCTTAAAACCACTTTGGTGTCGGTGAATCAGCGGTTTAACCACAGCACTAATGCGGTTAGTTAAAATTTATGTAAAAATCTTGTAATCCGTATTTAAGAGCGTTATTGGTCTATATGAGGATGTAGCAAATTCATCTTTCCCTTTCTTTAAAAAATGTACCAAAACTCCTTTTTTTTTTTTATTTTTTTTTATTAAATGGATGGGCCCCCAAGTAAGATGGAATTAAACAATTCAGAGAGAGGGCTATTAATAAAGGGCAAATGCATTTATAAAACTCTACCCCAATGCCATCTTCCCCTGGGGCTTTAGACCCGGACAGCTCTTTTATGACTCTTTTTACCTCCTCAGGACTAATTGGATGTGTTAAAAGAAAAGGAACTTCGCTACTTAGTTCTGGGAGGTGTACTTCCTGGAAAAATTGTTCCACCAAGGCTGGGTCCCATGTTCCCATTTCCCCCTTGTAGGAAGCTAGCTCTGTATATACTATACCAAAGTAAGGTATAGTGTGCACTGAGTCCAGGGACTCCCCAGAGGTATAGCAGAGGCTAAATTAGGTGAGTACTAACAGCTCTATTTGTGGGCGAGCAATTAGGCTTATCCAGAGGGTGTGTTAAGCATTTATTGTATTAACTCAATAAAGACTGATGGCACACACTCAGGGACTGAATCCAGACCAATTGGGTAAGTGTAAAAAACGTATACTTATGTTTTATTTTTAGAACGAAGCAGAACTTGGCACAGGTAAGTAAAATATACTCTCAAATGCAGGACTTCACAAGGAAATGCAATTGTGGTTGAATTTACAGTAGTTACAGGTTGGTATTGAGTCAAAAATCAATTTACATTACACAAGAATTACTTTTAGAATACTTTCCAGTTACTTTTAGATTACTTGGAGTACTGGGGGTGGAATGCCTATATACCACACATAAGGATCTCACAATACAAGGTAGGAAAGACTTTACTTGGCTTCAATCAATCAGTCAATCAATCAATCAATCACGGCATTTATAGAGCGCGCTACTCACCCGGGAGGGTCTCAAGGCGCTGGGGGAGGGGGTAAGTTACTGCTCGAACAGCCAGGTCTTGAGCTGCTTCCTGAAGGAGAGATGGTCCTGGGTTCGCCGAAGGTGAGTGGGGAGGGAGTTCCAGGTCTTGGCTGCCAGGTAGGAGAAGGATCTTCCTCCGGCGGTGGTTCTGCGGATGCGTGGTACGGTGGCGAGGCGTGGCTGGTTGATCGTAGCTGGCGGGTGGGCGTGTAGAAGGTCATGCGGTCGTTGAGGTACTTTGGGCCCAGGTCGTGGAGGGCCTTGTGTGCGTGGATGAGGAGTCTGAACGTGATTCTCTTGCTGACGGGGAGCCAGTGCAGGTCTTTCAGGTGTCCGGTGATGTGGCTGTGTCGGGGGATGTCCAGGATGAGTCGTGCGGAGGCGTTCTGGATGCGCTGGAGTCTTTTTGAAGTTTGGCTGTGGTTCCGGCGTAGAGGGTGTTCCCATAGTCCAGTCGGCTGGTGACGAGTGCCTGGGTGACGGTCTTCCTGGTTTCAGTGGGGATCCATCTGAAGATCTTGCGGAGCATGCGCAGGAGTGTTGAAGCACGAAGATGAGACGGCGTTGACTTGTCTGGTCATCGACAGGGAGGAGTCCAGGATGAAGCCCAGGTTTCGTGCGTGGTCCGTTGGCTTGGGCGCGGTGCCCAGGGCCGGGGGCCACCAGGAGTCGTCCCAGGCGGAGGGTGATGAGCCCAGGATGAGGACTTCCGTCTTGTCTGAGTTCAGTTTAAGGCGGCTGTTCCTCATCCAGTCGGCGACGTCTTTCATCCCGTCGTGTAGGTTGGCTCTGGCGGTGGTGGGGTCGATTGGTGAGGGAGAGGATCAGCTGGGTGTCGTCGGCGTAGGAGATGATGTTGAGGTTGTGTTGGCGTGCGATGGCTGCGAGGGGGCTCATGTAGACGTTGAAGAGGGTTGGACTGAGTGAAGATCCTTGTGGAACGCCGCAGATGACTTCGGTGGCCTCGGATCTGAACGGGGGAGGCGGACTCTCTGGGTTCTTCCGGCGAGGAGCGAGATGATCCATTCCAGTGCTTTCTCTCGGATTCCGATGTTGCTGAGGCGCTTCACTAGGGTGCGGTGGCAGACGGTGTCGAACGCCGCGGAGAGGTCCAAGAGGATGAGGGCTGCTGTTTCCCCGTTGTCGTTTAGGGTTCTGATGTCGTCGGTGGCTGCGATAAGGGCGGTCTCGGTGCTGTGGTTGGCCCGAAACCCGGACTGCGAGGGGTCGAGGATCCATTCGTCTCGAGGAAGGCGGCAAGCTGTCTGTTGACGGTCTTCTCGATGACTTTGGCCGGAAACGGAAGGAGCGAGATGGGACGGTAGTTCTTGAGGTCGGTGGGGTCCGCCGTTGGTTTCTTCAGGAGGGCGGTAAGCTCGGCGTGCTTCCAGCTCTCCGGGAAGGTGGCGGTGTGGAAGGAGGAGTTGATGATGTCCCGGAGATGGGGTGCGATGGTGGCGTCGGCTTTGTTGAAGACGTGGTGTGGGCAGGGGTCGGTTGGTGATCCGGAGTGGATGGAGTTCATCGTGCGGGTGGTGTCTTCCGTGCTGATCGGGGTCCAGTTGCAGAGGGTGGTGGTGGCGGGCGTTGGTTCGGGCGGTAGGGTGCGTGGTTTGTGCGTCGAAGCTGTTATGTATGTCGGTGATCTTGCGGTGGAAGAACGCGGCGAGTGAGTTGCAGAGGTCTTGCGAGGGGGTGATGTCGTTGTTTCCGGCGCTGGGGTTGGAGAACTCTTTGACGATGCTGAAAAGTTCCTTGCTGTCGTGGGCGTTGTTGTCCAGTCGTTCTTTGAGTGCCGACTTCTTGGTGGCACGGATCAGCTGGTGGTGTTTGCGGGTGGCGTGCTTGAGGGCGGTCCTGTTGTCTGTGGTCTGGTCGAGTCGCCAGGTTTTCTCGAGAGTGCGGCAGTTCTTCTTGGATTCCTTGAGTTCGTTGGTGAACCAAGGGGTTTTCTTGCTTCCGGGTCCGGGACTTATAGTTACTGTTTTCCTCATACAAAACAACGGTGCAACATTTTTCGGCTCAAAATCTCATAATATAGGTTCCTATGGGAGAAAAAAAGGTCATCTATTTCACAGGTAAGTAAGCGTCTTACAAGTGGGAGTTTTGGGGGTTAGGACCAAGGTCTAACTAGAGTTACACCACGGGCGGCCGGGTGCAGAGTGCAGGGTCCCAAGGTAAGCGAGTGGAGCTAAGGGGGCCTTCGGTTAGGGGCTGCTTATGAGCAGGCCACTCGGGTGTGAGGGCAAAGCTCCTGGTGTTAAGGTCAGCACTGCAGGGGCCAGCAATCAGCACAGGAGCTGCACCACCAGTGGCACTGGGGCGGACGGGTGCAGGGTGCCAAGGAGACTTTGTGGACCCTGTGATTCTCAATGGAGACCTTTCGTTTGGCAAAGTTGCTGCAGGCTTGAGCAGGGAGACTTCCTGAAGGCGGCCACCGGCTGGAGAGGCAAGTTGGACTCTTGGGGGATGCCTGGACACCGTTGGTTGGCCCACCCAAAGCCGGGGGCGTTTTGTGCAGGGTTGTCTTCGGGGTGTCTGCTGGCGTCGGGTTTTCTTACCAGCTCCGTTCGCGGAGACCCATCAGGTTGAGGCTGCAGGCGTTGTCATGAGTCTTGAGGGAGGTCGGGGATCACCAGATCCCAGGTCAGGATCTCTGGGGAGACCTCCTCGTGGTTTTGAGCCACTCAAACCCGGGCCGTGGGCGTCGGATGCAGAGTTGTGCAGAGTCGCCGGAATCCGGATTCTGGTCTTGGAGTCTTTGTTGAACAAATCCGGTGCTCACAGGAGACAGTGTCTGTAAGGTGAGAGCAGGGCAGGTCCTCCGGGCTCTGGGAGGTTGCTGGCTGCTGGACACGCCGGGTTCTTCGCTGTAGGCAGGTCGGAGACGGGACAGGCTGTTAGGGCTGGGGCCAAAGCAGTAGGTGTCCTATTCTTCCTGGGTCAGTACGGCTCTTTGGTCCTTCTTCTTTCTTCCTCAATTCTGTTGAGGCAAGGTTCAGGGTGGCCCCTAAATGCTAGATATGGGGCGTTAAAAGGGGTGGTATGCAGGTCGTGACCAACTGGTCCCTTCCTTGGGGTGGGTACACCCCCTATTATGTCACCCTCCTGTGGGAGGGGGCATGAGCCTCTTCCTGATTGGTTGGGTCCCCTCATCTTCATGATCGAAGGATTGAGATGAGTGCTTCACTTCGCCTCCCCCGCCTGAGGGGTGTGGTTGGCAAAGGGGGGGGCACACCTTTCCTCCTAGCTTGGTTTTCCTGCCAATTCTCCCACCCACAATGGGGGCCAGAACCGGTGGGAGAGCGTTGCTGGGGGCAGCAAAAGGCAGGGACAGCTCACAAAGGCGGCAGGCCTCTGAAGCTTCCCCTTCATGGACCCAGCCCATCCTGGGGGAGGAGGTATGACACCTCTGCCCAGGATGCCCCTAGTTTCTGGACCCAGAGAGCGGAGGCTCTCTACCCAGGGGTCCAGAAACCTGTCTGGGGTTGGCAAATGGCGGGCAGCCATTCAGGATCCACACCAGGGCTAGGCGTTTTTCAGGGGGCCATCTCTAAATTAAACCCACATTGGCATCAGTGTGGGTTTAATCTTCTGAGACGTTTGCTACCAAACTTCCCAGATTTTAGTAAAGCCATTATGGAGCTGTGGAGTTCATAATGACCAACTCCCAGACCATATACTATTTATGGTTTTACTACACTTACAATGTCTAAGAATGAACTTAGACACTGTAGGGGGTACAGGGCTCATGCCACTGTACCCTCACCTGAGGCTAGTGCACCCTGCTAGAGGGGTGGCTTACCTAGGCCTCAGGCAGTGGGTTGTAGGCATGGCACACAGGGATGTGTGCCATGTCGACTCTTCACTTTTCTCTGCACCAAAACATGCAGCCTGCAATGGCAGTGTGTAGGTGTTAAGGTACCGGGCCTCTAAGGGTAGCACAATAGGTGCTGCAGCCCTTAGAGACCTTCCCATGTCACAGTGCCCTTGGAACCCATGGTGCCTTTTACAATGGGCTTACCTGTGGCCAGAGGTGTGCCAATTGTGGGTACAAAGGTACAGTTGTGGGAAAGAACACAGGCCCTGGGAGCCTGATTGGCAGGTACCCAGGGCACATCAAGTCAGGTTGCATAAGATGTCGGGCATAAAGTGGGGGGTAACCATGCAAAAAGGGGCACTTTCCTACACCCCTCATATAGAAAGTCGTAATAGTCCAAAAATATTTGGCCATGCCTTCCATTGTCCCTTACATTTCACCCGTACGGTACCAGGGTCTTTTATACCAAATATCAGGTTTCGATTCTTTTTTTTCTAGGCCATCCAGGCCATGAAGTGTTCCATTTTCTCACTCTCTTCGAGCACCCGACAGTTGCTGGCGCAGCTATTAAGGATTTCCTTCACCTGAAAGAAATCCTTCATAGCTTCTCTCTTTTCCTGCCATAGACACCGAGACTAAGAAGACTGCTTGGCCAGAGCATTACATTCTGCCTCGTGGGCCGCAATCTGTAAGCTATCTTGCTTTTCTTTGTCTTTCTTCCTTTGAAAGACCGAGATGGAAATCATGGACCCTCGAATTGAGGCCTTAAATGCCTCCCAAACTACAGCACCTTCTGCTGTGTGGGGGCATTTTTAGAGGAAAAATGTTCGATCTCCGTTGATAGGGTTGAACATAAGATTTCTGGCTCAGCACTAGTTTACATCTCTGCAAAGTCGATGGCGTTTTACCTGAGACCTTATTAACTTGCACGTAAGGTCTCAGGGAAGTTTCATGGTAAATTGGCCATTAAAGCTTTGGTCAGTAGCGTTTTCTTTTAACTCGTGTTTGATGGGTTACATTAAAACTGTCAAGGGAGCGTGTTTATTGTTATAAGGATGTGTTTAGAACCCTTAGTAGTCACCTTGCCAATGCTTTTCTAAAGATTCACATGACATTGAGAATGCAGCTATTTCTAAATGTGTGGTTGTGTCCTAATGCTGAAGAATGTATGCATTTCTTTGTGCATTGCTGTCTAATCAGTGTACCGAGATTCCCCACTGAAGTGTGAAGGTCAGTTTTGGCCTATTTCAACATGTATTTGCATTTGACATTTGCACGGCTATTTTCATAAAATGTGTGTACCTAATACTTAGAGCCATGGACAGGCTTTGTCCTGACAAGTTTCATGATGGCTTCCCATTCTTCAAGAGTGGGATACAAGAAGTGATTCGTAATCCTCATTATGTTTTTTTCAGAATTTTGCATCCATGCTTTTTGTGTTTTTCCTTTCCAGTCCTTAATGAAGAGGGGGTAAAAAGGTGCCCTTATTAAGGAAGTGCTATATTCAAAACCAATTGTTCTTTTCCAGACATGCACAGTAACTCGTTCAACAGGTGGCATTGGCAAACCTGATTGCCAAGTGCGCGTCAGGGTTTTTTTCCCAGGCACTCTTGCTTATATTTAGATTCGAGAAAGATTTCGCAAGTGTTACCAGCAATACGCACTTAAGAACTCCTTAGGTTAAAACGCATTCTTGCTCAAGCATTCTCACAGACGGTTGCGGGAGTGCGAAAAGTAAAGTGCACATATCTTGTAAATGGTTCGCCACTGTGCTATTTTGTATATTCGAATTTACTTTTTGGAATGCGAATTTCGGCTCTCCCTTACGCTAAAGAGAAACTGCAGTATTCCAGGCCTTATTGAAGGCTTGTCTGACAATTTTTTAAAGGCTTGCGGGACACTTTCGCATCGGTATAGGGGGAAAAAGGTTGCCCCTTTTTTTGTGGTTTAGCCCTTCTCTAAAACCGGGGATATTGTAACACCATATTACTGTACAAAATCACGATAAAGGTGGAATCAGCTTTTATGAGATGCCGATTTTTTAGGTCTCAGTGCCATATGATAAAATTGTTGACTTTACCGTTAAATATATTTTTCTGTTTGTCATGCCCGCTCCCTGCCTCTCTCTTTTGTACACCAAATAATGTATCTATTGCATGACTTGGTTTGTTCTACTCACTGTGGAATTGCTTTCTATCAGGTTTGCTTAAGCATACTTAACACGTGGCATGGAAGGCCTGAAGAAAAGTGGAACCCCCAGACGTCGAGCTTTTTGCAAGTAAGCTGCCAGTTATTTCTCCCTCGCTACTACCACTGCTGTAGAAATGGTAATATCGGGTAATCCTTGGTTTCAAAGATATGTATTTAAAATAATGACCAATCTTGGCTTGCTACGTATAAACAAATTGGAATTATTTTAAAGACTTAAATGCACAGAAGAGCTTTTATCTTCTTTGCCATGGTTTGCTCTTGTCTGCAGTTTCAAGGTGTGTGTTTGAAGGCTGATTGGTGGAAGGTTCTTTCATTAGAAGTTTTGGGAGATATTTTTTTCAACTCATAGGAGTCGCTTCTTTTTTTTTTTTAAAGGGGGTAGTTTTTCAGAACTGGAATTATGCAAGCAGTTTGTATCATTTACTAGCATAGTCTTTGCAAATGAAATCCCTTTTGGTAATGAACAGTGTGTTTGCTTTTCCAGTTCACGACAGTCATCTGTTAGTGGTGTTAACAATGCTTATGTATAGGAGGAAAACATTGTCTGAGGTAGGAAAGAGTCTGTGGTTAAAAGTGCCATGCAAGAGCCCCAGAGTGTTATGGTAGCACAAGTAACACCGTCTGGAACTCTTGTATCATTTAGCCCATTTGTCATAGGTCCAGAAATCTGAAACTGAGTTATGGTCGTTGCCAGTCACATGATTCAGAGCCCCTTGCAGACTACCCAGGATCAGTTCCAGAATCTGCTATCCAGAGGATCCATTGAAACACCAGTTTTCTTTCCCATGTGCTGTGCATACTTCATTATTGTGTAGGAAACCTTATATGGCTCTCTTTCTAGCACTTTGAAACACATAGCATCTACAAAGCCAGTTTCTGGATACTTTGTGCGCACATGCCATTACTCGGCTCCCTTTCCAAGCACTCTGAAGCAGCATTCAGTACTTTACAAAGACCCCTAAATAAATGTTTGTGCTTTTGTTTATCTGAAAGAGACACGTTAGTGACAGATTCCTTACCTTAGAATATCCCCAGGCGTCAGGCTGGATCCGGAAAGTTTTGCGTAGCAGTACCCCTGCGCGTCAGTAGGCGGCGTCGTGCGGCTCCGCGTCCGTCGTCTGCGTCGTGATCGCCGGGATGACGTCGCGGCCAATACTTAGACGCCGCCCATGCACGCTAGCGTCAGTTCTTTCTTTTCCGCACCAGTAAGCGCAGATCCGGATTGAGCAGTGCCCCAGTCATTTTTTGACTGAGTATTTGTGACTTTTTGTCCAAGTTTTTCGAGTCGTTTCGACTCCAAGGTGTCGGTAGGGATGCCCGGCTTCAAGCCATGCGAGGTCTGTAATCGCATGATGTCGATTACGGATCCGCACCGTGAGTGTCTCTTCTGCCTGGGGCGCGGCCACGACCCCCAGTCGTGCCCCGAGTGTCGGTCCCTCGCCCCGAAGGCTTTGCGAGAGCGGTCTCGAAAGCTCCTCGAGGCCCGGCACTCGGCTCCGCGCCGCTCGAGGTCCCGGGAGAGGTCGAGGGGCCGGTCGCGGAGCCGTCGTCCTTCATCGGGGTTGAAGTCTTCGTCTTCAGGTAAGGCGAAGCACAAGAGGTCTAAGAAGCGTCGCTCTAAGACCTCCCCTCGCCGGTCTCGCGACTCGGCCGAGGGTCCAGACGGTGCCGCCCCCGCGGCTCCGGGGGTGCCCGCGCAGCCGACGCCGGCCTACCCTCCTGTTCCGGGTCCGACGTCGACTCCGGCCGAGATACAGGACTTCCTGTCGGCCATGGCCCACATCTTCGGGCCTAAGGGTTACCACGGTGCGCCTTCGGGCCCCGCGGGCCCCAGTGGGGGTCCTCCTTCGGCACCACTGGCGGCTCCGGCCCCGGTGTCTCCGGCGGCTCCGGCCCCGGCGCCGCAGGACCCCCTCGGATCCAGGCCTGGATTCCGGTCGACGCCGGTTGACCTAACATCACCTGCGCCGTCCGAGGCCCCGGACGGCGCCGTCCCCAGGTTCTCCCCGGCACCGGACACGGAGCCGGATCGACGTCACTCGACGCCGATTCCGACGCCGATGGGACCTTTTGTTCCCTATGTCCCTCCTCCTTACTTTTCACCTGTTTTGGAGGTCGAGGAGGACTGGGAGGGGTCGGAAGACCCTCTCACAGCTCAGTGTGAGCCTTATCAGGACTGGGCTGAGGAACTGGGGGATGCCAGTGGTCTGGACACCTCTCCTGACCTTGGCATGCTGTCTCCTCCTTCCATGGCTACGGAGGAGGAAGCAAGTTATGCAACGGTGTTGCGTAGGGCGGCTGAGGCCCTCCGTCTCGAGCTCCCTACAGTGGCTGTCAGGACTAACCTCCTGACGGAAGTTCTTCAGCCGGCGGCTACCTCTTCGGAGCTACTGCTGCCGTTTAACGATGCACTTTCGGACGTTCTTTTGGGCACCTGGCCCAGGCCCACCACAGGGGCTCCTGTGGACAGGAACGTAGCCCGACGCCATTGCCCGGCCCCGGGCGACCCCCTGTTTCTCTCCCAACACCCCACCCCCGAGAGCTTGGTTGTCCAAGCTTCTGCCTCCCAAACCGCCTTCCCTACTGCTCCGCCAGATCGGGAATCCAAAAAACTGGACCAATTTGGGAAGAAGGTCTTTTCTTCCTCCAGTGCTGACTTGCGGTCTGTGAACACCGCTTGCCTTTTGGGCCGTTACTCCCACTCTCTGTGGGATTCGGTGGCGCAAGTGCTGCCCAAGTGTCCTGAGGAGGTCCAGGCACTTCTCTCTTCACTTCGCACTCGGGGTCAGGTAAGACGAAGCACTCTAAGAAGTCGAAGAAGCGACGTCGCTCTCCGACTTCCCCTCGCCCGTCGCGGCTGAGGGTGTGGGTGGTGCCACCCCCGCGGCTCCGGCGGAGCCTACGCAGTCGCCGCCGGCCTACCCGCTCTTCCCGGGTCCGTCGGCGACTCCGGCCCAGCTGCAGGAATCTTTGTCAACCATGGCTCGCCTTTTTGGGCAGTCTGGCCCGGCCGGTGCGCCTTCGGGCCCCCGGAAACGACTGGGGGTCCTTGCCCTTTACTGCCGACGGCTCTGGCATCGCTGTCGGCTCCGGCCCCGGCGCCGCAGGACCCCCATGGATCCAGGCCTGGATTCCGGTCGACGCCGGTTGACCTTGTAACACCTCCACCGACGTCGACCCCTCTGGCACCACTTCCGACGTCGCCCGTCCCACCGGACGACGTCGTCCCCGGTTTCAGCCCCGAAGTGGACATGGCGCCGGAATGGCGTCGCTCGACGCCGATTCCGACGCCGATGGACCTTTCTATCCCTATGTCCATCCTCCTTATTTTCGGCCTGTTCATCAGCCTTCGGAGGACCCTCTCACAGCACAGTGTGAGTTAGACCCGGACTAGACAGAGGAACTGGGGGATGCCAGTGGTCTTGACACCTCTCCTGACCTTGGCATGCTCACTCCTCCTACCGTAGCTACGGAGGAGGGTACAAGTTATGCCGTGGTGTTGCGTAGGGCGGCCGAGGCCCTCCACCTCGAGCTCCCTACAGTGGCCGTCAGGACTAACCTCCTGACAGAAGTGCTTCAGCCGGCGGCTACCTCTGCGGAGCCACTGCTGCCTTTTAATGATGCACTGTCAGACGTTCTTTTGGGCACCTGGTCCAGGCCCACCACAGGGGCTCCTGTGGATAGGAACGTGGCCCGGCGCCATGGCCCGGCCCCGGGCGACCCCCTTTTCCTCTCCCAACATCCCACCCCTGAGAGCTTGGTTGTCCAAGCCTCTGCGTCCCCGAGCGCATTCCCTAACGCACCTCCGGATAGGGAATCCAAGAAACTGGAACAATTTGGGAAGAAGATTATTTCTTCCGCCAGTTCAGGGCTGCGGTCTGTGAACACCGCATGCCTCTTGGGCCGTTATTCCCACTCTCTGTGGGATACGGTGGCGCAAGTGCTGCCTCAGTGTCCGGAGGAGGCCCGGACAGTGCTCTCTCAGGCTATTGCTGAAGGGAGAGATGCAGCAAAGTTCATGATTCGATGTGGCCTTGACACCGCCGACTCGCTGGGCAGGGCGATTTCCACGACAGTGGCGTTCCGTCGCCACACCTGGCTGAGGACTACTGGTTTCTCTGGGGATGTCCAGAACACCCTGATGGACATGCCCTTTGATGGCATTCGCCTTTTTGGCAACAAGGCAGATAGTGCGTTGGGGCGCTTTAAGGACTCGCGGGCTACGGCCAAGTCCCTAGGTCTTTCCGCCACACGCCCTCCTCCGCCTTCTGCTTTTCGCTCCTTTCATGGTCACGGAAGGGGCGCCCCGACACGTTCGCTTCAGAGCCAAAGGCCTGGCAGCAACAGTCTCAGCGCGGACGTGGGACCCACCAAGGCGGGTCAGTCCCCCTCCACCCCTGCCACCATTGCCTCCAAACCTTCCTAGTCCGGTTTTTCGGGCACATCAAACTCCAGTGGGCGGCAGGATTCGCCATCACCTCCCCCACTGGCGCACCACCACTTCGGACAGCTGGGTTTTACAAATAGTCCGAAGGGGCTACTCCCTCCCCTTCGAGACTACCCCTCCAGCCATGCCACCCCAGTACCACCGCATGTCGGGGGATCACTTGGCACTTCTTCAACAGGAAGTCGCTGCCCTCTTGGCCAAGGGGGCCATCAAGCGCGTTCCAGCGCCAGAAGTAGGACGTGGTTGTTATTCCCACTACTTTCTGGTGCCCTAGAAGGACAAGGGCCTGCGTCCTATCTTGGACCTCAGGGACGTCAATCGCTTCCTCCGGAAGGAGAAGTTCAAGATGTTAACTCTGGCTCAGGTCTTGTCTGCCCTCGACCCTGGAGACTGGATGGTAGCGTTGGATCTGCAGGACTCATATTTCCACATTCCCATCCTACCGGCGTTACCTGCGGTTTACGGTAGGCCACGAGCACTTTCAGTTTACCGTGCTCCCCTTTGGCCTTACCAGTGCCCCTCGGGTGTTCACGAAAGTGATGGCTGTGGTCGCAGCTCATCTGCGCAGGTCAGGGGTTCCAGTCTTCCACTATCTCGACGACTGGCTGTTGAAGGCGGGCTCGCCCCGGACAGTCGTCTCCCACCTCCAGACTACGGCCGACCTCCTGCATTTGCTGGGGTTCTTCATCAATGTACCGAAGTCGCACCTGATTCCCTCTCAGAAGCTCCTCTTCATCGGAGCGGTTCTGGATACGACGCATTTTCGGGTCTATCCTCCCGAACGGCGAATCCAGGATATTCAGGCTCTGATTCCGATCTTTCAGCCTTTATCCTGGGTTTCGGTCAGGATGACCCTGAGGCTGCTGGGCCCCATGGCCTCCTGCATCCTGCTGGTCACTCATGCCAGATGGCATATGCAGGCTCTGCAGTGGGACCTGAAATTCCAGTGTGCGCAGCATCAGGGGAACCTGTCCGATTACGTCCAGATCTCAGAGGGCACTCCACACCAGCTGCAGTGGTGGCTCACAAACCGGCATTGGGTCAATGGCAGATCCCTCTCCCTTCCCCAACCAGAGCACACAGTGGTGACGGATGCGTCCCTCCTGGGATGGGGCGGCCACATGGGAGAGGCGGAGATCAGAGGCCTCTGGTCTCCGGCGGAGTCCAGGCTCCATATCAACCTTCTGGAGCTTCGGGCGATCCGACTTGCACTGAAGGCATTCCTTCCCTCTGTCAAGGGGAGAGTAGTGCAGGTGTTCACAGACAACACCACCGCCATGTGGTACTGCAACAAACAGTGCGGGGTGGGGTCGTGGAACCTATGTCAGGAGGCTCTGCGCCTCTGGACATGGCTGGAACATCAGGGCATATTCCTGATGGTTCAACACCTGGCAGGTTCCCTGAATGCCAGGGCGGACGAACTCAGCCGCAGGTGCATGATGGATCACGAATGGCGTCTTCACTCGGACGTGGCGCAAGGTCTGTTTCGACAGTGGGGAGAGCCTTAGTTAGATCTATTCGCCACTGAAGAGAACGCGCAATGTCAGCAATTCTGCGTGTTGGAATTTCCAAGGCGGCACTCGCTGGGCAACGCTTTTTGTCGCGAGTGGAGTTGCGGTCTGTTGTACGCCTTTCTGCCTATGGCACTTCTGCCCAGAGTGCTGAAGAAGATCAGGCGCGACCGGCCCCAAGTCACTCTTAGGCTCCGGGCTGGGCTCGAAGAGTTTGGTATCCGAGCTACTCAGTATGACCATCGATCCCCCGATCCGACTGCCTCTTCGGGAGGATCTTCTGTCGCAGCAGCAGGGGACGGTCCTCCACCCGAACCTGTCCAGTCTCCACCTCTCTTCGTGGAGATTGAGCTGCGGCAGTTGATTCCTTTCGACTTGCCTCCTGAAGTCTGTGATGGCATTCTGGTAGCCAGGCGTCCCTCCACTAAGTTGGTATACGCCTGCAGGTGGAACAAGTTTGTGGCATGGTGCACAGCAAAGGCTGTGGATCCCCTTTCTGCCCCTCTTTCTGAGGTCCTACTGTTCCTTCTTTCTTTGGCCCAGCAGGGCTCTGCTCTGGGCACTATCAAGGGCTACCTTTCTGCTATTTCGGCCTTTCTCAGGCTCCCTGATCAGCCCTCTCTTTTCAAGTCCCCTGTTGTTAACAGATTCCTCAAAGGCATTACTCACCTTTTTCCTCCTGTTCCCTTTGTAATGCCACAGTGGGACTTGAACCTGGTTCTCGCATACTTAATGTGCGCTCCCTTTGAGCCTCTTCACAACTGCCCTCTTCGTTTGTTAACTCTGAAGACTGCTTTCCTGGTTGCCATCACCTCTGCTAGGAGAGTGAGTGAGCTCCAGGCTCTTTCTTGTAAACCTCCTTTTCTGTCTGTACATCCGGACAAGGTTGTCCTCCGGACACGTCCATCCTTTCTGCCGAAGGTTGTTACTGCCTTTCACATCGGGCAGACCATCACTTTGCCCACCTTCTTTCCGCCTCCTTCCAGAGAGGAAAAAAGGCTCCACCGTCTGGACCAAAAACGTGCACTCTCATTTTACCTGAGTCGCACACAACAGTTCCGGGTGGATGACCAACTCTTTGTTGGCTTCGTTGGCGCCAAGAAAGGTCGGGCCGCACACAAGTGGACTATCTCCAGATGGGTCGTATTAAAGCCTGTTATTCTCTGGCAAAGAAGGAGCCTCCGTTGGGGCTGCGCGCCCATTCTACCAGGGCGACGGCTGCCACTACGGCGTTGGGACGTGGTGTCCCCTTACAAGACATCTGTCAGGCAGCTACGTGGGCCTCGCTGCACACTTTTACTAAGCACTATTGCCTTCACAATCTGAAAGAGACACGTTAGTGACAGATTCCCTACCTTAGAATATCCCCAGGCGTCAGACTGGATCCGGAAAGTTTTTGCGTAGCTGTACCCTTGCGCGTCGGTAGGCGGCGTCGTGCGGCTCCGCGTCCGTCGTCGGCGTCGGGACCGCCGGGATGACGTCGCGGGCAGTACTTAGACGCCGCCCCTGCGCGCTGACGTCAGTTCTTCTTTTTTCCGCGCCAGTAAGCGCAGATCCGGGAAGAGCCGTGCCCTAGTCATTTTTTGACTAAACTTTTTGGTGATTTTTTCACTGTTTTTCTTCGAGTCATCTAGGCTCCGAGGTGTCGGTAGGGATGCCCGGCTTCAAGCCATGCGACGCCTGTGGTCGAATGATGTCGATCACAGACCCGCACTTAGAGTGTCTCTACTGCCTCGGCCGCGACCACGACACGAAGTCGTGTTCCGACTGCCGGGCCTTACATCCGAAGGCTTTGCGAGAGCGGTCTTGAAAGCTACTCGAGGTCCGGCAGTCCGCTCCGCGCCGCACCAAGCCCCGGTCACGGGAGAGGTCGAGGGGCCGGTCGCGGAGTCCTCGCCGGTCGTCGGAGTCCAAGTCTTCGCACTCCTCGGGTAAGTCGAAGCACAAAAAGTCTAAGAAGCACCATCGCTCTAAGACTTCGCCTCGCCGGTCTCGCGACTCGGCTGAGGCCCCTGTCGGCACCGTCCCCGCGGCTCCGGAGGTGCCTATGCAGCCGCCCCCGCATTACCCGTCCTTCCCGGGTTCGGGGGCGACTCCGGCCGAGATACAGACATTCCTGTCGGCCATGGCCCGCCTCTTCGGGCCTCAAGGCCCCTCCGGTGGGCCTTCCGGCCCCGCGGGCCCTGATGGGGTTGCCCCGGCGCCGCCGACGACTCCGGTCCCGGCGCCGCCTGTCTCACCAGCATCGCTCCCGGCCCCGGCTTCGGCCTCGATCCCGGCTCCGGTGGTACCGCAACCCCCATCGACGCCGGTTGACCTAACAACGCCTCCGCCGACGCCCCCGGTGCCGTTCCTGACGCCGTCCGGGGCTCCGGGCGGCGTTGTTCCCCAATTCTCTCCGGATCCGGACGCAGCGTGGGACCGACGTCGCCCGGCACCACTGAGACCTTGGGTCCCTGACATCCCCCCTCCTCCTTATTTTCAATCGGAGGAGGACCAGGAGAGCTGGGAGGGGTCGGAAGACCCTCTCACACAGCAGTGTGAGTATGATCAGGACTGGGCAGAGGAACTTGGGGATGCCAGTGGTCTGGACACTTCTCCTGACACTGGCATGCTGTCTCCTCCTTCCGTGGCTACGGAGGAGGGAGCAAATTTCGCAACGGTGTTGCGTAGAGCAGCTGGAGCCTTGCACCTCCAATTGTCTACTGTGGCTGTCAGGACTAACCTCTTGACGGAAGTGCTTCAGCCTGCAGCTACCTCCTCGGAGCCATTGCTGCCGTTTAATGATGCACTGTCTGACGTTCTTTTGGGCACCTGGTCCAAGCCCGCCACAGGGGCTCCTGTGGATAGGAACGTGGCCCGACGCCATCGCCCTGCTCCGGGCGACCCCTTGTTTCTCTCTCAACATCCCACCCCGAGAGCTTGGTTGTCCAAGCCTCTGCCTCCCAAACCGCCTTCCCTACCGCCCCTCCGGATAGGGAATCCAAACGCCTGGACCAATTTGGGAAGAAGGCCTTTTCTTCCTCCAGTGCTGGCTTGCGGTCCGTCAACACCGCTTGCCTTTTGGGCCGATATTCCCACTCTCTGTGGGATTCGGTGGCGGCCGTTTTGCCCCAGTGTTCTGAGGAGGTCCAGACACTGCTTACCCGCACCATTGCGGAAGGTAGGGATGCGGCAAAGTACACCATACGTTGTGGCCTTGATACCGCCCGACTCGCTGGGCAGATCGCTTGCAACGACGGTGGCGCTGCGTCGCCACGCCTGGCTGAGAACAACTGGTTTCTCGGGTGATGTCCAGAATACACTCATGGACATGCCCTTTGATGGAGTCGGTCTTTTTGGTTCCAAACCAGACCATGCGCTGGAGCGTTTAAGGGCTCACGGGCTACTGCCAAGTCCCTGGGCCTTTCTGCTGTGCGCCCTCCGCTAACCTCTGCTTTTCGCCCCTGTCGTGGCCACGGAAGGGGCGCCCAGTCACGTCCGCTGCCCAGCCATCGGCCCGCGCAGCAAGCGTCTTCGCGTGGCCAAGGACGTGGCTCCCGCCGTGGCGGGTCAGGAACCAGCGTGCGGGTCAGGCCACCAACTCCGCCCCGTCCGCGGCCTCCAAGCCCTCCTAGTCCTTCCTTTCAGGTGCACAGCACGCCAGTAGGGGGCAGGGTCCGCCATCACCTTCACCACTGGCGTGCCATCACCTCGGACAGGTGGGTCTTGGACATTGTCCGAAGGGGCTACTCCCTCCCCTTCGAGACCGCCCCCCCAGCCATGCCACCTCAATTCCACCGCATGTCAGGGGATCACTTGGTGCTTCTACAGAAGGAAGTCACGGCCCTCTTGGCCAAGAGGGCCATCGAGCATGTTCCGACCCCAGAAGTAGGACGTGGTTGCTACTCCCACTACTTTCTGGTGCCCAAAAGGACAAGGAGGACATGCGTCCTATCTTAGACCTCCGGAACGTCAATCGCTTCCTCCGGAAGGAGAAGTTCAAGATGCTCACCCTAGCTCAGGTCTTGACTGCCCTCGACCCTGGAGACTGGTTGGTAGCGTTGGACTTGCAGGACGCTTATTTCCACATCCCGTCCTGCCGGCCCACCGGCGTTACCTGCGGTTCACGGTAGGTCTCGAGCATTTTCAGTTCACCGTGGTCCCCTTTGGCCTTACCAGTGCCCCTCGGGTGTTCACGAAAGTGATGGCGGTGGTCGCAGCTCATCTGCGCCGGGCAGGGGTTCCAGTCTTCCCCAACCTCGACGACTGGCTGCTGAAGGCGGGCTCGTCCCAGGCAGTCGTCTCCCACCTACAGACTACGGCCGAACTCCTGCACTCGCTGGGGTTCTCCATCAATGTGCCGAAGTCGCATCTGATTCCTTCTCCACAGCTCCTTTTCATCGGAGCAGTTCTGGACACGACGCAGTTTCGGGCCTATCCTCCCGAACGGCGAGTCCGGGATATTCAGGCTATGATTCCGATCTTTCAGCCTTTATCCTGGGTTTCGGTACGGATGACCCTGAGGCTGCTGGGCCTCATGGCCTCCTGCATCCTGCTGGTCAATCATGCCAGATGGCATATGCGGGCTCTGCAGTGGGACCTGAAGTTCCAGTGGGCGCAGCACCAGGGCAACCTGTCCGATCACGTCCAGATCTCGGAGGGGACTGCAAAGCAGTTGCAGTGGTGGCTCTCGAACCGGCAATGGGTCCTGGGCAGATCCCTCTCCCTTCCCCAGCCAGAGCACACAGTTGTGACGGACGCGTCCCTTCTGGGATGGGGCGGTCACATGGGAGAGGCGGAGATCAGAGGCCTCTGGTCTCCGGCGGAGTCCCGGCTCCATATCAACTTTCTGGAGCTCCGGGCGATCCGACTTGCACTCAAGGCATTCCTTCCTTCTGTCAAAGGGAAGGTAGTGCAGGTGTTCACGGACAACACCACCGCCATGTGGTACTGCAACAAACAAGGCGGGGTGGGGTCGTGGACCCTTTGTCAGGAGGCTCTGCGCCTCTGGACATGGCTGGAACATCAGGGCATGTTCCTGATGGTTCAACACCTGGCAGGTTCCCTGAACGCCAGGGCGGACGAACTCAGCCGCAGGTGCATGATGGATCACGAATGGCGTCTTCACTCGGAAGTGGCGCAAGGACTCTTTCTACAGTGGGGAGAGCCTTGGTTAGATCTATTCGCCACCGAAGAGAACGCGCAATGTCATCAGTTCTGCACGTTGGAATTTCCAAGGCGGCACTCGCTCGGCGGCGCTTTTCGTCACGAGTGGAGTTGCGGTCTATTGTACGCCTTTCCGCCTATACCACTTCTACCCAGAGTGTTGAAGAAGATTCGGCACGACCGGGCCCAAGTCATTCTTGTGGCTCCGGACTGGGCTCGAAGAGTTTGGTATCCCGAGCTACTCAATATGAGCGTAGATCCCCGATCCGTCTGCCTCTTCGGGAGGATCTTCTGTCGCAGCAGCAGGGGATGGTCCTCCACCCGAACCTGTCCAGTCTACACCTGCTTGCGTGGAGATTGAGCGGCGGCAGTTGATTCCTTTCGACTTGCCTCCCGAAGTTTGTGATGTGATTCTGGCAGCCAGGCGTCCCTCCACTAAGGTGGTATACGCCTGCAGGTGGAACAAATTTGTGGCATGGTGCACAGCAAAGGCTGTGAATCCCTTTCTGCCCCTCTTTCTGAGGTCCTTCTGTTCCTTCTCTCTCTGGCCCAACAGGGTTCTGCCCTGGGTACCAACAAGGGTTATCTTTGTGCTATCTCGGCCTTCCTCAGGCTCCCTGATCAGCCTCTCCTTTTCAAGTCCCCTGTTGTTAACAGGTTCTTAAAAGGCATTACTCACCTCTTCCCTCCTGTTCCGTTTGTGATGCCTCAGTGGGACTTGAACTTTGTTCTTACCTTTTTAATGTGCGCTCCTTTGAGCCTCTACATAACTGTCCTCTTCGTCTTCTGACTCTGAAGACAGCCTTTCTGGTGGCCATCACCTCCGCTCGGCGGGTGAGTGAGCTCCAGGCTCTATCTTGCAAACCTCCCTTTCTGTCTGTTCATCCAGACAAGGTTGTTCTTCGGACGCGTCCGTCCTTCTTGCCAAAGGTGGTTACTGCTTTCCACATTGGGCAGACCATCACTTTGCCCACCTTCTTTCCACCTCCGCATCCTTCCAGAGAGGAAGAGAGGCTCCACCGTCTGGACCCAAAACGTGCGCTCTCCTTCTATATTGACCGCACAAAACACTTCCGGGTGGATGACCAGCTCTTTGTTGGCTACGTGGGCGCCAAAAGGTCGGGCGGTGCACCAGAGGACCATCTCCCGCTGGGTTACCTTGTGCATCAAGACCTGCTATTCTTTGGCTAAGAAGGAGCCTCCTGTTGGGCTGCGTGCCCATTCCACCAGGGCAACGGCTGCTACCACGGCCTTGGGCCGCGGTGTTCCGCTGCCGGTTATCTGTCAGGCAGCTACATGGGCCTCGCTGCACACGTTTACAAAGCATTACTGCCTTGACAGTCAGGTCCGGAGGGACGGCTTCTTTGGCCGTTCTGTCCTCCAGGACTTCCTTGTCTGATCTTTGTTCGCAGACCCACCACCGGGGTTGGTATTGCTGGGGTATCTATTCTAAGGTAAGGAATCTGTCACTAACGTGTCTCTTTCAGATGCACAAGTTACTAACTTGTGTAACGATATATCTGTAAGAGACAGTAGTTAGTGACAGATTCCTACCGCCCACCCATCCTCCCCGTTCTGCGAACTGATTTCTAGGGTTAAGGACATCCCTTTCAGGGCCCTAGTATTTTTCAGACACCTATGTCAGCTTCTTGCATGGCTCTGCGTTCCTGGCGCGGAAAGTCGTGTACAGAACTGACGTCAGCGCGCAGGGGCGGCGCCTAAGTACTGCCCGCGACGTCATCCCGGCGATCACAACGCCGACGACGGACGCGGAGCCGCACGACGCCGCCTACCGACGCGCAAGGGTAGTGCTACGCAAAAAACTTTCCGGATCCAGCCTGACGCCTGGGGATATTCTAAGGTAAGGGATCTGTCACTAACTACTGTCTCTTACAGATATATCGTTACACAAGTTAGTAACTTGTGCGTCAGGTCCGGAGGGACGGCTTCTTTGGCCGTTCTGTCCTCCGGGACTTCCTTGTCTGATCTTTGTTCGCAGACCCACCACCGGGGTTGGTATTGCTGGGATATCTATTCTAAGGTAGGGAATCTGTCACTAACGTGTCTCTTTCAGATGCACAAGTTACTAACTTGTGTAACGATATATCTGTAAGCGACAGTAGTTGGTGACAGATTCCTACCGCCCCACCCATCCTCCCCGTTCTGCGAACTGATTTCTAGGGTTAAGGACATCCCTTTCAGGGCCCTAGCATTTTTCAGACACCTATGTCAGCTTCTTGCATGGCTCTGCGTTCCTGGCGCGGAAAGTCGTGTACAGAACTGACGTCAGCGCGCAGGGCGGCGTCTAAGTACTGCCCGCGACGTCATCCCGGCGGTCCCGACGCCCGACGACGGACGTGGAGCCGCACGACGCCGCCTACCGACGCGCAAAGGGTACTGCTACGCAAAAACTTTCCGGATCCAGTCTGACGCCTGGGGATATTCTAAGGTAGGGAATCTGTCACTAACTACTGTCTCTTACAGATATATCGTTACACAAGTTAGTAACTTGTGCGCCAAGTCCGGAGAGACGGCTTCTTTGGCCGTTCTGTTCTCCGGGACTTCCTGGTGTGATCTTTGTTCGCAGACCCACCACCAGTGTTGGTATTGCTGGGGTATCTATTCTAAGGTAAGGAATCTATCACTAACGTGTTTCTTTCAGATGTACTAGTTACTTACCTTCGGTAACGATATATCTGTAAGAAACATTAGTTTGTGATGGATTCCTTACTGCCCCACCCATCCTCCCCGTTCTGCGAACTGATTTCTAGAGTTAAGGTCATCCCTTTCAGGGCCCTAGTTTTAATGCACCAGTGGTCAGTATCTTGTATGGCTCTGCGTTCCTGGCGCGGAAAGTTGTGTACAGAACTGACGTCAGCGCGCGAGGGCGGCGTCTAAGTAGCTGCCGCAACGTCATCTCGGCGACCACGACGCCAACGACGGACGCGGAGCCGCACGACGCCACCTTCCGACGCGCAGGGGTACTGCTGACGAAAACTTGACGGATCTAGTCTGACGCCTGGGGGTATTCTAAGGTAAGGAATCTATCACTAACTAATGTTTCTTACAGATATATCGTTACCGAAGGTAAGTAACTTGTGCATCGGTGACGGACCCACATCTAGTGTGCCTCTGGTGTCTGGAGCGCGACCACGACCCGAAGTCGTGCTCCGAGTGTCGGGCCATGGCCTGAAGCCTTTGTAGATGCGGTCCCAAAAGCTTCTAGAGGCCCGGCAGTCGGCTCCACGCCACTCGAGGTCCCACTCGAGAGGGAGGTCGCGGGACCGGTCGCGGAGCCAACACCACCACTCCTCGTAGAAGTCTTCGTCTTCGGGTAAGTCGAAGCACAAGAAGAAGGCGAAGAAGCACCGTCGCTCTTCGCCTTCTCCCCGGCCGACGAGATGAGGGATGCGGACGGTCGTCGTCCTTCGGCTCCGTCCGCGGAGCTTGCTGGGTAGGCTCCGAGTTCCCCCCCCTTCCCGGGAGCCGAAGCGACCCCTGCCCAACTTCGTACATTTTGCGAAGCTCTCCACTCCCTCTTTGGGCAGCCCGACTCCGCCGGCTCGCCTTTGGGCCCCGCGGACTGGGTTGAGGGTTCTAGACCTTTGCCGCCGCCGGCTTCGGCCCCAGCGCCACAGGGCCCCCAAGGATCCAGGCCTGGATCCGGATCGGCGCCGGTCGACCTGATGACACCTCCTCTGGCGCCGACTCCATTGACGCCACTGCCTCCGACGCCGGTTGGGTCCCCAGCCGGCGTCGACCCCGGCCTCCCCCTCAACCTAGATACAGAGCCGGACCCGGCGCCGACCGGCAATTTTGTGCCAATTTTCTATCTTGACGTTCCCTATCGCCCTGAGTGGCAGCCAGGAGAGGGTGAGGAGGACTGGGAGGGATCTATTGACCCTCTTGCTGACCAACTTGAAGATCCGGACTGGAGAGAGGAATTGGGTGATGCCAGTGGTCTGGATACCTCCCCAGAACTTGACATTCTTTCTCCCCCTACCGTAGCTACGGAGGAGGGAACCTCCTACGCTGTGGTGTTGCATGGAGTGGCTGAGGCCTTGGGCCTTGAGCTTCCTACGGTGGCAGTCAGGACTTACTTCCTGACTGAGGTGCTTCCGCCGGTAGCGGCCTCTTCGGAGCCCTTGCTGCCATTCAATGAGGCCCTCACCGACATCCTTCTGGGCACTTGGTCCCATCACAGGGGCTCCTGTGGATAGGATGATTGCCCGACGCCACCGCCCGGCCACGGGCGACCCCATTTACCTCTCCCAACACCCTACCCCTGAGAGCTTGGTAGTCCAAGCCTCTACTTCCAAAGGCTCGTTCCCTACTGCTCCCCCAGATAGGGAATCCAAGAAGCTGGAACACCTTGGGAAGAAGATATTTTCTTACGCCAGCTTAGGACTGCGGTCGGTGAACACCGCATGTCTCTTGGGCCGTTAGCCCCACTCCGTGTGGAATACGGTTTAGCAGGTGCTGCCACAGTGCCCGGAGGAGGCCCGGGCCACACACTCCTGTGCGGTTGCCAAAGGGAGAGATGCAGCAAAGTTCGCCACTCGCTGTGGGCTGGACACCGCCGACTCGCTAGGCAGGACTATTTCAATGTCGGTAGCCCTGAGACGCTACGCCTGGCTGAGATCCAGTGGCTTCTCGGGTGATGTCCAATCTACACTTTAGGACATGCCCTTTGATGGTCGTCGCTTGTTTTGCGACAAGGCAGACCACGAGCTTGAGCGCTTCAAGGATTCTAGGGCTACGGCCAGGTCCTTGGGCCTCTCGACTACATCTCGCCCATGCAGTCTGCCTTTCGCCCCTTTTCGTGGCTACGGAAGGGGTGCACCGCCACGTTACTCCCAGAGCCACAGGCCGGCGCAAGCTGCCCACCCTCTGCGCGGCCGGGGACGTGGGACTCAGCGGCGTGGATCTGGGGGCCAGCGGGCGGGCCAGTCCACCAGTGCCCCCTCTGCAGCAGCCTCCAAACCCTCCTGGTCCGATGTTTCAGGGCCACCAGTTGCCAGTGGGCGGCAGGATCCACCATCACCTTCCCACTGGCAAACCATCCCGTCGGACAGGTGGGTTTTGCAGATAGTCTGAAGGGGCTACTCCCTCCCCTTCGAGACTACCCCTCCATCCATGCCACCACAATTCCATCGCATGTCTGAGGATCACTTAACCCTTCTCTGCCAGGAAGTTACGGCTCTCTTGGCCAAGGGAGCTAACGAGCGAGTTCCGGCCCCAGAAGTAGGTTGTGGTTGTTATTCCCACTACTTTCTGGTGCCCAAGAAGGACAAAGGCCTGCATTCTATCTTGGATCTCAGGAACGTCAACCGCTTCCTCCGGAAGGAGAAGTTCAAAATGTTGACATTGGCTCAGGTTCTGTCTGCCCTCGACCCTGGAGACTGGATGGCGGCGTTGGACTTGCAGGACGCTTATTTTCACATCCCCGTCCTGCCTGCCCACCGGCGCTACTTACGGTAGGCCACTAGCATTTCCAGTTTACCGTGCTCCCCTTTGGCCTTACCAGCGCCCCTCGGGTGTTCACGAAAGTGATGGCGGTGGTCCAAGCTCATCTGCGCAGATCAGGGATTCCAGTCTTCCCCCTATCTCGATGATTGGCTGTTGAAGGCAGGCTCGACCCACCTCCAGACTACGGTAGACCTCCTGCATTCGCTGGGGTTCACGATCAACGTGCCGAAGTCGCACCTGATTCCCATCAGAAGCTCCTCTTCATCGGAGCGGTTCTGGACACAGCGCAGTTTCGGGCTTATCCTCCCGAACAGAGAGTCTGGGATATTCGGGCTATGATTCCGATGTTTCAGCCTGTGTCCCGGGTTTCGGTGAGAATGACCCTGAGGCTATTGGGCCTCATGGCCTCCTGCATCCTGCTGGTGGATCATGCCAGGTGGCACATGCGGGCTCTGCAGTGGGACCTGAAGTTCCAGTGGGCACAGCATCAGGGGAATCTTTCCGATTGCGTCCAGATCTCGGAGGTCACTGCACACCAACTGCAGTGGTGGCTATCGAACCAGGATTGGGTCGATGGCAGATTCCTCTCCCTTCCCCAACCAGAGTTCACAATGGTGACAGATGCGTAACTCCTGGGATGGGGCGGCCACTTGGGGGAGGCGGAGATGAGAGGCCTCTGGTCTGCGGCGGAGTCCGAGCTCCACATCAATCTTCTGGAGCTTCGGGCGATCCGTCTTGCACTGAAACAGACAACACCACCGCCATGTGGTATTGCAACAAACAGGGCGGGGTGGGGTCATGGACCCTATGTCAAGAGGCACTTCGCCTCTGGACATGGCCGGAACATCAGGGCATGTCCCTGGTAGTTCAACACCTGGCAGGTTCAATGAATGCCAGGGTGGACGAACTCAGCCGCATGGTGGATCACGAATGGCATCTTCACTTGGAGGTGGTGCAAGGTCTCTTTCTGCGGTGGGGAGATCCTTGGTTAGATCTGTTCGCCACCGAAGAGAACGCGGTATGTCAGCAATTCTGCACGTTGGAATTTCCAAGGCGGCACTCGCTCGGCGACGCTTTTCGTCGCGAGTGGAGTTGCGGTCTTGTAGACGCCTTTCGACCTATACCACTTCTGCCCAGAGTGCTGAAGAATATCAAGCGTGACCGGGCCCAAGTCATTCTTGTGGCTCTGTATTGGGCGCGAAGAGTCTGGTATCCCGAGCTCTTGGTCATGGCCATTGATCCTCCGATCAGACTTCCTCTTCGGAAGGATCTTCTGTCGCAGCAGCAGGGGACAGACCTCCACCCGAACCTGGCCAGCCTCCACCTCCTGGCATGGAGATTGAGTGGCGACAGTTGACAGCGTTTGACTTTCCTCCCGAAGTTTGTAATGTCATCTTGGCAGCCAGGCGTCACTCCACTAAAACAGTATACGCCTGTAGATGGAACAAATTTGTGGCATGGTGCACAGCAAAGGGTGTGGTTCCCCTTTCTGCCCCTCTTTCAGAGGTTCTCCTCTTCCTTCTGTTTTTTATTTGGCCCAGCAGGGCTCTGCTCTGGGCACCCTTAAAGGCTATCTTTCGGCCATTTCGGCCTTTCTGCATCTTCCTGATCAGACTTCTCTTTTCAAGTCCCCTATTGTAAATAGATTTCTTAAGGGCATTCCTCACCTCTTTCCTCCTATTCCTTTCGTAATGCCCCAGTGGGACTTGAATCTGGTCTGAACCTACCTCATGTGTGCTCATTTCGAGCCACTACATAATTGTCCTCTCAGACTATTGACCTTAAAGACTGCTTTTCTGGTTGCCATCACCTCTGCTGGCAGGGTGAGTGAACTTCAGGCTCTTTCTTCTAAACCTCCTTTCCTTGCTGTTTATCCGAACAAGGTTGTTCTTCGAACTCGACCTTCTTTTCTTCCCAAAGTGGTTACCTCTTTCCACATAGGACAGACCATCGCTTTGCCCACCTTCTTTCCGCCCGCTTCCTTCTAAGGAGGAAGAGAGGCTCCACCGTCTGGATCCAAAACGTGCACTTTCATTTTATCTGGATCGCACAAGTCAATTCCGGGTGGATGATCAGCTCTTTGTTGGCTATATGGGCACCAAGAAAGGTCTGGCCGTGCAAAAACGAACTATCTCTCGATGGGTCGTCCTTTGCATTAAAATGTTCTATTCCTTGGCGAAGAAGGAGCCTCCGGTAGGACTGCGCACTCATTCCACCAGGGCGACTGCAGCCACTACTGCTTTGGGACACGGGGTCCCTCTCAAAGACATCTGCCAGGCACCCACGTGGGCATCCCTGCACACGTTCACTAGGCATTATTACCTGGATACTCAAGTTCAGAGAGACAGCTTCTTTGGCCATTCAGTTCTCCAGGACTTCCTGGTGTGAACTTGGTTCGCAGGCCCACCTCCGGGATTGGTATTGCTGGGGTATCTATTCTAAGGTAAGGAATCCATAACTAATAGTCTCTTTCAGATGAAAAAGTTACTTACCTTCAGTAACGATATATCTGTAAGAGACATATATTAGTTATGGATTCTTTACCGCCCACCCATCCTCCCCGTTCTGCGAACTGACTTCTAGAGTGAGGGACTACCTTTCAGGGCCCTAGTTTTATGCACCAGTGGTCAGTGTCTTGCATGGCTCTGCGCTTCTGGCGTGGAATGTCGTGTAAAGAACTGACGTCTGCGCGCAGGGGCGGCGTCTTAAGTAGAAACCGCTACATCATCCCGGCGATCACGATGCTGACGACGGACGCGGAGTCAACCGACACCACCTTCCAACGCGCAAGTGTACTGCTACGAAAAAATTTCTCCGGATCCAGTCTGACGCCTGGGGTAATTCTAAGGTAAGGAATCCATAACTAATGTATGTCTCTTACAGCTATATCGTTACCGAAGGTAAGTAACTTGTTCTTTAGTGAAATTGATGAAATAGCAAGTCAGGTCAGGGGCCTTGGCGATGGTCTTATTGGTTTTGGAACTCCATGAATCCATCTACATGATATAAATATATATATATATATATTTTTTTCTCAACAGGTCTTGGTGTCTGTTCAGTCGCTTATTTTGGTATCTGAGCCTTACTTCAATGAGCCAGGGTATGAGAGATCAAGGGGGACTCCAAGCGGCACTCAGAGCTCTAGAGAGTATGATGGAAACATTCGACAAGCAACAGTAAAATGGGCCATGCTAGAGCAGATCAAAAATCCTTCACCATGCTTCAAGGAGGTAAGAACTATTACTTATCGCGACCCACGGATTCTCTAGTAGAACTGAGTTGATGAGGTATTTTAGTGGGTAGTGTTATATGTCATGCCCCATTTTTACCAATGCATTACATTGTTGAAATAGTACACACCATATTTAAAGCTCCAGCTGCAATATGCTTTTCAAACATAAAGTTAATATTGCAGTGTAAGAATGTCTGAAAAAGTTGCAGAGAGGTTGGCCATACTGTCACGTGGAAACACTTGTTAAAATGTTCACATATAATTTTAACCCATAACCTGTAGGAGTTTTGTTTTTGCAAAAGCTTTACTTTTAATATGGTTTAATTTCCTGTGAGTTTTGAAGGGGAATGCACACATTTTATACAGATCTGCAGGGTATGCTCGCCTTTGCCGATGACCCACCATCCTTGTATGGCAACCCGGTCACAAAATCGGGCCAATGCCTACGGTCAATCCGTTTTCTTTGGGTGTGGCCCTTCACTGTGGGATTGTGGTATGAATAGCAGTCAAACTAATAGTTTGCGCCCCTATAATATGAGTGCCGAGCTGTTGGCTTTGGTAATATTTATTTTTAAGTATTGTTTAAAAAAAGTTAAAGAAGTCAAAATGTATTCTATTGTATTTGAAAGCTGCATGCTGATAAGGTTTAGAAATGGTATAGTTTATTGTGTAAACACTGCTTATAAAGGAAATTAAAATTGAATTTAAAAACAAGGAAGTGTGAGAATGTAGAGGGAAACGTTTGCCAAGGATTTATTTGTTTTTCACAGGATTTAGCGATTTGGTTGTTTGTAGTAAGTAAGGGTTCTCTTCCAGGGGATCCTCATCAATAGTCATAAGCACTGAATATTCCCGCCCACGTGCGGGGACCCCGGAAATATAAAAATTATATATGGAAATCACATATATACAGCTCTACATATATGCATATACATATATCATTTTTTCTCATACCAATGCAGCTCTCAATAGGAGGCTAAACAATGTAATTACACACATAAAAAACTACCTTTGCCAATATATAAAAACACCAGAGGACAATTAGTACTTGAACTCTGTTTTTTAATGAGCAAAATACTCATAAAGAGTAAAAACTGCAAAATAAGTAGACATTGTTAGCCTACAGGCTGCATTGTAAACCAATAGCATAGAAAATGAAAACATTTTCAACAAAAAACTGGCACCGTGCCTTTAAGGCAGCCATGACCCCTAGCTTCCCATCATGCCTCAGGGGTGACAGTTAGGTCAGTTGTTCTTTCCGGCTCCTTCAGTCAGGACCCTGGATTTTCAGCTCTTGCTTTTTTGACTTTCTGTCAAAAAGTATCTATAAAGATCTAGTTTTTTCTACTTTCACTCGACGTCTTTTGGTCCTAGAGTGCAAGTAGCACCTTTTTTGTGTTTCAGAAAAGGTTTATTTTTTGGAAATGCCTTCTTTATTCGATCCTTGCCCGTCATGTGGCAAGAAGAAGGCCAGAACAGATACACATCCTGTGTGTATTCTCTGCCTCCCTGAGTCCCACTCTTCTGACAACTGCCAGCATTGTAAGAAGTTATCAAGAAGGACTATCAAGGAGAGGGACAGGATCCGTCTCTATGGCCTCTCTGAAAGAGGTAGGTCTCCTGTGAGGCAGAAGAAGAGGAGAACTCGGTCGACGTCGAGAGGAAAAGTCCCGACCTGTTCTCCGTCGGCGTCGGTATCGACGTCGAAGAAATCGGCGACGAAGAAATCGGCGTTGAAGACTTCGGTGATGCCGGCGCATCATCATTCGACTACGAAATCTTCGTCGACGAAGGTAACAGGTCCTCCGTTGACGTCAACCAGGCGGCGCTCAACGTCGAGAGACAGGTCTCCGTCGGCGCCGGGTGGGCGTACGACGTCGAGGCACAGCGCTCCGTCGTCGCAGGCGCGATCGACGTCGAGGCACAGCGCTCCGTCGTCGCAGGTGCGATCGACGTCGAGGCACAGCGCTCCGTCGTCGCCTCATCAACGGCGATCGACGTCGAAGCACATCTCCCCGTCTCGTCAGCGGCGATCGACGTCGAGGCGCATCTCTCCGTCGTCGCCTCCTCATCGGCGATCGACGTCGAGACACAGATCTCCGCCGGGATCAAAGCAACGATCTTCGGCGTCGAGACACAGGACACCTCCTTCGGCGTCGAAGCAGACGATCCATCATTCCACGCCGTCGAGGCGGATGACTCCGCCGAGTGGATTTTCGGCGTCGAGACCAAGACCTCCGTCGCCGGCAGTCCAACGCCGGTCGACGTCGACACAGCAATCTCCTGAAAGGGTGCAGGGAGTGTCAAAGCAGGACACTGCACCAGTGTTGGAGAGACGTTCGTCGCCGAGAAGTCCACTTTCTAAGAGAAGAAAGTCAACGTCGAGACATACGTCTCCGTTGAGAGGGCAGTCGACGCTTAGACGCTCCAGGTCAACGTCAAAGCGCCCTTCTGGAAACACCTCACCTCCAGTGAGCCTGTCTTCGTCACCTTCAATTTCGTCCAGATCCCCGGAGGTGGTTATCTCGACGTCCAACAGCCCAGTGTCAGGGGGTCACCAAGATTCTCCAACAAGGCATGAAGAGCTGAGCTTCACACCTCCTGCTCAGTCTCCTAAGGAAAGAGAGAGCCACAGATCGCCTTCCATCCATTTATCGCCACGATGGCACAGGCCTCTACATCACTGGGCTACGGACAGGAATTACTCGAGCCATCAGAACAGATCCCCGTTGGCTCGTTTAACTCAGGATAAAGAGCGATCTCCTTCAAGAACAAGAGCTCGCAGCCGCACACCGGTGCACTCACACAGGAGGAGGTCTAGATCAAGAAGCAGGAGGAGAGCACACAGATCGCCTACTCCGTCCTCTTCTTCCACTCATACATCCCATAGAGACTATTCGCCTACTTTGACGAACAGTCCACCGTCGAGGGTCTCTCCGGTGGACGACATCTACACTTTTCAGGACATTCTTGGCAGAGGAGCTGTAAAGCTGGGTATCCCTATGCCAACTCGTCAAAGCAAGTCCTCGGTGATTTTTGAGACTCTACACCAAAGAGCAGCAGCTAAACCTCTGCTTCCCTTGGTACCAGGCATCATAGAGCCAGTGATGGATATCTTTCTCACGCCAGCGAGTGTTAAGACCGCCCCAGCGAGGATCTTAAAAAGTACCGTTCACCAGAGGACGATCCGCTCTTCCTCAGGGCTGACCCTCCTCCGGATTCAGTCGTAATTGCGGCGGCAAAGAAGACTCATGCGGTGGCATCCTCCTCTACTGTCCCACCAGACAAGGAGAGCAAGGTGCAGGATTCCTGGGGAAGGAAGGTTTGTGGCACTTCGGCCTCCATGTTGAAGGTCTCCAATGCAGCGGCACTCCTGGGCCGCTACGACAGATCTCTGTGGGACTCACTACAGAGATTCACTGAAAAGTTGCCACAGGAAGACCGTAAAGATTTTGAAGAAATCTTAACAGAGGGCAGTCAGGTGTCTAACCAGGTCATCAGTGCTGCGGCGGATGGAGCTACCCTTTCGGCACATGCTTATGCTCATGGGGTATGCGCAAGGAGAACATCATGGCTACGTCTTACAGCACTCAGGCCAGAAGCGCAGTCACGCATCCTCAATCTTCCGTTCTCTGGTTCCTCTTTGTTCGGGACTCACACGGATGAAGAGATGACGCGGATGAAAACGGAACTGGACACGCTTAAAGCGGTGGGCCTGGAGAAAAGAAAGGAATTCCGTAAGAGATTCCGTCCTTACAATAGACGATCCTCCCAACAGAGGGTTCAAACCCCTCATTGGCAGAAAAATCAGGATCAGCAAGGCCAGCAAAAAACGCAGTATCGGGGCAGACGCTCCTCCAGAGGAGGAAGAAACCAGCAACAAGGCAACAATTCCGCCAAGACGCAGTCGAAACAATGAACACTCACTTCCCCTGTCGCCGTTCACCACTCCAGTGGGGGGAAGTATCGCAGATCATCTCGAAGAGTGGCGAGCTATCACAAAGGATCGGTGGGTACTAGCCACGTTGCAGAATGGGTACTCTCTACGTTTTCAACATCGCCCACCATCAATCCCTCCAGGTCCTCCGTCGTGTCACCAGTTAAAACTCTTGCAGAAAGAGGTTGCCACCCTTCTCAGAAAGTCAGCCATCGAGAGGGTGCCAGTATCTCAAAGAGGAAAAGGGGTTTACTCAAGATATTTTTTGGTGAAGAAAAAAGGCCAAAAAGCAGAGTACAGACCCATTCTGGACTTGCGGTCACTCAACCTATCCATAAAAAAGGAAAAGTTTCGCATGTTGGCTCTCCATCAAATATATCCACATCTCAGGCAGGGGGATTGGATGTGCTCGCTGGATCTGCAAGATGCATATTTTCACGTTCCGATCAATCAGTATCACAGACAGTACCTGCGATTCCTAGTGGGATCCGCTCATTACCAGTTCAAGGTTCTACCCTTCGGGTTGAAGTCAGCCCCCAGAGTGTTCACGAAGTGCATGGCGGTGGTGGCAGCCGCACTGCGCCGCAGGGGCGTCTTCGTATACCCGTACTTGGACGACTGGCTGTTGAAAGGTCCTTCCCCAGACAGTGTGAGGATTCATTTCTTGAGCTGTCTCGAGCTGTGTCACCGGCTGGGCCTGCATGTGAATTTCGTCAAATCAACTTCACAGCCAACACAGAAAATACATTTTTAGGAGCTCTGCTAGACTCCACGGTAGGAAAAGTGTTTCCTTCGGAGGAGAGACAGTGTTCCCTCATACAGAAATGCCAGCTGGTTCTGCGCAACAGAAAACTACCTGTGCGTCGGATTGCCTCCCTGCTAGGGTCGATGGCATCCTGCATCTTCCTGGTTCCCAATGCCAGACTACGAATGCGTCCTCTTCAGCAGGATCTGGAGGACAAGTGGGACCAGCAGACCGCTCGTTGGGACGAAAAATAAGTCCATCAAACGCGGCTCGAGCTTCCATACCTTGGTGGATGAGAAAACAAAATTTGCAAGTCGGAGTTCCTTTCCATCAACCTCCGCCTGCTCAGACACTGATCACGGACGCCTCGCTGCAGGGTTGGGGAGCCCACATGGGTTCTCTCCAGACTCAAGGACTGTGGTCTCCAAAGGAGCGATCCTATCACATCAACATGCTAGAGCTGAGAGCAGTACACCTAGCCCTCAAAGCTTTCCTCCCCTCGATTCAGGCAACCTCAGTGTTAGTACAGACGGACAACACCACCACCATGTACTACCTGAACAAACAGGGGGAACTCGCTCACGCACACTTTCCCTGGAAGCTCAAGCACTCTGGCATTGGCTCTTGGCTCGGAATCTGGCAGTCACAGCAGTCCACCTGCCAGGAGAACAGAACGTGAGAGCGGATGCACTCAGCCGTCACTTCGAAGACAGAGAAGACTGGGTGCTCAACGACGAGGTCGTCGAAGACATCTTCCAGACATGGGGTCGTCCCACCATCGACCTCTTCGCGGACGACGAAAATGCCAAATGCCGAGACTTCGCCTCACGGTTCTACCGACCAGGATCGAAAGGGAATGCCCTTTTGATAGACTGGTCAGGGGCATTTGTGTACGCCTTTCCACCCCTTCCGCTGATCCCGAAGGTGGTGACCAAGCTGTCCCATTCGTGCACGAGGATGATACTAATTGCCCCGGACTGGCCGAGACAATGGTGGTACCCGGACCTTCTGCACCTATCAGAGTGTCCTCACAAGAGGCTGCCGTGCAGACCGGACCTGCTGTCCAAGATGAACGGGAGGATTCATCATCCCAACCTTCCCTCACTGAACTTGGCGGCATGGCTCCTGAGGTCCTCCAGTATGGCCACTTAGGACTACCGCAGGACTGCATGTCCATCTTGAAGGAAGCAAGAAGACCGTCCACGAGGCATTCGTATGCATGCAAGTGGAAACGGTTTTACATGTGGTGTATGCAGAACAATTGTAACCCAATCAAAGGTCAGGAAGAGGTCATCCTTCCTTACCTACTTTATCTGGCGAAAGCAGGTTTGAAGTTTTCTTCCATTAAGGTACATTTAGCAGCTATAACTGCATATAGGCGTTCAGCTTCTCAACCTTCCTTCTTCCAGTTACAGGCTGTTAAGGATTTTTTGCAGGGTTTAAAGAAGGTCTATCCTCCGGTACGGCCTCCTTCACCACCCTGGGAGCTTAACCTGGTGCTATCAAAATTGATGGGTCCGCCTTTTGAACCCATACACAAAGCAACCTTACAGCATCTTTCTTGGAAGGCGGCTTTCTTGGTAGCGATCACGTCAGCTCGCAGAGTGAGTGAAATACAGGCGCTCTGCTCCAAAGAACCCTATACAGTCTTCCATCTTAACAGGGTTGTGATGAGGACGCACCCCTCTTTCCTTCCAAAGGTGGTGTCGGATTTTCATGTGAATCAGACCATCTCTCTACCCACCTTTTTTCCCAATCCCGCCACTCCTGCTGAGAGGGCTTTGCATTCTCTGGACCTCAAAAGGGTTTTAAAATTCTATCTGGATCGGTCCAAATCTATAAGAAAATCTGATCAACTATTTGTTAACTATGGGTCGATCAGATCTGGGTTCGCAGCTTCAAAGCGCTCCATCTCCAGATGGATAGTTTCATGTATCAAGCTTGCTTATCAATTAGCGCAGAAGCTCCTGGAGTTTACTCCCAGAGCGCATTCTACTAGAGGGAAAGCGGCTACTACTGCTTTTCTTCAAAATGTGCCCATGTCTGAAATCTGTAAGGCGGCAACTTGGAGGTCCGTCCATACATTTACGAGGCACTACTGTCTGGAATCAGACACCAGAGCAGACACCCAAGTAGGCCAGGCCTCCTTGAGGAATCTGTTCAACAGCTGATTTCGGCTGTTATGTTTCTTTGTGTTGGGTCACTTTACTCATTTACCTGCAGGTGGTTGATGGGCTTGCTATTCTATTCAGTGCTTATGACTATTGATGAGGATCCCCTGGAAGAGAAGGATAAGTTACTTACCTGTAATCCTAGTTCTCTTCCAGGGGTATCCTCATCAAAGTCATAAGCAACCCACCCGCCTCCCCAGGTAAATGAGAGATTTCTAAAGTGTTAAAGGATATCTTTGTGCCCTGACCTTCAGGGTTATGCAAAGAACAACTGACCTAACTGTCACCCCTGAGGCATGATGGGAAGCTAGGGGTCATGGCTGCCTTAAAGGCACGGTGCCAGTTTTTTGTTGAAAATGTTTTCATTTTCTATGCTATTGGTTTACAATGCAGCCTGTAGGCTAACAATGTCTACTTATTTTGCAGTTTTTACTCTTTATGAGTATTTTGCTCATTAAAAAACAGAGTTCAAGTACTAATTGTCCTCTGGTGTTTTTATATATTGGCAAAGGTAGTTTTTTATGTGTGTAATTACATTGTTTAGCCTCCTATTGAGAGCTGCATTGGTATGAGAAAAAAATGATATATGTATATGCATATATGTAGAGCTGTATATATGTGATTTCCATATATAATTTTTATATTTCCGGGGTCCCCGCACGTGGGCGGGAATATTCAGTGCTTATGACTTTGATGAGGATACCCCTGGAAGAGAACTAGGATTACAGGTAAGTAACTTATCCATACGTGACGTAGTAGTGTGACGTGTGATTGTTGCATTAGTTTTGTGAATTTAGCCCCGTCTTTTTTAATTGGAATGTTTTATATTGAATCTTTGTGTGTAACGTTTTCAAAGTGTTGTGAATGTTGTTAAAATGAAATGTACCTGGTGGCAGCTGATGGGCTAAAAGAATATGTAGAGAGTTTGTGAAGCTTCGAAGTGGAAAAGGAGGACTGAGGTGGGATGTGGGCTAACAGATTGGGGTGTGTGGTTGTTTTCAACTAAAACAGGTGTTAAAAAGCACAACATGCGTGGGTCGAGATTAAAAGCGCATGTGAGAGTGAGAAGTGTTGTGGCGCCACTGCACCAAAGGAAGCTACACCTTTGGAAATGCGGAGAGCAAAGTCTAGGAACAGAGAGAGGAGAATATGTTAATAGGTGAAGTAAAGCAGTTGATGGCTGTGTGCGGGCCACAGTGCCACTGCATCTGTTGCACAAAAGGAAGAAATGTGCTATGAAGTGTAGTTGAGTAGGCTACGGACGAGAGAGGGAGACAAAGGTGTTTTGGGGCTAGGGGTGCATCGAAGAAGGGTGATGGGTGGTAGTGATGTTAAAATAGCAGAGGCACGAAACAGCCTAATTTGTAGTTAACAGAGCCAAGTACAAAATGTATGGTAGTGAGCAGCGGGATAGGCAGTGTGTGATGGTTCATAGTGCAAGAAAGGTAATAGGCTTCTTGGTTCCTCTTTAAAATAAAAAATAAAGCATTAATTTGCGTTCAGTAAGCTGATTCCACTGTGTCCCCACACCTACTGCAGTACGTCCATGGAAGTGCAGGTCCAAAGGGTATGGATGGAAGAGAGCGAGGCATGGTGAGGCCCCATAGAAGAGCAGTGATGGGCTGCTGTTGTTTTAGAAGGAACCTCAACATATTTTTAAAATGTGCTCAGTGGCGTAGCAAGTGTGTCGTGGGCTGTAGTGCAAGTAAGGAATTGGACTGCTGCACTCCTGCTAGAATAGTACAATACATCAGTAATCCGGGTTGAATATAATTTTGGAGCACAGTGCTACAGCACCTGCTGCACGTAAAGAAGACATGGCCCAGTAAGTGTAATTATGTAGGGTAGGGATGGACAAGGAAGATAGGAGAGGCATGTTTGCATGGACGTCATTTAGGGGTTGCCATGGGTCGCACCCATGTTGGAATCATACCAACACCAATTCCAATGTTGGAAGTATGATGCCATGTACTGTGGGCTCCCTTGGGGTACCCCACCTGTACTTCCAGTAGCAGCCTTTCAGGATCTGATGGCAAGCTAGGGTGCTGCGGACCACAGATATGATTCTGCTCTCCTGCTGCTGAGCCAAGCTCAAGCAGGGGAAGTTAGAACAATAGGTGTCCTGTCACAGGGAGGTGTGACCAGACAGGACTTAGTGTATTGGGCTGGGGTGGGGGTGTTTGCAGCGCCGGCAGACTGCTTTGAAGGAACATTTGGTGTCCTCCTTGCACACACCAGTTTGAGTCAGTTCAGGGAGCCCTTGGCTCCCGCTCTGGCGAGAAACTGGACAAAGGACATGAGAGTATCCTCCCCTCAGTCCAGCCCCTCCTCTGGGAGGGGCCCCTGAGTTGTTCCAACACTTTCGCTAAGGTACTTAAGGGCTTACCTGTGGGTGGCTCTTCAGAGTCGTCGTGGGACAAGACTCAAGCCTGAACCCACGTCACTCTCGGACCGTCTGTACATTTGGACTCGCTGGACTTCACCTGGAACCGAGACTACACCAAGGAAGACTCCTGCTGCTCCTGGTCTCGCTGTTCTGTAAGTCTTCTTCGTTGTCTGTATCTGTGCTTCATTCAGGATCTTCAACAGACCTGTGGGCATCAAGGACACCCGAAGTAATCTCCCTTGGAGTGAAGGAGTCACTCCCCTGCATCTGCAGGTACCACTGCGAAGCTGACCGGTCTGCTGCTCATGACGTCCCACGGACTTCATAAGGCTCAGCAACACAGGTTGTGGTTCTGCAACTCCCTCGAGCCCTGACCTGTCCTCTCTGCAATTTTGAGGCCAGTAGCCCAGTCTGAACTGCTGGGACCAAACCCCTTTGCACCGCACTGACTTGCAGTTGCCAAGGCTTGTTGGCTCTGCACTTAAGAGATCTCTTCCTGCCAAGTACAACGTCCTCACTGCGTCCTGCGTCCTCACCGCATCCTCTGCACCGTGGGGCCTTCCTTCTTGGTGAGAAGCTCGAAGTCCTCTTGTGACTCCTGTGCCTTCGCCCTGTGGGTCCTCTTGAGGGTCGTCCTCTGCTCCATGGGCTCCCCTGCTTGCTCGGGGCCTGCTCTGACTCCCCTGCTGGTGGTGAGTCCCTTAGACCTTGCTGGTCCAAACCTTTCTCCTTCTTCGCTTTGCCCGCCATTTGCAGCTGCCGAGGCTTGTTGGTGCTCCCGCCGGACACCGACTCCCTGGTTCTCGACTGCCGACGTGGGACTGCTCGTGTACAGCTCATGGTCTTCCTCAGCTTTGCCTGTTCCTCACAGCTACAGTAACAAGGTCATCGTCGACACTTCTGAACCATCTGACATCGGTGAGCATTGCTCTACCATGCCTCCTGGTCACCTCTGAGTGGCATAGACTCTGTCCCCTCTGCTTACAGGTTCTTCACTTCAAGAATCCATCCTTGGCCCCCGGGAGGTGGCCATCTCCTCCCGGCTCCGCCTGGTATAGTTAAAGCTTCTCCACAGATCCTACTTGTCATGCCTTATTTTCAATTAAAAAAAAAAAAGAATCCACCCTTGGATTCCAGCGGACTCTTGCACAGTCTTCTCCTGCGACATCCTTCCTGAAACCCTTCATTGTGGTCTACGGCGGTTTCCGACGTCACTTCGCACCTATGCACTCGGCTTCTCTGGTGTAGGTATCCTGGTTCCTCGGGTATCCATGGGTGGGGTGACTCTGCAATCTTCTGTCTTCTACGGGGTTTCTTGAGGGTCCACTGGGAAGGGTTCTTCTTCTTAAAAACTGCAACCACGACTTTCCCGTTCGCATTCCACTTTTTTAGTATATGGTTTGGTCTTCCCCTGGTGACCACTGTATTTTGTGCTTACTTACCTAATTGCAGTTGAAGTATTGTTGTGCATTTGTGTTGATATCTCCGGGTAGGAGATATATCAGTGTGTTAGTGAGTGTTATGTAATAAATAGACATATTTTCATATATACGCTGTGTGGTTCTTTTTCAGCTAACCTACACTACATGATGATTAAACTGGTAAAACAAGCTGCTTAACACTCCTTCAAGATAAGCCTGAAAACTGCTGTCCACAGCTACCACTTTGAGAGCGTTCAAAGGTTATCAAAGACCACTAAAATCACCATAAGTGTTGCCTGAATTAGTGCAAGGTGCTTCACTTAAATAAGTGTGCACCATATACTAAGCCAGCCTCCTACAGTCTCTTTCTGCAGTGGGGAGAGCGTTGGTTAGATCTGTTCGCCACTTCCGAGTACAGCAATGTCAGACGTTCTGCGTGCTCGAGTTTCCAAGGCGACTCTCGCTCAGAGACGCTTTTCATCTCGAGTGGAGCTAAGGCCTCCTATATGCCTTTCCACTTATACCACTCCTGCCCATAGTTCTCAAGGAGATTAGGAACAACCATGCCCACGTTAACCTTGTGGTCCTTGTAGGAAGGTGGAATCTGACTATATGGTTGCCCCCACTTTTTTTTATGGTGTTTTGCTGGTTTATGACTTAGACTGGGGCCCTGAATAGCAGGACCCCAGTCCAACTATCTGCTTTCTCTGTAAAAAGGTTTCCATGTGCCTTAGGCACATCTCTGATTGGAATTTGGAGTGCCCTTATAAGTCCCTAGTATATGGTATACTATGTACCAAGGGCATAGGTACCTCAGAGGCCTACCAGGGGCTGCAGCATGTATTATGCCACCCCTGGAAGGCCATCCAAACTGACACCACAGGTCTGCTACTGCAGCCTGGGTAAGGTGGTGCATGCACCCCTTACTGTGATATAGGTTACCTATATCACTAAATACATACACACATATAAACCTATAAGTCACTCCTAAGGCAGGCCTTATCAATCCTGAAGGCAGAGTGCATGGTTCCTATGTGAGAGGGTGCCCCTGCATGAGCAGGGCCCCTCTGCAGCGTTCGGAGACCCTTCTCTGATGCTGTTTGTAGTGCAGCCTGACCATATACTCTTAAGCGCATTATAACCTCGCGTTAAATGCTAACTTTGGAATGGCTGCACCTAAACATGTCGTGTTTGGTGTCAAACATCTTGGAATACTACCCCCCCGCCAATTCTGGCGGCGGGGGTAGCATTCCACCCTTCTAGAGGGAGAGACATGTTAACCCTGGCCTGGCCGGTAACTTCTTTCTAAAGCCTGGCATCACAAAATGGATGCTACTGCCACAGACACAAGTCTGGCCTCCTGCTGCTGGACGAAACTCCGGCAGGGGAGGCCTGGACAATAGGTTTCCTGTCCCAGGGAGGTGTGACCACCTCCCCAGACAGGATAATGTGTATTGGGGCTGGGCGGGAGCACTTTCGGGTGCTTTGAAGTCCTGCACTGGGGGCACACTTGGTGTCCCTGTGCATATCCCAGTTCAAACCGGATCAGGGGCTTGCAGCCCCTGCTTTGGCGCGAACTGGACAAAGGGAAAGGGGTGTAGCCACCCCTCTGCCCTGACTCACCCATAGGTGGGGCCACAGAGTAGTCCAACCCCTAAACTTGATATAAGTATAGGAACCCAGTCCTTAGGACTTTAGATTATCCCTGGACGAAACTCTGTAACTGAATCCTGGACCTTCGACGCTCTACTCACGATTAGAGGACAGAAGAATCTCCCTTGGGGTCAAGGAGTGACTCCCCTGCTTGGCAGGCACCAAAGAAGCATCTGTCCGGTTCGCATTTCTGAAGCTCCCGTCGGACGCCGAAGTCATCGCATCACCAGAGGTGGATTCTCAGACTTCCCGAGGCTACCCTGAGTCCGAAGCAAAGCTGAGGCCCGTGGCTATCGTGGGTGACTTGAGACCGTGACCCCTGGACACCGAGCACATTTGCAAGTGCATCCTCTTCTGGGTCTCCCAAGAAGTCGTGCTTTGGGCTCCGAGTAGCCCTAGCCTCCAGCACCACCTGCACCGAAGATCACTGGCCCCCACTCCACGAGTGGCCTGTAGGCCAGATCCACGTGCGGCGTCACGAGGCTCCTTCGCGGTCGCTAGCCCGTTGGCTAGTATCCCTTAACGAAGGCCAATCCTTTTCTAACTTGGCATCCTGGTTGCTCCAGGCCTGCCCTCACTTACCCTCGCTGGGTGAGTTCCACAGACCTTGCTGGTCTGCACCATCGACGATCTACATCTTCACCGAGACTTGCCGTTGCCAAGGCTTGTTGGGTCCAATCCGGTCGCCGACACCTCAGCACTCGACAGACATCGTGTACCAGCCCGAATCCTGCTCCTGGTCGCCGACAACGCCTCCTGGACCTCGTGGCTGAAGAGTCAAGACGACCGTCAACGCACCTGAAGCACTCGACATCGGTGGGCATCTGTCCATCGCCTTCCTGGTCACTGGCTAGTGACCCAGACTCTGTCCCCTCTGCTTTCAGGTTCTTCAGAACTCCGATCCACTCTCGGATCCACCCGGACACTTTTCTCTTGGCCGCCAGCAGCACTTTGCAGCAGATCGCCATTCGAATCGACGACGAAACCCGACCCCGAAAGGCACCTATGCACCCGGCTTCCCTGGGTGAGGTAACACGAGTACTCCGGTGCTCCCGTGGGTAGAGACTCTTCAAAGTCCTAGATCTCAAAGGGTTTTGTCCTAGTCATCTTTTAAGTGTCCCTTTTCTCTAATTTCCCGATCCCGACTTTCTCCATAGAAGTCAACGGCGTATCGCGGTTGTGTATTTACACTGCACGCGTCTCCCGTGGGTCCCCTGTGTCACTACCTTGGGTGGTTCCTTGTGGTCCAAGCACTTCTAGAGGCTCTAGGCCTAGTGTCTAGTTCAGTCGTGGTTCGCATACCACTTTATTGGTATATGGTTTGAGTACGCCCCTAGGGCTCAAACGTGTATTTGTGCTATTACTGTGATTAAATAACTTCTAACTTATGTACTTCGAACTCTAGCCTCATAAAGAGACTAGAGGGGTGTGTTTAGCAATAAATACATATATTTTGAATATATACCTGGTGTGGTGCTCTTTCATTTGATCACTCAAGAGATTATAGACTGGTAAAACAAGCTGCTTTACATTCCTTCAAGACTTAGCCTGAAGGCTGCTCTCCATAGCTACCACTAGGATAGCTTTCAATAAGGTTGTCTTTAACCTATCTCCAATAAGGGGTTGTTTGGACTGGTGCAAGGTGCCCACTATAATTAGTGGACAGCATATACCAGGCCAACTTCTCACAGTCCTGGAATGGGCTCGGAGAGTTTGGTATCCCGAGCTGTTGTGCATGGCCATAGGTCCTCTGATCATGCTGCCCCATCTGGCGAATCTTCTGTCGCAGCAGCAGGGGGGGGTTCTCTGGCTGAACCTGGCAATGCTCCGCCTTCTTGCATGGAGATTGAGGGTCGACAGTTGACAGCTTTTGACCTTCCTTCCGAAGTCTGCAACGTTACCTTGGTAGCCAGGCGCCCCTCCACCAAATTAGTATAAGCCTGCAGTTGAGGCAAGTTTGTGGCATGGTATACAGAAAAATAGGTTTACACCCTTTCTACTCCCCTTTCTCAGATTCTTCTATTTATTCTTTCCCTTGCCTAGCAGGGCTCTGCTCTGGGCACCTTAATGGGCTACCTTTCTGCTATATCAGCCTTTCTGTAGTTGCCTGACCAGCCATCCCTCTTCAAATCCCCTCTTGTACACAGGTTCTTGAAAGGTTTGCAACATATGCTTCCTCCTTTATCATGCCTCAGTGGGACCTTAATCTAGACCGGACATTCCTGTTGTGTGCTCCCTTTGATCCCTTGCACAACTGTCCTCTCAGGCTCCTTACAATCAAGGTGGCCTCCCTGGTGACAATACCAACTGCTTGGAGGGTCAGTGAGCTTCAAGCTTTGTCATCCAAGCCTCCATACTTGAACATCTACCCAGGCAAGCTACTTCTTCGAACTTGAGCTTCCTTTATGCCAAACATCGTCACTCCCTTTCATGTAGGCCAGTCCATCACCCTGCCTACTTTTTACGCTCCGCCATATCCCTTTAAAGAAGAGGAGCAACTTCACTGACCGGACCCAAAAAGAGTGTTGCCATTCTACCTTGACCACACAAGAGAGTTCCGTGTGGATAACCAACACTTTGTGGTGTATGTTGGAGCGAAAAAGGGAAAGGCTGGGTGGAAGCGGACCATCTCCTGATGGATCATGCTCTGTATTAAGCTCTGCTATGCACTGGCCAAGAAGCAACCACCTGAGCGTTTGTGTGCTCATTCCACCAGAGCTAAGGCTGCGACCACTGCATTAGCATGCGGCGTTCCAGTCCTGGATATCTGCCAAGCAGCAATGTGGGCTTCTCTGCACTCGTTCTCAAAACACTACTTACTGGACAGTCTGGTCCGTTGGGAAGGGCAGTTTGCATGTTCGGTCTTGCAGGATTTTTTAATGTGAAATCGTCTCGCAGACCCACCTTCGGGGAGGTATTACTTTGGTATCTATTCTAAGGTAAGGATTCTGTGGCTAGAAGTCTCCATAAGATGAACAAGTTAGTTACCTTCAGTAACACGTTATCTGGTAGAGACTCTATCTAGCTGCAAATTCCTTAGAGACCCACCCATCCTTCCCACTCTGCGAACCAATATTTAGGGACAGGGCTCTTTCCCTTTCAGGGCCCTAGTTTTCCACACCAGTGGTCATTGTTCTTCATGGCTCCTTGCTCCTGGCGTGGAAAGCCTTGAAAAGAAACTGACGTCAGCGTGCTGTAGTGGCGCATATATAGGCACCGTGCACGTCATTTCCAGCACGGACGACACCACCTACTGGCGCGCACGGGTACTGCTCACAAAAAATTTCCGGATCCAGTCTGACGCCAGAGGATAATTCTAAGGTAAGGAATTTGTGGCTAGATAGTCAATACCAGATAAGGCGTTACCGAAGGTAAGTAACTTGTTCTTCCATACAAACTGTGGTGCGAACTTGAGCTGGATTTCTGCTAAAGCTATTAACACCCTTCCATGTCAGACAGGCTAGGCTACCACCCTTCTGACTTTTTTTGCTTTCCTCACCACTTAAGAGAGGAAGAGAGACTTAATTGTTTGGACACCACGAGAGCTCCCATTTTCTATATTCATCATACCAAAGATCATCAGGTGGACAATCAATTCTCCATGGGATTCTCTGGAGCAAGGAAGTGCAAGAAAGGGCCATTTCTTGGTGGGTAGTCCTCTGCATAATAATCTGCTACGCTCAGGCTAAGAAGCAGCCACCTGAAGGATTAAAGACTCATTCCACACAAGCCATGGATACTACTACTGCACTAGCACATGGAGTGCCTGTCCTGGATATCTATCGGGCCGCTATGTGGGCATTTGTGTTCACATTCATGAAGTACTATTGCCTTGACAGTCAGGTTTGTTGGGATGGGCAATTTGCCCTTTCAGTCCTGCAGGAAATTTTGGTCTGAGCCAGTCCACCGACCCACCTCCAGAGGAGGTACTGCTTTGGTATCTATACAAAAGGAAAGGAATCTGCATTTAGAAGAATCCATCAGAAGAACAAGTTACTTACCTTCGATAACACACTTTCTAGTGAATATTCTATCTAACCTCAGATTCCTCCCCGACCCTCCCACCTCCCCATTCTCTAGGTTGGCCTCTTTAGCCATCTAAAAAGATACCAAGTGTACGCACCATTTGAAGCCAAGTTGCCAATGGGCTCTGTGTCTGAGGGCACAGACAAACCTGAGAAAGAATCTTAACTGCTGCACTCGAAAGTGGCGCTTATATGTGGCCCTACTTGTCACTTCCAGGGTGGAATAACGTCTGTACGGAGCCACACAAAGCCACCTACCAGCACGCTTGAGTACTACATTTGAGTTTCCATATCCAGTCTTACACCTGTGGAAATATTCTCAAGGTGAGGAATCTACGATTAGATAAAGTATCCACCAGAAAGAGCATTACAGAAGGTAAGTATCTTTTTCTCAAATGTTAGTTTATATTCTCCAAATTTACATCTGACTGAGTGATGAATTATACCATAGACAGATATCAGAGACCACATGCATCACTGAGTGAAAAATGCCTGTCTAAACTGAGTGAAAATTGAGACCTGGCAGTGGTAGGGACATAAATTATGCTCCTATGAGTCTAAACCTTCACAACTTCCCACCCTCCAGATCTACCACATCACAGTCCATTGTATTTGACACAGCTATCATTCGCATACCAAATTGATGCCATAATAAAGGAAGTTAATCTGCACAAGTCCATGCTCTAAAAGCTCCTGCAAATAAGTCGCTGGCTTGAGTGCTCTCTGGCCCTGGTTATGCAGTGGCTGAACTGATGTATCTGAAAGAGACACGTTAGTGACAGATTCCTTACCTTAGAATATCCCCAGGCGTCAGACTGGTCAGATCCGGAAAGTTTTTGCGTAGCAGTACCCTTGCGCGTCGGTAGGCGGCGTCGTGCGGCTCCGCGTCCGTCGTCGGGAGCGCCGGGATGACGTCGCGGGCAGTACTTAGACGCCGCCCCTGCGCGCTGACGTCAGTTCTTCTTTTTCCGCGCCAGTAAGCGCAGATCCGGGAAGAGCAGTGCCCTAGTCAATTTTTGACTAAATTTTTGGTCATTTTTTCACTGTTTCTTTTCGAGTCATCTCGACTCCTAGGTGTCGGTAGGGATGCCCGGCTTCAAGCCATGCGACGCCTGTGGTCGAATGATGTCGATCACAGACCCGCACTTACAGTGTCTCTACTGTCTCGGCCGAGACCACGACACGAAGTCGTGCCCTGACTGCCGGGCCTTACACCCGAAGGCTTTGCGAGAGCGGTCTCGAAAGCTCCTCGAGGTCCGGCAGTCGGCTCCGCGCCGCACCAAGCCCCGGTCCCGTGATAGGTCGAGGGGCCGGTCGCGGAGCCCCCGCCGGTCGTCGGAGTCCAAGTCTTCGCACTCCTCGGGTAAGTCGAAGCACAAAAAGTCTAAGAAGCATCATCGCTCTAAGACTTCGCCTCGCCGGTCTCGCGACTCGGCTGAGGCCCCTGTCGGCACCGTCCCCGCGGCCCCGGACGTGCCTGTGGAGCCGCCCCCGCATTACCCGTCCTTTCCGGGTTCGGGGGCGACTCCGGCCCAAATACAGGAATTCCTGTCGGCCATGGCCCGCCTCTTCGGGCCTCAAGGTCCCTCCGGTGCGCCTTCGGGCCCCGCGGGCCCTGATGGGGTTGCTCCGGCGTCGCCGATGACTCCGGTCCCGGCGTCGCCCGTCCCGCCAGCCTTGATCCCGGCCTCGGCTCCGGCCTCGATCCCGGCTCCGGTGGTACCGCAACCCCGATCGACGCCGGTTGACCTAACCACGCCGGCGCCGATGTCCCCGGTGCCGTTCCTGACGCCGCCCGGGGCTCCGGGCGGCGTCGTTCCCCGGTTCTCTCCGGTTCCGGACATGGAGCCGGACCGACGTCGCTCGACGCCGGCCCCGGCGCCGATGAGACCTTTGGTCCCAGATGTCCCTCCTCCTCCATATTTTGAGCCAGAGGAGGACCAGGAGAGCTGGGAGGGGTCGGAAGACCCTCTCACACAGCAGTGTGAGTATGATCAGGACTGGGCAGAGGAACTTGGGGATGCCAGTGGTCTGGACACTTCTCCGGACTCTGGCATGCTGTCTCCTCCCGTGGCTACGGAGGAGGGAGCAAATTTCGCAACGGTGTTGCGTAGAGCAGCTGGAGCCTTGCACCTCCAATTGCCTACTGTGGCTGTCAGGACTAACCTCCTGACGGAAGTGCTTCAGCCGGCAGCTACCTCCTCGGAGCCATTGCTGCCGTTTAATGATGCACTGTCTGACGTTCTTTTGGGCACCTGGTCCAAGCCCACCACAGGGGCTCCTGTGGATAGGAACGTGGCCCGACGCCATCGGCCTGCTCAGGGCGACCCCTTGTTTCTCTCTCAACATCCCACCCCCGAGAGCTTGGTTGTCCAAGCCTCTGCCTCCCAAACCGCCTTCCCTACCGCCCCTCCGGATAGGGAATCCAAACGCCTGGATCAATTTGGGAAGAAGGCCTTTTCTTCCTCCAGTGCTGGCTTGCGGTCCGTCAACACCGCTTGCCTTTTGGGCCGATATTCCCACTCTCTGTGGGATTCGGTGGCTGCCGTTTTGCCCCAGTGTTCTGAGGAGGTCCAGACACTGCTTACCCGCACCATTGCGGAAGGTAGGGATGCGGCAAAGTACACCATACGTTGTGGCCTTGATACCGCCGACTCGCTGGGCAGATCGCTTGCAACGACGGTGGCGCTGCGTCACCACGCCTGGCTGAGAACAACTGGTTTCTCGGGTGATGTCCAGAATACACTCATGGACATGCCCTTTGATGGAGTCGGTCTTTTTGGTTCCAAAGCAGACCATGCGCTGGAGCGTTTTAAGGACTCACGGGATACTGCCAAGTCCCTGGGCCTTTCTGCTGTGCGCCCTCCGCTAACCTCTGCTTTTCGCCCCTTTCGTGGCCACGGAAGGGGCGCCCAGTCACGTCCGCTGCCCAGCCACCGGCCCGCGCAGCAAGCGTCTTCGCGTGGCCGAGGACGTGGCTACCGCCGTGGCGGGTCGGGCAACCAGCGTGCGGGTCAGGCCACCAACTCCACCCCGTCCGCGGCCTCCAAGCCCTCCTAGTCCTTCCTTTCAGGTGCACAGCACGCCAGTAGGGGCAGGGTCCGCCATCACCTTCATCACTGGCGTGCCATCACCTCGGACAGGTGGGTCTTGGACATTGTCCGAAGGGGCTACTCCCTCCCCTTCGAGACCACCCCCAGCCATGCCACCTCAATTCCACCGCATGTCAGGGGATCACTTGGTGCTTCTGCAGAAGGAAGTCACGGCCCTCTTGGCCAAGAGGGCCATCGAGCATGTTCCGACCCCAGAAGTAGCACGTGGTTGCTACTCCCACTACTTTCTGGTGCCCAAAAAGGACAAGGAGGACATGCGTCCTATCTTGGACCTCCGGAACGTCAATCGCTTCCTCCGGAAGGAGAAGTTCAAGATGCTCACCCTAGCTCAGGTCTTGACTGCCCTCAACCCTGGAGACTGGTTGGTAGCGTTGGACTTGCAGGACGCTTATTTTCACATCCCCGTAATGCCGGCCCACCGGCGTTACCTGCGGTTCACGGTAGGCCTCGAGCATTTTCAGTTCACCGTGCTCCCCTTTGGCCTTACAAGTGCCCCTCGGGTGTTCACGAAAGTGATGGCGGTGGTCGCAGCTCATCTGCGCCGGGCAGGGGTTCCAGTCTTCCCCTACCTCGACGACTGGCTGCTGAAGGCGGGCTCGTCCCAGGCAGTCGTCTCCCACCTCCAGACTACGGCCGAACTCCTGCACTCGCTGGGGTTCTCCATCAATGTGCCGAAGTCGCATCTGATTCCTTCTCCACAGCTCCTTTTCATCGGAGCAGTTCTGGACACGACGCAGTTTCGGGCCTATCCTCCCGAACGGCGAGTCCGGGATATTCAGGCTATGATTCCGATCTTTCAGCCTTTATCCTGGGTTTCGGTACGGATGACCCTGAGGCTGCTGGGCCTCATGGCCTCCTGCATCCTGCTGGTCGATCATGCCAGATGGCATATGCGGGCTCTGCAGTGGGACCTGAAGTTCCAGTGGGCGCAGCACCAGGGCAACCTGTCCGATCACGTCCAGATCTCGGAGGGGACTGCAAAACAGTTGCAGTGGTGGCTCTCGAACCGGCAATGGGTCATGGGCAGATCTCTCTCCCTTCCCCAGCCAGAGCACACAGTTGTGATGGACGCGTCCCTTCTGGGATGGGGCGGTCACATGGGAGAGGCGGAGATCAGAGGCCTCTGGTCTCCGGCGGAGTCCCGGCTCCATATCAACCTTCTGGAGCTCCGGGCGATCCGACTTGCACTCAAGGAATTCCTTCCCTCTGTCAAAGGGAAGGTAGTGCAGGTGTTCACAGACAACACCACCGCCATGTGGTACTGCAACAAACAAGGCGGGGTGGGGTCGTGGACCCTCTGTCAGGAGGCTCTGCGCCTCTGGACATGGCTGGAACATCAGGGCATGTTCCTGATGGTTCAACACCTGGCAGGTTCCCTGAACGCCAGAGCGGACGAACTCAGCCGCAGGTGCATGATGGATCACGAATGGCGTCTTCACTCGGAAGTGGCGCAAGGACTCTTTCTGCAGTGGGGAGAGCCTTGGTTAGATCTATTCGCCACCGAAGAGAACGCGCAATGTCATCAGTTCTGCGCGTTGGAATTTCCAAGGCGGCACTCGCTCGGCGACGCTTTCGTCGCGAGTGGAGTTGCGGTCTGTTGTACGCCTTTCCGCCTATACCACTTCTACCCAGAGTGTTGAAGAAGATTCGGCGCGACCGGGCCCAAGTCATCCTTGTGGCTCCGGACTGGGCTCGAAGAGTTTGGTATCCCGAGCTACTCAGTATGAGCGTCGATCCCCCGATCCGTCTGCCTCTTCGGGAGGATCTTCTGTCGCAGCAGCAGGGGACGGTCCACCACCCGAACCTGTCCAGCCTCCACCTGCTTGCGTGGAGATTGAGCGGCGGCAGTTGATTCCTTTCGACTTGCCTCCCGAAGTTTGTGATGTGATTCTGGCAGCCAGGCGTCCCTCCACTAAGGTGGTATACGCCTGCAGGTGGAACAAGTTTGTGGCATGGTGCACAGCAAAGGCTGTGAATCCCCTCTCTGCCCCTCTTTCTGAGGTTCTTCTATTCCTTCTTTCACTGGCCCAACAGGGTTCTGCCCTGGGTACCATCAAGGGCTATCTTTGTGCCATTTCGGCCTTCCTCAGGCTTCCTGATCAGCCCTCCCTTTTCAAGTCCCCTGTTGTTAACAGGTTCCTAAAAGGCATTACACACCTCTTCCCTCCTGTTCAGTTTGTGATGCCTCAGTGGGACTTGAACTTGGTTCTTACCTTTCTCATGTGCGCTCCCTTTGAGCCTCTACATAACTGTCCTCTTCATCTTCTGACTCTGAAGACAGCCTTTCTGGTGGCCATCACCTCCGCTCGGCGGGTGAGTGAGCTCCAGGCTCTATCATGCAAACCTCCCTTTCTGTCTGTCCATCCAGACAAGGTTGTTCTTAGGACGCGTCCGTCCTTCTTGCCAAAGGTGGTTACTGCCTTCCACATTGGGCAGACCATCACTTTGCCCACCTTCTTTCCGCATCCTTCCAGAGAGGAAGAGAGGCTCCACCGTCTGGACCCAAAACGTGCGCTTTCCTTTTATATCAACCGCACACAACACTTCCGGGTGGATGACCAGCTCTTTGTTGGCTACGTGGGCGCCAAAAAAGGTCGGGCGGTGCACAAGAGAACCATTTCCCGCTGGGTAACCTTGTGTATCAAAGCCTGCTATTCTTTGGCTAAGAAGGAGCCTCCTGTTGGGCTGCATGCCCATTCCACCAGGGCAACGGCTGCTACCACGGCTTTAGGCCGCGGTGTGCCGCTGCTGGATATCTGTCAAGCAGCTACGTGGGCCTCGCTGCACACATTTACAAAGCATTACTGCCTTGACAGTCAGGTCCGGAGGGACGGCTTCTTTGGCCGTTCTGTCCTCCGGGACTTCCTTGTCTGATCTTTGTTCGCAGACCCACCACCGGGGTTGGTATTGCTGGGGTATCTATTCTAAGGTAAGGAATCTGTCACTAACGTGTATCTTTCAGATGCACAAGTTACTAACTTGTGTAACGATATATCTGTAAGAGACAGTAGTTAGTGACAGATTCCTTACCGCCCCACCCATCCTCCCCGTTCTGCGAACTGATTTCTAGGGTTAAGGACATCCCTTTCAGGGCCCTAGTATTTTTCAGACACCTATGTCAGCTTCTTGCATGGCTCTGCGTTCCTGGCGCGGAAAGTCGTGTACAGAACTGACGTCAGCGCGCAGGGGCGGCGTCTAAGTACTGCCCGTGACGTCATCCCGGCGCTCCCGACGCCGACGACGGACGCGGAGCCGCACGACGACGCCTACCGACGCGTAAGGGTACTGCTAAGCAAAAACTTTCCGGATCCAGTCTGACGCCTGGGGATATTCTAAGGTAAGGAATCTGTCACTAACTACTGTCTCTTACAGATATATCGTTACACAAGTTAGTAACTTGTGCAACATAGCTTACATGTAACTGTCATACTATCCTGAAAGCACTCCACTGCACATCAGTGTAGTTGAGGATCAAAGTCGAGACTTTGAACGATCAACCAGGCCTCCTGGATCAAAGGACCTGGCTTTTTTTAAAACTCGACTCCTCCATGCACTCATCCTGGAGCTCATGGCCTGCCAACTTGCACCTGATCCACAACCAAGCCTTCAAATGACAGAAACTTGGCGTCAGACGACTATTCATCCGAAGTATCAGGCTTTGGAGTACTGTCAACCCCACTTTTTTTTCCAGAGTTTTATATAGCGCGAACTTAACCCCTAGGTATCAAGTATCAGAGCGCTTTACAACAAGAACACATTCAATTTTATTAGGCACGGGGAGATTAATTGATTTGCCCTGAATCACAGGATGCTAAGCGTCATTGCCGAGACTGAACCCGGTACCCCAGACTTGAGACCGACCGCCCTAGCCGTTAGACCACATCTTCTCCACCTTGAGTGAATCGGCTCAAAAATTCCCTGATCTGAAAGAGGCTATTAGTTATAGATTCCTTACCTTAGAATTACCCCCAGGCGTCAGACTGGATCCGGAGAATTTTTCTTCAGCGGTACCCCTGCGCGTCAGTAGGTGGCGTCGGTCGACTCCGCGTTAGGACTGCATTTCTGCTGAACACCTGTGATGATCGGGGCAGCTAGTGAGACACTGTTCTCTGAAATATTTAACAACCAATAGCTTCCTTGGCTCTGACACCGTTGTCAGGCTCTCAGCTGAGTATCGTTTCACCCAGCAGAAGACAATGTCTGGTGCTCTGTGCAAGCACACATACTGCTGCAATGTTTCAGGCTGTTATCTAGAATGAACTGATAGGTATGATTATTGGTGACGATCTGAGAGAAAGATCTTAATTCTCATTTACGACAAACACTCGTATGAAGTCAGAAGCCTGTCTGTTCTATTCATAATCTACATATTCATAAAACAATACTCAACTAATTTTATTCTCTATCCATTCCAAGCCTCACCAAGGTTAGTATCAGTATTTCGTAATTGGGAGCCTCCCACGGAATAATAGTCCATCCTACGTGGTTGAGTTGGTTTCATACTTTTAAGAAGCATGATCGGGCGCGCTCACCGCTTGTCCCTTTTCCCTCCGCAAAATAGATTTCCATTTCCCTGTTACGTTAGGTGTGACATTGAATAGGACATGAAGGCATTTTAAGAAGCCAGTGCAAGCTGATTTATGGGAAATATAATTAGAAAGATCTATATTGCTAGCAAATGTTAATTGTGTCCTTGTACAGCCAGTCAAGGGCATGTTGTGGCGTTTATCTTTTGAATTAGTCATGTAAAAGGACATGAACTTTCTTGCAGGCCATTTGTGATATTTGAGTCTATTGTATTTTTCACAGATTAGATTTGTTCTTTTTAGACCATACACATGAATTGTTTATAATGGAAACTGACATCTTAAGCATTGCTTTTAATGTTTGAGCAGGCGATTATGGACTATGTTCATGTTCACATTTTGACCTGCTGGCAAGGTTAAATCATCGTTTTAACTTGTCATTTACATTTTTTGAATTTAAAGTCTTATACTCGACGTCAATGCGTGTAATTTACTCTGCAGTGGATTCGAATAATTACCCATGTACGTATGCGCTAACCAATAAATTAGTTGACATTTTAGGTGTTTTGTCACATCTTCCTTTACAAATTATTAAGTGACTGCGTGATGAAATGGTGATGAATCAATTCCCCTCATTGATTAAAAGAGGCATTTTAAAACATTTTATTCACAAATCGGAGCAGTAATGATTGTTTAGGATTTCTAATTAAGTACATATATTGACTTTGTCTGGTATTTGTGTTTTGATATTCTGCATCAGTATTTACATGATATCTCCGATGCAGTGATATCTTTCTGCAGATGTTTCTCACTTTGCACAGAATTCAGTGAGCCTTGGCGATTACGTTCGCTGTTGTTCAAAACATCATCTAATCAATTGTCCCCTTCAGTCCTTACCACAGCCCTTATCTTTGCTTGAAAAAAAGGTTTACATACCACACTAACCAATCCCATTTAAAAGCAAAATAAATAAATAACTAGCCCCCGCGACACACACCTATTCACATCTTTTGAACTCTAGCAAACCTTAAATCCCCTGAGGGGCCCTGAGCCATTTCTTTATTTCATAATGAGATGCTTTCACATTATGACTTATGGGAGCAGCTTTTGGTTTGTCAGTTTGAAGTTAGAGCACCTTTACCCGGCTTCTGTGCGATTGGAACGAGGAGAAAGTTGCTTAGTAGAAAGCAGATAGTTTGTAAAAAACAAATCCTGCTTCCTCGTGTGAAAGGACGCATACACAATTGCACCTTTATAGCTTTTTGACAATAAATTCCCTCCACCACAGATTGTGACCATTGGAACTTTTGTTCCACTTGGAATCCTAATTATTATTCCTGTCAACTTTTTTGCTGTTGAAGGTTGTCTTATCATGTTGCACTTGATGTATTTGTCAGTTTTTCCCCTTTTCTCCCCTCTAAAAACTATTGTAGTTTTTTCTCTAATTAAACAAATATATAATACCTAATTTATATACGAGCATTTCAACATCAGGTGCTGACTATCCGTTGCTGCGCATCAAAAAGCAGACAATACCTTTCCAGGCACACCTTTAGAAAGAGAAGGCACAAATGTATTGATAAACAGTGAAACTGTATAGGTGGGAAAACCCGGAAAGCATGTCTATCAAAATTCTCATTTAGTCATGGTCCAGTGAAAAAACGCAAGTGTCGGAGGCATCGTTTTTGTATTTTTTTTAATGGGGCCAGTTTGAGTTTAAATTCAATTTTAAAATACATCTGTCTGTAAACCCTATTTCAAATTGTCCACGGCAGAGAAAACTAGAATAGAAAACGATGCACCTGGTTGTCACCATTTATATAGAATTTTGACAAAACTCTTGTTTTACTGTTCCAGAATAAACAACTGTGTCAATTCAGCAGTGAAATTTTTCCTCTGTGAAGCAAGGCTAATCATAGTATGTCATATTTTTCACTGAACTGGGGTGGTGGAGTGAGCTAAAGAATGATGATGGATTAAACCCAGATCAGTTGACTGGGGGTGAGTGCTTGCAATGTTCAACACTCCGTCCATCATCCCCTTTGGTTTTGATATATTTTTCACTGATACATTTTAGGTGAATTCTTTGTCTTCCCTCAACCGCCATTGGGCCACAGTGATTAGATTCATCCTTTTTATGTTGATTGCTTATGTTTCCCCATTTTGTGCAGTATAAATCTCTCCCCGCACAACCTTTTCTGCCACTATGCCATCTCTATTTAATAAGCGTTGCATTTGTGGCCAAAGAAAATATTGGATTGACAAACCCACTGTATGGTTTGTCTTCCGGGTTCTTATTCCATTGGTAAAAAAGTACATATTTCGGCAAATGATTTAGAAGATCTTAGGGCTAAGCTTGTCTTTCAGACAAAGAGAACAAAACAGTTTTTCTCGTGTCCCACCTCAGCAAAATGACAAGAGGAGGGGATTACCTTAGTTTAGCACTTGAGGGACTCATTGTGACACTCATCTGATAGAGACATCTAGCCGCAGATTCCTTAACTTAGAATATCCCCAGGCGTCAGACTGGATCCGGAATTTTTTTTGCGTAGCAGTACCTCTGTGCGCCGGGGGGCGGCGCCGCCTGGCTCCGCCCTGACGTTGTCCCCAGACATGACGTCAGTGGAGCTATATAGGACCCCCCTGGCGCGCTGACGTCAGTTTCCTTCTTTTCCGCGTTCCAACGCGGATCCGGGATTCAGCTGTTCCTCTGGCCTGTTTTTCTTCAGGCCCTTTTTTTCGACGTCCTTTGGCGTCGGGGAACAGTGTGCGATGCTTTCGGGCTTTAAATTGTGCGAAACTTGTTCGCGTCAGATGTCGGCGACGGACCCACACGCCATTTGTTTGTGGTGTCTTGGGTCGCACCATGACTCCATGTAGTGTAACGCCTGCCGGCAGATGCGCCCCAAGTCCCTACGGGAGCGTCGGATGAAGCTCTTAGCCGCCCGGATTACCCGGTTGGGTCTTCTCTCCGAGTCCGCTCCCGGAGTCGATCCCGCGAACGTCGCTGTACAGGTAAGTTGAAGAAAAAGTCACGGAAGTCTAAGTCCTCGCCTCCACGTGACGATGGGGGCCATGGTTCCCGTTCCCACACGCAGCCGTGCGCCCCGGAGTCAGCCTCCCTTTACTCGCCCTTTCCGGGTACTGGCGCGACTCGGCCCCAGATGCAAGCCTACTACAAGGCTCTGCACTCCCATCTTCGGGTCACCTCCTCTCCCTGGCGCGCCTTCGGGTCCCACAGTGGAGGTAGGCATTCAGGTCGGATCTCCGCCGGCGGGTTCGCTCTCGGCGCCGACCGAGTGCCTCGGCTCCGGAGCCGTGCCGGCGTCGGGTACCAACCCCGATGGGCGTTTCAGCCCCACGCCGTGCCATTCTGCCATGTCTCCGCATAGCCCCTGGCGGCTCCCTGGGTCGACATCAGCATAATCGGCGCCGGCGGCCGAGTGCCTCGACTACGGAGCCGTGCCGGCATCGGGTGCCAACCCCGATGGGCGTTTCAGCCCCACGCCGTGCCTGTCGCGACCTGGTCCTCAGGCTCTGTCTCCGCGCCTCTCCATGGTGGGTTCGACGCCTTTGCGGCGTCGTTCGACGCCGGAGCGGTCGCCGGCACCTGTCGGTTCTCCGCTTCCGGAGGCCTCAGGCCGGGTATGCCCGGACTTGTCTCCACGCCAGTTGCCTCCAATGCCATGGGCCCTTGTTCCTCCTCCTGTGGGACGTGTCAGCTTGCAACCGTCCCCTACAGATGGGCTATTGTCACCCCCCACCACGCCCACTGAAGCTGGTGCTTTGTTTTTGAGGGGTGTTCGTAGGGCTGCAGCTGTTTTACATTTGCACCCTCCTTCTGTGTCCTTGTCTTCCGACCGTTTATTGGTTCTCCTCCACCAGGGTGCAGTAGATATTGAGCCCTTGCTACCTTTTTGCGGCTTATTGTTCAATGCCTTTCTCGGGACATGGGCACGGCCCTCTTCCGGAGATGCTGTCGACAGGGCTGTAGCACACCGGCACCGTCCGGCTCCTGAAAGCCCAGCCTGTTTGTCCCTTCAGCCTGGGGCTTATGGCCGTGTAGTGCAGGTGTCTTTGGCCACGCAACCTTCCTCTCCACCTCTTCTGCAGCCTCCTACTAGGGAGTCTCGTTGGTTGGAAGCGTGTGGACGCAGCATTTTTGCGTCCTCTAGTTCAGCCTTATGTGCTCTAAACAAGGCTTGCGTCTTTTCCCGGGCTTCTTCTGCCCTATGGGACTTGGTGATGTGTCTTTTGCCTGCCCTCCCTGAGTGTCCTCGCGCTGACGTAGCTCGTCTTCTTCACGAAGGCCGAGAAATGGCGTAGTTTACCGTTCGGTCCGCCGTTGACGCTACCGATTCGGTGGGTCGGGCGATGGCGAGGTCTGTTGCTTTGCGCCGCCATGCTTGGCTACGCGACGGGGGTTTCCCCGAAAATGTCTGTGACAGTCTCCGGGACTTACCATTTGATGAGGTGTCCCTGTTTGACGCACATGCGGACTCTGCGGTTCACCACCTTCTGTCTACCCTTCCGTAGTGTCTTGCTTCAGGTTGGCCCTGGGTTCCTGGTAATACCTCAGCGGCCTAAGCGGCTTCTCGCCGTATTTGCTTTCTTTCATGCAGCAGGTCAGCTGCTTCTTTTTTCTGAATCTCTATGGCCTAGTGGTTCAGGTTGCACGCCCCTACTACAAGGGTTATATGTTCGGAACCTGTGGTTTCTGTGTTCCCAATTTACGTCCTCTGTCTATGGGCTCACGCTCAAGGGGTGCCCCTTCTGCGGGTTGATGCTTACCCTATGTGGGGTATTTTTTTCGCTATTGTATAGCTGCCTTCTTCCCACGGCGGTCTTTCTACGCTTCTGTGGGGCCCTTTTTGCTATGTTGTTCGGCAGCTGTGCCTGTGCGCTTTACTGCTGCTGCATGCCCTCCCGGGGCCTTCTTGCGGTCCATTTGTTGGGCTCTCTCATAGTTGCTGCTGCTGGTCTGCGGCACTCCCCTGCATCTCACTACTCCATTTCTTGAGGCCGGATGGGCTTTTAGGTCCCTGCCGTCTCATCTTAGTTCTTTCGCTGCGGCCGTTCCATCTCTGGCCTGCCTATCACAGGACCCTGTCGCTGTGTTCTATTACGTACAGTGACTGCTCGCTCTCACAGGCTGGTGCGTTTTCCGGCACCTTTCCGTTGTACGGTTCTACTCTCCTATACCCGTGCTGCGTAGTCCTTTCATGTTTGGACTTCGCTCTCCGTGGCGGCATTCTGGCCCCAGACCTTCGTGCTGTCTTTGTCTTGTGCCTTGCTTTTTTGGCCACTTCCCTGCCAGGGCTTTCTATTTCCCTGCTGCATTCCGCGCAGGTGTTGTCCTGTTTTTCCTTCCAGCTGCAGTTGCTGCTTTCAGCGGGGGTGTTCTCCTCCCAGCAGTGTTTTCTCTGGTGCAGTATTGAGCGTATAGTCACTCTTGTTCCTTCCAGTGCTGTTCGGCCTCCCTGTCTGTCTCACGGTAGCCAGTGGATCTTTCCTACCGCCTGTGGCTGTTGTGTCTGGCTCTGGGCCAATACCACTGCTACGTAGCTGTTGGTGCTATCATGGTTTTTCATTATCAGCTCATCCACCGGGCTGGGCCCTATCTTCTTTAGTCCTGTCCAGCGTACTACACACACCCAGACCTCCTGCAGGCGTACTCTTCCTTGCGGTGGTTGTGGTCTTGTTCCTCACTTTCGTGAGCGCATGTCTTCGATGTGTGTTAGTTTTGCCGGCTCTCTTTCACACGATACCCCTATTAGTGCGTCTCTCGTGTCTCAGCTGTTGCTCGTGGCGCTTTATGGGGCCTTCTCCTCTCCATGGTGTGGTTCTGGCGGTACATACGGTTTCTCTTGTGTACTTCTGTTCCCCACATTCGTGGCGCTGGTTGTTGCCATTCTTCTCATGCCCGCCCTTTCACATGTCCGGTGCATGGGCCACAGTGCATTAGCCGGTCTTGTGTTTCCTTTAACACTGCCTCATCCTGGGAGTCATCAGCATCCTTCCGCTGCTGTTCTCACTTCCACTGTGCTTCTGCATGTCCGTCCTGCCTGCTCGGACTTGGTCCATTTTGTACCCTAGCTACACCTTTCTCTTTTCCAAGTCCGTCAGATCCTGTGGATCCCTCATATTATACACTTGGTTCCTCTCCTTTTTTGGAAGGTATCCACTTTTATTCCGCACTGCCCTTCTGGTTCTGTGCTCACTTCTTCTGTGTTTCACCAACAGGGATTTCCTGCCGCCCTAGGCAGCTTTAATGTCATTGCCTCTCATTGTTGGCCTCTCCCTATGGAGTATTGTACTCCGGTGTTGGCCACTCTGGCAGTTCTGCCCCCACTGTGTTTAGCCGGCTGCTTGACACTTCTGTTCCCCTAACAACTTAGTGGGGTTCTCTCGCAGACCCGCCTCCTCTGGGGTATGGCTTTGGTATCTATTCTAAGTTAAGGAATCTGCGGCTAGATGTCTCTATCAGATGTACGAGTTACTTACCTTCAGTAACGATGTATCTGGTAGAGACGTTGTCTAGCCGCAGATTCCTTAACGCCCACCCATCCTCCCCGATCTGCGAGGACCTGTTCAGGTGGGGTTTTCTACATTCACTCCCTTGGAGTGGTTTATCCTTCTACGGGGCGGTATCTTTCGCCACCCTCCTCGTTAGGCTTATTCTGGCATTGCTTGTTCTGCTTCTCCCAATCTCATGCTTGGGCGATAGGTTCAGGTGTCCTTCTGCGTTTCTCACATGGTTTACTCCAGTATGGAGCCTACTGGTGTTTTCTACCCACCCACCTTCTCCGTTGCCACTCCTACAACCCATTGCTTTCAGGTCTTTCTAGCCTGTTCCTCAGTCCAATGGTTCTATCATTCGGGACACAGTCTCCCTATTTCTTTCTTTAACCCTATGGGTTCGGGCTTTCTTGTTTGTCGCAGTTGGCTCAATTCATTACTCCTTTTGCCTCCGGAGAGAGCATTCTGTCGGCTTTTGTGGGGTTGCTTTTCCTTCCCTTCATCCAGTGCTGACTTTCTGTCGTCTGCCTCAGTCTTCTTTTTCTACATCTATTTCCCTTAGGGGTAACATTCACTTCGCTTATGCGAAATAGCTTCTCCATGTATTGCTCTGCTCTTTCCTTTTCAACACCTTTCAGTCAACAGTGCTTCTCACTGTTGTTCATGGTGCCTTCTCACCCATTTTCTTTTTTATTCGCACACTGTTCCCATACTCTCACAGTTTTGCTGGGGGCTCCGCGTTGTGGCGCGGAAAAGTTCCTCCGAAGAAAACTGACGTCAGCGCGCCAGGGGGGTCCTATATAGCTCCACTGACGTCATATCCGGGGACAACGTCAGGGCGGAGCCAGGCGGCGCCGCCCACCGGCGCGCAGAGGTACTGCTACGCAAAAAAAATTCCAGATCCAGTCTGACGCCTGGGGATATTCTAAGTTAAGGAATCTGCGGCTAGACAACGTCTCTACCAGATACATCGTTACCGAAGGTAAGTAACTCGTACTTTGGTTTCCCCAAAGCAATGTCAGCATCGCCATCCAGTGTTGATCGCCTAACCAGAAACCTGTTCACCATCAAGGCCTGTGACCCTTAAAATCATCCTCAACATGGAGAACTTTGAGGTAGTCTCAAGAATCTCAACTTTGACCAATAGCTCGACCTCAGGAAATGTCTCAAAATAACTCCCACTGATTGCATAGAGCTCAGGGAAGAAAAGGCTTACCTCTCTTCAGAGCTTGGATAGCTGCCAGGAAAGGGTACTATATGTCAAACCTCTGCCTTCCCAAGACAGTGACTCACTACCAGGCCCTCAACAGTTGCAGCCACAGCCATTATTGATACCCTCAAGTAATGCTACAGTCTATTCACTGTGCGTCCCCCATTTCAGCAATCTAGGTCAGTGACCTTTCAACCCCAAGAAGAAATAGGACAGGTCTTAGTGTGGAGGAAAATCTCATTGCTGCAGACCTTACACCAGGTCTACATAAAAGAGAAGCCACAGACTTTGCACAAGCTGTGTAGGAAAGTGCCCCTTTTGACATGGTCACACCCACTTTTTGCCTGACACCTGGTATGATTTCAATTGAAAGTGCACTGAGTCCCTGCTAACCAGGTCCCCAGTACCAGAGCTCTTTACCCAAAAATGTACCATGGTTCCACAATTGGCACAACTGTAGCCCCCATGTAAGTCCCTGGTAAATGGTACCCCTGGTACCTAGGGCATTGGGATGAAAGAGGGCCCACTAAGGCTGCAGCACGAATTGTGCCACCCTAGGGACCCCTCACCAAGATCATGCAAACTGCCATTGCAGGCTGCATGTGTTGTTGCAGACAAAACTGAAGAGTCGACATGCCTACAGATAGCGCATGAGATATTTGTAAGCCACCCCTGTTGCAGGCCTTACAGCCCGAAGACAGTGTGCACTATATCCCTTGTGTGGACATATCTGCCTGAGCAGATATGCCCTGCAGTGCCTAAGTCTATTCTTAGACATTGTAAGTGACCAGGGAATCCATTCTGAGTACATGGGCTGAACACTCGTCATTACGAAGTCCCTAGCTTCATGATGGCTTCTCTGTACCCCAAGATGTTTGGTACCAAACATCCCGTCTTAATAAACCCACACTGATGCCAGTTAACAAATGCACACACATGGCCCCTTAGAGGTGCCCCCTGAAAACCTACCAACTGCTAGTGTGGTTGCCAACTTGTCTCAGCCAGCCTGCTATCACTAGCCATGTTTCTGGTCTCCTGGGGTGAAAGCCTTCGCTCTCAGGGGTAGGGAACAAAGCCTGCTCTGGGCGGAGGTGTTCACTCCTCGTCCAAGCAGGAACTGCCTTCCAGGACGGGAAACTTCAAAGGACAGGCCGCCTTTGAATTGTGACTCGGGCCTTTCCAGATAGTGAAAAATGCCAAACCCCACCCCCTGTCCTGACCCCACTTTTCTTTGGGAGGACAGGCGGGAAACTTAGATTAGGAGGTGGACCCACACATAGCTGTGGGACAGCTGATGTGGACCACACTTTTCCAAATCCTCCATCTTGTGTTGGAGAGACTTAGCCTATTCGGGTCAGGGTTATGCCCACTTCCCACAGGAAGTGGTCATATAGAGGGTGAAGTCTCCCTAAGGTATGTAGCCCATTGGCTACTACCTGGTACTCCCCTTAACACCCCTAAATTGAGTATTTAGGTGGCACCCCTCGATCCAGAACTTCAGATTCGATGGACCTAAAGAAGAAACAGACAAAGAAGAGCTGCTGAACCCAGGAACTGAGTGTCTGGATGGACTTTTGGCACGAAACACTGCCTGCCGCTTCAAGACTCGACCATCGGGGTGAACTGTCTCATCTTGCAACTGTGAGCCCTGTAAGAACCCCAGAGGACCTCCAGACCTTCGCTTATCTCCCAAAACTCCCTTGGAGTAGAGGGACTACTCCACTGCAGACCTCAGACACCGAACCTGCAGGGTCCTGTTTACCGACTTGCAGCTCCCCGGCCCGACCGATGCTGCAACCACCCAGGAAGAAGTACTCATGCTCTGGAAGGTCATCTGTCTCCCCACCAAGTATGAAGATACCAGGACCGACCAGAGCCGTGCCATACCAATCCCCGGGGTTTTTGATGCCCTGCAACCAACACTGACCGTCGGAGTCCTATCCGGACTCCAAATGCCCAGGAAGCAAGCACCCATTGAGGGACGTCAAGACCCCTAAGACCTACTCCGTGAGTGGCCCAGCAGTCCTGAAATCATCCCTGCAAGCTGCTAGCCCCGTTCCGCGAAGACCACCTTTGCGCACGGAGTTCGACTGACCAACCTGTTCTGCACCCGGCCCGCCCAGCCTCAGTACCGACGAATCAGCTGTGCTCCCATGCTCCAGAGGCCCTAGCGACCTGAGCCTCTGTTTGGGAGCCCTCGGACTTGCATACAAGTCCCCCTTTGCAGTCTGTTATTAGGTAACCCCCCCACCCCCTCCGGTTCACTTCTTCTTAGCTCACCAGCTACCAGCTCCTGCAGCAACTTGCTCCCAGCCAAATCCGGGACTCTCCTGCCGAACAGCGTGTGCTCTCTTGAACTTAGGTGGGTTACAAAAAGGCTTTTTAGCTGTATCAAACCATATTTTGCGATTCGGTAACCTGTTACCTAATCGCAAAATGGGTTTGCAATTCGGTATTTGGAAGGGGCGTGTTTAGGGCGTCCCTTCCAAATACCGAATCTTAATGGTATGTATGAATGTTTTGTGACCGTGAATGTAGTCGCAAAACATTCACATTTTACCACCTACTTCAAGTAGGTGGTAACCCATTCACAAATGGGAAGGGGTCCCCAAGGGACCCCTTCCCCTTTGGGAATAGTTGTAAAAAAGTATTTTAAGAGCAGGCAGTGGTCCTATGGACCACTGCCTGCTCTTAAAAATGAAAAGAAAAATTTCCATTTTTTTTTTTTTTTTTTAAACACAACCCGTTTTCCTTTAACCCCTTCTATGCTCATGACGGAATGGTTCTTTCATGAGCACAAGTTCTAGTGTGCTCATGACGGAACCATTCCGTCATGAGCATATGCTCAGGAAATCCCTCTGCTGCAGACAGCAGAGGGATTTCCCATTTTCTTTTGCCTGGGGAGGTGGGGAAGAGCTTCCCAACCTCCCCAGGCATATTTTGATTTTCATTGCAATGACGATTGCGCGCATGGCGCGCTATCGTCATTGCAACGAAACGAAACAGAAACTTAGTTTCAGTGCTTGTGGGGCTATCTCAGCCCCCCGAGCACCGAAAAGATGGGAGAGGTATCGTTGGAAAGGGGAGAATCTCCCTTTCCAATGGTAACCCTTCCCTAGTGGATCCCTGCTTGGGGATCACCCCAGGAGGGCGATCCCCAAGCAGGGATCCACCCACTAGCCACCAGGGAGGGGGGGAACGGCCCCTTGGGCAAGGGCCTTTGCTCCTCCCATATTTGTTTGTTGGCAACAGTCTTTCTGCCCCCCCGGGATTTTTTTTTTTTATTGACGTTGGGGTGGGGGCTACCCAAAAAGGGCATGGCAATGCCCTCCCCCCCCACCCCAGAGAAATGTAAGTCTTTCTGCCCCCCTGGGAGAAAGATGGGGGCAGTAGCCCCCAATCTGCCCCCCCCCCTGGGGGGGCAAAAAGCCCACTAGGAACCAGGGATTTTTTTTTTATTGACGTTGGGGTGGGGGCTGCCCAAAAAGGGCATGGCAATGCCCCCACCCCCTCCCCTGAGAAATGTCAGTCTTTCTGCCCCCCCCCGGGGGGCGGAAAGCCCACTAGAAACCAGGGATTATTTTTTTTATTGACGTTGGGGTGGGGGCTACCCAAAAGGGCATGGCAATGCCCTCCCCCCACCCCAGAGAAATGTAAGTCCTTCTGACCCTCTGGGGGCAGATGGGGGCAGTAGCCCCCAATCTGCCCCCCAGAGAAATGTAAGTCTTTCTGGGCAGTAGCCCCCAATCTGTCCCCCCGGGGGGGGCTGAAAGCCCACTAGGAACCAGGGATTTTTTTTATTGACGTTGGGGTGGGGGCTGCTGCCCCCCCCCGAGAAATGTCAGTCTTTCTGCCCCCCCCTGGCCAGCGTTCCCCCAGGTCTCCCGATAGAAATGGTGCCTCACTCGTGTGGGAGGCCCAAGTACTCGTGTGTCAGCCCGGTGATGCCACAACTTTCCCACACAAAAATGTGTGGAAAAAGTGATTTTTTTTCAGCTAAATTTTAGGTTTGCAGGGGATTCTGGGTAAGAAAATGTTGGGGGATCCACGCAAGCCATACCTCCCTGGAATCCCCCAGGTGTCTAGTTTTCAGAAATGTGTGAGTTTGGTAGGTTCCCCTAGCTGGCCGCCGAGCACGGGGCCAAAAACCCAGGTGACCCCCCTTGCAAAACCAGGTCGTTTTGTGATAGGCAACTTTGATGTCGCCTCAATAGGTTTTGGGCCCTTGCCTGTCGCGGGTACTTGGGCCTCCCACACGAGTGAGGCACCATTTTTATCGGGAGACCTGGGGGAACGCTGGGTGGTAGGAAATTTGTGTCAGCCCGGTGATGCCACAACTTTCCCACACAAAAATGATGTCGCCTCAATACGTTTTGGGCCCTTGCCTGTCACGGGTACTTGGGCCTCCCACACGAGTGAGGCACCATTTTTATCGGGAGAACTGGGTGGTAGGAAATGTGTGTCAGCCCGGTGATGCCACAACTTTCCCACACAAAAATCCCCTGGGTGTCTAGTTTTCAAAAATGTATAGGTGTGCTTGGTTTCCCTAGGTGCCGGCAGAGCTAGGGTTCAAAATCTACAGCTAGGCACTTTGCAAAAAAAGGGTCAGTTTTCACTGTGAAAATGGGGTGTGTCCACGTTGCGTTTTGGGCCGTTTCCTGTCGCTGGCACTAGGCCTACCCACACAAGTGAGTTATTTTTCTCGGCAGACTTTGGGGAACGCGGGGTGGGTGGAATTTTGTGGATCCACGCAGATTCCAGAACTTTCCACCACAGAAGTGTGAGGAAAATTTGTTTTTTTTGACAAATTTTTAGGTTTGCATGGGATTCTGGGTAACAGAACCTGGTGAGAGCCAGTCAAGTCACCCCATCCTGGGTTCCCCTGGGTGTCTAGTTTTCAAAAATGTATAGGTTTGCTAGGTTTCCTTAGGTACTGGCAGAGTTAGGGTTCAAAATCTAGAGCTAGGCACTTTGCAAAAAAAGGGTCAGTTTTCCCTGTGAAAATGTGGTGTGTCCACGTTGCGTTTTGCGCCGTTTCCTGTCGCGGGCCCTAGGCCTACCCACACAAGTGAGGTACCATTTTTCTCGGAAGACTTTAGGGAACGCGTGGTGGGTGGAATTTTGTGGATCCACGCAGATTCCAAAACTTTCCACCACAGAAATGTGAGGAAAATGTGTTTTTTTGACAATTTTTTAGGTTTGCAAGGGATTCTGGGTAACAGAACCTGGTGAGAGCCAGTCAAGTCACCCCATCCTGGATTCCCCTGGGTGTCTAGTTTAAAAAAAATGTATAGGTTTCCCTAGGTGCCGGCAGAGCTAGGGTTCAAAACCTACACTAGGCATTTTGCAAAAAAAGGATCCGTTCTCACTGTGAAAATGTGGTGTGTCCATGTTGCATTTTGGGCCGTTTCCTGTCGTGGGCACTAGGCCTACCCACACAAGTGAGGTACCATTTTTCTCGGAAGACTTTGGACAACGCGGGATGGGGGGGATTTTGTGGATCCACGCAGATTCCAGAACTTTCCACCACAGAAATGTGAGGAAAATGTGTTTTTTTTAACAACATTTTAGGTTTGCAAGGGATTCTGGGTAATAGAACCTGGTGAGAGCCAGTCAAGTCACCCCATCCTGGATTCCCCTGGGTGCCTAGTTTTCAAAAATGTATAGGTTTGCTAGGTTTCCCTAGGTGCCGGCAGAGCTAGGGTTCAAAATCTACAGCTAGGCACTTTGCAAAAAAAAGGGTCCGTTTTCACTGTGAAAATGTGGTGTGTCCACGTTGCGTTTTGGCCCGTTTCCTGTCGCGGGCACTAGGCCTACCCACACAAGTGAGGTACCATTTTTCTACGAAGACTTTGGAGAACGCGGGATCGGGGGAATTATGTGGATCCACGCAGATTCCAGAACTTTCCACCACAGAAATGTGAGGAAAATGTGTTTTATTGGACAAATTTTTAGGTTTGCAAGGGATTCTGGGTAATAGAACCTGGTGAGAGCCAGTCAAGTCACCCCATCCTGGATTCCCCTGGGTGCCTAGTTTTCAAAAATGTATAGGTTTGCTAGGTTTCCCTAGGTGCCGGCAGAGCTAGGGTTCAAAATCTACAGCTAGGCACTCTACAAAAAAAGGGTCAGTTTTCACTGTAAAAATAAAGTGTTTCCACGTTGCGTTTTGAGCCGTTTCCTGTCGCGGGCACTAGGCCTACCCACACAAGTGAGGTACCATTTTTATCGGGAGACTTAGGGTAACACATAATTGTAGAGCAACTGTTATTACCTATTGACTTTCGATGCATTTCTGCCTTCCAAATGAAAGACAATGTGGAAAAAAGAAGTCATTTTGAAAAATGACCTATAATTCTCATGCTAGTATGCGTACTCACAATTTCGGAAATGTGCAAATATCTACTGTTTCTAAACTCTATATTTTGTTCCAATTTCAGAAATACATAGATGTCTTTCATACCGATTTTTCCATGTATATATTTTCCCAAATTAATTGCTATATACCCGGTACATAATAAAAAACCATTGCAAGACGCTGCTCAGTTATTGGCTCTGGGTTCGTCGGGTTCTTGGTGTACCTACAAGTCCTATATATCCCCACAGCCAGAAAGGTCCAGCGGATGTAACGGTATATTGTTTTCAAACAGCTGTCATAATTAGAAGAAGTTACAGGTGAAAACGTTGACAGAAATGGCTGTTTTTCTCAACTAATTTTCAATTTTTCCTATATTCAACGGTTAATTTCTATAAAGAAACCTTGAAGGATCTACACAAATGACCCCTTGCTGAATTCAGAATTTTGTCTACTTTTCTAAAACGTATAGCTTTCCAGGATCCATTATTGGTTTTATACCCATTTCTACCATTAACTGGAAAGAGGTTAAAAGCACAAAAAATAGCAAAATCTGAAAGAGACACGTTAGTGACAGATTCCTTACCTTAGAATATCCCCAGGCGTCAGGCTGGATCCGGAAAGTTTTTGCGTAGCAGTACCCTTGTGCGTCGGTAGGCGGCGTCGTGCGGCTCCGCGTCCGTCGTCGACGTCGTGATCGCCGGGATGACGTCGCGGGCAGTACTTAGGCGCCGCCCCTGCGCGCTGACGTCAGTTCTTCTTTTTCCGCGCCAGCAAGCGCAGATCCGGGAAGAGCAGTGCCCTAATCATTTTTTGACCATACTTTTTGGTGAATTTTTTTCACTGTTTTTCTATCAAGGTGTCGTAGGGATGCCCGGTTTCAAACGTTGCGGCGCCTGTGCTCGGATGATGTCCGTCACCGACCTGCATTGGGAGTGTCTCTTCTGCCTCGGCCGAGGCCACGACACGGAGTCTTGTACCGACTGCCAGGCCCTCAACCCGAAAGCTTTGCGAGAGCGGTCTCGAAAGCTCCTCGAGGCCCGGCATTCGGCTCCGCGGAAGCCCCGGTCGCGTGAGAGGTCCAGGGGTCGATCGCGGAGTCCACACCGGTCGTCGGCATCGAAGTCTTCTTCGTCCGGTAAGTCAAAACACAAGAAGTCCAAAAGCATCATCGCTCTAGGACTTCGCCTCGCCGGTCTCGCGACTCGGCTGAGGCCCCTCCCGGCACCGTCCCCGCGGCCCCGGACATGCCTGTGGAGTCGCCCCCGCCATACCCGCCCTTCCCGGGTTCGGGGCGGATCCGGCCAAAGTGCAGGAATTCCTGTCGGCCATGGCCCGCCTCTTCGGGCCTCCAGGCCCCTCCGGTGCGCCTTCGGGCCCCGCGGGCCCTGATGGGGTTGCTCCGGCGTCGCCGACGGCCCCGGCGTCGCCCGTGCCTCCAGCCTCGATCCTGGCTCCGGCCCCGGCCTCGATCCCGGCTCCACAACCCCCATCGACGCCGGTCGACCTAACGACACCTCCGCCGGCGCCGATGTCTCCGGTGCCGTTCTCGACGCCGCCTGGGGCTCCGAGCGGCGTCGTTCCCCAGTTCCTTCCGGCTCCGGACATGGACCCGGACCGACGTCGCTCGACGCCGGTTCCGGCGCCGATGAGACCTTGGGTCCCAAATGTCCCTCCTCCCCCTTATTTTGAACCTGAGGAGGACCAGGAGGACTGGGAGGGGTCTGATGACCCTCTGACACAACAGTGTCCGTACGATGAGGACTGGACAGAGGGTCTAGGGGATGCTAGTGGTCTAGATACTTCCCCTGACACTGGCATGCTGTCTCCTCCCGTGGCTACGGAGGAGGGAGCCAATTTTGCAACGGTGTTGCGTAGGGCAGCTGGAGCCTTACATCTCCAACTCCCTGCTGTGGCGGTCAAGGTTAATCTCTTGACAGAGGTGCTTCAGCCGGCAGCCTCCTCTTCGGAGACTGTGCCGCCGTTTAACGACGCCCTCACTGACGTTCATTTGGGCGCCTGGTCCAAGCCCAACACAGGGGCTCCTGTGGATAGGAACGTGTCCCGACGCCATCGCCCAGCTCCGGGCGACCCCCTGTCCACCCCACCCCTGAGAGCTTGGTTGTCCAAGCCTCCGCTTCCCAAACCGCCTTCCCTACCGCCCCTCCGGATAGGGAATTCAAACGCCTGGATCAATTTGGGAAGAAGGGTTTTTCTTCCTCCAGTGCTGGCTTGCGGTCCGTCAACACCGCTTGCCTTTTGGGCCGATATACCCACTCCTTGTGGGATTCGGTGGCGGATGTTTTGCCCCAGTGTTCTGAGGAGGTCCAGACACTGCTTTCCCGCGCCATTGCGGAAGGAAGGGATGCGGCCAAATATACAATTCGATGTGGCCTTGATACCGCCGACTCGCTGGGCAGGTCTATTGCAACGACGGTGGCGCTACGACGCCACGCCTGGCTGAGAACCACTGGTTTTTCAGGGGATGTCCAGAATACTCTCATGGACATGCCCTTTGATGGAGTCGGTCTTTTTGGGTCCAAAGCAGACCATGCGTTGGAGCGCTTTAAGGACTCACGGGCTACTGCAAAGTCCCTGGGCCTTTCTGCTACACGCCCTCCGCTGACTTCTGCTTTTCGCCCCTATCGTGGCCACGGTAGGGGCGCCCCTTCACGTCAGCAGCCCAGCCACCGGCCCGCGCAGCAGGCGTCTTCGCGTGGCCGAGGACGTGGATTCCGCCGTGGCGGATCGGGCAACCAGCGTGCGGGTCAGGCCACCACCTCCAACCCGTCCGCGGCCTCCAAACCCGCCTAGTCCCTCCTTTCAGGTGCACAGCACGCCAGTAGGAGGCAGGGTCCGCCATCACCTTCCCCACTGGCGTACCATCACCTCGGACAGGTGGGTCTTGGACATTGTCCGAAGGGGCTACTCCCTCCCCTTCGAGTCCACCCCCCAGCCATGCCACCTCAATTCCACCGCATGTCAGGGGATCACTTGGTACTTCTGCAGAAGGAAGTCACGGCCCTCTTGGCCAAGAGGGCCATCGAGCATGTTCCGACCCCAGAAGTAGGGCGTGGTTGCTACTCCCACTACTTCCTGGTGCCCAAAAAGGACAAGGAGGACATGCGTCCTATCTTGGACCTCCGGAACGTCAATCGCTTCCTCCGGAAGGAGAAGTTCAAGATGCTCACCCTAGCTCAGGTCTTGACTGCCCTCGACCCTGGAGACTGGTTGGTAGCGTTGGACTTGCAGGACGCATATTTCCACATCCCCGTCCTGCCGGCCCACCGGCGTTACCTTCGGTTCACGGTAGGCCCCGAGCATTTTCAGTTCACCGTGCTCCCCTTTGGCCTTACCAGTGCCCCTCGGGTGTTCACGAAAGTGTTGGCGGTGGTCGCAGCTCATCTGCGCCGGGCAGGGGTTTCAGTCTTCCCCTACCTCGACGACTGGCTGCTGAAGGCGGGCTCGTCCCAGGCAGTCGTCTCCCACCTCCAGACTACGGCCGAACCCCTGCACTCGCTGGGGTTCTCCATCAATGTGCCGAAGTCGCATCTGATTCCTTCTCCACAGCTCCTTTTCATCGGAGCAGTTCTGGACACGACGCAGTTTCGGGCCTATCCTCCCGAACGGCGAGTCCGGGATATTCAGGCTATGATTCCGATCTTTCAGCCTTTATCCTGGGTTTCGGTACGGATGACCCTGAGGCTGCTGGGCCTCATGGCCTCCTGCATCCTGCTGGTCAATCATGCCAGATGGCATATGCGGGCTCTGCAGTGGGACCTGAAGTTCCAGTGGGCGCAGCACCAGGGAAACCTGCCCGATCACGTCCAGATCTCGGAGGGGACTGCAAAACAGTTGCAGTGGTGGCTCTCGAACCGGCAATGGGTCATGGGCAGATCCCTCTCCCTTCCCCAGCCAGAGCACACAGTTGTGACGGACGCGTCCCTTCTGGGATGGGGCGGTCACATGGGAGAGGCGGAGATCAGAGGCCTCTGGTCTCCGGGCGGAGTCCCGGCTCCATATCAACATTCTGGAGCTCCGGGCGATCCGACTTGCACTCAAGGCATTCCTTCCCTCTGTCAAAGGGAAGGTAGTGCAGGTGTTCACGGACAACACCACCGCCATGTGGTACTGCAACAAACAAGGCGGGGTGGGGTCGTGGACCCTTTGTCAGGAGGCTCTGCGCCTCTGGACATGGCTGGAACATCAGGGCATGTTCCTGATGGTTCAACACCTGGCAGGTTCGCTGAACGCCAGGGCGGACGAACTCAGCCGCAGGTGCATGATGGATCACGAATGGCGTCTTCACTCGGAAGTGGCGCAAGGACTCTTTCTACAGTGGGGAGAGCCTTGGTTAGATCTATTCGCCACCGAAGAGAACGCGCAATGTCATCAGTTCTGCGCGTTGGAATTTCCAAGGCGGCACTCGCTCGGCGACGCTTTTCGTCACGAGTGGAGTTGCGGTCTGTTGTACGCCTTTCCGCCTATACCACTTCTGCCCAGAGTGTTGAAGAAGATTCGGCACGACCGGGCCCAGAGTCATTCTTGTGGCTCCGGACTGGGCTCGAAGAGTTTGGTATCCCGAGCTACTCAATATGAGCGTAGATCCCCCGATCCGTCTGCCTCTTCGGGAGGATCTTCTGTCGCAGCAGCAGGGGACGGTCCTCCACCCGAACCTGTCCAGTCTACACCTGCTTGCGTGGAGATTGAGCGGCGGCAGTTGATTCCTTTCGACTTGCCTCCCGAAGTTTGTGATGTGATTCTGGCAGCCAGGCGTCCCTCCACTAAGGTGGTATACGCCTGCAGGTGGAACAAATTTGTGGCATGGTGCACAGCAAAGGCTGTGGATCCCCTTTCTGCCCCTCTTTCTGAGGTCCTTCTGTTCCTTCTCTCTCTGGCCCAACGGGGTTCTGCCCTGGGTACCATCAAGGGTTATCTTTGTGCTATCTCGGCCTTCCTCAGGCTCCCTGATCAGCCCTCCCTTTTCAAGTCCCCTGTTGTTAACAGGTTCTTAAAAGGCATTACACACCTCTTCCCTCCTGTTCCGTTTGTGATGCCTCAGTGGGACTTGAACTTGGTTCTTACCTTTTTAATGTGCGCTCCCTTTGAGCCTCTACATAACTGTCCTCTTCGTCTTCTGACTCTGAAGACAGCCTTTCTGGTGGCCATCACCTTCGCTCGGCGGGTGAGTGAGCTCCAGGCTCTATCTTGCAAACCTCCCTTTCTGTCTGTTCATCCAGACAAGGTTGTTCTTCGGACGCGTCCGTCCTTCTTGCCAAAGGTGGTTACTGCTTTCCACATTGGGCAGACCATCACTTTGCCCACCTTCTTTCCGCCTCCGCATCCTTCCAGAGAGGAAGAGAGGCTCCACCGTCTGGACCCAAAATGTGCGCTCTCCTTCTATATTGACCGCACAAAACACTTCCGGGTGGATGACCAGCTCTTTGTTGGCTACGTGGGCGCCAAAAAGGTCAGGCGGTGCACAAGAGGACCATCTCCCGCTGGGTTACCTTGTGCATCAAGACCTGCTATTCTTTGGCTAAGAAGGAGCCTCCTGTTGGGCTGCGTGCCCATTCCACCAGGGCAGCGGCTGCTACCACGGCCTTGGGCCGCGGTGTTCCGCTGCCGGTTATCTGTCAGGCAGCTACGTGGGCCTCGCTGCACACGTTTACAAAGCATTACTGCCTTGACAGTCCGGTCCGGAGGACGGCTTCTTTGGCCGTTCTGTCCTCCAGGACTTCCTTGTCTGATCTTTGTTCGCAGACCCACCACCGGGGTTGGTATTGCTGGGGTATCTATTCTAAGGTAAGGAATCTGTCACTAACGTGTCTCTTTCAGATGCACAAGTTACTAACTTGTGTAACGATATATCTGTAAGAGACAGTAGTTAGTGACAGATTCCTACCGCCCCACCCATCCTCCCCGTTCTGCGAACTGATTTCTAGGGTTAAGGACATCCCTTTCAGGGCCCTAGTATATTTCAGACACCTGTGTCAGCTTCTTGCATGGCTCTGCGTTCCTGGCGCGGAAAGTCGTGTACAGAACTGACGTCAGCGCGCAGGGGCGGCGCCTAAGTACTGCCCACGACGTCATCCTGGCGATCACGACGCCGACGACGGACGCGGAGCCGCACGACGCCGCCTACCGACGCGCAAGGGTACTGCTACGCAAAAAACTTTCCGGATCCAGCCTGACGCCTGGGGATATTCTAAGGTAAGGAATCTGTCACTAACTACTGTCTCTTACAGATATATCGTTACACAAGTTAGTAACTTGTGCAATAGGCTATGTCTCAGAAAAATGCCAAAACTGTGTAAAAAATGTTGGTTTTCTGACAAGAGTCTGCTTGTCCCTGAAAGCTGGGAAGATGGTGATTTCATCACCAGAACCCCTTTTTTGATAGCATTTGCAGGGAAAAAACCAGACGCTTTCATCTGTAGCCCTTTTTTCCCATTTTTCCAAAAACAAAACAAAATTAAGCTGTATTTTGGCGAATTTCTGGGTCCCTTCCAGGGGAATCCGCAAACCCTGGGTACCTTTAAAATCCCCATGATGTTGGAAAAAAAGGACGCGAATTTGGCGTGGATAGCTTATGTGGTCAAAAAGTTACAGGGGCCTAAGCGCGAACTACCCCAAATAGCCAAAAAAAGGCTTAGCACAGGGGGGGGAAAGGCCTAGCAGCGAAGGGGTTAAGAAAACGAGCTGCATTTAAAAAAGATTGCTTTATTTAAAAGCAATCACGGACATTGTGGTCTGCTGACCCCAGCAGGCCACCATCCCCGTGATTTTAGCGATTCCAAGGGGGTCGCAAATTCCGATCTACCTCATTAATATTAATGAGGTAGGTCGATTTGCAACCCACTAGGAATCGGTATATGAAACTCATGGAGTTTCATACATTGGAAATTGCGATTACCTAATTGCGATTCTCAGAAAATCACAATTAGGTAATCGCAATTTCCAAATTTGATACATGTGGCCCTAAGTACTTACCTGTGAACTAAGTTCTTGATTTGAAAATATATATAAAAATGAGTTATTTTTTGCAAATTTGGTCTCGATTTATTCTTTTAAGTGTGTGTCTCATTTATTGCCTCTGTGAGTACAACCAATGCTTAGCACTACCCTCTGGTAAGCCTAACTGCTCACCCACACCACCACAAATAGAGGCTTAGTATTATCTACTTTTGCCTCGGTCAGCCAATTGGTGACTTACTGGACTCTCTGCACAGTGTACTTCTTTTTAGTGCACTATATAGAGCCAGCTTCCTACAAGCTGACATTGCACTATTTTGACCATGGATCTTTTTCTTCTTAAAAAATTGAATGCAGCCCATTGCATTTTTCTCTTGTTGATGTCAATACATTCCGCGAGTAGACTGGTGAGAAAATTAGACTTTGATGCTGCCCACCCAATGATTCAATCTTCATTAAATTTTGAAACCACATAGCCAAGGTAAGAAGCAAAACCTCTAGTTTCTTCACTTCATGCCCCCCTGCACCTCACCATAACAAACAGAATTTGTGTTCCAGCAGATTTGCCAAGAAGATGCAGCACTCTTTGGGTAACAGGTTACACAGACCTTGTTGGTTGATATGATCCAGCTTTGGGATTTTATAAACTAGCTTGGGGACCTCGTTCCTAAATATTGCACAAGATGTTTTGTGAAATCCTAAACCCCTTTAGTGCTCAGTCATTGTTTTTGGACATTTGGGCCAGTTTGCGCTTCAATCTTAATACATATTTTTACAAAAAGTATTCAGGCAAAATTTAGAACTTCCTTTCCTGCACCTAGTGATTGCAAAGATACCCATGGCTAGATATCCAAGGCTTAAACATTACCAAGGAGGTTTTTTAGAAAGTAGCCAAAACGTCAGATTGTTCTCTTTAAAAATGTGAAACAAATGCTGTGCAAGACCATTTTTTCATTTTTTTAAATGTTTATTATATCATAGAACATAGTCGATATAAGCACAGTTCAGACTTAAACAAACTTTATCATATGTATAAGAATCATTCTCCTAAATAAATACCCACACATTTAACATTAATACGAATAACAGTTTGAACAAAGTCCACAGTGGCAAAATATTAATAAATAATTATGTAATGAAGTTCAGTAGACAAAACAATATTTAAGATAATTGCCACAACATATAAACATTGCCACGGTAGTTTACATAGACAAAGAAGAAATAGAAAAGGGTGAAAGAGGGAAAGGCAGAGAAGGGGAAAAAAGAACCAGCTACACCCCATGCCCACACACCTTTATTCGTATAAGCTTTTCTGCTTTGTCTAGGTTTCGAAGTGTATGGGTGTGTATGTATATATATATATATATATATATATCTGAAAGAGACACGTTAGTGACAGATTCCTTACCTTAGAATATCCCCAGGCGTCAGGCTGGATCCGGAAAGTTTTTGCGTAGCAGTACCCTTGCGCGTCGGTAGGCGGCGTCGTGCGGCTCCGCGTCCGTCGTCGTGATCGCCGGGATGACGTCGCGGGCAGTACTTAGACGCCGCCCCTGCGCGCTGACGTCAGTTCTTCTTTTTCCGCGCCAGTAAGCGCAGATCCGGGAAGAGCAGTGCCCTAGTCAATTTTTGACTAAATTTTTTGGTGATTTTTTCACTGTTTCTTTTCGAGTCTTCTCGACTCCTAGGTGTCGGTAGGGATGCCCGGCTTCAAGCCATGCGACGTCTGTGGTCGAATGATGTCGATCACAGACCCGCACTTAGAGTGTCTCTACTGTCTCGGCCGAGACCACGACACGAAGTCGTGCCCTGACTGCCGGGCCTTACACCCGAAGGCTTTGCGAGAGCGGTCTCGAAAGCTCCTCGAGGTCCGGCAGTCGGCTCCGCGCCGCACCAAGCCCCGGTCCCGTGAGAGGTCGAGGGGCCGGTCGCGGAGCCCCCGCCGGTCGTCGAAGTCCAAGTCTTCGCACTCCTCGGGTAAGTCGAAGCACAAGAAGTCTAAGAAGCACCATCGCTCTAAGACTTCGCCTCGCCGGTCTCGCGACTCGGCTGAGGCCCCTGTCGGCACCGTCCCCGCGGCTCCGGATGTACCTGTGGCGCCGCCCCCGCATTACCCGTCCTTCCCGGGTTCGGGGGCGACTCCGGCAGAGATACAGGAATTCCTGTCGGCCATGGCCCGCCTCTTCGGGCCTCATGGTCCCTCCGGTGCGCCTTCGGGCCCCGCGGGCCCTGATGGGGTTGCTCCGGCGTCGCCGACGACTCCGGTCCCGGCGTCGCCTGTCCCGCCAGCCTTGATCTCGGCCTCGATCCCGGCTCCGGTGGTACCGCAACCCCGATCGACGCCGGTTGGCCGAACCACGCCTCCGCCGGCGCCGATGTCCCCGGTGCCGTTCCTGACGCCGCCCGGGGCTCCGGGCGGCGTCGTTCCCCGGTTCTCTCCGGTTCCGGACATGGAGCCGGACCGACGTCGCTCGACGCCGGCTCCGGCGCCGATGAGACCTTGGGTCCCAGATGTCCCTCCTCCTCCATATTTTGAACCAGAGGTGGACCAGGAGAGCTGGGAGGGGTCGGAAGACCCTCTCACACAGCAGTGTGAGTATGATCAGGACTGGGCAGAGGAACTTTGGGATGCCAGTGGTCTAGACACTTCCCTGACACTGGCATGCTGTCTCCTCCCGTGGCTACGGAGGAGGGAGCAAATTTCGCAACGGTGTTGCGTAGAGCAGCTGGAGCCTTGCACCTCCAATTGCCTACTGTGGCTGTCAGGACTAATCTCCTGACGGAAGTGCTTCAGCCGGCAGCTTCCTCCTCGGAGACTGTGCTGCCGTTTAATGATGCACTGTCTGACGTTCTTTTGGGCACCTGGTCCAAGCCCACCACAGGGGCTCCTGTGGATAGGAACGTGGCCCGACGCCATCGCCCTGCTCCGGGCGACCCCTTGTTTCTCTCTCAACATCCCACCCCCGAGAGCTTGGTTGTCCAAGCCTCTGCCTCCCAAACCGCCTTCCCTACCGCCCCTCCGGATAGGGAATCCAAACGCCTGGACCAGTTTGGGAAGAAGGCTTTTCTTCCTCCAGTGCTGGCTTGCGGTCCGTCAACACTGCTTGCCTTTTGGGCCGATATACCCACTCCCTGTGGGATTCGGTGGCGGCTGTTTTGCCCCAGTGTTCTGAGGAGGTCCAGACACTGCTTACCCGCACCATTGCGGAAGGTAGGGATGCGGCAAAGTTCACCATACGTTGTGGCCTTGATACCGCCGACTCGCTGGGCAGATCGCTTGCAACGACAGTGGCGCTGCGTCGCCACGCCTGGCTGAGAACAACTGGTTTCCTGGGTGATGTCCAGAATACACTCATGGACATGCCCTTTGATGGAGTCGGTCTTTTTGGTTCCAAAGCAGACCATGCGCTGGAGCGTTTTAAGGACTCACGGGCTACTGCCAAGTCCCTGGGCCTTTCTGTTGTGCGCCCTCCGCTAACCTCTGCTTTTCGCCCCTTTCGTGGCCACGGAAGGGGCGCCCAGTCACGTCCGCTGCCCAGCCACCGGCCCGCGCAGCAAGCGTCTTCGCGTGGCCGAGGACGTGGCTACCGCCGTGGCGGTTCGGGCAACCAGCGTGCGGGTTCGGGCAACCAACTCCGCCCCGTCCGCGGCCTCCAAGCCCTCCTAGTCCTTCCTTTCAGGTGCACAGCACACCAGTAGGGGGCAGGGTCCGCCATCACCTTCACCACTGGCGTGCCATCACCTCGGACAGGTGGGTCTTGGATATTGTCCGAAGGGGCTACTCCCTCCCCTTCAAGACCACCCCCCCAGCCATGCCACCTCAATTCCACCGCATGTCAGGGGATCACTTGGTGCTTCTGCAGAAGGAAGTCACGGCCCTCTTGGCCAAGAGGGCCATCGAGCATGTTCCGACCCCAGAAGTAGGACGTGGTTGCTACTCCCACTACTTTCTGGTGCCCAAAAAGGACAAGGAGGACATGCGTCCTATCTTGAACCTCCGGAATGTCAATCGCTTCCTCCGGAAGGAGAAGTTCAAGATGCTCACCGTAGCTCAGGTCTTGACTGCCCTCGACCCTGGAGACTGGTTGGTAGCGTTGGACTTGCAGGACGCTTATTTTCACATCCCCGTCCTGCCGGCCCACCGGCGTTACCTGCGGTTCACGGTAGGCCTCGAGCATTTTCAGTTCACCGTGCTCCCCTTTGGCCTTACAAGTGCCCCTCGGGTGTTCACGAAAGTGATGGCGGTGGTCGCAGCTCATCTGCGCCGGGCAGGGGTTCCGGTCTTCCCCTACCTCGACGACTGGCTACTGAAGGCGGGCTCGTCCCAGGCAGTCGTCTCCCACCTCCAGACTACGGCCGAACTCCTGCACTCGCTGGGGTTCTCCATCAATGTGCCGAAGTCGCATCTGATTCCTTCTCCACAGCTCCTTTTCATCGGAGCAGTTCTGGACACGACGCAGTTTCGGGCCTATCCCCCGAACGGCGAGTCCGGGATATTCAGGCTACGATTCCGATCTTTCAGCCTTTATCCTGGGTTTCGGTACGGATGACCCTGAGGCTGCTGGGCCTCATGGCCTCCTGCATCCTGCTGGTCGATCATGCCAGATGGCATATGCGGGCTCTGCAGTGGGACCTGAAGTTCCAGTGGGCGCAGCACCAGGGCAACCTGTCCGATCACGTCCAGATCTCGGAGGGGACTGCAAAACAGTTGCAGTGGTGGCTCTCGAACCGGCAATGGGTCATGGGCAGATCCCTCTCCCTTCCCCAGCCAGGGCACACAGTTGTGACGGACGCGTCCCTTCTGGGATGGGGCGGTCACATGGGAGAGGCGGAGATCAGAGGCCTCTGGTCTCCGGCGGAGTCCTGGCTCCATATCAACCTTCTGGAGCTCCGGGCGATCCGACTTGCACTCAAGGCATTCCTTCCCTCTGTCAAAGGGACGGTAGTGCAGGTGTTCACAGACAACACCACCGCCATGTGGTATTGCAACAAACAGGGCGGGGTGGGGTCGTGGACCCTATGTCAGGAGGCTCTGCGCCTTTGGACATGGCTGGAACATCAGGGCATATTCCTGATGGTTCAACACCTGGCAGGTTCCCTGAACGCCAGGGCGGACGAACTCAGCCGCAGGTGCATCATGGATCATGAATGGCGTCTTCACTCGGAGGTGGCGCAAGGTCTCTTTCAGCAGTGGGGAGAGCCTTGGTTAGATCTGTTCGCCACCGAAGAGAACGCGCAATGTCAGCAGTTCTGCGCGTTGGAATTTCCAAGGCGGCACTCGCTCGGCGACGCTTTTCGTCGCGAGTGGAGTTGCGGTCTGTTGTACGCCTTTCCGCCTATACCACTTCTACCCAGAGTGTTGAAGAAGATTCGGCACGACCGGGCCCAAGTCATTCTTGTGGCTCCGGACTGGGCTCGAAGAGTTTGGTATCCCGAGCTACTCAGTATGAGTGTAGATCCCCCGATCCGTCTGCCTCTTCGGGAGGATCTTCTGTCGCAGCAGCAGGGGACGGTCCTCCACCCGAACCTGTCCAGCCTCCACCTGCTTGCGTGGAGATTGAGCGGCGGCAGTTGATTCCTTTCGACTTGCCTCCCGAAGTTTGTGATGTGATTCTGGCAGCCAGGCGTCCCTCCACTAAGGTGGTATACGCCTGCAGGTGGAACAAATTTGTGGCATGGTCCACAGCAAAGGCTGTGAACCCCCTTTCTGCCCCTCTTTCTGAGGTCCTTCTGTTCCTTCTTTCTCTGGCCCAACAGGGTTCTGCCCTGGGTACCATCAAGGGTTATCTCTGTGCTATCTCGGCCTTCCTCAGGCTCCCTGATCAGCCCTCCCTTTTCAAGTCCCCTGTTGTTAACAGGTTTCTTAAAGGCATTACACACCTCTTCCCTCCTGTTCCGTTTGTGATGCCTCAGTGGGACTTGAACTTGGTTCTTACCTTTTTAATGTGTGCTCCCTTTGAGCCTCTACATAACTGTCCTCTTCGTCTTCTGACTCTGAAGACTGCATTTCTGGTGGCCATCACCTCCGCTCGGCGGGTGAGTGAGCTCCAGGCTCTTTCATGCAAACCTCCCTTTCTGTCTGTTCATCCAGACAAGGTTGTTCTTCGGACGCGTCCGTCCTTCTTGCCAAAGGTGGTTACTGCCTTCCACATTGGGCAGACCATCACTTTGCCCACCTTCTTTCCGCCTCTGCATCCTTCCAGAGAGGAAGAGAGGCTCCACCGTCTGGACCCAAAACGTGCGCTTGCCTTTTACATCAACCGCACACAACAGTTCCGGGTGGACGACCAGCTCTTTGTTGGCTACGTGGGCACCAAAAAAGGTCGGGCGGTACACAAGAGGACCATCTCCCGCTGGGTCATCTTGTGTATCAAAGCCTGCTATTCTTTGGCTAAGAAGGAGACGCCTGTTGGGCTGCGTGCCCATTCCACCAGGGCAACGGCTGCTACCACGGCCTTAGGCCGCGGGGTTCCGCTGCAGGATATATGTCGGGCAGCTACGTGGGCCTCGCTGTACACGTTTACCAAGCATTACTGCCTTGACAGCCAGGTCCGGAGGGACGGCTTCTTTGGCCGCTCTGTCCTCCGAGACTTCCTTGTCTGAATCTGTTCGCAGACCCACCACCGGGGTTGGTATTGCTGGGGTATCTATTCTAAGGTAAGGAATCTGTCACTAACGTGTCTCTTTCAGATGCACAAGTTACTAACTTGTGTAACGATATATCTGTAAGAGACAGTAGTTAGTGACAGATTCCTTACCGCCCCACCCATCCTCCCCGTTCTGCGAACTGATTTCTAGGGTTAAGGACATCCCTTTCAGGGCCCTAGACTGTTTTCAGACACCTATGTCAGCTTCTTGCATGGCTCTGCGTTCCTGGCGCGGAAAGTCGTGTACAGAACTGACGTCAGCACGCAGGGGCGGCGTCTAAGTACTGCCCGCGACGTCATCCCGGCGATACGGACGCGGAGCCGCACGACGCCGCCTACCGACGCGCAAGGGTACTGCTACGCAAAAACTTTCCGGATCCAGCCTGACGCCTGGGGATATTCTAAGGTAAGGAATCTGTCACTAACTACTGTCTCTTACAGATATATCGTTACACAAGTTAGTAACTTGTGCATTAAAGCCTGCTATTCTCTAGCTAAAAAGGAGCCTCCAGTGGGGCTACGTGCCCATTCCACCAGGGCGACGGCAGCCACTACTGCTTTGGGACAAGGAGTTCCTCTGAATGACATTTGCCAGGCAGCGACGTGGGCATCCTTGCACACGTTCACTAAACACTACTGCCTGGACAGCCAAGTCCGGAGAGACGGCCTCCTTGGCCGTTCTGTTCTCCAGGACTTTCTGGTGTGAACTTGGTTCGCAGACCCTCCTCCGGGGTTGGTATTGCTGGGGTATCTATTCTAAGGTAAGGAATCTATAACTAACTGTTTCTTTCAGATGAACAAGTTACTTACCTTTGTTAACAATATATCTGTAAGAAACATAGGTTAGTTATAGATTCCTTACCGCCCCACCCATCCTCCCCGTTCTGCAAACTGACTTCTAGGGTTAAGGACATCCTTTCAGGGCCCTAGTTTTGTGCACCAGTGGTCAGTGGCTTGCATGGCTCTGCGTTTCTGGCGCGGAAAGTCGTGTACAGAACTGACATCAGCGTGCGAGGGCGGCGTCTAAGTAGCTACCGCGACGTCATCCCGGCGACCACGACACCAACGACAGACGCGGAGCCGACCGACGCCACCTTTCGACGCGCAGAGGTACTGCTGACGAAAAACTTTCCGGATCCAGTCTGACGCCTGGGGGTAATTCTAAGGTAAGGAATCTATAACTAACCTATGTTTCTTACAGATATATCGTTACCGAAGGTAAGTAACTTGTTCCTCTGTCCAGCAGATGTTGCGGACAAACACAATTTGACTACATCCTTTCGGGTGAAACCAATGGGCTTTTTTACCTGCCATGACTGTTACATGTGCAAATTTGGCCTTAATAAACTAATGTTGTTTAACCCAGATGAAAGAAGTAGGATTCCAATCAACCAATGTATCAATTGTAACAGCACATATATGGTATATTTCCTACTTTGCCTGGCTCCAAAATCAGCATAGGAAGTACAATTAGGCCACTGAAAATGAGAATACAGGAACATTACAGAAAAATACATAATCTGATCCTGGATTTCCTCTATCTGCACACTATAATAGATTTCATAAACATAATTGCATATTTGTATTCTTTGGCCTGGAACACATTACACAATTTCGTCAAGGAGGGAACAGAGAACCTAGGATATCCCAAAAAGAGAGCAGATATATTTTATTGTTGGATACAGTCCGGAATGGCCTGAATAAAGATGCCAAATTTCACTTCTGGCTAAAATATTGTAGAATCTAATACTAATCTTCTCATGCAGTAAAAGATGCTGAATTCCACTTCTGGTCCAAATAAACTGGAATCTAACTTCAATCTCCCCACAATCGATCTGGGCCTTTAAATGACAGATCCTCTAGGCCCTCAGACTGGAGGCGTTTTGGTGGGGTTTTTGAGACAGTATACACTACCCAACTTCTACCACCCACGCCGTGCCAGGGATCCACAGGGAACTCTTTTGGAACCCACCCGATGACCTGGCCCAGCGTGTTTTGTATAAAGCTTTTCTTTTGGTCTTGATTTCTTATTTGTTACTATGTACATATTACATTGCATATCATATAATCTATTGTCAATATGTCCATTCCTAAAGAATCTATCTAACCCACAGTGACTCACCATGTATTAATTTATCTGGGCTTCATATAATTGCAACATGTGTGCACTGATAGAGACAACAATACATTAAAGTTCTCTGGATTCTACCTTTAGCTGCGCAATGTATGTTTCTTCTCCTAGTCCCGGGATGGCAATCCTACTTGGACCACTTGATATTACTGTGTCTGTGATTCCAGCTCAGCTTTCTTGTTGGTCTCTCACTTGTGACTCTATATATTGTAAACATGTAATTCAATGTATATGCTACATCTAGGCTGGTAGGAATTATTTCATCATGTAACATCTGAGATTCATTTTATTAAGATAATCCACAATGAATCACCATGTATTCATTTCACTGGGATTCGTGTAATTGTGACATCTGTGCTCTGATAGAGATGACAATGCATTAAGAATCCTTGGATTCTAGCTTCAAGCTGAAACAAATACATTTCACCTCATAGTCCAGGGATAACAATCCCGCTTGGACCACTTGATCTAACTGTATTTGTGAATTCAGCCTACTATGGTTATTGGTCACTCACTTGTTACACTATTTATTATAAATATATTGTGCATGCTACATCCAGGCTACTAGAAATCTTATCAGTCAACCTCTAGGATTCATGCTATTGCGATATCTGTTCTTGGACACAGTCTGCCTTCATCAGGATCTTATGTTCTTGCTAGATTCAATTTGTACACTCTACCAATTGTGCCTTACATGTTTTATAATTCGGTCTGACCGCTTAACCACTCCGGTCCACCTGAAATCTCATTCGAAAATGTGCACCTCAATATACATTCTTTGCCTTTTTCCCAAAGACATAATTTGTTCAAATGTTTGTCATATATTTCAAATGTGATTACTATACGATAATGTGTTCCCAATGATTGTTACAATTTATTCTTACCCCCCAAGGGTTTCTAGCTTACACTGAGACACATCGCAGAATGTTTGAATACTTTTGCCCTTGAACTTCTACACCTCTTCAATAACGCCACCAAACTGACCATTTTTCCTCGTCTCGATCCATGGACCTCACAAGCACATTTCCGCGTATTCCTTGACTTAAACGTTAACCTTTAACATCTACCAAAAGAGAGGCCTCACAGACCACATGAGATTCCCTAATATGGACGGGCCAGTAACTGCAGTATCTGAAAGAGACACGTTAGTGACAGATTCCTTACCTTAGAATATCCCCAGGCGTCAGGCTGGATCCGGAAAGTTTTTGCGTAGCAGTACTCTTGCGCGTCGGTAGGCGGCGTCGTGCGGCTCCGCGTCTGTCGTCGGCGTCGTGATCGCCGGGATGACGTCGCGGGCAGTACTTAGACGCCGCCCTGCGCGCTGACGTCAGTTCTTCTTTTTCCGCGCCAGTAAGCGCAGATCCGGGAAGAGCAGTGCCCTAGTCAATTTTTGACTAACTTTTTTGTGAATTTTTTCACTATTTCTTTTTCGAGTCTTCACGACTCCTAGGTGTCGTAGGGATGCCCGGCTTCAAGCCATGCGACGCCTGTGGTCGCATGATGTCGATCACGGACCCGCATCTGGAGTGTCTCTTCTGTCTCGGCCGAGACCACGACACGAAGTCGTGCCCTGACTGCCGGAAACTTCACCCGAAGGCTTTGCGAGAGCGGTCTCGAAAGCTACTCGAGTTCCGGCAGTCGGCTCCGCGCCGCACCAAGCCCCGGTCCCGGGAGAGGTCGAGGGGCCGGTCGCGGAGTCCCCGCCGGTCGTCGGAGTCCAAGTCTTCGCGCTCCTCGGGTAAGTCGAAGCACAAAAAGTCTAAGAAGCATCATCGCTCTAAGACTTCGCCTCGCCGGTCTCGCGACTCGGCTGAGGCCCCAGTCGGCACCGTCCCCGCGGCCCCGGACATGCCTGTAGAGCCTCCCCCGCATTACCCGTCCTTTCCGGGTTCGGGGGCGACTCCGGCCGAAATACAGGAATTCCTGTCGGCCATGGCCCGCCTCTTCGGGCCTTCAGGTCCCTCCGGTGCGCCTTCGGGCCCCGCGGGCCCTGATGGGGTTGCCCCGGCGCCGCCGTCGACTCCGGTCCCGGCGCCGCCTGTCCCACCAGCCTTCATCCCGGCTCCGGCCCCGGCCTCGATCCCGGCTCCGGTGGTACCGCAACCCCCATCGACGCCGGTTGACCTAACCACGCCTCCGCCGATGTCCTCGGTGCCGTTCCTGACGTCGTCCGGGGCTCCGGACGGCGTCGGTCCCCGGCTCTCTCCGGCTCCGGACATGGAGCCGGACCGACGTCGCTCGACGCCGGCTCCGGCGCCGATGAGACCTTGGGTCCCAAATGTCCCTCCTACTCCATATTTTGAACAAGAGGAGGACCAGGAGAGCTGGGAGGGGTCTGAGGACCCTCTCACACAACAGTGTGAGTATGATCCGGACTGGGCTGAGGAACTTGGGGATGCCAGTGGTCTCGACACCTCCCCTGACACTGGCATGCTGTCTCCTCCCGTGGCTACGGAGGAGGGAGCTAATTTTGCAACGGTGTTGCGTAGAGCAGCTGGAGCCTTACATCTCCAATTGCCTACTGTGGCCGTCAGGACTAACCTCCTGACAGAAGTGCTTCAGCCGGCGGCTTCCTCCTCGGAGACTGTGCTGCCGTTTAATGATGCACTCACTGACGTTCTTTTGGGTGCCTGGTCCAAACCCACCACAGGGGCTCCTGTGGATAGGAACGTGGCCCGACGCCATCGCCCTGCTCCGGGCGACCCCTTGTTTCTCTCCCAACATCCCACCCCCGAGAGCTTGGTTGTCCAAGCCTCTGCCTCCCAAACCGCCTTCCCTACCGCCCCTCCGGATAGGGAATCCAAACGCCTGGACCAATTTGGGAAGAAGGCTTTTTCTTCCTCCAGTGCTGGCTTGCGGTCTGTCAACACCGCTTGCCTTTTGGGCCGATATACCCACTCCCTGTGGGATTCGGTGGCGGCTGTTTTGCCGCAGTGTTCTGAGGAGGTCCAGACACTGCTTACCCGCGCCATTGCGGAAGGGCGATATGCGGCTAAATACACCATACGTTGTGGCCTTGATACCGCCGACTCGCTGGGCAGACCGCTTGCGACGACGGTGGCGCTACGTCGCCACGCCTGGCTGAGAACAACTGGTTTCTCGGGTGATGTCCAGAATACACTCATGGACATGCCCTTTGATGGAGTCGGTCTTTTTGGTTCAAAGGCAGACCATGCGCTGGAGCGTTTTAAGGACTCACGGGCTACTGCCAAGTCCCTGGGCCTTTCTGTTGTACGCCCTCCGCTCACCTCTGCTTTTCGCCCCTTTCGTGGCCACGGAAGGGGCGCCCAGTCACGTCAGCTGCCCAGCCACCGGCCCGCGCAGCAAGCGTCTGGCCGAGGACGTGGATACCGCCATGGCGGTTCGGGCAACCAGCGTGCGGGTCAGGCCACCACCTCCAACCCGTCCGCGGCCTCCAAGCCCTCCTAGTCCCTCCTTTCCGGTGCACAGCACGCCAGTAGGGGGCAGGGTCCGCCATCACCTTCACCACTGGCGTCCCATCACCTCGGACAGGTGGGTCTTGGACATTGTCCGAAGGGGCTACTCCCTCCCCTTCAAGACCACCCCCCCAGCCATGCCACCTCAATTCCACCGCATGTCAGGGGATCACTTGGTACTTCTGCAGAAGGAAGTCACGGCCCTCTTGGCCAAGAGGGCCATCGAGCATGTTCCGACGCCAGAAGTAGGACGTGGTTGCTACTCCCACTACTTCCTGGTGCCCAAAAGGACAAGGAGGACATGCGTCCTATCTTGGACCTCCGGAATGTCAATCGCTTCCTCCGGAAGGAGAAGTTCAAGATGCTCACCCTAGCTCAGGTCTTGACTGCCCTCGACCCTGGAGACTGGTTGGTAGCGTTGGACTTGCAGGACGCTTATTTCCACATCCCCGTCCTGCCGGCCCACCGGCGTTACCTACGGTTCACGGTAGGCCTCGAGCATTTTCAGTTCACCGTGCTTCCCTTTGGCCTCACGAGTGCCCCTCGGGTGTTCACGAAAGTGAAGGCGGTGGTCGCAGCTCATCTGCGCCGGGCAGGGGTTCCAGTCTTCCCCTACCTCGACGACTGGCTGCTGAAGGCGGGCTCGTCCCAGGCAGTCGTCTCCCACCTCCAGACTACGGCCGAACTCCTGCACTCGCTGGGGTTCTCCATCAATGTGCCGAAGTCGCATCTGATTCCTTCTCCACAGCTCCTTTTCATCGGAGCAGTTCTGGACACGACACAGTTTCGGGCCTATCCTCCCGAACGGCGAGTCCGGGATATTCAGGCTATGATTCCGATCTTTCAGCCTTTATCCTGGGTTTCGGTACGGATGACCCTGAGGCTGCTGGGCCTCATGGCCTCCTGCATCCTGCTGGTCAATCATGCCAGATGGCATATGCGGGCTCTGCAGTGGGACCTGAAGTTCCAGTGGGCGTAGCACCAGGGCAACCTGTCCGATCACGTCCAGATCTCGGAGGGGACTGCAAAACAGTTGCAGTGGTGGCTCTCGAACCGGCAATGGGTCATGGGCAGATCCCTCTCCCTTCCCCAGCCAGAGCACACAGTTGTGACGGACGCGTCCCTTCTGGGATGGGGCGGTCACATGGGAGAGGCGGAGATCAGAGGCCTCTGGTCTCCGGCGGAGTCCCGGCTCCATATCAACATTCTGGAGCTCCGGGCGATCCGACTTGCACTCAAGGCATTCCTTCCCTCTGTCAAAGGGAAGCTAGTGCAGGTGTTCACAGACAACACCACCGCCATGTGGTATTGCAACAAACAAGGCGGGGTGGGGTTGTGGACCCTTTGTCAGGAGGCTCTGCGCCTCTGGACATGGCTGGAACATCAGGGCATGTTCCTGATGGTTCAACACCTGGCAGGTTCCCTGAACGCCAGGGCGGACGAACTCCAGCCGCAGGTGCATGATGGATCACGAATGGCGTCTTCACTCGGAAGTGGCGCAAGGACTCTTTCTACAGTGGGGAGAGCCTTGGTTAGATCTATTCGCCACCGAAGAGAACGCGCAATGTCATCAGTTCTGCGCGTTGGAATTTCCAAGGCGGCACTCGCTCGGCGACGCTTTTCGTCGCGAGTGGAGTTGCGGTCTGTTGTACGCCTTTCCGCCTATACCACTTCTACCCAGAGTGTTGAAGAAGATTCGGCACGACCGGGCCCAAGTCATTCTTGTGGCTCCGGACTGGGCTCGAAGAGTTTGGTATCCCGAGCTACTCAGTATGAGCGTAGATCCCCGATCCGTCTGCCTCTTCGGGAGGATCTTCTGTCGCAGCAGCAGGGACGGTCCTCCACCCGAACCTGTCCAGCCTCCACCTGCTTGCGTGGAGATTGAGCGGCGGCAGTTGATTCCTTTCGACTTGCCTCCCGAAGTTTGTGATGTGATTCTGGCAGCCAGGCGTCCCTCCACTAAGGTGGTATACGCCTGCAGGTGGAACAAGTTTGTGGCATGGTGCACAGCAAAGGCTGTGAATCCCCTTTCTGCCCCTCTTTCTGAGGTTCTTCTGTTCCTTCTTTCCCTGGCCCAACAGGGTTCTGCCCTGGGTACCATCAAGGGCTATCTTTGTGCCATCTCAGCCTTCCTCAGGCTTCCTGATCAGCCCTCCCTTTTCAAGTCCCCTGTTGTTAACAGGTTTCTAAAAGGCATTACACACCTCTTCCCTCCAGTTCCGTTTGTAATGCCTCAGTGGGACTTGAACTTGGTTCTTACCTTTCTTATGTGCGCTCCCTTTGAGCCTCTACATAACTGTCCTCTTCGTCTTCTCACTCTGAAGACAGCCTTTCTGGTGGCCATCACCTCCGTTCGGCGGGTGAGTGAGCTCCAGGCTCTTTCATGCAAACCTCCCTTTCTGTCTGTCCATCCAGACAAGGTTGTTCTTAGGACGCGTCCGTCCTTCTTGCCAAAGGTGGTTACTGCCTTCCACATTGGGCAGACCATCACTTTGCCCACCTTCTTTCCGCCTCCGCATCCTTCCAGAGAGGAAGAGAGGCTCCACCGTCTGGACCCAAAACGTGCGCTTTCTTTTTATATCAACCGCACACAACACTTCCGGGTGGATGACCAGCTCTTTGTTGGCTACGTGGGCGCCAAAAAGGTCGGGCGGTGCACAAGAGAACCATCTCCCGCTGGGTAACCTTGTGTATCAAAGCCTGCTATTCTTTGGCTAAGAAGGAGCCTCCTGTTGGGCTGCGTGCCCATTCCACCAGGGCAACGGCTGCTACCACGGCTTTGGGCCGCGGTGTTCCGCTGCAGGATATCTGTCAGGCAGCTACGTGGGCCTCGCTGCACACGTTTACAAAGCATTACTGCCTTGACAGTCAGGTCCGGAGGGACGGCTTCTTTGGCCGTTCTGTCCTCCGGGACTTCCTTGTCTGATCTTTGTTCGCAGACCCACCACCGGGGTTGGTATTGCTGGGGTATCTATTCTAAGGTAAGGAATCTGTCACTAACGTGTCTCTTTCAGATGCACAAGTTACTAACTTGTGTAACGATATATCTGTAAGAGACAGTAGTTAGTGACAGATTCCTTACCGCCCACCCATCCTCCCCGTTCTGCGAACTGATTTCTAGGGTTAAGGACATCCCTTTCAGGGCCCTAGTATTTTTCAGACACCTATGTCAGCTTCTTGCATGGCTCTGCGTTCCTGGCACGGAAAGTCGTGTACAGAACTGACGTCAGCGCGCAGGGGCGGCGTCTAAGTACTGCCCGCGACGTCATCCCGGCGATCACGACGCCAACGACGGACGCGGAGCCGCACGACGCCGCCTACCGACGCGCAAGGGTACTGCTACGCAAAAACTTTCCGGATCCAGCCTGACGCCTGGGGATATTCTAAGGTAAGGAATCTGTCACTAACTACTGTCTCTTACAGATATATCGTTACACAAGTTAGTAACTTGTGCAACAGGGGCCGTGATAGTCTGCAATACAGTAATTCGAACAGTACTTAGCCCAACAGAACAAGGATAGAGCTGTCCTACATCCTTGTTTAAATCGCTGGTCTTGGCGAAACTCAACCATTCTCACCTGCTGCCGGCCCCCTAGTGTCCTTGTCCTCGGATATCTTTTCAGCTGTAATTTCTGCCTTACGACTACAATTTTTGGAAGGTATCAATATGTGCATGGTTCCCTCCTTCTTCATGACAGATTTATAGTGGTGCGTTCAGGACACAGATCATCTCAATGTTGCCCTGACCTAGTTCCATATTTACTTCATACAGGACAGACCGACAACTGCTGAGTAACTTATTGGCTTACACAATGCACTCTGGGTAACTATGCCCTGTAACCCACATGCTACTTTCATTTTCACGAGTGATATCCCCCACCTTCCCCACCACACTTAACACCTCAGAGCCCCATTTTACAGCAAACCCAAGCCTCTGCCATTCATCTTTCCTTCTTTGCTTGCAGCTTTTCACAAGTGTGCAATGACTCACAAGTGGTCCTGCCGGGACAACAATTTCTTTAACTAAAAAGTCATGCTCACTCAAAAGCATTTGAGACCTAAATCGACGCAAAACACGTCCTGTGGAGAAAAAGAAATATAACACCAGAACCGGATTTGAAATATATTGCATGTAATGAGGCAGCCGTATAACGCAAAGAATATTTGGATCATGACAGCAGTTGCTCCATTGAGCTACAAAAGTGAAATAAGTGCTCGTGCAATGTGACAAATGGTACAGCACACATATAAGAAAACACACCAGATATGATTTTAATATTATAATGTCCCCACGCAGGTTGCCCCATCCACTTGTCCTGACAAGATGACACTACACCATCGGGCCCTCTCAACTGTGATTCACCCCCTCACCCTTTTGGATGCCTCCGTGGGGCTCCCCAGTGAAGCATGGGCCCAGCGCACTTCCAGAATCACTGCCCCCATCATTAGTTCAGGGGGACTGCTGGGGGTCCCCCGGTCGCCAGACTATGGGGCCAGGACCCCTCAGGGTACCAACGACCGCCATCGGTTCATAGTTAGCACCATAGGTGCGGGGATCCACCCCAAGCCATGTGTGACAAGGGTCTCCTCAAGTATACGCAGTCTCCAGTGATGTTGGTTCAGCCATGGAACGAGGCACCATAGTTCCTGGGGGGGACCCAGGACCATACCAGTCACACCGAAAATCAAGTCAGGAAGGCCACTGAAGCAATTAACAGCTCCCTCTAGCTCATTAAATAATAATACTCTGATTTGTATAGAACGGCTAATCACCCATGAGGGTCTCTAGGCGCTGTTCCTAGGCTCAGAGAGATTAAGTGATTTTCCCAGAATCACAGGATGTTGAGCCGATGCCGAGTCTCGATTATGGGTCCCCAGCTCCGAAGTTGGCAGCTCTGGTCATTACGCCACACCCTCTCCCTCAGATCATCTGACGCTTTTTCCATGTTTCCAGGAGGGCTGCAGGGGGACGCTGTTACCATGTTTCCAGGACGGCTGCAGGGGTCGGCCCCACATGCCCGGGGTTGGGTAGGGGGGGTGGGCATCCGATCCTCTAATGTCCTCTGGCCACCCTTCAGGGCACTCCGCAAGCTGACCTCCAGTGCATCACGGGCATCGTCTCAGCCAGGGCCCACCGGGGGACCGCTGGCCCTCAGAACTGCCGGCTTGCATATGTTGGTACCGGTCTAGCTTGGGCCGCCTCAGGTCTGGGTAGGTGGCGAATCCGATTCGGTCCCTCTGAGGGGGCGATATAGACCAGGATTATGCCGGATTTCTAGGTGCCGGCCAGGAGCTCTAGCAAGATGCAACCCCCATCTTGGTCCTCCGGTCGCAGTCTCAAATTTGGTCAGTTTTTAATCTAAAATATTTCAAAACCACAAAGAAGCACAGAATTGAACAGAAATTATGTATAAATATGTTCAAGAATTTGGCCCTTTCATCTTTGAAAAGGTGTTACTACTAAGTTATTTAACTCGTACAGTAAAAATTGAAAGTGGTTCAGCATAAAAGTAGTTTGTTTCTTTCCTGGATGAAATGGTTAAATCTGAAATGGTATCCTTATATTAATTACATGATCTGTTCTCTTTCAGGTGATAAATAAACATTTTTACTTGAAAAGAGCTGATATCATGGGCCAGTGTGAGGATTGGATTGCAGATATACAGCAGTACAGTACTGACAAACGGGTAGGCAGGACCATGTCTCACCATGCAGCTGCTCTAAAGGTAAGGATGCCAGACCTTTAAGTTCATTATGGTTGATCAACAGATATTGAACAGGTTTTCGATGATAAGGATGTCTTGGTGCATTTATTTTCCAATGTACGTTATTCTCTCACAGTGTTATATAATGACAGAGAGATACAGGAGGGATGTTTTATTTCTTTTGAAAGTACCATGTAGTTTCAGTAAGGATCATTGGTGTCCTCTTCCATGTAAAATGTGCTTGTTTGAAAAATAGAAATTGATTGTGATGTAGTTTGTACACTGCTTCACCATTTTATTTTTTAGTTCTGCTTTATTGCAGTTTATTGCAGGCCAATCGAGCAAAACAACTTTTCTCTTACATGGTGTTTGCAAACCTTCGTTGTAGGGTTGTGTTCATGTCTGTTGTTTCAAATAGAATTTGGAGAATGAAACTACAGTTCTGAGCACTAAATAATAAGTGTGGCAGAAAAACTCTATTGAGAATTTTAATTGCATGTTTTATGTCCTGTGTTTAGTGTTGTGTGCTTCTGGCAGTTGCAGTGCATTGGAGTGGCATTAGTATTCACAGAGAAATTAGCTGACTAGGGCTTTGTTTTCAGAAGCATTTAAGGATAGCGGGCCACAAAAGCTACTAGCAGGTTGGACGGTTACAATGTATTTAACGTTTTGGTACAAATTTATATTTGAAATATAGGAATGTGGTGATGAAAGCAGTCTCCCATTCTATCCTTAGACTTAGGCTGGAGGCATTAGGAATTACGGGCAATGTGTTAAAGTGGTTGAGCTCCTTCCTGTACAGAAGAAGCTTCCAGGTCAGAGAAGGGCCCTGCCTGTCGGAGGTTTATCAGCTTAAATGTGGAGTACCCCGGGGCTCATCCCTGAACCCCACTCTTTTTAATGTGTATGTGCGTCCCTTAGCTGATATTATTTGCTCGGCTGGGCTCACGATGGTGTCATATGCCGACGACACTCAGATGGTCATCTCCCTGACACCTAACATCTGCCACACTGCAGCGAACTTGGATACCTGTGTGGAGCAGGTGGACAAATGGATGACTACCAGTCACCTTCAATTAAACGGTGACAAGACTGAGGTTATGGTGGTTAGAAACAACTCCTCCATTTGGGACCATCTCACTTGGCCCTTATGCCTGGGAAACCGTCCCTCCTCAAAGGAGGAAATCAAGAGCCTGGAAGGCTTCTTGGACAAAGACCTCAATATGGCCTCACAGGCAAAGAAATTGACAGGAACTTGTTTTAGTCTACTGAGAGCCCTTAGGCTTCCTGCGGAAAATCAAAGAACTATGATAGAAGGGTTTATTCTGTTACGGTTAGATTATGGTAAACTCGCTCCATCTCGGCAGCCCTGTGTATGTTACCAGGAGGCTGCAAGTTATATAGAATGCTGCAGTCGGAGCCTTGCTGAATACACCAAAAACCCAACTGACTCGTTCGACTCGGGTCAGTCTTCACTGGCTACCAGCCAGAAACAGAATCGAATTTTAAACACTTTACATGGTATATGTAGGAAGCTGTCTCTCTCTATATACTATGCCAAAATGACAGTGTGCAGAGAGTCCAGTGGATCCCCAGAGGCTTTACAGGGGCTAAAGTAGATACTACTACTGCTCTCTTTTGTGGTAGTGTAGGCAGTGTTAAGCATTTGTTGTACACACAGTGGCAATAAATAAGACAAACACTCAATGAATAAATCTCAGACCAATTTATAAAAACAATACTTGGTTATATTTATTTTGTAGAACCACAGAATTTCATCTCAGATAAATATGTTATGCAATAGAAATACTTTTCAGTTTCAAAAATGGAAACTTAGTGCAATTTTCAGACTTTGCAATGTTAACTTATAGAAGGGAGAAAACGTTCAGCATACATAGGGGTAACATCGACGTACAAGACCAGTCTTCGGAGGTTAAGGCCAGTATTGGGCAAGGTAAAGTTCAGCACAAACAGCGGCACGGGGCGGCCGAATCCAGGGTGCTAGTTCGAGGTCAAGCGCCCAATGCAAATTAATGGGGATTGGGGACAATCAGACAGAGACTGCTTACATGTAAGTAGCAGTGGCTACAGCCTCTAAATACTCACCCCACGTGGGGGGTGGACATATCCCTGATCCTGATTGATTGGAGGAGCCCCACCATCTTCAAGATGGTGGGCACTGAAAAGTGTACTTCAACTCTCCTCCAGCACGTGAGGGGAGTAGTTGGCAGAGGAGGGCACACCTCCTATTCTTTCTATGTTTTCCCACCTGTCTTCCTGCCAGAAAGGGGCTGAGGACAGGAAGGGGACCTGCTCCCTCTAACAGGAGAGGCTGGCGTTGCATTACAAAGGCGGCAAGGCCTTTGAAGCTGCCCGCCACAGATGGCTCTTCTTGGTCAGGGGGAGGTGTGAACACCTCCACCCAGGACAGTCATTGTTCTCGACGTCTGAGCACGACGGCACTCACCAGATTAGGTCAGAACACTGTCTGGTTGTAGCAGGCTGGTTTAGGTCAGTCTGCGACCACACTAAGGGTTGGTAGGTATCAGGGGGCCCCGCTAAGCGGTCCTCTGGATGCAATTTTTAAAAAATCTGACACTGGAATCAATGCAGGTTTATTATGACAAGATGTTTGGTACCAAACATCCCATACTTCAGTGAAGCCATCATGTAGCTGGGGAACTCGTAATGACGAGTGTCCAGCCCATATAATTATTGTGGCTTCCATTGTCACTTACAATATCCATTAATCGACAAAGATATTGCAGGGGCATATCTGCTCATGCAGATATGCCCTCACAAGAGATATAGTGCACCCTTCCTCAAGTCTAAAGCCTGCCCTAGGGGTGTCTTACCTATATCTTGTGCAGTGTCTGTGGGCATGGCACACAGGGATGTGTGCCAGGTCGACTCTTCACTTTTGTCTGCACCAAAACATGCAGGCTGCAGTGGCAGTGTGCATAGGTTTGGTGAGGGGGTCTCTTAGGGTGGCACTATACATGCTGTACCCCTTAGAGACCCTCTCTGGTCACAAGGCCCTTGTACCACTGGTACCTTTTACAAGGGACTTATATGTGAGCCAGAGGTGTGCTAGTTGTGGAAACAATGGTACAATTTTGGGCACTGGGAATCTGGTTAGCAGGAAGCCAGTGCACACTCAGTCAAAGATGCATCAGAATCAGGCAAAAGGTGGGGGGTACTGCAACAGAAACCCACTTGCCTATAGCCCCTACCTAGGAATTACTAATGCAGTGCTATTACATTGTGATGGTATATTTGTGACTATCGTGTGAGTACACACAAGGTTGTGATGTTCATTTGCTACTTGGAGTTAATTAGAACCTGCCTTGAATGGTTTACTTGTTCCATCCACATTCTTATAAAAACTAAAAATAAAATATGTGAATAAAAAAGGTACTCAAATTATTAAGAAAGTTTCGAATGGCAGTGATCCTGGTGGCTCTGAATTGACCAAAGAGAATCTGGTGCCCAGATCATAGGTTTCTGAGAAAAAGAAGTTCAGTTAGTTAGGATGGCATTGTTTCTGTTACTTTGTCACATGGATGGAATAGTCTTTTGCAACCGTACCTGAATAATGTGTGCATGTTTGGCACCTGAAAGAATTAGTGTTTTGTTTTTTATCTGACATGTTCATGGCTAAAAGGAAGAGTATCTTGCTTTTTTGTTAGTATAAGCAGTCAGGTCTGCAGTTAGTGAGATATGGCTTGCTCCAGCTTTACTTTATAATTTAAGAATTGCTGGTGTCAATTGTTGGATGTTATCTGGCAATACTTCTCTTTTTGAGGAAGCATAATTATTATTCTCTTTATTTGTCACCAATTTCTTAGTTATAGAAACGATCAGTTAACAGTTTTTTTATGGCGGCTTACATGCCAGCCAACTTTTTTTTTTGTTACATTTTTTTTGCATTTCTCCAGAACAATAAAGACATTTGAACAACACACTGATACAATTACAGGGTATCATGTCATCAGTATATGCCAATTTTAACATACCCTCATCCCAACCAGCGTGGCTCCACCCCGTCCGCCTATGCCATGATTTCATTCACAATTCCCATTGCATACTAGCTGGTCCTATATCTCCAAGTCCCGCATGCCCCAGACTTTCTCAAACTCGCAACCTCTACTCTTGCATACTTCTCTTTCTATGATTTTGCAGCAGTCCATCCCTTCCTTCCACTGCCGGAAAGATGGAGTCATTTCACAGCCGAATTTCTGAGCAATATCCTGCTTGGCCACTAAAAACCCAAACTTCACCTGCAATTTCTGATATTTATTGAGGTCCGAGGGTGACCATATACCCAGTAGGGCCAGTCGAGGTGTCACATCTATAGTGTCCCCCACTACTCCCTCCAGGAATCTGATAACACGTTCCCAGAAGTGGCATATATGCGGGCAATATCTGAAAGAGACACGTTAGTGACAGATTCCTTACCTTAGAATATCCCCAGGCGTCAGGCTGGATCTGGAAAGTTTTTGCGTAGCAGTACCCTTGCGCGTCGGTAGGCGGCGTCGTGCGGCTCCGCGTCCGTCGTCGGCGTCGTGATCGCCGGGATGACGTCGCGGGCAGTACTTAGACGCCGCCCCTGCGCGCTGACGTCAGTTCTTCTTTTTCCGCGCCAGTAAGCGCAGATCCGGGAAGAGCAGTGCCCTAGTCAATTTTTGACTAACTTTTTTGTGAATTTTTCACTGTTTCTTTTCGAGTCTTCATCGACTCCTAGGTGTCGTAGGGATGCCCGGCTTCAAGCCATGCGACGCCTGTGGTCGAATGATGTCGATCACAGACCCGCATCTGGAGTGTCTCTTCTGTCTCGGCCGAGACCACGACACGAAGTCGTGCCCTGACTGCCGGAAGCTTCACCCGAAGGCTTTGCGAGAGCGGTCTCGAAAGCTACTCGAGGTCCGGCAGTCGGCTCCGCGCCGCACCAAGCCCCGGTCCCGGGAGAGGTCGAGGGGCCGGTCGCGGAGTCCCCGCCGGTCGTCGGAGTCCAAGTCTTCGTGCTCCTCGGGTAAGTCGAAGCACAAAAAGTCTAAGAAGCGTCATCGCTCTAAGACTTCGCCTCGCCGGTCTCGCGACTCGGCTGAGGCCCCAATCTGAAAGAGACACGTTAGTGACAGATTCCTTACCTTAGAATATCCCCAGGCGTCAGGCTGGATCCGGAAAGTTTTGCGTAGCAGTACCCTTGCGCGTCGGTAGGCGGCGTCGTGCGGCTCCGCGTCCGTCGTCGGCGTCGTGATCGCCGGGATGACGTCGCGGGCAGTACTTAGGCGCCGCCCCTGCGCGCTGACGTCAGTTCTTCTTTTTCCGCGCCAGCAAGCGCAGATCCGGGAAGAGCAGTGCCCTGGTCAATTTTTGACCATACTTTTTGGTGATTTTTTCACTGTTTTTTCCAACTTAAAGGTGTCGTAGGGATGCCCGGCTTCAAGCGATGCGGCGCCTGTGCGCGGATGATGTCCGTCACCGACCCGCATTGGGAGTGTCTCTTCTGCCTCGGCCGAGGCCACGACACCGAGTCTTGTCCCGAATGCCAGGCCCTCAACCCGAAAGCTTTGCGAGAGCGGTCTCGAAAGCTCCTCGAGGCCCGGCATTCGGCTCCACGGAGGCCCCGGTCGCGTGAGAGGTCCAGGGGTCGCTCGCGGAGTGCACACCGGTCGTCGGCGTCGAAGTCTTCTTCGTCCGGTAAGTCTAAGCACAAGAAGTCCAAGAAGCATCGTCGCTCTCGGACTTCGCCTCGCCGGTCTCGCGACTCGGCTGAGGCCCCTCCCGGCACCGTCCCCGCCCCCGCGGCCCCGGACTTGCCTGTGGAGTCGCCCCCGCCATACCCGCCCTTCCCGGGTTCGGGGGCGGATCCGGCCAAGGTACAGGAGTTCCTGTCGGCCATGGCCCGCCTCTTCGGGCCTTCAGGCCCCTCCGGTGCGCCTTCGGGCCCCGCGGGCCCTGATGGGGTTGCTCCGGCGGCTCCGGCCCCGGCATCGCCCGTGCCTCCAGCCTCGATCTTGGCTCCGGCTTCGGCCCCGGCCTCGATCCCGGCTCCACAACCCCCATCGACGCCGGTCGACCTCACGACACCTCCGCCGGCGCCGATGTCTCCGGTGCCGTTCTCGACGCCGCCCTGGGCTCCGGGCGGCGTCGTCCCCCAGTTCCTTCCGGCTCCAAACATGGACCCGGAGCGACGTCGCTCGACGCCGGCTCCGGCGCCGATGGGACCTTGGGTCCCAACTGTCCCTCCTCCTCCTTATTTTGAACCTGAGGAGGACCAGTTGGACTGGGAGGGGTCTGATGACCCTCTGACGCGCAACTGTCAGTATGATGAGGACTGGACAGAGAGTCTAGGGGAGGCCAGTGGTCTGGATACTTCCCCTGACACTGGCATGCTGTCTCCTCCCGTGGCTACGGAGGAGGGGGCCAATTTTGGTACGGTGTTGCGTAGGGCTGCTGGGGCCTTACGTCTCCAGCTCCTTACTTTGACGGTCAAGCCTAACATCTTGACAGAGGTGCTTCAGCCGGCAGCCTCCTCTGCGGAGACTGTGCTGCCGTTTAACGACGCCCTCACTGACGTTCTTTTGGCCAAATACACTATCCGTTGTGGCCTTGACACCGCCGACTCGCTGGGCAGGTCGATTGCAACGACGGTGGCGCTCCGACGCCACGCCTGGCTGAGAACCACTGGTTTTTCAGGGGATGTCCAGAATACTCTCATGGACATGCCCTTTGATGGAGTCGGTCTTTTTGGGTCCAAAGCAGACCATGCGTTGGAGCGCTTTAAGGACTCACGGGCTACTGCCAAGTCCCTGGGCCTTTCTGCTACACGCCCTCCGCTGCCTTCTGCTTTTCGCCCCTATCGTGGCCACGGTAGGGGCGCCCCTTCACGTCAGCAGCCCAGCCACCGGCCCGCGCAGCAGGCGTCTTCGCGTGGCCGAGGACGTGGATTCCGCCGTGGCGGATCGGGCAACCAGCGTGCGGGTCAGGCCACCACCTCCAACCCGTCCGCGGCCTCCAAGCCCTCCTAGTCCCTCCTTTCAGGTGCACGGCACGCCAGTAGGGGGCAGGGTCCGCCATCACCTTCCCCACTGGCGCACCATCACCTCGGACAGGTGGGTCTTGGACATTGTCCGAAGGGGCTACTCCCTCCCCTTCGAGACCACCCCCCAGCCATGCCACCTCAATTCCACCGCATGTCAGGGGATCACTTGGTGCTTCTACAGAAGGAAGTCACGGCCCTCTTGACCAAGAGGGCCATCGAGCATGTTCCGACCCCAGAAGTAGGGCGTGGTTGCTACTCCCACTACTTTCTGGTGCCCAAAAGGACAAGGAGGACATGCGTCCTATCTTGGACCTCCGGAACGTCAATCGCTTCCTCCGGAAGGAGAAGTTCAAGATGCTCACCCTAGCTCAGGTCTTGACTGCCCTCGACCCTGGAGACTGGTTGGTAGCGTTGGACTTGCAGGACGCGTATTTCCACATCCCCGTCCTGCCGGCCCACCGGCGTTACCTTCGGTTCACGGTAGGCCCCGAGCATTTTCAGTTCACCGTGCTCCCCTTTGGCCTTACCAGTGCCCCTCGGGTGTTCACGAAAGTGATGGTGGTGGTCGCAGCTCATCTGCGCCGGGCAGGGGTTTCAGTCTTCCCCTACCTCGACGACTGGCTGCTGAAGGCGGGCTCGTCCCAGGCAGTCGTCTCCCCACCTCCAGACTACGGCCGAACTCCTGCACTCGCTGGGGTTCTCCATCAATGTGCCGAAGTCGCATCTAATTCCTTCTCCACAGCTCCTTTTCATCGGAGCAGTTCTGGACACGACGCAGTTTCGGGCCTATCCTCCCGAACAGCGAGTCCGGGATATTCAGGCTATGATTCCGATCTTTCGGCCTTTATCCTGGGTTTCGGTACGGATGACCCTGAGGCTGCTGGGCCTCATGGCCTCCTGCATCCTGCTGGTCAATCATGCCAGATGGCATATGCGGGCTCTGCAGTGGGACCTGAAGTTCCAGTGGGCGCAGCACCAGGGCAACCTGTCCGATCACGTCCAGATCTCGGAGGGGACTGCAAAACAGTTGCAGTGGTGGCTCTCGAACCGGCAATGGGTCATGGGCAGATCCCTCTCCCTTCCCCAGCCAGAGCATACAGTTGTGACGGACGCGTCCCTTCTCGGATGGGGCGGTCACATGGGAGAGGCGGAGATCAGAGGCCTCTGGTCTCCGGCGGAGTCCCGGCTCCATATCAACCTTCTGGAGCTCCGGGCGATCCGGCTTGCACTCAAGGCATTCCTTCCCTCTGTCAAAGGGAAGGTAGTGCAGGTGTTCACAGACAACACCACCGCCATGTGGTACTGCAACAAACAGGGCGGGGTGGGGTCTTGGACCCTTTGTCAGGAGGCTCTGCGCCTCTGGACATGGCTGGAACATCAGGGCATGTTCCTGATGGTTCAACACCTGGCAGGTTCTCTGAACGCCAGGGCGGACGAACTCAGCCGCAGGTGCATGATGGATCACGAATGGCGTCTTCACTCGGAAGTGGCGCAAGGACTCTTTCTACAGTGGGGAGAGCCTTGGTTAGATCTATTCGCCACCGAAGAGAACGCGCAATGTCATCAGTTCTGCGCGTTGGAATTTCCAAGGCGGCACTCGCTCGGCGACGCTTTTCGTCGCGAGTGGAGTTGCGGTCTGTTGTACGCCTTTCCGCCTATACCACTTCTACCCAGAGTGTTGAAGAAGATTCGGCACGACCGGGCCCAAGTCATTCTTGTGGCTCCGGACTGGGCTCGAAGAGTTTGGTATCCCGAGCTACTCAATATGAGCATAGATCCCCCGATCCGTCTGCCTCTTCGGGAGGATCTTCTGTCGCAGCAGCAGGGGACGGTCCTCCACCCGAACCTGTCCAGTCTACACCTGCTTGCGTGGAGATTGAGCGGCGGCAGTTGATTCCTTTCGACTTGCCTCCCGAAGTTTGTGATGTGATTCTGGCAGCCAGGCGTCCCTCCACTAAGGTGGTATACGCCTGCAGGTGGAACAAATTTGTGGCATGGTGCACAGCAAAGGCTGTGGATCCCCTTTCTGCCCCTCTTTCTGAGGTCCTTCTGTTCCTTCTCTCTCTGGCCCAACAGGGTTCTGCCCTGGGTACCATCAAGGGTTATCTTTGTGCTATCTCGGCCTTCCTCAGGCTCCCTGATCAGCCCTCCCTTTTCAAGTCCCCTGTTGTTAACAGGTTCTTAAAAGGCATTACTCACCTCTTCCCTCCTGTTCCGTTTGTAATGCCTCAGTGGGACTTGAACTTGGTTCTTACCTTTTTAATGTGCGCTCCCTTTGAGCCTCTGCATAACTGTCCTCTTCGTCTTCTGACTCTGAAGACAGCCTTTCTGGTGGCCATCACCTCCGCTCGGCGGGTGAGTGAGCTCCAGGCTCTATCTTGCAAACCTCCCTTTCTGTCTGTTCATCCAGACAAGGTTGTTCTTCGGACGCGTCCGTCCTTCTTGCCAAAGGGGGTTACTGCTTTCCACATTGGGCAGACCATCACTTTGCCCACCTTCTTTCCGCCTCCGCATCCTTCCAGAGAGGAAGAGAGGCTCCACCGTCTGGACCCAAAACGTGCGCTCTCCTTCTATATCGACCGCACAAAACACTTCCGGGTGGATGACCAGCTCTTTGTTGGCTACGTGGGCGCCAAAAAAGGTCGGGCGGTGCACAAGAGGACCATCTCCCGCTGGGTTACCTTGTGCATCAAGACCTGCTATTCTTTGGCCAAGAAGGAGCCTCCTGTTGGGCTGCGTGCCCATTCCACCAGGGCAACGGCTGCTACCACGGCCTTGGGCCGCGGTGTTCCGCTGCCGGTTATCTGTCAGGCAGCTACGTGGGCCTCGCTGCACACGTTTACAAAGCATTACTGCCTTGACAGTCAGGTCCGGAGGGACGGCTTCTTTGGCCGTTCTGTCCTCCAGGACTTCCTTGTCTGATCTTTGTTCGCAGACCCACCACCGGGGTTGGTATTGCTGGGGTATCTATTCTAAGGTAAGGAATCTGTCACTAACGTGTCTCTTTCAGATGCACAAGTTACTAACTTGTGTAACGATATATCTGTAAGAGACAGTAGTTAGTGACAGATTCCTTACCGCCCCACCCATCCTCCCCGTTCTGCGAACTGATTTCTAGGGTTAAGGACATCCCTTTCAGGGCCCTAGTATTTTTCAGACACCTGTGTCAGCTTCTTGCATGGCTCTGCGTTCCTGGCGCGGAAAGTCGTGTACAGAACTGACGTCAGCGCGCAGGGCGGCGCCTAAGTACTGCCCGCGACGTCATCCCGGCGATCACGACGCCGACGACGGACGCGGAGCCGCACGACGCCGCCTACCGACGCGCAAGGGTACTGCTACGCAAAACTTTCCGGATCCAGCCTGACGCCTGGGGATATTCTAAGGTAAGGAATCTATCACTAACTACTGTCTCTTACAGATATATCGTTACACAAGTTAGTAACTTGTGCGTCGGCACCGTCCCCGCGGCCCCGGACATGCCTATGGAGCCGCCCCCGCATTACCCGTCCTTTCCGGGTTTGGGGGCGACTCCGGCCGAAATACAGGAATTCCTGTCGGCCATGGCCCGCTTCTTCGGGCCTCAAGGTCCCTCCGGTGCGCCTTCGGGCCCCGCGGGCCCTGATGGGGTTGCCCCGGCGTCGCCGTCGACACCGGTCCCGGCGCCGCCTGTCCCACCAGCCTTCATCCCGGCCTCGGCTCCGGCCCCGGCCTCGATCCCGGCTCCGGTGGTACCGCAACCCCCATCGACGCCGGTTGACCTAACCACGCCTCCGCCGACGCCGATGTCCCCGGTGCCGTTCCTGACGCCGTCCGGGGCTCCGGACGGCGTCGGTCCCGGGCTCTCTCCGGCACAGGACATGGAGCCGGACCGACGTCGCTCGACGCCGGCTCCGGCGCCGATGAGACCTTGGATCCCAAATGTCCCTCCTCCTCCATATTTTGAACCTGAGGAGGACCAAGAGAGCTGGGAGGGGTCCGAAGACCCTCTCACACAACAGTGTGAGTATGATCAGGACTGGGCTGAGGAACTTGGGGATGCCAGTGGTCTAGACACCTCCCCTGACACTGGCATGCTGTCTCCTCCCGTGGCTACGGAGGAGGGAGCTAATTTTGCAATGGTGTTGCGTAGAGCAGCTGGAGCCTTACATCTCCAATTGCCTACTGTGGCTGTCAGGACTAATCTCCTGACGGAAGTGCTTCAGCCGGCAGCTTCCTCCTCGGAGACTGTGCTGCCGTTTAATGATGCACTCACTGACGTTCTTTTGGGTGCCTGGTCCAAGCCCACCACAGGGGCTCCTGTGGATAGGAACGTGGCCTGACGCCATTGCCCTGCTCCGGGCGACCCCTTGTTTCTCTCCCAACATCCCACCCCCGAGAGCTTGGTTGTCCAAGCCTCTGCCTCCCAAACCGCCTTCCCTACCGCCCCTCCGGATAGGGAATCCAAACGCCTGGACCAATGTGGGAAGAAGGCTTTTTCTTCCTCCAGTGCTGGCTTGCGGTCCGTCAACACCGCTTGCCTTTTGGGCCGATATACCCACTCCCTGTGGGATTCGGTGGCGGCTGTTTTGCCGCAGTGTTCTGAGGAGGTCCAGACACTGCTTACCCGCGCCATTGCGGAAGGGCGAGATGCGGCTAAATACACCATACGTTGTGGCCTTGATACCGCCGACTCGCTGGGCAGATCGCTTGCGACGACGGTGGCGCTACGTCGCCACACCTGGCTGAGAACAACTGGTTTCTCGGGTGATGTCCAGAATACACTCATGGACATGCCCTTTGATGGAGTCGGTCTTTTTGGTTCAAAGGCAGACCATGCGCTGGAGCGTTTTAAGGACTCACGGGCTACTGCCAAGTCCCTGGGCCTTTCTGTTGTACGCCCTCGGCTAACCTCTGCTTTTCGCCCCTTTCGTGGCCACGGAAGGGGCGCCCAGTCACGTCAGCTGCCCAGCCACCGGCCCGCGCAGCAAGCGTCTTCGCGTGGCCGAGGACGTGGATACCGCCGTGGCGGTTCGGGCAACCAGCGTGCGGGTCAGGCCACCACCTCCAACCCGTCCGCGGCCTCCAAGCCCTCCTAGTCCCTCCTTTCCGGTGCACAGCATGCCAGTAGGGGGCAGGGTCCGCCATCACCTTCACCACTGGCGTCCCATCACCTCGGACAGGTGGGTCTTGGACATTGTCCGAAGGGGCTACTCCCTCCCCTTCGAGACCACCCCCCCAGCCATGCCACCTCAATTCCACCGCATGTCAGGGGATCACTTGGTGCTTCTGCAGAAGGAAGTCACGGCCCTCTTGGCCAAGAGGGCCATCGAGCATGTTCCGACCCCAGAAGTAGGACGTGGTTGCTACTCCCACTACTTTCTGGTGCCCAAAAAGGACAAGGAGGACATGCGTCCTATCTTGGACCTCCGGAACGTCAATCGCTTCCTCCGGAAGGAGAAGTTCAAGATGCTCACCCTAGCTCAGGTCTTGACTGCCCTCGACCCTGGAGACTGGTTGGTAGCGTTGGACTTGCAGGACGCTTATTTCCACATCCCCGTCCTGCCGGCCCACCGGCGTTACCTACGGTTCACGGTAGGCCTCGAGCATTTTCAGTTCACCGTGCTCCCCTTTGGCCTCACGAGTGCCCCTCGGGTGTTCACGAAAGTGATGGCGGTGGTCGCAGCTCATCTGCGCCGGGCAGGGGTTCCAGTCTTCCCCTACCTCGACGACTGGCTGCTGAAGGCGGGCTCGTCCCAGGCAGTCATCTCCCACCTCCAGACTACGGCCGCACTCCTGCACTCGCTGGGGTTCTCCATCAATGTGCCGAAGTCGCATCTGATTCCTTCTCCACAGCTCCTTTTCATCGGAGCAGTTCTGGACACGACGCAGTTTCGGGCCTATCCTCCCGAACGGCGAGTCCGGGATATTCAGGCTATGATTCCAATCTTTCAGCCTTTATCCTGGGTTTCGGTGCGGATGACCCTGAGGCTGCTGGGCCTCATGGCCTCCTGCATCCTGCTGGTCAATCATGCCAGATGGCATATGCGGGCTCTGCAGTGGGACCTGAAGTTCCAGTGGGCGCAGCACCAGGGCAACCTGTCCGATCACGTCCAGATCTCGGAGGGGGCTGCAAAACAGTTGCAGTGGTGGCTCTCGAACCGGCAATGGGTCATGGGCCGATCCCTCTCCCTTCCCCAGCCAGAGCACACAGTTGTGACGGACGCGTCCCTTCTGGGATGGGGCGGTCACATGGGAGAGGCGGAGATCAGAGGCCTCTGGTCTCCGGCGGAGTCCCGGCTCCATATCAACCTTCTGGAGCTCCGGGCGATCCGACTTGCACTCAAGGCATTCCTTCCCTCTGTCAAAGGGAAGGTAGTGCAGGTGTTCACAGACAACACCACCGCCATGTGGTACTGCAACAAACAAGGCTGGGTGGGGTCGTGGACCTTCTGTCAGGAGGCTCTGCGCCTCTGGACATGGCTGGAACATCAGGGCATGTTCCTGATGGTTCAACACCTGGCAGGTTCCCTGAACGCCAGGGCGGACGAACTCAGCCGCAGGTGCATGATGGATCACGAATGGCGTCTTCACTCGGAAGTGGCGCAAGGTCTCTTTCTGCAGTGGGGAGAGCCTTGGTTAGATCTATTCGCCACCGAAGAGAACGCGCAATGTCATCAGTTCTGCGCATTGGAATTTCCAAGGCGGCACTCGCTCGGCGACGCTTTTCGTCGCGAGTGGAGTTGCGGTCTGTTGTACGCCTTTCCGCCTATACCACTTCTACCCAGAGTGTTGAAGAAGATTCGGCGCGACCGGGCCCAAGTCATCCTTGTGGCTCCGGACTGGGCTCGAAGAGTTTGGTATCCCGAGCTACTCAGTATGAGCGTCGATCCCCCGATCCGTCTTCCTCTTCGGGAGGATCTTCTGTCGCAGCAGCAGGGGACGGTCCTCCACCCGAACCTGTCCAGCCTCCACCTGCTTGCGTGGAGATTGAGCGGCGGCAGTTGATTCCTTTCGACTTGCCTCCCGAAGTTTGTGATGTGATTCTGGCAGCCAGGCGTCCCTCCACTAAGGTGGTATAGCCTGCAGGTGGAACAAATTTGTGGCATGGTGCACAGTAAAGGCTGTGAATCCCCTCTCTGCCCCTCTTTCTGAGGTTCTTCTGTTCCTTCTTTCACTGGCCCAACAGGGTTCTGCCCTGGGTACCATCAAGGGCTATCTTTGTGCCATTTCGGCCTTCCTCAGGCTTCCTGATCAGCCCTCCCTTTTCAAGTCCCCTGTTGTTAACAGATTCCTTAAAGGCATTACACACCTCTTCCCTCCTGTTCCGTTTGTGATGCCTCAGTGGGACTTGAACTTGGTTCTTACCTTTCTTATGTGCGCTCCCTTTGAGCCTCTACATAACTGTCCTCTTCGTCTTCTGACTCTGAAGACAGCCTTTCTGGTGGCCATCACCTCCGCTCGGCGGGTGAGTGAGCTCCAGGCTCTGTCATGCAAACCCCCCTTTCTGTCTGTCCATCCAGACAAGGTTGTTCTTAGGACACGTCCGTCCTTCTTGCCAAAGGTGGTTACTGCCTTCCACATTGGGCAGACCATCACTTTGCCCACCTTCTTTCCGCCTCCGCATCCTTCCAGAGAGGAAGAGAGGCTCCACCGTCTGGACCCAAAACGTGCGCTTTCCTTTTATATCAACCGCACACAACACTTCCGGGTGGATGACCAGCTCTTTGTTGGCTACGTGGGCGCCAAAAAGGTCGGGCGGTGCACAAGAGAACCATCTCCCGCTGGGTAACCTTGTGTATCAAAGCCTGCTATTCTTTGGCTAAGAAGGAGCCTCCTGTTGGGCTGCGTGCCCATTCCACCAGGGCAACGGCTGCTACCACGGCTTTAGGCCGTGGTGTTCCGCTGCAGGATATCTGTCAGGCAGCTACGTGGGCCTCGCTGCACACATTTACAAAACATTACTGCCTTGACAGTCAGGTCCGGAGGGACGGCTTCTTTGGCCGTTCTGTCCTCCGGGACTTCTTTGTCTGATCTTTGTTCGCAGACCCACCACCGGGGTTGGTATTGCTGGGGTATCTATTCTAAGGTAAGGAATCTGTCACTAACGTGTCTCTTTCAGATGCACAAGTTACTAACTTGTGTAACGATATATCTGTAAAAGACAGTAGTTAGTGACAGATTCCTTACCAACCCACCCATCCTCCCCGTTCTGCGAACTGATTTCTAGGGTTAAGGACATCCCTTTCAGGGCCCTAGTATTTTTCAGACACCTATGTCAGCTTCTTGCATGGCTCTGCGTTCCTGGTGCGGAAAGTCGTGTACAGAACTGACGTCAGCGCGCAGGGGCGGCGTCTAAGTACTGCCCGCGACGTCATCCCGGTGATCACGACGCCGACGACGGACGCGGAGCCGCACGACGCCGCCTACCGACGCGCAAGGGTACTGCTACGCAAAAACTTTCCGGATCCAGCCTGACGCCTGGGGATATTCTAAGGTAAGGAATCTGTCACTAACTACTGTCTCTTACAGTTATATCGTTACACAAGTTAGTAACTTGTGCGTCACCATGTGTGGATGAATGTGCCTACTGTACTGCATTTCCGGGGGCATAGAACATCCCCCGCTTACCCAGTCTTACACAGTAATGTCCTAGTGTAGTATGCCCTGTGTAGGAGTTGCAGTTTGATTCAGTTGGATTAGCCTATAGCTGGCCTTAATCGCTCCTTCTGCCAGGAAGCCTAGGGCATCCTCACCAGTGTCGAGCTCCCACCTGCCTTTGAAGTGTGCAGGTGTCCCCTAAGTGTTGCATACCAGTGTGTTATATGTCGGGGAGATCAATTTGCGTTTGAGCCGTCCATCTAACACCCTACACTCCAACAGAGACTCTTCTTGGATCTCTTCATCCCTAGTAATGCTGTGTATGAGTGCATGTCTTAACTGCCTATATTTTAGGCATTGATTGGGCAGCATTTGGTACTCCTTCTGCAGATGTTCAAAGGGGACCACACCGCTAGCGTCCCACACCACCAAAGTGGTTATTTCTATGCTGTCGCTACCTTGTAAGCCTTGCTGTGCGGTCACCTGTGGTAGCCATGTGGCTTCCCAGAGAGGTGTTCTGGGCTTAGCCTTGTGTTCCACTTCATTCCTTTAAGTAATTTCCTCCAAACTGCCAGGACCACCCTTGTTATGCCCTGTTATGTAGCCTGCCTCCATATAAGACATGCATGCAGCTATGGTCGCCCATCCCCCCTATGTCTACCCTGATGGCCAGGTTATCTGTATCCGCATATACCCATTCGTTTACCACGCCAACCTGCGTGGCTTCGTAATACTTCCTAACGTTGGGGAGCGCTATACCACCATCAAATTTAGAGTGTTGTAGGGTCTGCATTGCTACACAAGGTGGTCCCCCCACCCATAGTAACATCCTCAACAAAGAGTCCATCCGATCGAAAAAGGCTCCTGGCAACGCATACGGGGTATTCTGTAAAACATACATCAACCGGGGAAGAGCAATCATTCAGCTCAGTCTTTGAATAAGGGGGTCAGGGTTCGCTTGCATGTATGACTTTGCATCTCTGGTAATCTAAATACCAAGATAATTTAATCCCTGGTACTCCATTAGTAGGGATAGTGGCAGCGGGGCACATTGCTCCCAGCTCCCCATTGGGAAAAGGAGCCATTTCTCCCAATTAATCACAAATCCTGAGAATTCCCCAAAAATCTGGACTGTCCCCCAAATCCAGGTTAAGGAGTCATCTGTGCGAGTCAGGTACATAAGTATGTCGTCTGAATACGAGATTCGCTCTTCCCACCCCGAGCCTCTCGTCCAACTGCAAATCCTGGCATTAACCCGTACCAATGCTGCCAAATGTTCCACCGCCAGGGCAGATGGCATCGGCTAGAGAGGACAACCCTGTTGCATGCACATGCCGATGGGTAACTCTTCTGAAAGGCAGCCATTAACATTTATCCTGGGGGAAGGTCCTGCGTATAGTAGTTTGATACATTTAATGTAACGTGGCCCAAACCCTATTCTCTTGAGGAGTAAAGACAGGAATGGCCATTCCATTGAATCAAACACTTTATTTGCATCAAGGAATATAATCGCCCATGGACACCCTTCTGCGCCCGGTTGCATCATATTTTTGTGAAGGCATCGTACGTTCAGTTTGGTCGAGCGGTAAGGCATGAAGCCCGTCTGGTTCGCCTGTACCATGTCCAATAGCACCACGCATAGCTGGTTGGCCAGCACTTTCGCAAGAATCTTTACATCTGTTTTCAATAGCGATATCGGCCTGTATGAGTCGCACCTATGTCCAGGCTGTCTGGCCTTGGGCAGAAGAACAGTTGTCACTGTACGCAAGTCCAGTGGTAAGGCTCCCATGCCCAGAGCCTCCTGAAAAATCAGCAATAGTGGCTTTGTTTCTTGTCCCGCCATCCTGCAGAAAAACTCCACAGGCAGTCCATTGGGGCCAGGGCCTTTTCCTGTCTGCAATTGAGCAAGGGCGACAGTAATTTCGGATTCAGTGAGGTCTGACTCCAGAGACTCGCACTGTTCCCTGTTCAAAGCTCGCCCTGGGCAATCGCGTGCAAAATCCCTCACCTCCTTATCTGCTGCCTCTATCCTCGGCTTGTAGAAAGCTGTCATGTGGTGTGCATAGGCTTCCGCAATCTGTCTGCTACCTCTCACAGTCTCCCCCATCATTGATTGGATCTCCCGGATGTACATGGTCTCCTTGTCTCTATTTCGAAGCCATACCAGCAGCTTACTGGCTTTTTTTGCCAGCTTCGTATACGCGCTTCTGCATGGCCAGAAAAGAGGTCTTAACCTCATGCGCAACACCGCTCTGTACTCCGTACGTATATGTTCCAGCCTTTGCCGGAGTAATGGCGCAGGTAGAATAGCCCGATAACCCTCTAAAGCTTCTATGTCTTGTTTCAATTCCTCCAGGCGCCTTTGGCGATCCCTACTATCTGAAAGAGACGCGTTAGTGACAGATTCCTTACCTTAGAATATCCCCAGGCGTCAGGCTGGATCCGGAAAGTTTTTGCGTAGCAGTACCCCTGCGCTTCTGTAGGCGGCGTCGTGCGGCTCCGCGTCCGTCGTCGGCGTTGTGATCGCCGGGATGACGTCGCGGGCAGTACTTAGACGCCGCCCCTGCGCGCTGACATCAGTTCTTTCTTTTTCCGCGCCAGTAAGCGCAGATCCGGGAAGAGCAGTGCCCTAGTCATTTTTTGACTACGTTTTTTGGTGATTTTTCACTGTTTTCTCGAAGTCTCTCGACTCCGAAGGTGTCGGTAGGGATGCCCGGCTTCAAGCCATGCGACGCCTGTGGTCGAATGATGTCGATCACAGACCCGCATCAGGAATGTCTCTACTGCCTCGGCAGCGACCACGACACCAAGTCGTACCCCGACTGCCGGGCCTTGCATCCGAAGGCTTTGCGAGAGCGGTCTCGAAAGCTCCTCGAGGTCCGGCAGTCGGCTCCGCGCCACACCAAGCCCCGGTCACGCGAGAGGTCGAGGGGCCGGTTGCGGAGTCCTCATCGGTCGTCGGGGTCCAAGTCTTCGCACTCCTCCGGTAAGTAGAAGCATAAGAAGTCGAAGAAGCGTCATCGCTCGACGACTTCCCCTCGCCGGTCTCGCGACTCGGCTGAGGGTCCTGTTGGCACCGTCCCCGCGGCTCCGGGAGTGCCTGTGGAGCCGCCACCGCATTACCCGTCCTTCCCGGGTTCGGGGGCGACTCCGGCCGAGATACAGGAGTTCCTGTCGGCCATGGCCAGCCTCTTCGGGCCTCAAGGTCCCCCCGGTGTGCCTTCGGGCCCCACGGGCCCTGATGGGGTTTCTCCGGCGCCGCCGGCGACTCCGGTCCCGGCGCCGCCTGTCACACCAGCCTCGGCCCCGGCCTCGACCCCGGCTCCGGTGCTGCCACAACCCCGATCGACGCCGGTTGACCTGACGACACCTCCACCGGCGCCGATCTCTCCGGTGCCGTTCCCGACGCCGTTCCCCGGTTCTCCCCGGATCCGGACACGGCGCCGGACCGGCGTCGCTCGACGCCGGCTCCGACGCCGATGAGACCTTGGGTCCCACATGTCCCTCCTCCTTATTTTGAAACAGAATTGGAGGACGAAGAGAACTGGGAGGGTCTGATGACCCTCTCACACAGCAATGTGAGTTTGATCAGGACTGGGCTGAGGAGCTTGGGGATGCCAGTGGTCTAGACACCTCCCCTGACTCTGGCATGCTGTCTCCTCCTTCCGTGGCAAGGGAGGAGGGAGCAAACTTTGCACCGGTGTTGCGTAGAGCAGTTGGGGCCTTACACCTCCAGTTGCCTACAGTGGCTGTCAGGACTAACATCCTGACGGAAGTGCTTCAGCCGGCGGCTACCTCCTCGGAGCCACTGCTGCCGTTTAACGAGGCGCTTTCAGACGTTCTTTTGGGCACCTGGTCCAAGCCCACCACAGGGGCTCCTGTGGATAGGAACGTGGCCCGACGCCATCGCCCTGCTCCGGGCGACCCCTGTTCCTCTCCCAACACCCCACCCCTGAGAGCTTGGTGGTCCAAGCCTCTGCTTCCCAAAGCGCCTTCCCTACCGCTCCCCGGATAGGGAATCCAAACGCCTGGATCAATTTGGGAAGAAGGTCTTTTCTTCCTCCAGTGCTGGCTTGCGGTCCGTCAACACCACTTGCCTCTTGGGCTGATATTCCCACTCCTTGTGGGACTCGGTGGCGCAAGTTCTGCCCCAGTGTCCTGAGGAGGTCCAGACACTGCTTTCCCGCACCATTGCGGAGGGAAGATATGCGGCAAAGTACACCATCAGATGTGGCCTTGATACCGCCGACTCGCTTGGCAGATCGCTTGCGACAACAGTGGCGCTGCGCCATCACGCCTGGCTGAGAACCACTGGTTTCTCAGGTGATGTCCAAAACACTCTTATGGACATGCCCTTTGATGGGATCGGTCTTTTTGGGAACAAGGCAGACCATGCGCTGGAGCGCTTTAAGGACTCGCGGGCAACGGCCAAGTCCCTGGGCCTTTCTGCTGTACGCCCTCCGCAGCCGTCTGCTTTTCGCCCCTTTCGTGGCCACGGAAGGGGTGCCCAGTCACGTCCGCTGCCCAGCCACCGGCCCACGCAGCAAACGTCTTCGCGTGGCCGAGGACGTGGCTCCCGCCGTGGCGGGTCAGGCAACCAGCGTGCGGGTCAGGCCACCAACCCCATCCCGTCCGCGGCCTCCAAGCCCTCCTAGTCCTTCTTTTCAGGTGCACAGCACGCCAGTAGGGGGCAGGGTCCGCCATCACCTTCACCACTGGCTTGCCATCACCTCGGACAGGTGGGTCTTGGACATTGTCCGAAGGGGCTACTCCCTCCCCTTCGAGACCATTCCCCCCAGCCATGCCACCTCAATTCCACCGCATGTCAGGGGATCACTTGGTGCTTCTTCAGAACGAAGTTGCGGCCCTCTTGGCCAAGAGGGCCATCGAGCGCGTTCCGACCCCAGAAGTAGGACGTGGTTGCTACTCCCACTACTTTCTGGTGCCCAAAAAGGACAAGGAGGACATGCGTCCTATCTTGGACCTCCGGAACGTCAATCGCTTCCTCCGGAAGGAGAAGTTCAAGATGCTCACCCTAGCTCAGGTCTTGACTGCCCTCGACCCTGGATACTGGATGGTAGCGTTGGACTTGCAGGACGCATATTTCCACATCCCCGTCCTGCCGGCCCACTGGCGTTACCTGCGGTTCACGGTAGGCCTCGAGCATTTTCAGTTCACCGTGCTCCTTTTTGGCCTTACCAGCGCCCCTCGGGTGTTCACGAAAGTGATGGCGGTGGTCGCAGCTCATCTGCGCCGGGCAGGGGTTCCAGTCTTTCCCTACCTCGACGACTGGCTGCTGAAGGCGGGCTCGTCCCAGGCAGTCGTCTCCCACCTCCAGACTACGGCCGAACTCCTGCACTCGCTGGGGTTCTCCATCAACGTGCCGAAGTCGCACCTGATTCCTTCTCCACAGCTCCTTTTCATCGGAGCAGTTCTGGACACGACGCAGTTTCGGGCCTATCCTCCCGAACGGCGAGTCCGGGATATTCAGGCTATGATTCCGATCTTTCAGCCTTTATCCTGGGTTTCGGTACGGATGACCCTGAGGCTGCTGGGCCTCATGGCCTCCTGCATCCTGCTGGTCACTCATGCCAGATGGCATATGCGGGCTCTGCAGTGGGACCTGAAGTTCCAGTGGGCGCAGCACCAGGGCAACCTGTCCGATCACGTCCAGATCTCGGAGGGGACTGCAAAACAGTTGCAGTGGTGGCTCTCGAACCGGCAATGGGTCATGGGCAGATCCCTCTCCCTCCCCCAGCCAGAGCACACAGTTGTGACGGACGCGTCCCTTCTGGGATGGGGTGCTCACATGGGAGAGGCGGAGATCAGAGGCCTCTGGTCTCCGGCGGAGTCCCTGCTCCATATCAACCTTCTGGAGCTCCGTGCGATCCGGCTTGCACTGAAGGCATTCCTTCCCTCTGTCAAAGGGAAGGTAGTGCAGGTGTTCACAGACAACACCACCGCCATGTGGTATTGCAACAAACAAGGCGTGGTGGGGTCATGGACCCTTTGTCAGGAGGCTCTGCGCCTCTGGACATGGCTGGAACATCAGGACATGTTCCTGATGGTTCAACACCTGGCAGGTTCCCTGAACGCCAGGGCGGACGAACTCAGCCGCAGGTGCATGATGGATCACGAATGGCGTCTTCACTCGGAAGTGGCGCAAGGACTCTTTCTTCAGTGGGGAGAGCCTTGGTTAGATCTATTCGCCACCGAAGAGAACGCGCAATGTCATCAGTTCTGCGCGTTGGAATTTCCAAGGCAGCACTCGCTCGGCGACGCTTTTCGTCGCGAGTGGAGTTGCGGTCTGTTGTACGCCTTTCCGCCTATACCACTTCTACCCAGAGTGTTGAAGAAGATTCGGCACGACTGGGCCCAAGTCATTCTTGTGGCTCCGTACTGGGCTCGAAGAGTTTGGTATCCCGAGCCACTCAGTATGAGCGTAGATCCCCCGATCCGTCTGCCTCTTCGGGAGGATCTTCTGTCGCAGCAGCAGGGGACGGTCCTCCACCCGAACCTGTCCAGCCTCCACCTGCTTGCGTGGAGATTGAGCGGCGGCAATTGATTCCTTTCGACTTGCCTCACGAAGTTTGTGATGTGATTCTGGCAGCAGGCGTCCCTCCACTAAGGTGGTATACGCCTGCAGGTGGAACAAGTTTGTGGCATGGTGCACAGCAAAGGCTGTGAATCCCTTTCTGCCCCTCTTTCTGAGGTTCTTCTGTTCCTTCTTTCCCTGGCCCAACAGGGTTCTGCCCTGGGTACCATCAAGGGCTATCTTTGTGCCATCTCGGCCTTCCTCAGGCTTCCTGATCAGCCCTCCCTTTTCAAGTCCCCTGTTGTTAACAGGTTTCTAAAAGGCATTACACACCTCTTCCCTCCTGTTCCGTTTGTGATGCCTCAGTGGGACTTGAACTTGGTTCTTACCTTTCTTATGTGCGCTCCCTTTGAGCTCTCTACATAACTGTCCTCTTCGTCTTCTGACTCTGAAGACAGCCTTTCTGGTGGCCATCACCTCCGCTCGGCGGGTGAGTGAGCTCCAGGCTCTATCATGTAAACCTCCCTTTCTGTCTGTCCATCCAGACAAGGTTGTTCTTAGGACGCGTCCGTCCTTCTTGCCAAAGGTGGTTACTGCCTTCCACATTGGGCAGACCATCACTTTGCCCACCTTCTTTCCGCCTCCGCATCCTTCCAGAGAGGAAGAGAGGCTCCACCGTCTGGACCCAAAACGTGCGCTTTCCTTTTACATCGTCCGCACACAACACTTCCGGGTGGATGACCAGCTCTTTGTTGGCTACGTGGGCGCCAAAAGGTCGGGCGGTGCACAAGAGAACCATCTCCCGCTGGGTAACCTTGTGTATCAAAGCCTGCTATTCTTTGGCTAAGAAGGAGCCTCCTGTTGGGCTGCGTGCCCATTCCACCAGGGCATCGGTTGCTACCACGGCTTTGGACCGCGGTGTTCCGCTGCAGGATATCTGTCAGGCAGCTACGTTGGCCTCGCTGCACACGTTTACAAAGCATTACTGCCTTGACAGTCAGGTCCGGAGGGACGGCTTCTTTGGCCGTTCTGTCCTCCGGGACTTCCTTGTCTGATCTTTGTTCGCAGACCCACCACCGGGGTTGGTATTGCTGGGGTATCTATTCTAAGGTAAGGAATCTGTCACTAACGTGTCTCTTTCAGATGCACAAGTTACTAACTTGTGTAACGATATATCTGTAAGAGACAGTAGTTAGTGACAGATTCCTACCGCCCACCCATCCTCCCCGTTCTGCGAACTGATTTCTAGGGTTAAGGACATCCCTTTCAGGGCCCTAGTATTTTTCAGACACCTATGTCAGCTTCTTGCATGGCTCTGCGTTCCTGGCGCGGAAAGTCGTGTACAGAACTGACGTCAGCACGCAGGGGCGGCGTCTAAGAACTGCCCGCGACGTCATCCCGGCGATCACGACGCCGACGACGGACGTGGAGCCGCACGACGCCGCCTACCGTCGCGCTTGGGTACTGCTACGCAAAAACTTTCCGGATCCAGCCTGACGCCTGGGGATATTCGAAGGTAAGGAATCTGTCACTAACTACTGTCTCTTACAGATATATCGTTACACAAGTTAGTAACTTGTGCAATAGGAGTTCATGTTGTGGCGCCAAGAAACTGTGTGAGCATTCAACGCCAGCGAAGGCAGAAGCAGGACGCTCCTGTCTGCTCAGCTCCAGGCCCCCAAATTAATGGCCCTGTTGTTCGTTTTCCATAAAAAACAAAACTAATCATCCCGGCCAGCTGCCTTCCCATCCCGGGTTCCCTCCTAATAAGCAAACACAAGTCCCTGGCAGACATTCCCACTCAGTTTCTTGGCGCCAATAATTCACTCCCTCAGCCAATTTTAAAATTCAGTACCAGCTGCCCTCATCATTAACAGACGAATGGGCCTAGGATGATTTTCCTTTCCTCTAATTCAGCTTGCTCACCCTTGTCCTGAAGATGAACCCCACTTATTGGGTTCGAAACGCCGTCGACCACCATACAACATGAACTCCTATTACTCCTTGTAAAATAACTGTGGAGCTCATTATACTGTTGTCAATGCGATGCCTTTTTAAACCTCACTATCACCCTGCATGTCACGCTTCCTTTCACTTAAATATATGTGAGCACCTGAATACTATACAAAAAATTGTAAAATAAATGTTTATCATTTATCTGACCTACATGACCTTCCTTTGATCTTTCCTTTGCTCCCTCATGAATTAATTTCAAAATCTCAAAATCTTAGAATCAAGTGTTCCCTGCTGGGTCACTTTCTCGCTTTGGACCATTTAGGCCACACCTGAACCACTGTTTCCTAAATATCTCGCCACCCCAGGTTCACATATTGGGGTACCCTTGTCTTCTCAAAAACCTGGGGATATTCTAAGGTAAGGAATCTGTCACTAACTACTGTCTCTTACAGATATATCGTTACACAAGTTAGTAACTTGTGCGTCACTCACTTCTCATGCTATGATCACCTCCCTTAGTATGGCCTTGTACGCTTGTCAAATTGTACCCACACTAGTTACCGCTCTCTCATTTTCCTGGAAAAAGAGGTCAGCTGCCTCATCTAGCGCCTTCACTACTTTCTTGTTGGCCAATCTCCCAATGGCCATTCTCGACTCACAGGGCTCTCTCCGTCTAGTGGTGTTCATGTTCGCCTGCAGCGGGGAGTGGTCCGAGATTCCTTGTGCGAAGTATTTCACCTCCGTAAACCTGCCCAGAGTTTCTGCAGATGTCAGAACACAAACCTGGAAGACGTCATGTGTATAGGAGTAAAAGGAAAATCCCTTCTCCCGCCCATGTAAGGCTCTCCTTCCATCTTTCAACGGCAGCGCCAGTAGGAATCCCTCCAATTTCCCAGCAGTTACTTCCTTTTCCAGTCTTTTACTAATTCTGTCCTGGTGTGAGTCGTGGACGAGATTAAAATCTCCCCACACAACAGTAAGGGCCCATGCCAGCTAACATTGACATTAAGTTTGTGTTGCGATAATGGTTCCAGTTCAACTTGTTGACCTGTTCCACTATTTTAATTTCTAAAGGACATTTCTAACAGTGGATTAATTACCTTCAGAATATCACCTTGAGCCAGACTGGATCCGGAAGATTTAAAACAGCATTTCCCTTGGGTGTCGATAGATGGTGCCAATGTCCCAGAAGTGATGAACAGAGCTGCATATGAACAACACCCCTGAGCGCTGACATCAGTTCCTTTCTCTCTGTGCCTTTGTGCATGGATCCAGAGCTCGCTGCCACTTCTTTCTCGTTGGTTGACAAGTTTTATCTGTAATATTTTTCTGAAAAACAGTATGCAAGAGACCTTGTCCACTCCAAAAAACTACAGGATTTAAAACTTGTAGGGACTGTTGCAAGCAAATGTCTGTGACAGACCTGCATGCGATATGTCTGGAGTTGGGGTTCAGGGCACAACTCCATTGTGCGAACAGTGTGCTCTGATGAATTTGAAGGCGATCTGGGAAAGTGAAGCAAATCTGTATATTTTTTAATTCCATAAGAAATCGTTCAAGTCCTGTTCCAATTTGAGGAAGCAGACCCACTCCCGCTCTCGTCCTTTCTCGCAACTGGTCCTGTTCGCGATCTAAGTTTTCCAGGAAGTCGAATTGTGAAAGAGTCTTCCAACCATAGTTTCCTTACCTCTTGAATATTCCCCAAGCATCAGACTGGAGGAAGAAAGTTTTTCAGTAGCACCTCTGAGTCGCAGTAGAGGGTGCTTTGCAATCCTCACTGATACTGTTCCACTCCAGAAATGACGTGCAGAGCTTATATAGGCATCACTTCTGTGTGCTGATGTCCGTTCCTTTATTTCCGAGCCACCATATGCAGATCTGGTGCCATCTTGCGTCTCTTTGAGACCCTTTTCTTCAACAAATTTTACAGTGTACAAATGATGTTGCAAGCAAATGTCTATGACAGATACTCATATGGTCTTCCTGTGGTGCTTGGGTTCAAGTCACGACTACATGGACTGCAGACAGTGCGCTTCGATGAATCTGGAGGCCATACAGGACCACGAGGCGAAACTGTCGCCAAGCGCTACCGGACTCTGTGCAATGACTGGTCTCCATCCAAAGGGTGTTCCTGACCCAGACATTGCAGGAGTTTCCTAAAAGGTAATTGTCGTGGCGCTTCAAATTTTCGGATAAGCTGAATAAAAACTACAAAAAGTCCAAGTGGGACTCTGCCCCTTCCCTCTACTCTTGTACTCCTGACAAGTCCCAAGAATGTTGTCATGCCTCCAAATCTTGCTCCCAAAATCACTCTACGTCGGAGCCCATCCCGCAACTTGTCCCAGCACAACCTGAGTTTCGGGGGCCATCTGCACACTGAGGCAGATTCAAGAGTTGTGCAATGTGACTCTTCGGATTCCTTTCTACTCCCTCTAGTGTGCCTGGGTGCCCCAACCCACATGGAATACCACAGGTGTGTTCACCCTGGGCACAAGTTGGACCCACTGACCCCCTCATAGTTCCACTCCCAGCCTGTCCATAGACCGTCAACACCTTTGTCAACTTCACCAACACTGGACGATGAGTGACCCTTCATGCTTTGCGCCGCCGAGTTGTTGCCACTCGGACCTCGGCTGAGGCTGTGCTCCATTTCCGTCAAGCAACAGCATTCGGCCTTTGACTCGCGGTCCACCTCCTCCAGACGGAGCTCATATGCTCCATTCATTGTTCGGAATGGATTCTGGCAATGACTATGACACTTGGGAGGAAATTGGCCAATCTTACAATGAAGATAACTGGTATGATGAGCTCAGAGATTCCATTGGTCTTGAGACCTCTCTTGACTCAGGCCTTGTCTCACCCCCAGGCCCTGCCACTGAAGAGTGCACCTTTTACATGCGGAGGGCGTCCAAAGTGCTCAACCTCCAGCTCCAGCCTGCCCCTGAAACCCTGCCTTCTGATCTCAGCACCCCTCTCCTGAAAGCTTAATAGTGGAAGCTTCCACTAGTAGGAAGAACCCAAATACCTTTCCAACTACTCCCTTGGATAACGAATTCAAAAGAGTGGAGACTTTTGAGAAGAGGGTATTCTTTTCCACCACCTTAGCTCTCAGATCAGGCAATGCCTGCTGGCCCGCAGTCCCCTTCTGGGGCTCCTTCTCTCAGGTGCTCCCAGGTGTTATGGAAGAGTTTTGACCTGTTCTAACGCAGACCACACGGGACACCACGACGCTTCCAAGCTTCTAATTTGTTGCGGCCTGGGCACCACAGGCTCGATTGGGCGATCCATTGGCACTAGTGGCTCCATCTGCCTGCATGTTTGGCTGCGGTCCACTGGCTTTTAAAGCAATGTCCAGTGATTCATTATGGACATGCCCTTTGACATCACTCAAATTTTTTAAGACAAGGCAGATTCCACCATGGAGCAAATTTAAAGACAGCAGGGCCACAGCGTGCTCCATCCACTTATCTCCCCCATCTTTCCCAGCCACATCAACCCTACCATTCCTTTTGCGGTTTCAGCAGAGGCAGCCCATAGCACCAGACAAATCAGCCTCAGCAAGGCACCCAGCAGTTTCGTGCCAGAGGCCTTGGCAATCTCCGACCCCGTGGTCAGGGACAGTACGCCAGTCAGCCTACCCCGCATCCCCACCTGCCAACCCCATTTAACGTGTCCTTGATGGAGCACAGCCACCCAATTGAATGAATGAAATTTGTACTTGTAAAGCGCACTGCTACCCCAGCTGGGGCGTCGTGGCGCTGTACGCATACCGCTGTGGAACCCTTCCTGGCTTTTCCCTGTGAAATGTCCACTCCTGGGCACCCCCAAGGTGAAGCCAGGCATCCCAGCGCTGGTGGGGCCGTTGTGGAGATTAAGCAAGCTATTGCCCAGAGTTGCAGAGTGGGACCCATGATTAGAATAGGCACCGAGGCGAGAATCATCAGGTCCGAGGAAATTGAGCCCAACACCCGCCGAGGCGGGAATTGAACCGTGGTCCCGGGCCAGATCTCTGCATCAGGGTCTGCCGCTCTAACCATTGAGCCACACTTCTCCACAATTGGAGGCAAGATCTTGCCATGTTGCCAGAACATAACATAACACATGTGTCCTGAGTGCCCAGAAGGGGTACGCACACCTTACCCTTGATTGCCACTCTGCCGCACCTTGACCATCTGTCTGTCTTACTGCAGGAAGTGCAGTCTTGCTGGCCAAATAGGCTTTTTAGAGGGCACATGCACCAGAAGTAAGTCATGGTGGTTATTCCTGCTACTTTCTGGTGCCTAAGGAGAATAGAGACCTTCGTCCTTTTTTAGACATTCGCCCTTTCAACGCCTTCCTCTGGAATTACAAATTCCGAATTTTCACTTTGGCCCAGGTCTATTTTGCCTTCTAGCCTGGAGACTGGATGATATGTTGGATATGCAGGATGCCTTTTTCCATTTACCTGTTCTCTAGGCCTATCAGCGTTTCCTGCAGTTCATAGTGGGACATAGCCATTTTCAGTTTGCTGTGCTCTCCTTCGATTTCACCAGTGCCCCTCGGGTGTACACGAAAGTGATGTAAGTTGTAGCAGCAAACCTTCGGAGGTCGAGCCCCATACCTCTACTACTGGCTGTTTAAGACAGGCTCACCTCAGGCAGTTATGGACTTGTTAATGGTCCCTTACAGAGGAGCCAATTCATCAGCTGTCGAAATGCACTCCAAGTTTCTTGGGCCATTGGCAATGTTGTAACTGATTGAGGCCTTGTGTGTTTGGGGCACTCTTCTAGCTCCCCCAGGTGCGCCTTGAGGCCCCAAGGATCTGCGGTGGCTTCCAGTCTAGTTACCCCTCTGCGGATCTGTCCTCAGTGCCCTGTGTGCCTCCGGAACCTATCCACGCCGGTCCCTTAGACATCAATGCCAGCCCCAATGCCATTTTCGTCGGAGAAGGTCCTCATTCCAATAGTCATGTCCTACTTCGAGCCAGTTGCACACAATCTCCCTTATACTAGGTTGGTTTCCCTCGGTCTAGGTCCACTCTCTCCCCGCAGCTCCGTCTCTTGCTTCCAGACCCCGACCTCCTCCTTGGGAGGTTCGAGGCTGCTGCCCGCGCCTGCACCTGCTGCCCGCTCCAACTGGGACCAGACTGCCTGCAACCACCGTAACCTTTCTCAGCCGTTTTTTTCTTAATTTTTCCCTGTTGTGCCACTGTTATTGTGCCCATCTGTGTCTTGCTCTAATTCCACCACTGTTTTTATTTACTCGTGCCTGCCTGTTCCTTTCGCCGCAGCTGCCCCTGCGGCCCCTCCTCCCCGGAATACCCCCTGAATTCCCCCCCGGAATTCCCCTCCGGATTTCCCGCCTCCCAGCCTCTCCTCCCTCCCACCTCCCCTACTTAATGGCAACCGCTGCACGGTCGTGCAGCGGTCGCGCCGAAGGCAAGCCCGACCGCGGCCAGCGCCAGGAACCCTGGACCTCCCACTACCCATCGCTACGACACCACCACCCTCCTCGCACTCAACCCTGGAAGACTTAGAGAATGCCAACAGGCCTCGCCGAACACGACCCACGGCCAGCTCTCCTGCCTCCACTGCCGCCAGACTCTCACCGCCACCCCGGCCTCCAACACCGCCGACGCCAGCACCGGGGACACCCTAAAATGCATCCTCCTCAACGTATGCTCCGTACACAAACACGCCATGGAAATCTGGAAACTACTCGACTCTCTCTCGCCCGACATTGCCTTCTTCACAGAGACCTGGACCAACGCATCCTCCGCCCCCGACATCAGCACCGCCATCCCAGATGGATACAAGATCCAGAGGAAAGACCGCCCCAACCACCCAGGAGGGGGCCTCGCCATCGCCCACAAGAGCACCCTCCGCCTCACCACCTCCAGCGAAACTTTCCCCTTCGCCGAACACCTGCACTTCCAGATCCAGACCACCCCCAAAGCCACACTCGGAGGAACCCTCATCTACAGACCCCTCGGCCCCCGAACACCCTTCGCCACTACCATCACCGACTTCATCGCACCCCACGCAATCGCCTCAGCAAACTACATACTCATTGGAGACCTGAACTTCCACCTCGACAACCCCAGCGACCCCAACTCCACTATCCTTCGTGACAACCTCGCCAGCATCGGACTTAAACAACTCGTCAACACACCGACCCACAGAGAAGGACACACCCTCGTCCCCATCTTCGCGGCAGGAAACAGCGTCTATTTCAGCCACACAACGCAGCCGCCATGGACCGACCACCACTGCGTACACTTCGCCATCAACAAACCCAAGGCACCCAAACCAGCCCCACGCCCACCTCGAAGGAACTGGAGCAAGGTTACCATGAGCAACTTAACTCCACCCTCACCCGAGACAACCACACCTGGGCACCCGACGCAAACAGCGCAGCCAGAGAACTCCACACCTGGATCTTCAACTGCGCAGACGAGCTCGCCCCGCTACGCAACCCCGACAGACAATGCCCCAGGAAAGACGCCTGGTTCACCACCGCTCTCCAAGAAGCCAGACGCACCTGCAGACGCCTGGAGAAGAACTGGAGAAACACCAAGACAACCGACAACCACACCACCTACAAGGACGCCATGACGGACTACCATAACCAGATCAGAGCCACCAAGAGGAACTTCATCCACAACAAAATCCTGGCCAACTCCAAGGAACTTTTCAGTGTCATTCAGGAATTCACCAACCCACGCAGCGAAGCCACAGACCTCACACCATCCCAAGACCTCTGCGACAAGCTTGGAACCTATTTCCACCTCAAGATCAAAAACCTTTACGACAACTTCATCGACCATCCACCAGGCGCCACAGACGGCCCCCCGCCCCCCAGAAACACCAGCCAGCCCACCATCTCCAACTGGACACCGATCACGGCCGAGACACCACCTCGACCATGAAAAGTATCCACTCGGGGGCCCCCACCAACCCCTGCCCCCCTCACATCTACCACAGAGCCACGGCCGCCATCGCACCCGAACTACAACGCACCATCAACACCACCTTCAAAACAGGCACCTTCCCAGACGACTGGAAGCGCGCAGAAGTGAGACCCCTGCTCAAGAAGCCCACAGCTGACCCCACCGACCTCAAGAACTATCGTCCCATCTCGCTCCCCCCCCCCCTTCGCAGCCAAAGTTGCAGAGAAAACAGTCAACAGGAAACAGACACGATTCGTTGAAGAGAACGCCGTCCTCGACCCGTCTCAATCCGGATTCCGAAGCAACCACAGCACAGAGACCGCACTACTCGCCGCCACAGACGACAACCGCACCCTCCTGGACCAAGGCCACTCCGCAGCCCTCATCCTACTCGACCTATCAGCGGCCTTCGACACAGTCTCCCACCGCACACTAGTCGCCAGACTACACAACGCAGGCATACAAGGAACAGTCCTGGACTGGATCCGATCATTCCTCACCGGAAGAAGCCAAAGGATCAGACTCCCACCCTTCCTCTCCGACCCCACGAAAATCACCTGCGGAGTCCCACAGGGTTCATCACTGAGCCCCACCCTCTTCAACATCTACATGGCCCCCCTCGCAGCCATCGTCCGACAACACGGCCTCAACATCGTATCCTACGCCGACGACACCCAGCTCATCCTCTCCCTCACCAAAGACCCCACCACTGCCAAACTCAACTTCCAGAAAGGAATGCAAGACGTCGCAGTCTGGATGACCAACAGCTGCCTGAAGCTCAATGTCGAGAAGACAGAAGTCCTCGTCCTCGGTACCACCCCTTCTGCATGGGACAGCACCTGGTGGCCGACCGCCCTGGAAGCCCACCTACCCCCTCAGACCACGCCAAGAACCTCGGCATCGTACTCGACTCATCACTCACCATGAACCGACAGGTCAACGCCGTCACCTCCAGCTGCTTCAACACCCTCCGCATCCTCCGCAAGACCTTCAAGTGGATCCCCCCTGAGTCAAGGAAGACAGTCACCCACGCACTCATCACCAGCAGACTGGACTATGGAAAAACTCTCTACGCCGGCATCAACAAGTCCCTACTCCGCGAACTCCAAACAATACAGAACACCGCCGCCAGACTCGTCCTCTGCATCCCCCGACACGAACACATCAGCCAACACCTACGAAGTCTCCACTGGCTCCCCGTGGAGAAAAGAGTCACTTTCAAAATACTCACTCACGCCTACAAATGCCTACACAACAATGGACCCAAATACCTCAACGACAGAATCAACTTCCACGGACCCAAAAGAAACTTCCGATCTCCCAACCTCGCACTGGCCGAAACCCCGCGCATCCACAGAGCCAGAGCAGGCGGAAGATCCTTCTCTCACATTGCAGCCAAGACCTGGAACGAGCTACCGGCAGACATCAGACGCGCCCCCTCCCTGAACACCTTCAGGAAGACCCTCAAGACCTGGCTCTTCGGCTAAACAGATCTGCGGACCCCCCCTTCAGCGCCTTGAGACCCTCACGGGTGAGTAGCGCGCTTACAATTCCCTGATTGATTGATTGATTGACCCCTTGCCCATCAATAGAGGAGAGTGCTTCCATTGTTGAAGTGATACGACGTTCAGCTGTGGTATTGGACTTAAAACCTCTGCTATGGAATTCAAGACAAATGTTCTGACTGAGGTTCTACAGCCCGCACTGGCTTTGTTTGAACCTTTACTGCCGTTTAATGAGGCCCTGATTGACACATTACTGGGCACCTGTGTAAGCTGTGTATCTGAAAGACACACGTTAGTGACAGATTCCTTACCTTAGAATATCCCCAGGCGTCAGGCTGGATCCGGAAAGTTTTTTTGCGTAGCAGTACCCTTGCGCGTCGGTAGGCGGCGTCGTGCGGCTCCGCGTCCGTCGTCGGCGTCGTGATCGCCGGGATGACGTCGCGGGCAGTACTTAGGCGCCGCCCCTGCGCGCTGACGTCAGTTCTTCTTTTTCCGCGCCAGCAAGCGCAGATCCGGGAAGAGCAGTGCCCTGGTCATTTTTTGACCATACTTTTTGGTGAATTTTTTCACTGTTTTTTCATCTATCAAGGTGTCGTAGGGATGCCCGGTTTCAAACGTTGCGGCACCTGTGCGCGGATGATGTCCGTCACCGACCCGCATTGGGAGTGTCTCTTCTGCCTCGGCCGAGGCCACGACACGGAGTCTTGTACCGACTGCCAGGCCCTCAACCCGAAAGCTTTGCGAGAGCGGTCTCGAAAGCCCCTCGAGGCCCGGCATTCGGCTCCGCGGAAGCCCCGGTCGCGTGAGAGGTCCAGGGGTCGATCGCGGAGTCCACACCAGTCGTCGGCGTCGAAGTCTTCTTCGTCCGGTAAGTCGAAACACAAGAAGTCCAAAAGCATCATCGCTCTAGGACTTCGCCTCGCCGGTCTCGCGGCTCGGCTGAGGCCCCTCCGGCACCGTCCGCGGCCCCGGACATGCCTGTGGAGTCGCCCCCGCCATACCCGCCCTTCCCGGGTTCGGGGGCGGATCTGGCCAAAGTGCAGGAATTCCTGTCGGCCATGGCCCGCCTCTTCGGGCCTCCAGGCCCCTCCGGTGCGCCTTCGGGCCCCGCGGGCCCTGATGGGGTTGCTCCGGCGTCGCCGACGGCTCCGGCGTCGCCCGTGCCTCCAGCCTCGATCCCGGCTCCGGCCCCGGCCTCGATCCCGGCTCCACAACCCCCATCGACGCCAGTCGACCTAACGACACCTCCGCCGGCGCCGATGTCTCCGGTGCCGTTCTCGGCCGCCGCCCTGGGCTCCGGGCGGCGTCGTCCCCAGTTCCTTCCGGCTCCGGACATGGATCCGGACCGACGTCGCTCGACGCCGGTTCCGGCGCCGATGGGACCTTGGATCCCAACTGTCCCTCCTCCTCCTTATTTTGAACCAGAGGAGGACCAGGTGGACTGGGAGGGGTCTGATGACCCTCTGACACGACGGTGTCAGTACGATGAGGACTGGACAGAGAGTCTAGGGGAGGCCAGTGGTCTGGATACTTCCCCTGACACTGGCATGCTGTCCCCTCCCGTGGCTACGGAGGAGGGAGCCAATTTTGGTACGGTGTTGCGTAGGGCAGCTGGGGCCTTACGTCTCCAACTCCCTACTTTGACGGTCAAGCCTAACATCTTGACAGAGGTGCTTCAGCCGGCAGCCTCCTCTGCGGAGACTGTGCTGCCGTTTAACGACGCCCTCACTGACGTTCTTTTGGGCGCCTGGTCCAAGCCCAACACAGGGGCTCCTGTGGATCGGAACGTGTCACGACGCCATCGCCCAGCTCCGGGCGACCCCCTGTTTCTCTCTGTCCACCCCACTCCTGAGAGCTTGGTTGTCCAAGCCTCCGCTTCCCAAACCGCCTTCCCTACCGCTCCTCCGGATAGGGAATCCAAACGCCTGGATCAGTTTGGGAAGAAGGGTTTTCTTCCTCCAGTGCTGGCTTGCGGTCCGTTAACACCGCTTGTCTTTTGGGCCGATATACCCACTCCCTGTGGGATTCGGTGGCGGATGTTTTGCCCCAGTGTCCTGAGGAGGTCCAGACACTGCTTTCCCGCGCCATTGCGGAAGGAAGGGATGCGGCTAAATACACAATACGTTGTGGCCTTGACACCGCCGACTCGCTGGGCAGGTCTATTGCAACGACGGTGGCGCTCAGACGCCACGCCTGGCTGAGAACCACTGGTTTTTCAGGGGATGTCCAGAATACTCTCATGGACATGCCCTTTGATGGAGTCGGTCTTTTTGGGTCCAAAGCAGACCATGCGTTGGAGCGCTTTAAGGACTCACGGGCTACTGCCAAGTCCCTGGGCCTTTCTGCTACACGCCCTCCACTGACTTCTGCTTTTCGCCCCTATCGTGGCCACGGTAGGGCGCCCCTTCACGTCAGCAGCCCAGCCACCGGCCCGCGCAGCAGGCGTCTTCGCGTGGCCGAGGACGTGGATTCCGCCGTGGCGGATCGGGCAACCAGCGTGCGGGTCAGGCCACCACCTCCAACCCGTCCGCGGCCTCCAAGCCCTCCTAGTCCCTCCTTTCAGGTGCACAGCACGCCAGTAGGGGGCAGGGTCCGCCATCACCTTCCCCACTGGCGTACCATCACCTCGGACAGATGGGTCTTGGACATTGTCCGAAGGGGCTACTCCCTCCCCTTCGAGACCACCCCCCTAGCCATGCCACCTCAATTCCACCGCATGTCAGGGGATCACTTGGTGCTTCTACAGAAGGAAGTCGCGGCCCTCTTGACCAAGAGGGCCATCGAGCGTGTTCCGACCCCAGAAGTAGGGCGTGGTTGCTACTCCCACTACTTTCTGGTGCCCAAAAAGGACAAGGAGGACATGCGTCCTATCTTGGACCTCCGGAACGTCAATCGCTTCCTCCGGAAGGAGAAGTTCAAGATGCTCACCCTAGCTCAGGTCTTGACTGCCCTCGACCCTGGAGACTGGTTGGTAGCGTTGGACTTGCAGGACGCATATTTCCACATCCCCGTCCTGCCGGCCCACCGGCGTTACCTTCGGTTCACGGTAGGCCCCGAGCATTTTCAGTTCACCGTGCTCCCCTTTGGCCTTACCAGTGCCCCTCGGGTGTTCACGAAAGTGATGGCGGTGGTCGCAGCTCATCTGCGCCGGGCAGGGGTTTCAGTCTTCCCCTACCTCGACGACTGGCTGCTGAAGGCGGGCTCGTCCCAGGCAGTCGTCTCCCACCTCCAGACTACGGCCGAACTCCTGCACTCGCTGGGGTTCTCCATCAATGTGCCGAAGTCGCATCTGATTCCTTCTCCACAGCTCCTTTTCATCGGAGCGGTTCTGGACACGACGCAGTTTCGGGCCTATCCTCCCGAACGGCGAGTCCGGGATATTCAGGCTATGATTCCGATCTTTCAGCCTTTATCCTGGGTTTCGGTAAGGATGACCCTGAGGCTGCTGGGCCTCATGGCCTCCTGCATCCTGCTGGTCAATCATGCCAGATGGCATATGCGGGCTCTGCAGTGGGACCTGAAGTTCCAGTGGGCGCAGCACCAGGGCAACCTGTCCGATCACGTCCAGATCTCGGAGGGGACTGCAAGACAGTTGCAGTGGTGGCTCTCGAACCGGCAATGGGTCATGGGCAGATCCCTCTCCCTTCCCCAGCCAGAGCACACAGTTGTGACGGACGCGTCCCTTCTGGGATGGGGCGGTCACATGGGAGAGGCGGAGATCAGAGGCCTCTGGTCTCCGGCGGAGTCCCGGCTCCATATCAACCTTCTGGAGCTCCGGGCGATCCGACTTGCACTCAAGGCATTCCTTCCCTCTGTCAAAGGGAAGGTAGTGCAGGTGTTCACAGACAACACCACCGCCATGTGGTACTGCAACAAACAGGGCGGGGTGGGGTCTTGGACCCTTTGTCAGGAGGCTCTGCGCCTCTGGACATGGCTGGAACATCAGGGCATGTTCCTGATGGTTCAACACCTGGCAGGTTCCCTGAACGCCAGGGCGGACGAACTCAGCCGCAGGTGCATGATGGATCACGAATGGCGTCTTCACTCGGAAGTGGCGCAAGGACTCTTTCTACAATGGGGAGAGCCTTGGTTAGATCTATTCGCCACCGAAGAGAACGCGCAATGTCATCAGTTCTGCGCGTTGGAATTTCCAAGGCGGCACTCGCTCGGAGACGCTTTTCGTCACGAGTGGAGTTGCGGTCTGTTGTACGCCTTTCCGCCTATACCACTTCTACCCAGAGTGTTGAAGAAGATTCGGCACGACCGGGCCCAAGTCATTCTTGTGGCTCCGGACTGGGCTCGAAGAGTTTGGTATCCCGAGCTACTCAATATGAGCGTAGATCCCCCGATCCGTCTGCCTCTTCGGGAGGATCTTCTGTCGCAGCAGCAGGGACGGTCCTCCACCCGAACCTGTCCAGTCTACACCTGCTTGCGTGGAGATTGAGCGGCGGCAGTTGATTCCTTTCGACTTGCCTCCCGAAGTTTGTGATGTGATTCTGGCAGCCAGGCGTCCCTCCACTAAGGTGGTATACGCCTGCAGGTGGAACAAGTTTGTGGCATGGTGCACAGCAAAGGCTGTGGATCCCCTCTCTGCCCCTCTTTCTGAGGTCCTTCTGTTCCTTCTTTCTCTGGCCCAACAGGGTTCTGCCCTGGGTACCATCAAGGGTTATCTTTGTGCTATCTCGGCCTTCCTCAGGCTTCCTGATCAGCCCTCCCTTTTCAAGTCCCCTGTTGTTAACAGGTTCTTAAAAGGCATTACTCACCTCTTCCCTCCTGTTCCGTTTGTGATGCCTCAGTGGGACTTGAACTTGGTTCTTACCTTTTTAATGTGCGCACCCTTTGAGCCTCTACATAACTGTCCTCTTCGTCTTCTTACTTTGAAGACAGCCTTTCTGGTGGCCATCACCTCCGCTCGGCGGGTGAGTGAGCTCCAGGCTCTATCTTGCAAACCTCCCTTTCTGTCTGTTCATCCGGACAAGGTTGTTCTTCGGACGCGCCCGTCCTTCTTGCCAAAGGTGGTTACTGCTTTCCATATTGGGCAGACCATCACTTTGCCCACCTTCTTTCCGCCTCCGCATCCTTCCAGAGAGGAAGAGAGGCTCCACCGTCTGGACCCAAAACGTGCGCTCTCCTTCTATATTGACCGCACAAAACACTTCCGGGTGGATGACCAGCTCTTTGTTGGCTACATGGGCGCCAAAAAGGTCGGGCGGTGCACAAGAGGACCATCTCCCGCTGGGTTACCTTGTGCATCAAGACCTGCTATTCTTTGGCTAAGAAGGAGCCTCCTGTTGGGCTGCGGGCCCATTCCACCAGGGCAACGGCTGCTACCACGGCTTTGGGCCGCGGTGTTCCGCTGCCAGTTATTTGTCAGGCAGCTCCGTGGGCCTCGCTGCACACGTTTACAAAGCATTACTGCCTTGACAGTCAGGTCCGGAGGGACGGCTTCTTTGGCCGTTCTGTCCTCCAGGACTTCCTTGACTGATCTTTGTTCGCAGACCCACCACCGGGGTTGGTATTGCTGGGGTATCTATTCTAAGGTAAGGAATCTGTCACTAACGTGTCTCTTTCAGATGCACAAGTTACTAACTTGTGTAACGATATATCTGTAAGAGACAGTAGTTAGTGACAGATTCCTTACCGCCCACCCATCCTCCCCGTTCTGCGAACTGATTTCTAGGGTTAAGGACATCCCTTTCAGGGCCCTAGTATTTTTCAGACACCTATGTCAGCTTCTTGCATGGCTCTGCGTTCCTGGCGCGGAAAGTCGTGTACAGAACTGACGTCAGCGCCGCAGGGGCGGCGCCTAAGTACTGCCCGCGACGTCATCCCGGCGATCACGACGCCGACGACGGACGCGGAGCCGCACGACGCCGCCTACCGACGCGCAAGGGTACTGCTACGCAAAAACTTTCCCGGATCCAGCCTGACGCCTGGGGATATTTTAAGGTAAGGAATCTGTCACTAACTACTGTCTCTTACAGATATATCGTTACACAAGTTAGTAACTTGTGTTTTACGACCCCTCCTCCCTGCTCTGGCATTCCTGTGTAGCAGAACTCTCTCTACCAGATAGCCTCTCTCTGGGTGAGCCACTTATCACTTAATCAAAGCAGCCAGGCTAATCCTTTTAACTCTGACTACTCAGGGAAGAGGGCAGGAAGGCTGAATTTTGACTTACAGACAAGAAAGTCTTATAACTTCTTTTCTGTATACTTTAGGATAAATTCAACAATAGCATATTGTTGGATTTATCAATACCATTCTAAGTCCTTGAATGACATTTGCATTACTTCCTAGCCACAGTTAGGCATGGATAAACTATTACAAAACCCTAAAGCGAGAGTGAAAGAGGTTCAACCTCAAATGTTTCCTCCAGAATCTGTACAAGACAATCAAAGTCACTTGAGGGATTTTATGGTCCAGTCAGACCACATGTTTGTTAGCAACTAAAATAGGAGTGTAGGTCTTCAAAAGATTTTTGAGAGGTGGTCTCACCCTCAACTTATCGAGGCATGCTTCATCATTTGACGACCTCTCGCACTGGGGTAGGAATAATGCCACTCTGGCAGACTCAACCTGAGGGAGCTAGTCTCCCCTGGGAGTTCTTATAAATCTATGATCAGGACAAAACACGTGGTCCTGTCTTTTTTTGTTGCGATTGCAACACAGTGTTTTGTCCTGATCAGGTTGAGTCTGTCGGGATGGCATTGTTTCTACCCCGGGAACCCTGGGGTACCTAATAAGCGAAGTATTTAGATTATCACTTTTTAAGTGCCCCTACCACCAAACTCGACTTCGGCCACAATTTACATTTAAAAGCAGTGCTGCAACAAGGGACTGCTTTTAAAATGACCTCAGGCTCTCAGCCGTGCACACATGCAAGTCCAGAAAGGGCTGCTGGCCTCTAAACTGCAATGCCCTATTATATACTAGGGACCTATAGGTAGTTTTAATTCCCCTGCCCTATTATGTACTAGAAACTTATAGGGTAGGTCATGCCAATCATAGGTGTACCCTAACACATAGTGTACCCTAATGTATGTGTGTGTTTTCACTGTGTTTTCAACATAGCACTGGCCCTACGCCTGGTTAGACAGAGCCCAGGGACAGTCGGAGTCAGTTACCACCATTACCAGTCAGCAAGAAATGGGGATGCACAGGGCACCCAGGATGACTTTGCAGCACCTTGATGAAGGTGGTACTCCTATTGCGTAACAGTAATTAGTCCAGAAGTTGTATTAGGATACAGCACTATGCACCACGGCACACACTACGTCGGTGTGCTGGGTACAGACTTGGACAGTGCACTGTATCACAGCAAAAGCGCTGCTCACTGCGTAGGCGTGGACCTGCACAGATAACAGCTAATTCGGGAAAGACGTACTGACGGTTAGAGGCAGGAGGTACGCCTTTTACTGTACAGGCTGAAACAGCCTGCATTTGAAAGGGGTTGGAGATTCCCCCTGGTGGGCGGATGCAGTGAGTGACAGCACCCTGCGGCAGTGGGATTTCTGGGGAGTTCACAAGTCCCCTTTCAGAGGGCACCCATGGGGGCACACTGACGTTCTGCCATATCGCCTCCCAACAGCTCCTGTGCCTCTTGGCCAAGTGTTTCCTCATTTGGATGGTGCCATCCCCATGAACTGAAGAGACGTCCTGTTGAGATTGCATTGGTGCCTTCTATAATACCATAGTTCCCCAGGGGTACAGAAAATTGGTGCACACGCCTAGGGTAATTGTTGAGATATGGCCCAGTTATGCGAACCATATGAATAGAGCCGAAATGTAATAAGAGTTGCATCACTCAGCTTTGAAACTTATTTTGCAGTGTGTTTACCGTGTCTGTTTTTTGTGCACAGCGTCACACAGCTCAGCTGCGGGAGGAACTGTTGAGACTTCAGTGCCCTGAAGGTTTGGACCCAGACACCGAGGATGCCACAGAAAAGTGCATTGTCACAGAAAGCTCTGAGGAAAGTGTTTTGCACGAGCAGGTCAAACCAGGCAGCAGTAAAGACATCTCCACTGACTTCAAATTATGAGTAGCATTGACATGGACTTTACCGACACACAGGCTTTGAAGCACAAGCCAAATATGTCAATATTTGTATGTAAGAAGCTAATTATGTAATAGGTAATGAAATTGAAACTATACTATGCCCTTAAGGATATACAGTTTAATTCAAGATCTTTTATTTACCTGTACAAGAGTGTAAACTTTTTTGTGCTTTTATTTTTGAATTGTGAGAACCACTGATTGGTATGTTTAAAATGTATGTAAACAAGAACTGGCTAAATCACTGATATATAAGGGAAACTACCTTAGGAAAGAGTGTTTACCGAATGTTTTTTTACCTGTAGAGTGAGGACAATTGTAACAAAGAATATATATTGGTCATTCTTACAGCTACTATTTAAAAATGGCAAATTTTCACTGAATTTGATAGATTTTATGCTTTGGCCATATCTTCATTATCATATTTGATTCATAAGAAAACTCCTGTATACTACAATAAAAGTTAAATGGACAAGCTCCTTCTTATATGATTTACTGGTACATTTTTTAAATAATAAATCTGCCATGGAAATACATTACAGCTGTAAACTTGCACTTATGTGACTGGATTTATTACAGTCATCATATTTAATTTTATGCTTACTAATTTTTGATGCAAATGAAATAAATGTACATGGTTTTACCTCATAATAACGAGAGCTTCTGAGTTCATCCACTTCTTGAGTTTGAAACTGTTTAAGCTTTGTGACCCCTTTTAAACTCAACAACAGTGCTTTGCTATCATCGAATTTCCTTGATGTTATGTACAGTAGCTTTCTAAAAACAAATGATTTTTTTCAGAACAAAAAATGAATCAGATGTTACTTATCAGCCATTTGAAGAATACAGGTGAAGTAGTGCGTCATCTCCTGGTAAATGGTATGCTGATTGGCAGTACTGGATTCTGTTCGTGACAGGGCAGACAGCGTACGGCAATAATCATGTTTAAAATGTGACTTCAGTTCGGTTTGGAATGTCTTTAATGCCCCGTGTTCAAGAAATATGGTTAATCATAGGCAGTGTTCAAATGCACCTGGTTTTATGTTTTAATAGTATTCATGTATGTCCTATCTTCTACATCAGTGAATCCCCAAAAGGTTAAGACTACTTTATTTTTTATTTTTCACTTGATATGAACCGTTTCAGTTTTCAGACTGCCGAGGTATGTGTGGCTGTACTGAGTAGTGTTGTATTTTTTTAAATGAAGAAATTGAATTAAAAAATGCATCAAAATATTTGTGATCAATTTGTTTTATTCCTTCTGCCATTCTCTTGGTGTTTCATATCCCTTCCTTTCCTCAGCCACCCCTTTCTCCTTCCCCCACGTCCAATTAGAGTATCTCGATAATAGAGTTGCTCTTTTATTGTAAAGATGAGGGAGGGAGATTTGAAGGTGGCCGGCAGAAGTAATAAAAAGCCTAGAAAAAACTGTGTATGTAATTATGTATTTTCTCTCTCTCTTGTTTGCCATATTCTCAGTCTTCCCATTGCAGACACATACAAAGCTCAACCTTCCTAGCCTGGCAAAGTCCATATCGCATCTCCATTTCTTTGTTGATGTGCACAAATAGATAGCACGTTCTTCCTCTGCGTAGTTGCATTTTACAATAGTATTCATTCCTCACCACAGGATTCTTGCTGATATTTATAAAAGGAAGCTTGCTCAAGTTACCGGAACACAATTTGAAAATGTTTTCAATATTTTCATACTAAACCAAATAAACAAAAAACATGGCCCAGAGAGACATTTACTTTTTTTTTTTTTGACTAGTGTAGGAAGCTGCCTCTCGATATAGTGTACTACACTGTGCAGAGTCCAGTGGGTCCCAAACTGGTTTACAGAGCCAAAAGTAGATGAATCTAACGCTCTCTTTTGTAGTAGTGTGAGCGAGCAGTTCGGCTTATCAGAGGGCAGTGCTAAGCATTTGTTTTACTCACAGAGGCAATAAATGAGAGACACTAAATAAATCCGAGAACAATTTAGAAAAATAACACTTCTTTATATCTATATTTTGAAACCAAGAACTTCGTTCAAAGGTAAGTACTTTTCTCAATAACAAATTGTACAGGTAAATAAAGCTTTTAAAGTTGTGCCCCTTCACGCACTATGAAATCATATAGAAGGAAAATTCATAAAGGTAGGTACAGTCGGTTTCAGGAGTTCATGTCCAGCCCATGTTCTTGTCATGGCTTCCCTGCACACTCGTAATATCTAAGGGCAAACTTAGATATCACAGGGACACATCCACTCAGGCAGATATGCCCACCCGTGGGTTTTAGAGCACCCTGCTTTTGGACCGAAGGCCTGCTGTAAGGGTGACTTACCTATACCACATGCAGTGGTTTGCTGGCATGGCACACAGGGATGTGTGCCGAGCCGTGCCGATTCTTCAGCTTGCTCTGCACCAAGACACACAGGCTGCAATGGCAGTTTGCATGGGCTTGGTGAGGGGCCTCTTAGGATGGCACAATTCGTACTCCAGCCCTTAGGGGTCCTCTTTAGGTCCTATGCCGTATGTAGTAGGGAGTACCACTTACTAGGGACTTACAAAGGCCTAAAGGGGGTGCCAGTTGTGAAACAATTGTACATTTTAGGGATAGAACACCAGTGCTGGGGAACTGGTTAGCAGGAATTCAGCAAACTTTCAGTCAAAGTTGTACCAGATACCAGGCAAAAAGTGTGGGGGGGGGGTAACCATGTCAAAAGAGGCACTTTCCCACAACTAGTTAGCAAAAATACATGTTAAAAATGTATATTTTGCTGAAAAACACTTTAGAAACATTGTGCTTAGAGCAAAAGAGAAAGAAAGGAATGGTGCCCCAGTGAAAAGTAAACCCACATTACAAATTGTATCCTATCCCTCAGAGTTTTGCAAAACTACACCTTTCATGCCCAGCACAGCATCAGTTAGGCACTTCATATTTTTTCCACCCTGTTTTTCCTGTGAGGAGGATCCTGAACACAATCTTTTATTTATGAAACCAGCTGTGACAACAGCCCGTTTCAACCCTCATTTCACGGCACCCTCTGGACCCAGAGATGGAAAAAGTAGAAGACCCAACAACGATTTCCATGGCCCCTCCAAAGGTTGAAGCGGCTCACCCTAGTGACTGGTCAGTTCCAGTGTAAATGGAACTCTCCCAATCCACTGCTTGAATCATTGGCACGAATGGCAGCAAACTTCTCCTTTCATAGAAAATACGCAATCAGCATCTACTCCAAAGACACCATCCTAATGCAAACCTCGCAATTCCAAGCTCATTGAAAGGGATCTTCTGTACATTGCCCGAGGTCAAAAATACCATCCAGGTGGCGTGCAGTATACCAAGGCCCAGAAATGTAAAAATAATCCTGCCTCACCTGCTTCCCTGTTTGACAACCCAAAATGGTGGCCTGAAGGTACCCTCATCTGGTAACACTGTAGCTCGTCGGCTACATTTCCAATAGACCTCCAACAGACTCAGAGGAAATTCTCTCCATCCAACTAATGTCCCAGCCTTTGTACTTACCCCACTCTGATCTACGAACAAGGATCTGAACAACATCAGTGTATGGGTGAACCCAGGGCTTTAAGTGGGCCGGGTCTCACCGGTGCTGAGCACTGGCAGTTTTTTAAATGGGGCCTCGGAACGGGTCTCTATCAAGCTCCGTTTTGTGCCCTGGCACAGGCGGTCCGTTTTTGTCCGGACTGCAGTGACAGCAGGCACATCGATGTGCCTGTGCTCACTTCTCACTAGTGGAGAAGTTACGGCATGACCTCATGCCAGGTGAGCATTGTAGGGGAAGGGAAATCCTTTAAAGAGAGTCATTTTCTCTCTGGATTTCCCTTCTCTTTTTGAAACGCAGAAGCAGCAACATTGTCGTGGTGTCACCAGAGCTTTAAGTGGAAGCTTTTCCCATATTAATGCAACAAGCCATAGTTGCTGCTTATTTATTTTATGCAACTAACAACCATTGACATAGCTAAATGTCCTGACTTTTTGAAGGTATTATGTTACTTGTTGTATCATATATCTGGATGCCATAACAGAAACAGCAAAATACAAGTCGGGCGGCACACTATGCTAAGCACAGATTTTTAGCTTGCATGTTTTTAAGCCACATCCTTAATTACAATGGCCACGCCCCTTTGAGAGACCCCCCAGTTTTTTCATCCCACTTAAAGCCCTGGGTGAACCCATCTCTGTGACCACTTTTAAGCTAAACCAGACCCTAATCCCCTTATTAAACTTGTCCTCATTAATGAAATGTAAGCTGATATGCCCTGCAAATACGGGACCTCATAACAAAGTTTAACTGCGATATTCTTGGGCAGACCTAGATCTGGTTCAAAGAGCATTAATCATCATTTTTGAAGTCATTGCCCAGACTTTGTCATCCTTTGAGTGCGCATTCATAGGCTGTGTGGTTAACCTGAATAGCTTGTTAACCTTACCCAGCAGGTAGGGCCACCCAGGTTCTAACCATTTATTTTTGCTCTAAATTGCAACCCGTTTACCCAGATAAACACTATTAGGAGTGACTTTAATATGCAGTACATAGCATGTTCAGAAAGCCAGTCGAGAACATGAATGTCTTGGGTTTTACACTAGTGGTGAACAGCCCCACTCATGTTGCTGGTCACAACCTGAATGTTGTGTGCACTCGCATTGAAAATGAACCCATTTCTGTGCAACCACAACGTTGATCTGACCCCACACCTTAATCGCCCTTCTCACCAGCCTCAGGGATATACCACGCCTTTTCACCAAGCCATACCGTCCCCAACCAGCCACCTGGACTACATAAAGGAAAAATAAATCCGTAATTTACGTAGCATCAGATTAAAAATCTCCGACCTGCTCCGATCCAGAGTTCTTGCTCACCACCCTCCAAGACAAGAGCTTGCGTACTCTTTATAAACTGCCATTGAGGGCGCAGTTGAGACTGGAAAAACCTAGGATCAAAGTTGGCTACAAGTGGTATAACAGGTGAAGTGGCTGAAACGGATCTTCAGCCAGCACCGCTGACATCCATTCCATAGTGCTTTGATGGCCATGAGTTCGAAGGCAGAGTCAGGCTTACATCCTTTTTAAGATAAGAAAATAAAGTAGTTACCATAAATTGGGTAATAACACGATGCAAAAACAAGTCTTAATTATTGTACAGAGTAAATCCCTCCCTTGACCTTCAATGCAACAACGTTTAGACACCGTGATAAAAAAAAATGCCTTGTGCTAATCACGTGCAGGTAATGGAAGTGCACCTCGGACCAGCGTCTGAGCACCTGGAAGAGCGAACAGAGTTCGATACCTCCCTTTGGGCCATTCATCAACCTCTAGCAGGTGTTTAGCTTCCCCCTGGCCCTCTGTTTGCAAATTTATTACCACGAGTTTGTAATTTGTGTTTAAAGCGCTCGCATTCATCACCTCGACCCCTGTCACCTCTGTTCTGGATCCGGGCACCCTACCGCATGCTGGGGAGTCTTGGAAAGCGATGAGATTTCTGAGTCGGAAGGCGCCTGGCAGTTAATTAGTTGGAATCCCTTTGTTGTCGCACCCGAAAGCGTAAATTACTGTTATTGTTCGGGGAGTCATAAATTGTGAGTTAGAGTGTGCAGGTCACCAGTGACTGCTGCCTGTTGGAGTGTGAAGAACGTAAAATCAGTAATGCGACGCAGGCTTGAAGAAGAGAAAACTGGTATTGAATGTTAGATGGCGACACTCGCATTTAAACCAATTTGCCTTGTGTCCAATTTGCCTTGTGTTGATTTTTAATTGCTAATCATTCTTTGCAGGGGCACGTCGGCTCTCACTGGCAGGTTTCCGCCTCGGTGATCTGTCGAAGTGTTAATCATTACCAAATCACAGTGACGTAAAAGCGATTGGATTAGCGGACATGCAATGCAATGGAATAACAAACCCACTGCAAGTAGTTATCGTTATAATTGTCTGCCCATTGTTTCTCTGCCACACACCTATAAAGTAGTAATTATTTGTTTTTATAAACGGGATAAAGTACGCCTCGCCATACCTTATAAGGAAATGGCAAGACACCATGAAGCTTCATGACCATACAGAGGAATGAGGCGAAAGGTCGATTTTCTTTTGATTTGATTTTTGCAGTTTGATGTAGCGCGAACTCGATCCGAGGGTATCGGAGCGCTTTACATGAGCACTAGTTGCATTACAAAGGGACACATTCATTTTTTTTAGGCACGGGAAGATTAAGTGATTTGCCCACAATCACAGGATGTTTAAGCCTCCCCCAGACTCGAACCTGGTTCCCCAGCTGCAAGGTCGGCCGCTCTAGCCGTTAAGCCACAGTTCCTTCCTTTGTAAGGTCGTGGAACGCCTTATATGGTCATTGGAATCTCTAGTACAAAATTAAACTCGCCAAAAAGTAGTTAGATATTTGTTTCAACAAGATATTAAAATGAGTTTAATACAAGCCAGATTTTTTAGGTCTCGCCTACGCAGCGCATAGGGGGGACCTCTTGTAATCGGTTCGGTTTTGAGGCCAAAAACGTGCACGCATTGCATTGTTTTCAATGGCAATGCGTGCACGTTTGGCGATTCCCTTGCGGGAGCGAGCTTTGAAACCATCTGTTTGTAATTAACTTGCAAACAGATGGTGCTTTTGCTCGCTCCCGCAAGGGAAACGCGCCACTGAAACCCCTTTAAGTGGTGCCCTCAGCGTCGCTTTAACTTTCGGGGCCGCGCTTGTTTTGTTTGTTGCTGTAGTGGCCTATTGCCACTAGGGGTCGCGTAGCACTTACTGTGCTGTTCAACTTGGCTGGCTCTTCTGCCAAATGTCTCTGCTGCCGCCTGCTCTCTGTAGGGCGAAATCGGTCATTAGACCATTTATTGGTGCCGAACTCATTCACGATTTACCCGAGTGTTACATTTATGTTTTTTTCTTCAATTCTGGCCGCAGTCACAGGTCCGGTGTAGTTAACAGCCGCTAGGTGGCGCTGCTGGTGCTAGGGACTCTGGAGTAGGCGTGCATGTTAACTTTCTCCCTTTTGCGGTGCTCCTTATGGCCGTGAGGTCTTCAACTGTGCTTTACTCTGTGAGGGAGGCCCCGGCTGTGGGAAGTGGGCTGCAGCAGCTTCTCTGCTGAATGGCAGCACTCCTGTCCACCGTGGCGCTGCAGCGCTGGAGTTGCAGGTTGCTCAGTGCTGGCGCGGCCTCACAAAGGACAGTCAGCAGACGGAACTGTCTCGGTTAGTGCAGCCTTTTATCCTCGCATACACTGAAGGTGCGGGGATGGTCACTTTAAGTTGGTGCAGGAAGGCGGCTTGGCCTTTATGTTACCTCTGGTCGGGGCCGCCGCATAAGCCACTCGGTAGGTGGTGCTGCTGATGTCTGTCCTTGCAGGCCGCAACAGTTTTTCCACAGACTGGGGGCCTTGGCGGGGTCTGGGGATGCTGGTGTAATGTGATGAGCATCTGGCAAGTAGCACTGCGGGTGAACTCACCGGCGGGGGACTTCGCTTCAGGAAGGTTACGACTTGGGGCCTCATCATGAGAGGGAGAAAACCACCGCCCGGCAGGTAAATGGTTTGCACAGTGTCGGACTCTGAGTGGCTTGTATACAGCGTCTTTTCAGTCGCGGGACGGGTCTTTAAATTGCTGACTACTTTGTTTCAGCGCGGCACTTCAGATTGCCGCTGTAGTCCCGCGGGTCACTTCTCCTGCGCCAGCACTGCTAAGTGAGTTGCAGGTGCACCTCGGTCTTCTCCCCTGCTGGAAGGGTACAGCACTCAACCGCCGGCAGGAGACCTGTTCGCAGAGTGCCTCTCGCTGTACCTCGGGTTGTATGCGGGCCTCGCTCCGCTTTATTGAAAGAGCGGTCCCCTCCTCTCCTAACGAAGGGCATATGGTGGCGGGGATAGCGAGCAGCTTATGGGTGCCGCACCAGGTATGGGCATGGCATGTTGTGGGCCCCATCACACCCTGATGGGCCAGAGCACTTCCAATGTCATCGCTGCTCTCTCGTTTTCGCTGCCATCCCCCAACTCCGACCTTCAGTAGCAGCAGTTGCGGCAAGGTGGTGGAGGTAAATATGGCTCTGATTCCTTCACAGCAGTTGGCAGGTGGAACATCCAGCGCGTGGAATCAGACCCCCTCTTCGCCAATGTAAAGTCGTGGGCCCTAGGCCCACATACTTTGTAAATAAATAAGAACACAGACACACAATATAGGGTTCTAGTAACTGGCCACGATCATGTGCACTCTGGCTCCTTTTATTGGCAGGGTGACCTGACCGGTGACGCCCACTCCCTACCTACCCCTCATAGCAGCTTAAATGTTAGACAATCTTTCATCCTGTTGTTTAATATCGGACCCCAGCCTGTAATGATGTATGACATGAACATCCACAACCTATCTTTGCCCCTTCTTGATGTTATAATCTTTTTTGGTTTAAACTTGTGTGATGTCCAGCCCTTTCATAATAATGAAAATGCGCCAGGTGTTTTTTGGAAATCCTTATTGCTTTTCCCTGTTTCACCCAGTCTAACGTCACCTATAAGGATTTGCCTCCACTTGTGTGCTTGACATGCAGCAGGATTTTAATGCACCAGCACTAGATGTTCGATCAATATCTTGTTTAAGGCTAAGGATTCTTCTTTTCGGACAAGCAATCCTTCAAAAGCTAGAGATACCACAGGAACGACTGAATTAGGTGTTCTACTCTCTTAGAAGCCGCTTTTGACCATTCGGCAGCTACTTAAGGTGTCAAAACACGAAAAGTCAAAAGTATGTGGTTTTCAAATGAGGACCGCAAAATATCAGCTGCAAGTATTATAGCCCTCCCCTTCGCATATGACGTATCTTACAGTTGCTTAACTTGATCAGTATATTGACGCGCTGGTAACAAACAGCTGACCATCAGACTAATTGACATGCGACCAGGTCAAATACAAAACTGAGATCTACAAACACTCCATACAACCTCCCAGAACCACCGTCTTCCAAAAAAGCATTTGGTAACAGAAGACCTGATCAAGTGTGATGGTGCTGTTCCTTAAGCCAGCCTGTAGAGGGATGAGCACTTCCTCTGCAGCTAGCCATTTTTGTAACCTTCCTTGGAGGATTCTGCTGAATAGCTTCTCGGAGTAGTCTATAAGGCTTATGGGCTTATAATGAAATGGAAGCGATGAACAACCGTTTTTGTGTAAGGGAACAATTTCTGCCCCCAGCTAAGTAGGCGGAATGGACGCCCCCTTCAATATAGCAATTAAAAGACTGTAAAATAACGACCTCAAATGTCCATCTCACTGCGATAGAGGTTGCCTGGGATTTTATCAGGACCTGGAACTTTGTTAACAAGCATTTGCAATGCAATAGGTCTCGCATTTACGCGAGTTTAAGCTACTGGCATTGTAAATGACAATGCCTTTTATTTAGGTTTTGAAAACCAAAACATAAATAAAAGGCATTGCCATTTACAGTGCCAATAGCTCAAACTCGCGTAAATGCGAGACCTATTGCATTGCAAATGCTTCTTTAAAGTGGATCTGAGAATGTTTAGAAACATGCAGAGAGATCCTATCTTTCCAATCTATAAGAGACACGTTAGTGACAGATTCCTTACCTTAGAATATCCCCAGGCGTCAGGCTGGATCCGGAAAGTTTTTGCGTAGCAGTACCCTTGCGCGTCGGTAGGCAGCGTCGTACGGCTCCGCGTCCGTCGTCGGCGTCGTGATCGCCGGGATGACGTCGCGGGCAGTACTTAGACGCCGCCCCTGCGCGCTGACGTCAGTTCTTCTTTTCCGCGCCAGTAAGCGCAGATCCGGGAAGAGCAGTGCCCTAGTCAATTTTTGACTAAATTTTTGGGTGATTTTTCACTGTTTTCTTTTCGAGTCGTCGACTCCTAGGTGTCGATAGGGATGCCCGGCTTCAAGCCATGCGACGTCTGTGGTCGAATGATGTCGATCACAGACCCGCATCTGGAGTGTCTCTTCTGTCTCGGCCGAGACCACGACACGAAGTCGTGCCCTGACTGCCGAAAACTTCACCCGAAGGCTTTGCGAGAGCGGTCTCGAAAGCTACTCGAGGTCCGGCAGTCGGCTCCGCGCCACACCAAGCCCCGGTCCCGGGAGAGGTCGAGGGGCCGGTCGCGGAGTCCCCGCCGGTCGTCGGAGTCCAAGTCTTCGCGCTCCTCGGGTAAGTCGAAGCACAAAAAGTCTAAGAGACATCATCGCTCTAAGACTTCGCCTCGCCGGTCTCACGACTCAGCTGAGGCCCCTGTCGGCACCGTTCCCGCCCCCGCGGCCTCGGACGTGCCTGTCGAGCCGCCCCCGCATTACCCGTCCTTTCCGGGTTCGGGGGCGACTCCGGCCCAAATACAGGAATTCCTGTCGGCCATGGCCCGCCTCTTCGGGCCTCAAGGTCCCTCCGGTGTGCCTTCGGGCCCCTCGGGCCCTGATGGGGTTGCTCCGGCGTCGCCGACGACTCCGGTCCCGGCGTCGCCTGTCCCGCCAGCCTTGATCTCGGCCTCGATCCCGGCCCCGGTGGTGCCGCAACCCCCATCGACGCCGGTTGACCTAACCACGCCTCCGCCGACGCCGATGTCCCCGGTGCCGTTTCTGACGCCGTCCGGGGCTCCGGACGGCGTCGTTCCCCAGCTCTTTCCGGGTCCGGACATGGAGCCGGACCGGCGTCGCCCGACGCCGGATCCGGCGCCCGTCGAGACCTTGGGTCCCAAATGTCCCTCCTCCTCCATATTTTTCACTAGAGGAGGACCAGGAGAGCTGGGAGGGGTCAGAAGACCCTCTCACACGGCAGTGTGAGTATGATCAGGACTGGGCAGAGGAACTTGGGGATTCCAGTGGTCTAGATACTTCCCCTGACACTGGCATGCTGTCTCCTCCCGTGGCTACGGAGGAGGGAGCAAATTTCGCAACGGTGTTGCGTAAGAGCAGCTGGAGCCTTGCACCTCCAATTGCCTACTCTGGCTGTCAAGACTAATCTCTTGACGGAAGTGCTTCAGCCGGCAGCCTCCTCTGCGGAGACTGTGCTGCCGTTTAATGATGCACTGATTGACGTTCTTTGGGCACCTGGTCCAAGACCACCACAGGGGCTCCTGTGGATAGGAACGTGGCCCGACGCCATCGCCCTGCTCCGGGCGACCCCGTGTTTCTCTCCCAACATCCCACCCCGAGAGCTTGGTTGTCCAAGCCTCTGCCTCCCAAACCGCCTTCCCTACCGCCCCTCCGGATAGGGAATCCAAACGCCTGGACCAATTTGGGAAGAAGGCCTTTTCTTCCTCCAGTGCTGGCTTGCGGTCGGTGAACACCGCTTGCCTTTTGGGCCGATATAACCACTCCCTGTGGGATTCGGTGGCGACTGTTTTGCCCCAGTGTTCTGAGGAGGTCCAGACACTGCTTACCCGCGCCATTGCGGAAGGTAGGGATGCGGCAAAGTACACCATACGTTGTGGCCTTGATACCGCCGACTCGCTGGGCAGATCGCTTGCAACGACGGTGGCGCTGCGTCGCCACGCCTGGCTGAGGACCACTGGTTTCTCGGGTGATGTCCAGAATACACTCATGGACATGCCCTTTGATGGAGTCGGTCTTTTTGGGTCCAAAGCAGACCATGTGCTGGAGCGCTTTAAGGACTCACAGGCTACTGCCAAGTCCCTGGGCCTTTCTGTTGTGCGCCCTCCGCAAACCTCTGCTTTTCGCCCCTTTCGTGGCCACGGAAGGGGCGCCCAGTCACGTCAACAGCCCAGCCACCGGCCCGCGCAGCAAGCGCCTTTGCGTGGCCGAGGACGTGGATACCGCCGTGGCGGTTCGGGCAACCAGCGTACGGGTCAGGCCACCACCTCCAACCCGTCCGTGGCCTCCAAGCCCTCCTAGTCCCTCCTTTCAGGTGCACAGCACGCCAGTAGGGGGCAGGGTCCGCCATCACCTTCACCACTGGCGTCCCATCACCTCGGACAGGTGGGTCTTGGACATTGTCCGAAGGGGCTACTCCCTCCCCTTCGAGACCACCCCCCAGCCATGCCACCTCAATTCCACCGCATGTCAGGGGATCACTTGGTACTTCTGCAGAAGGAAGTCTCAGCCCTCTTGGCCAAGAGGGCCATCGAGCATGTTCCGACCCCAGAAGTAGGACGTGGTTGCTACTCCCACTACTTCCTGGTGCCCAAAAAGGACAAGGAGGACATGTGTCCTATCTTGGACCTCCGGAACGTCAATCGCTTCCTCCGGAAGGAGAAGTTCAAGATGCTCACCCTAGCTCAGGTCTTGACTGCCCTCGACCCTGGAGACTGGTTGGTAGCGTTGGACTTGCAGGACGCCTATTTCCACATCCCCGTCCTGCCGGCCCACCGGCGTTACCTGCGGTTCACGGTAGGCCTCGAGCATTTTCAGTTCACCGTGCTCCCCTTTGGCCTTACCAGTGCCCCTCGGGTGTTCCACGAAAGTGATGGCGGTGGTCGCAGCTCATCTGCGCCGGGCAGGGGTTTCAGTCTTCCCCTACCTCGACGACTGGCTGCTGAAGGCGGGCTCGTCCCAGGCAGTCGTCTCCCACCTCCAGACTACGGCCGAACTCCTGCACTCGCTGGGGTTCTCCATCAATGTGCCGAAGTCGCATCTGATTCCTTCCCCACAGCTCCTTTTCATCGGAGCAGTTCTGGACACGACGCAGTTTCGGGCCTATCCTCCCGAACGGCGAGTCCGGGATATTCAGGCTATGATTCCGATCTTTCAGCCTTTATCTTGGGTTTCGGTACGGATGACCCTGAGGCTGCTGGGCCTCATGGCCTCCTGCATCCTGCTAGTCGATCATGCCAGATGGCATATGCGTGCTCTGCAGTGGGACCTGAAGTTCCAGTGGGCGCAGCACCAGGGCAACCTGTCCGATCACGTCCAGATCTCGGCGGGGACTGCAAAACAGTTGCAGTGGTGGCTCTCGAACCGGCAATGGGTCATGGGCAGATCCCTCTCCCTTCCCCAGCCAGAGCACACAGTTGTGACGGACGCGTCCCTTCTGGGATGGGGCGGTCACATGGGAGAGGCGGAGATCAGAGGCCTCTGGTCTCTGGCGGAGTCCCGGCTCCATATCAACCTTCTGGAGCTCCGGGTGATCCGACTTGCACTCAAGGCATTCCTTCCCTCTGTCAAAGGGAAGGTAGTGCAGGTGTTCACAGACAACACCACCGCCATGTGGTACTGCAACAAACAAGGCGGGGTGGGGTCGTGGACCCTCTGTCAGGAGGCTCTGCGCCTCTGGACATGGCTGGAACATCAGGGCATGTTCCTGATGGTTCAACACCTGGCAGGTTCCCTGAACGCCAGGGCGGACGAATACAGCCGCAGGTGCATGATGGATCACGAATGGCGTCTTCACTCGGAAGTGGCGCAAGGACTCTTTCTTCAGTGGGGAGAGCCTTGGTTAGATCTATTCGCCACCGAAGAGAACGCGCAATGTCATCAGTTCTGCGCGTTGGAATTTCCAAGGCGCCACTCGCTCGGCGACGCTTTTCGTCGCGAGTGGAGTTGCGGTCTATTGTACGCCTTTCCGCCTATACCACTTCTACCCAGAGTGTTGAAGAAGATTCGGCACGACCGGGCCCAAGTCATTCTTGTGGCTCCGGACTGGGCTCGAACAGTTTGGTATCCCGAGCTACTAAGTATGAGCGTGGATCCCCCGATCCGTCTGCCTCTTCGGGAGGATCTTCTGTCGCAGCAGCAGGGGACGGTCCTCCACCCGAACCTGTCCAGCCTCCACCTGCTTGCATGGAGATTGAGCGGCGGCAGTTGATTCCTTTCGACTTGCCTCCCGAAGTTTGTGATGTAATTCTGGCAGCCAGGCGTCCCTCCACTAAGGTGGTATACGCCTGCAGGTGGAACAAGTTTGTGGCATGGTGCACAGCAAAGGCTGTGAATCCCCTTTCTCCCCCTCTTTCTGAGGTTCTTCTGTTCCTTCTTTCCCTGGCCCAGCAGGGTTCTGCCCTGGGTACCATCAAGGGCTATCTTTGTGCTATCTCGGCCTTCCTCAGGCTTCCTGATCAGCCCTCCCTTTTCAAGTCCCCTGTTGTTAACAGGTTTCTAAAAGGCATTACACACCTCTTCCCTCCTGTTCCGTTTGTGATGCCTCAGTGGGACTTGAACTTGGTTCTTACCTTTCTTATGTGCGCTCCCTTTAAGCCTCTGCACAACTGTCCTCTTCGTCTTCTGACTCTGAAGACAGCCTTTCTGGTGGCCATCACCTCCGCTCGGCGGGTGAGTGAGCTCCAGGCTCTTTCATGCAAACCTCCCTTTCTGTCCATCCAGACAAGGTTGTTCTTCGGACGCGTCCGTCCTTCTTGCCAAAGGTGGTTACTGCCTTCCACATTGGGCAGACCATCACTTTGCCCACCTTCTTTCCGCCTCCGCATCCTTCCAGAGAGGAAGAGAGGCTCCACCGTCTGGACCCAAAACGTGCGCTTTCCTTTTACCTCAACCGCACACAACACTTCCGGGTGGATGACCAGCTCTTTGTTGGCTACGTGGGCGCCAAAAAGGTCGGGCGGTGCACAAGAGAACCATCTCCCGCTGGGTAACCTTGTGTATCAAAGCCTGCTATTCTTTGGCTAAGAAGGAGCCTCCTGTTGGGCTGCGTGCCCATTCCACCAGGGCAACGGCTGCTACCACGGCTTTAGGCCGCGGTGTTCCGCTGCAGGATATCTGTCATGCAGCTACGTGGGCCTCGCTGCACACGTTTACCAAGCATTACTGCCTTGACAGTCAGGTCCGGAGGGACGGCTTCTTTGGCCGTTCTGTCCTCCGGGACTTCCTTGTCTGATCTTTGTTCGCAGACCCACCACCGGGGTTGGTATTGCTGGGGTATCTATTCTAAGGTAAGGAATCTGTCAATAACGTGTCTCTTTCAGATGCACAAGTTACTAACTTGTGTAACGATATATCTGTAAGAGACAGTAGTTAGTGACGGATTCCTTACCGCCCCACCCATCCTCCCCGTTCTGCGAACTGATTTCTAGGGTTAAGGACATCCCTTTCAGGGCCCTAGTATTTTTCAGACACCTATGTCAGCTTCTTGCATGGCTCTGCGTTCCTGGCGCGGAAAGTCGTGTACAGAACTGACGTCAGCGCGCAGGGGCGGTGTCTAAGTACTGCCCGCGACGTCATCCCGGCGATCACGACGCCGACGACGGACGCGGAGCCGCACGACGACGCCTACCGACGCGCAAGGGTACTGCTACGCAAAAACTTTCCGGATCCAGCCTGACGCCTGGGGATATTCTAAGGTAAGGAATCTGTCACTAACTACTGTCTCTTACAGATATATCGTTACACAAGTTAGTAACTTGTGCATTATTACCTAAAGCATAAACAAAATAAACATGTTATAAATATTTATTTTCTGCTCATCACTGCCCATCTAGAAAAACACAGCAGAAGAAGGAAAAGCCAGGTTTTTTTTTCTTTCAAAGTGCAGCATTAATAATGCAGTGTAACCTGCCTTTCCCCTCGGCTGCTGGTTGTGGCACTGTGCATTGTGATGTCAGAACTCAACTGTATTAACGTCCTATAGTTGAGCAGCTACATCTGATAGAGACTACTAGCCGCAGATTCCTTAACGTAGAATTATCCCCAGGCGTGAGACTGGACCCTGAAAACTTTCTTTGCCCCAGCATCTCTGCGCGCCGGGGGGCGGCACCACGCGACTCCGCCCTGACGTACTCCGCGGGCGTGACGTCAGCGAGGTCACATAAGCCCCACCCCGGCGCGCTGACATCAGTTTCCTTCTTTTCCGCGTGCCACGCGGATCCGGATCGTGTCCCTGGCCTGTTTTCAGGCCTCCTCCTCCTTCTTCAACGCTTTGCGTTTCCCTTGAGAACAGTGTGCGAATGCCTTCGGGCTTCAAAACGTGCTCGTCTTGCGCGCGCCAGATGTCGGTGACGGACCCTCACCCCATTTGTATGTGGTGTTTGGGGGAGCACCATGACTCCACAGACTGCGAGGCTTGTCAATAGATGAAACCGAAGTCCCGGCGGGAGCGCCGGATGAAACTCCTTTCGGCCCGCATGTCCAGGTCAGCGTCCTCATCGCGTCCGTCCCCCGTGGAAGGGGCCAAGAACCGCCGCTTCCGCCTCCGACATTGTCCTTCCCCGAGGCCGCAGGGGCGTCGCTCGCCCGTTGGTAAGTGTCACAGCTTGTCCCCGAGGCCCGGTCCCTGCCCTGTGGGGGGCGCGGGTTCTCCGCAGGTCGTGCGGCCTCGCACGTCGCCGCCTTATCCGCCGTTTCCCGGCGCGGGGCGTCCAGAGTCCAAATGGAGGCCTATGCTGCGGCCCTGCAGGCCTCCTTGGCTCCTCCTCCTCTTCCGGGGACGGCCGGCTTAGTGTGCAGCCGTCACCCACAGAGGAGTTGCTGTCCCCACCGCGTTGCCCTACGGAGGCGAGTGCTGCTTTCGCACGGGCTGTTTCCACGGCCGCTGGGATTTTGCGCATGGGCGACCCAGCTGCACATTTCCCCGCGGACCACTTGTTTGAGGTTCTCCACCAGGGTTCTGGTGGACGGGAGCTGCTTCCCTTCGAAGCTTCGCTCCACAATTCTCTCTTGGGGGCCTGGGGGCGTCCTGCCATGGGGGACCCGGTGCCCCAGTCGCTCCTGCACCGCCACCGTCCTGCTCCGCATGATCCTGTCTGTCTTTCCTTCCATCCTTCTACTCGGGGCCCTCTTCTGCAGACGGCCTTTCCTTCCTTGCCTTCCCTTTTGGCCCCTCCATCACGGGAGGCCCGGTGGTTGGATTCCTGGGGGCGTAACATCTTCACTTCCTCCAGTGCTGCCTTGCGGGCGCTCAACACGCTTTGTGTGTTAGCCAGAGCGACTTCCAGTTTGTGGGATTCCGCGGAGTCCCTTCTGTCTTGTGCCTCTCAGGAGGGTGCCTCGGTTGATCTGCGGCACCATGTGTTGGATGGCCGGGACCTGGCCGCGTTTATTCTTCGCTCGGCTCTTGATGTCTCTGAGGCTCTTGGTCGTACTATGGCTAGTTCGGTGGCCCTCCGTCGCCATGCATGGTTGAGGGATAGTGTTTTCCCTGAGAATGTTAGGGAGCGTCTGGTTGACCTCCCTTTTGATGGCACTCTTTTGTTTCACGCCCCTGCGGATTCTGCCATTCAGCGGTTCCTTGCGAGGCTTCGTCCTCCTCCTCCCCCCCCTCAGTGAACCTGGATGTCAGTCCTCTGGTGTGTTCAGGGAGGTGTTCTCCCGTTGTTTTTTCTGGAGCTTAGTGCTCGGTCACCCGGTTGTGTGCTCTGTATGGTTGGTGCCCCTTCAGGGTCCTTCGCTTGGCCCTTCGGTGCTGTTGGCTGCTGGTCCGGCCCTCTGTTTTGACTTGTGATTTTGGCTGTTGCTAAAGCCGTGTTGGTCCTGGGATTGGGCCTTCTGTGTCTTCTTTGTTGGCTGCTTGCTAAGCCATCTGCGGTTTTGTCCGCAGGTCTTTCTGTTTGCCCTCTGCGGCGGAAATTTTTTCTTAAGAGGTGTTCCCATGTCTTTTGGGACGTAACATACCCTATGTGGGGTACTTGTAGCTATTGTATAGCTCTGTTTAGAGTTCCGTGCCCTTCACGGCGTCACGGTATGCCGCAGGTGCAGTCTCTTTACCTATTCTCTTGGCGCAGTTTGCGCGGAGCCCCGCTTGCCCTTCTCCAGGTTCGCTTCGTCGCTAGGCCAGCCTGGCGTGCTGTCTTCGGCGTTGTGTTGTGGCGCTTCTGCCTTTCTGTCCGGCGTTTTGGCCTGGTCCTCTGTCTGGTGTTCCAGGGGGGACTAGCTTTTCTTGGCTTTGTGTTCTGGTTGCCGGCTTGGACCGTCCTCCGGGTCTCTCTCTCTCTTTCTCTTCTGCCTTGTCCCACTTCTTCGTGGGTCGGTGTGTGTCTCTGGCCCGGCTCCTGGCCTTCTCTGGCCTCTGCCTTCGGCTGGCGCCTGGATTGTTCTGGGTGCACGGCTCCTTGGTGCGGTCTCCTGCTGGCTGCGCATGCCTGCTTGCTCTGGTCCGCCGATGTGGTCCTTGGTGTGCTTCCTTGTGCCCCTGTCTCTTGTTCTGCTGGGGCTTTGCGCACCTGTGCCTTTCTTCTTACGCCTGCGGTTCTTGGCTGTGGAGCCGTTTCTACCTTCTCCGCTGCCTTGAGGCTGATGGCTGTCCAGCTGTCCCCCGTCGCTGGGTGTGTGTGTGTGTGTGTGTGTGTGTGTGTGTGTGTGTGTGTGTGTGTGTGTGTGTTTTCCTCCGGCGGGCTCTGCCTCTGGTTCTGCCTCTTCTCCCTGGCGTTGGGATGGTTCTTTTCATCCTGGGTGCTCCTCTACGGCTGTCCGTCCCTCGGAGGTTTTCTAAGCAGTTGTTCCTTGGATGGGCTTGAGGTCTCCTGGTCTTCCCTTCGCCTTGTCCTTGCTTCCTTCTGCTTGGTGGGGGCTGGGCCGCCCTTCTTGTCCCCGTGACACATCCCCTGCTGGGGCCCTGTGTTTCTTTCTACTGGGGACGTTCTCTCGCATGAGCCCCCCTCCCCTCTGGGTATGGCTAGGGTATCTATTCTACGTTAAGGAATCTGCGGCTAGTAGTCTCTATCAGATGTACAAGTTACTTACCTTCGGTAACGATGTATCTGGTAGAGACGATTCTAACCGCAGATTCTTCACGACCCGCCCTTCCTCCCCGTTCTGCGAGGACCTTCAGCTTGGTTTTCTGCACTCGCCTCCCTCCGGGTGGCTTGTTTTCTGTGGGTGTCCTATTCGCTTCCTCCCGGACAGGATGCCTCGTTTTGCTTGATTATTCCACCCCCCTTTCTTTCTCATACAGGGTCGGTTGGTTTCTGTGTGCCTCTGCCTCCCTCTGACTGGTTTCTCTCCAGCGTAGGGGCCTACTTTCGCTCTTCTCCTTTTACTTGCTTGGGGTTTCTGCTCCCTTCGCAGCCCTCTACGTTGGAGGTTCTTTTGCCTCTCCCTCGACCTTTCACTCCTTTCAGGGGATACGGCCCTCCTTGATGGTGTCATCTGGGGGTGGATTGCTGTTACTCCTCTGTTCCGGGCTTGTTGCCCTTCTCTGTTATGGCTTGTGATTGCAGGCTCTCTCTCTCTCTCTCTTCTGCTATGGCGTTGTTCACATGCATCTGAAAGAGACACGTTAGTGAGAGATTCCTTACCTTAGAATATCCCCAGGCGTCAGGCTGGATCCGGAAAAGTTTTTGCGTAGCAGTACCCTTGCGCGTCGGTAGGTGGCGTTGTGCGGCTCCGCGTCCGTCATCGGCGTCGTGATCGCCGGGATAACGTCGCGGGCAGTACTTAGACGCCGCCCCTGCGCGCTGACGTCAGTTCTTCTTTTCCGCGCCAGTAAGCGCAGATCCGGGAAGAGCAGTGCCCTAGTCAATTTTTGACTACATTTTTGGTGATTTTTTCACTGTTTCTTTTCGAGTCTTCTCGACTCCTAGGTGTCGGTAGGGATGCCCAGCTTCAAGCCATGCGACGTCTGTGGTCGAATGATGTCGATCACAGACCCGCACTTAGAGTGTCTCTACTGTCTCGGCCGAGACCACGACACGAAGTCGTGCCCTGACTGCCGGGCCTTACAGCCGAAGGCTTTGCGAGAGCGGTCTCGAAAGCTCCTCGAGGTCCGGCAGTCGGCTCCGCGCCGCACCAAGCCCCGGTCCCGTGAGAGGTCGAGGGGCCGGTCGCGGAGCCCCCGCCGGTCGTCGTAGTCCAAGTCTTCGCACTCCTCGGGTAAGTCGAAGCACAAGAAGTCTAGAAGCACCATCGCTCTAAGACTTCCGCCTCGCCGGTCTCGCGACTCGGCTGAGGCCCCTGTCGGCACCGTCCCCGCGGCTCCGGATGTGCCTGTGGCGCCGCCCCGCATTACCCGTCCTTCCCGGGTTTGGGGGCGACTCCGGCCGAGATACAGGAATTCCTGTCGGCCATGGCCCGCCTCTTCGGGCCTCAAGGTCCCTCCGGTGCGCCTTCGGGCCCGCGGGCTACAGTTGGGTTGCTCCGGCGTCGCCGACGACTCCGGTCCCGGCGTCGCCTGTCCCGCCAGCCTTGATCCCGGCCTCGGCTCTGGCCCCGGCCTCGATCCCGGCTCCGGTGGTACCACAACCCCGATCGACGCTGGTTGACCTAACCACGCCTCCGCCGGCGCCGATGTTCCCGGTGCCGTTCCTGACGCCGCCCGGGGCTCCGGGCGGCGTCGTTTCCCGGTTCTCTCCGGTTCCGGACATGGAGCCGGACCGACGTCGCTCGACGCCGGCTCCGGCGCCGATGAGACCTTGGGTCCCAGATGTCCCTCCTCCTCCATATTTTGAACCAGAGGAGGACCAGGAGAGCTGGGAGGGGTCGGAAGACCCTATCACACAGCAGTGTGAGTATGATCAGGACTGGGCAGAGGAACTTGGGGATGCCAGTGGTCTAGACAACGGTGTTGCGTAGAGCAGCTGGAGCCTTGCACCTCCAATTGCCTACTGTGGCTGTCAGGACTAATCTCCTGACGGAAGTGCTTCAGCCGGCAGCTTCCTCCTCGGAGACTGTGCTGCCGTTTAATGATGCACTGTCTGACGTTCTTTTGGGCACCTGGTCCAAGCCCACCACAGGGGCTCCTGTGGATAGGAACGTGGCCCGACGCCATCGCCCTGCTCCGGGCGACCCCTTGTTTCTCTCTCAACATCCCACCCCGAGAGCTTGGTTGTCCAAGCCTCTGCCTCCCAAACCGCCTTCCCTACCGCCCCTCCGGATAGGGAATCCAAACACCTGGACCAGTTTGGGAAGAAGGCTTTTTCTTCCTCCAGTGCTGGCTTGCGGTCCGTCAACACCGCTTGCCTTTTGGGCCGATATACCCACTCCCTGTGGGATTCGGTGGCGGCTGTTTTGCCCCAGTGTTCTGAGGAGGTCCAGACACTGCTTACCTGCACCATTGCGGAAGGTAGGGATGCGGCAAAGTTCACCATACGTTGTGGCCTTGATACCGCCGACTCGCTGGGCAGATCGCTTGCAACGACGGTGGCGCTGCGTTGCCACGCCTGGCTGAGAACAACTGGTTTCTCGGGTGATGTCCAGAATACACTCATGGACATGCCCTTTGATGGAGTCGGTCTTTTTGGTTCCAAAGCAGACCATGCGCTGGAGCGTTTTAAGGACTCACGGGCTACTGCCAAGTCCCTGGGCCTTTCTGTTGTGCGCCCTCCGCTAACCTCTGCTTTTCGCCCCTTTCGTGGCCACGGAAGGGGCGCCCAGTCACGTCCGCTGCCCAGCCACCGGCCCGCGCAGCAAGCGTCTTCGCCTGGCCGAGGACGTGGCTACCGCCGTGGCGGTTCGGGCAACAAGCGTGCGGGTCAGGCCACCAACTCCGTCCCCTCCGCGGCCTCCAAGCCCTCCTAGTCCTTCCTTTCAGGTGCACAGCACGCCAGTAGGGGGCAGGGTCCGCCATCACCTTCACCACTGGCGTGCCATCACCTCGGACAGGTGGGTCTTGGACATTGTCCGAAGGGGCTACTCCCTCCCCTTCGAGACCACCCCCCAGCCATGCCACCTCAATTCCACCGCATGTCAGGGGATCACTTGGTGCTTCTGCAGAAGGAAGTCACGGCCCTCTTGGCCAAGAGGGCCATCGAGCATGTTCCGACCCCAGAAGTAGGACGTGGTTGCTACTCCCACTACTTTCTGGTGCCCAAAAAGGACAAGGAGGACATGCGTCCTATCTTGGACTTCCGGAACGTCAATCGCTTCCTCCGGAAGGAGAAGTTCAAGATGCTCATCCTAGCTCAGGTCTTGACTGCCCTTGACCCTGGAGACTGGTTGGTAGCGTTGGACTTGCAGGACGCTTATTTTCACATCCCCGTCCTGCCGGCCCACCGGCGTTACCTGCGGTTCACAGTAGGCCTCGAGCATTTTCAGTTCACCGTGCTCCCCTTTGGCCTTACAAGTGCCCCTCGGGTGTTCACAAAAGTGATGGCAGGTGGTCGCAGCTCATCTGCGCCGGGCAGGGGTTCCAGTCTTCCCCTACCTCGACGACTGGCTGCTGAAGGCGGGCTCGTCCCAGGCAGTCGTCTCCCACCTCCAGACTACGGCCGAACTCCTGCACTCGCTGGGGTTCTCCATCAATGTGCCGAAGTCGCATCTGATTCCTTCTCCACAGCTCCTTTTCATCGGAGCAGTTCTGGACACGACGCAGTTTCGGGCCTATCCTCCCGAGCGGCGAGTCCGGGATATTCAGGCTATGATTCCGATCTTTCAGCCTTTATCCTGGGTTTCGGTACGGATGACCCTGAGGCTGCTGGGCCTCATGGCCTCCTGCATCCTGCTGGTCGATCATGCCAGATGGCATATGCGGGCTCTGCAGTGGGACCTGAAGTTCCAGTGGGCGCAACACCAGGGCAACCTGTCCGATCACGTCCAGATCTCGGAGGGGACTGCAAAACAGTTGCAGTGGTGGCTCTCGAACCGGCAATGGGTCATGGGCAGATCCCTCTCCCTTCCCCAGCCAGAGCACACAGTTGTGACGGACGCGTCCCTTCTGGGATGGGGCGGTCACATGGGAGAGGCGGAGATCAGAGGCCTCTGGTCTCCGGCGGAGTCCCGGCTCCATATCAACCTTCTGGAGCTCCCGGCGATCCGACTTGCACTCAAGGCATTCCTTCCCTCTGTCAAAGGGACGATAGTGCAGGTGTTCACAGACAACACCACCGCCATGTGGTATTGCAACAAACAGGGCGGGGTGGGGTCGTGGACCCTATGTCAGGAGGCTCTGCGCCTTTGGACATGGCTGGAACATCAGGGCATATTCCTGATGGTTCAACACCTGGCAGGTTCCCTGAACGCCAGGGCGGACGAACTCAGCCGCAGGTGCATGATGGATCACGAATGGCGTCTTCACTCGGAGGTGGCGCAAGGTCTCTTTCAGCAGTGGGGAGAGCCTTGGTTAGATCTGTTCGCCACCGAAGAGAACGCGCAATATCAGCAGTTCTGCGCGTTGGAATTTCCAAGGCGGCACTCGCTCGGAGACGCTTTTCGTCGCGAGTGGAGTTGCAGTCTGTTGTACGCCTTTCCGCCTATACCACTTCTACCCAGAGTGTTGAAGAAGATTCGGCGCGACCGGGCCCAAGTCATGCTTGTGGCTCCGGACTGGGCTCGAAGAGTTTGGTATCCCGAGCTACTCAGTATGAGCGTCAATCCCCGATCCGTCTGCCTCTTCGGGAGGATCTTCTGTCGCAGCAGCAGGGGACGGTCCTCCACCCGAACCTGTCCAGGCTCCACCTGCTTGCGTGGAGATTGAGCGGCGGCAGTTGATTCCTTTCGACTTGCCTCCCGAAGTTTGTGATGTGATTCTGGCAGCCAGGCGTCCCTCCACTAAGGTGGTATACGCCTGCAGGTGGAACAAGTTTGTGGCATGGTGCACAGCAAAGGCTGTGAATCCCCTCTCTGCCCCTCTTTCTGATGTTCTTCTGTTCCTTCTTTCTCTGGCCCAACAGGGTTCTGCCCTCGGTACCATCAAGGGCTATCTTTGTGCTATCTCGGCCTTCCTCAGGCTTCCTGATCAGCCCTCCCTTTTCAAGTCCCCTGTTGTTAACAGGTTCCTAAAAGGCATTACACACCTCTTCCCTCCTGTTCCGTTTGTAATGCCTCAGTGGGACTTGAACTTGGTTCTTACTTTTCTCATGTGCGCTCCCTTTGAGCCTCTACATAACTGTCCTCTTCATCTTCTGACTCTGAAGACAGCCTTTCTGGTCGCCATCACCTCCGCTCGGCGGGTGAGTGAGCTCCAGGCTCTATCATGCAAACCTCCCTTTCTGTCTGTCCATCCAGACAAGGTTGTTCTTCGGACGCGTCCGTCCTTCTTGCCAAAGGTGGTTACTGCCTTCCACATTGGGCAGACCATCACTTTGCCCACCTTCTTTCCGCCTCCGCATCCTTCCAGAGAGGAAGAGAGGCTCCACCGTCTGGACCCAAAACGTGCGCTTTCCTTCTATATTAACCGCACACAACACTTCCGGGTGGATGACCAGCCCTTTGTTGGCTACGTGGGCGCCAAAAAAGGTCGGGCGGTGCACAAGAGAACCATTTCCCGCTGGGTAACCTTGTGTATCAAAGCCTGCTAGTCTTTGGCTAAGAAGGAGCCTCCTGTTGGGCTGCGTGCCCATTCCACCAGGGCAACGGCTGCTACCACGGCCTTAGGCCGCGGTGTTCCGCTGCAGGATATCTGTCAGGCAGCTACGTGGGCCTCGCTGCACACGTTTACCAAGCATTACTGCCTTGACAGTCAGGTCCGGAGGGACGGCTTCTTTGGCCGTTCTGTCCTCCGGGACTTCCTTGTCTGATCTTTGTTCGCAGACCCACCACTGGGGTTGGTATTGCTGGGGTATCTATTCTAAGGTAAGGAATCTGTCACTAACGTGTCTCTTTCAGATGCACAAGTTACTAACTTGTGTAACGATATATCTGTAAGAGACAGTAGTTAGTGACAGATTCCTTACCGCCCCACCCATCCTTCCCGTTCTGCGAACTGATTTCTAGGGTTATGGACATCCCTTTCAGGGCCCTAGTATTTTTCAGACACCTATGTCAGCTTCTTGCATGGCTCTGCGTTCCTGGCGCTGAAAGTCGTGTACAGAACTGACGTCAGCGCGCAGGGGCGGCGTCTAAGTACTGCCCGCGACGTCATCCCGGCGATCACGACGCGACGACGGACGCAAAGCCGCACGACGCCGCCTACCGACGGGCAAGGGTACTGCTACGCAAAAAATTTCTGGATCCAGCCTGACGCCTGGGGATATTCTAAGGTAAGGAATCTGTCACTAACTACTGTCTCTTACAGATATATCGTTACACAAGTTAGTAACTTGTGCGTCAGGTCCGGAGGGACGGCTTCTTTGGCCGTTCTGTCCTCCGGGACTTCCTTGTCTGATCTTTGTTCGCAGACCCACCACCGGGGTTGGTATTGCTGGGGTATCTATTCTAAGGTAAGGAATCTGTCACTAACGTGTCTCTTTCAGATGCACAAGTTACTAACTTGTGTAACGATATAGCTGTAAGAGACAGTAGTTAGTGACAGATTCCTTACCGCCCGCCCATCCTCCCGTTCTGCGAACTGATTTCTAGGGTTAAGGACATCCCTTTCAGGGCCCAAGTATTTTTCAGACACCTATGTCAGCTTCTTGCATGGCTCTGCGTTCCTGGCGTGGAAAGTCGTGTACAGAACTGACGTCAGCGCGCAGAGGCGGCGTCTAAGTACTGCCCGCGACGTCATCCCGGCGATTCCGTCGACGGCCGCGGAGCCGCACTACGCCGCCTACCGACGCGCAAGGGTACTGCTACGCAAAAAACTTTCCGGATCCAGCCTGACGCCTGGGGATATTCTAAGGTAAGGAATCTGTCACTAACTACTGTCTCTTACAGATATATCGTTACACAAGTTAGTAACTTGTGCTTCCTGCCTCCAGGGTGGATGTGGCCTTGGCTTGCAAGGTTGTTCCTCAGCGTGGTGTTCTGCTCTCTCCCTGCTATGGCTTCACTGCTATGGTTTCTTGGTACCGTAGTGCTTGGCACTTTTCCAACTGGTGCTGTTCCTCACCTTTAGTTTCTCTCTTCTGTTTTTGCTGCTTTTTCGCACACTGTTCCCATACTCTACACAGTTTTGTTTGTGATGGCTCTGCGTTGTGGCGCGGAAAAGTTCTCCGAAAAAAACTGATGTCAGCGCGCCGGGGTGGGGCTTATGTGACCTCGCTGATGTCACGCCCGCGGAGTACGTCAGGGCGGAGTCGCGTTTTGCCGCCCCCCGGCACGCAGAGATGCTGGGGCAAAGAAAGTTTTCCGGGTCCAGTCTCATGCCTGGGGATAATTCTACGTTAAGGAATCTGCAGCTAGAATCGTCTCTACCAGATACATCGTTGCCGAAGGTAAGTAACTTGTACATCATTTCTTTTTTACAGGTGACTAAGGGACATCACAAGTCGCTTGTAATAAGAAAATTAGAGACCATCTTTTATACAGAGATTGTAGGCTCCCACCTATTATATCCTTATATTGTATAACAGGAAGTACTTTATTCCTTATAATACATGGTCACTGTAACTCTTCCCATAAACCACTTAAATACTTAGATCTGATAGAGACATCTAGCTGCAGTTTCCTTAACTTGTGAATTCTCCCCAGGCGTCAGACGGGATCTGGAAATTTTTCTTAGCAGTACCTCTGCATGCAGGCAGGTGGCACCGCATGACTCCGTATGATGTAGACTCCGGATATGACGTCAACGGAGTCATATAAGTCCCCTCCCTCGCGCTGGGGTCAGCTTCTTCTTTTTACACGCAGCACGCGGATCCGAAGTAGCTTATCGCTAGCCATTTTGGGCCTGCTGTGACACGCTTTTCTCATCTGAAACAGTGTGCTAAACTCCTTATGCCCTCTGGGTTTAAGTCTTGTGGATCCTGTGCTTGCCAAATGTTGGGTACTGACCCACATTCTATCTGTATGTGGTGCTTGGGCGAGCACCACGACACTGACGATTGTGACGCCTGCCAGCGGTTGAAGCCGAAGGCCCTGTGGGAGCGGCGCATGAAAGTTCTGACGGCGCAGTTGTCGCGGACCTCTACTTCCTCGCGGCGTCGGTCATCCTCCCGATCCAGGGGTTGTTGTAGTGAGCGCCGCTCTTCTCCCAGTGCTCAATAGTAGCGGTCCCAGTCTTCGACTACCTCTCATGGTAAGCGGCGTTGTAAGAAATCAAAGTCCCGGGCCTCTGCTGCTCCTTTGACTCGCGGGGTGGGTCATGGCTCTCCTACTTCCGCTCCGGCATTGCACCCGCGCCTCCCTCCCTTTCTTGGAGCCGGAGCGACCTGGAATCAGATGCAAGAGTACTACAAGGCTCTCCATCTTGTCTTTCAGCCCTGTTCTCCGTCTGAAGCGCCTGCGGGCCCCAAGGAGATCGTAGGTGCAGCAACAGTGTCAGCGCCGATTGGTTCGCCCTCGGTGGCAGTTCCAGTCTCGGACACAGAGATGTCGGTGCACGGTCCTTCGGGACCCAACTAGTGACGTCGGTCGAATCTGACATGACTTAGGTTGCCCCGCCGGTGCCTATTTCCACGACGCCGGAAGACTCAGAGCCAGAGTCCGTGCACGACACCGCGGTGCGCTTCCTGGGGTCAGCTTCGCCTCGGCGCCGACTGACGTTTTTCCCCCTTCTCAGGCGGACGTTGGTACGGTGCCGGGTCTCCGACATCAGTCATGGAGCCGTTTTCGGCGCCAATGGTTTCTGTGGGGGTTTCACAGGACCAATTGGGGGAAGAATGTGAGGAGACAACCCCCTTGGAGCAGCCAATGCTTGTGGCACCTCCTATGTTGGGCAGCTGGATTGCTGAGCTGGGTGAAGCCAGCGGGCAAGATTCATCCCCTGCTTCATCTCTTTTATCACCTCCTGGCCTCGCCTCGGAAGCCAGTTCTTCTTTGGCAGAAGTTTTGAGAAGAGTGGCTGAGGTATTACATCTCACTCTGCCTACTGGGGAGAAGGCTACGGACCCTCTCATGAAGGTTCTTCACCTCGGCCAGTTGGCAGTTGAACCTGTACTCCCCTTTTGCAAGGCATTGTATGATATTTTTTTAGGGGCATTGGAAAAACCTGAGTCGGGTGTACCAGTGGACCGTGCTATTTCCCACAAATACCACCCTGCGCCAGGGGATCCCGTTTGCATTACCCGACAGCCGACCTACCGCAGCTTCGTGGTCCAGGCCATTACGGTGTCCCCTGAGATGGAGAACCTTCTCCACTCCCCCTTTGATAAAAAGTCCGGGAAGCAGGATTCTTGCGTAAAATGCATTTTTTCCTCCTCTAGTGCAGCATTACGCACCATCAACACGATTTGCGTCCTCAGACGTTTTCTTCATACCTTGTGGGACTCCCTGGCACAGCTTTTACCCTTGTTCCCAGAGGCTAACAAGTGTGAGTTGACCCAATTCATTTTCGATGGTCACCAGGCGGTTAAACTGCTCATCAGGTGTGGAATGGACTCCACCGATTCCATTGGTCGAGCCATGGCATCGGCCGGGCATTGCGCCTACACACCTGACTTCGGATGTCTGGATTTTCAGACGCCGTCCAGGCAGCCTTGCTTGACATGCCATTTGATGGGGTTAATCTTTTTGGAGCCCAAGCAGATGGTGCCTTACGTAGATTTTGGGCTAGTTGAGGAGGCCCAGACCCGTAGCTTGCCCACTCCCAATTTTTTCCTTGTTATTGCAATGCCGTTTATGCGTTATGTGGCGTCGATCGCCTGTTCAGTGTCTCGCCCTGGTCTCTGGTCCGGTCTTGGGACCCTGTATAGGGTCTTACTCCACTGACCGGGGGTACTTTGGATGCAACTGTTATGTGAATCTCTTGTCAAGCGATTCCCTTTGGCATTATGTGGTATGTGTGATATTGGATCAGGGCTTAATCCCCTTTTTTTCATATCCCTGGGCTGTGACTCAAGACTTGTTATCCTGCCCTTTTATTGAGTTGGAAACCTTGTTTCCTGGTTCAGTTCCATGGCAGTTTCTTGCCTCACCCCCTTTGGGGGTTCTATCACGTATCAATGGTACTCAATTTTGGCTGTTCTCTCTCTTGGAGTTGTCTCCTTCTGTCCTTAATTGGTACAATGGCGACATGTTTTCTAGCGGAGAATTTTACGCCTACCTCCGATAGATAGTTCTTCCCCTGTTGGCTGTTTCCACCTTGTGGATTTCATCGCTCATGCCAGTTTTGCCCTATGCCACCTCTCCTAGCTAAAGGAAGGATTGCCGAGTTCATGGAACCTTGTTGTCCCGAAGTTTAGGTTTCGAGAGTGCCGCCTTATGGTCATGTGCCTTTGGTGTGACAGGCCCTTCCCATGCAAAGGTTTGAGTCCCACCACCGGCGGCAAAGTATCAGAGGGTTGTCTTTCCAACCTCGGGTGGTACAGGCCTCCCCAAGCCAGGGGCTTACATTCCTCTGATGTTGGGGAATATCTGGTATGCCACACACACAAGGGCCCTCGGGTCTATTAAGAGAGGAAGAAAGAAGGAAAAAGAGGCTGACCAAGAAGGAGGCATCCCTTTAAAAGACAGTTTCCCTCACTCTCCAAAGGTGGCATGCTTCATCACTGAGAATCCTCCTCGCACCATGAAACCTAGTCATGGTGCGGGCTGCAACCCCCTCGCTGCGAGGGAGGAACTCAGGGATGTTTTAGTTTGAGAGGGATTATCACTAAGACCCAATGTGAGCTAGCAATGTATAGTGAGAGGTGCAGTGCTAATAGTGAAGTGAGTTAAAACTAACTACAAAGTTTACTGAATCCTTTTATTCTGACTACCTTCTGCTAGGATTAAAAAGATCAAAAGAAAACTGAAAGTACAACAAGAACCATTAGATCGAATCGTACTTCGTTAGATCAACATGTTTCACCCTGTGACCTAGAGAGTGTTGTGGCTTTCTTCAGGGTCTAGGGTGAGCTACTGCTGTGTAAGTCATGTCTAAAACTGTGAACAAGAGTGTTGACAAATATGGCAAGTAAGTCGGTAAATAGAGTATGATACTAAACCAGTGATCCAGGGGTAACCAGAATGTTGGATGTACCGGTGGTACCTGTAAGGGAATAGAAAAACAACATACCGAGCAATTTTATGAGTCCGTGTAAAACTTAGATAAGTCAGCCAATTTTTCTTGGGCAAGGAACACATAATACATCAGTGATTTACAGATGTATTAGAAATGCTCGATAATCCCAAATAACCAAAAACAAGGAAAGTCGTAGCTAGTGGAACGTAGTTCCTAATGTTATCTTAGCCACTGTGAGACTGTCGTGGAACTATATTGATGAAAGGCACTCACCTGCAAGCGTCAGGCAAAGTACCCCAGCTGTCCTTAGCAAAAATGCCTAAGGTGCAAGCGCATCTCCAACCTGCATAATAAAGGTTGGGGCGTTAATTTTATCTAGGTTCAAAAAGGTTTTATATACAAAGCAACAAGCATGATAAGGGCGGAGACCATATCTGAAAGAGACACGTTAGTGACAGATTCCTTACCTTAGGATATCCCCAGGCGTCAGGCTGGATCCGGAAAGTTTTGCGTAGCAGTACCCTTGCGCGTCGGTAGGCGGTGTCGTGCGGCTCCGCGTCCATAGTCGGCGTCGAGATCGCCGGGATGACGTCGCGGCCAGTACTTAGACGCCGCCCACGCGCGCTGACGTCAGTTCTTTCTTTTTCCGCGCCAGTAAGCGCAGATCCGGAGAGAGCAGTGCCCCTGTCATTTTTTGACTGAACTTTTTGTGATTTTTTGTCACTGTTTTTCTCGAGTCGTTCGACTCCAACGGTGTCTGTAGGGATGCCCGGCTTCAAGCCATGCAACGCCTGTGGTCGGATGATGTCGATCACGGACCCGCATCGAGACTGTCTCTACTGCCTCGGGCACGACCACGACTCCCAAGTCGTGCCCTGACTGTCGGGCCTTGCATCCGAAGGCTTTGCGAGAGCGGTCTCGAAAGCTCCTCGAGGTCCGGCAGTCGGCTCCGCGCCAATCCAAGCCCCGGTCACGAGAGAGGTCGAGGGGCCGGTCACGGAGTCCTCAGCGTTCTTCGGGGTCAAAGTCTTCGCACTCCTCCGGTAAGTCGAAGCACAAGAAGTCGAAGAAGCGTCATCGCTCGACGACTTCCCCTCGCCGGTCGCGCGACTCGGCTGAGGGTCCCGTCGGCACCGTCCCCGCAGCTCCGGGAGTGCCTGTGGAGCCACCGCCGCATTACCCGCCCTACCCGGGTTCGGCGGCGACTCCGGCCGAAATACAGGAGTTCCTGTCGGCTATGGCCCGCCTCTTCGGGCCTCAAGGTCCCCCCGGTGCGCCTTCGGGCCCCGCGGGCCCTAGTGGGGTTCCTACGGCGCCGCCGGCGACTCCGGTCCCGGCGCCGCCAGCTACACCAGCCCCGGCCCCGGCCCCGGTGCTGCCACAACCCCTGTCGACGCCCGTTGACCTAACGACACCTCCACCGGCGTCGATTTCACCAGTGCCGTTCACGACGCCGCCCGGGGCTCCTGGCGACGTCGTCCCCCGGTTCTCTCCGGATCCGGACTCGGCGCCGGACCGACGTCGATCGACTCCGGCGCCGCTGAGACCTTGGGTCCCACATGTCCCTCCTCCTTACATTGACTCTGATTTGGAGGACGAAGAGAACTGGGAGGGGTCTGAGGACCCTCTCACTGCCCAATGTGAGTATGATCAGGACTGGGCTGAGGAACTTGGGGAGGCCAGTGGCCTGGACACCTCTCCTGACATTGGCATGCTGTCTCCTCCTTCCGTGGCAACGGAGGAGGGAGCAAACTTTGCTACGGTGTTGCGTAGGTGTGGCGGGGTTGTAATGAAAGGTCGGAGGCCAGGTCGATTCAAGTATGGTTTTATTTTGCCAAGTGTCCGTTTTTGTCTGCTTGTCAGTCTTTCTGTGGCAAACGCTGTCGGATCCGTTGTGCCTGGGTTCCTTCTGCTTCCTTCTCCGGTCTTTGATCCCGGTTCCCAGGTTCCGGCGCGAAGACTCGGTCGGCCCTCCGTGGTGATGGTGCGTGAAAGAGACGGAAAACACTCGTGTAAGCATATTATCCCGGGAAACGGCAAACCAGGGAGTGAATGGACACCACACACTCTCGTGCTCTTATAACTGCTGAGGGGGGGAGGCGTGTTTCGTGAGCGGTAGTGCAGGAAAACTAATGGGGGGATCTCGTGAGGGTTCTAGAGCTCCCGGTTAATTCTTCGGGGCGTCTCTCCTTCCAACCCACCCTGAGACCCTTTTCCGTACCTGGGTAAGCCACGCTCCTCCTGGAACGTGACTCGGCGAAACGTGGGGACGTTGGCCTCCTGGCTCAGCCCGGGGTCCAGATGGTCTCGGTCCTCGTCCTGTGGCGTTGTCCTCACTCTCCCTTCGACTCTCCGCATACACTCCTTCGCCCGACTCTTCCTCCTCCGCTCCGGTGGCAACGCACACTCGCTTCCTGGAGTCCTCCGTTCTTATCGTCAAGAACGTGTTGACGTCAGCAGGGGGAAGCCCGTGGTCCTGGAAACCCCAGTTAAAGGAGCCGACGATGTTTTCCTCTATCGGGTTCTCTACAGCCTCTGTTTGTGTCTTCCAGTCGTCCTGTTGTGTGGAAACAAGAGGGGGGGAGAGAGGCACTGCAGTCCACCAGTCTGTATTAGATACATGTCTCTCCCCCACCGGCCCGCCCCATCACACACCTTCCCCCCCGGATTCTCCCGATCGGGGAGAGGGAATACCCGGGAGAGATAGTCCGCATTCCCGTTCTCATTACCTTTCCGATGGCGCACCTCAAAGGAAAAGGGCTGCAATGCCAAAAACCAGCGGAGTACCCTGGGGTTTTGGGCCTTATTCCGGCACATCCACTGCAAGGGGGCATGGTCCGTGTACAGAATGAAGGGACTCCCTTCCAGGTAGTACCGTAGCTTATCTATAGCCCACTTAACTGCTAGGCATTCCCTTTCGATCGTTGGGTACTTGCACTCTCTGGGGAACAGCTTCCTACTGATGTATAAGACAGGGTGTTCTAGTCCATCCCCCCCGATCTGGGACAGCACCGCACCCACCCCGTAGTTAGAGGCGTCAGTGGACAGTATGAAGGATTTGTCAAAGTCTGGGGAGACAAGCACAGGGCCCGTGGTAATTGTCTTTTTCAGGCGCTGAAATGCAGTGAGCATCTCTGCAGTGGGACGTAGCAGTTGTTGTTGTCTGGCTTCTTTTCGAAGGATGTCCGTCAAAGGGGCTGCTACATCCGCGAACTGTGGGATAAATCGTCGGTAATAGCCGATCAGCCCTAAAAACGCCCGCAGCTCTCTTTTGCTGGTAGGAAAAAGAGCTTCCGCTATTGCTCTTACTTTTTCGGCTTGTGGGGCGATCGCCCCGTGTCCCAGAACGTAACCCAGGTACTTCACCCTCTGATAGGCCGCTCGCGATTTTTTTGCGTTGATATGAAGCCCGGCCTGTTCCAAGGTCTGTAGGATGATTCGTAGGTGTTGTAAGTGCTCTTCCCAGGTTGTGCTGAACACGACAATGTCGTCTAGGTACGCTGAACAAAACGAAGGGTACTCCTGTAGGATAGAATTCATCAGTCTTTGGAAGGTAGCAGGTGCCCCATGGAGGCCGAACGGAAGAACGGTAAACTCGAATAGACCTTCTTCGGTTGAGAAAGCGGTTTTCTTCCGGTCTTTTTCTCAGAGGGGTACCCGCCAGTACCTTTTTGTTAAGTCAAATGTTGTAATGTACTTGGAGTCGCCTAACTTCTCGATGAGCTTGTCGACTCTCGGGATTGGGTATGCATCAAAGGTCGATATCGCATTCAGGGCACGGAAGTCCATGCAAAACCGTATGGAACCCTCCGGCTTGGGAACCATCACGATAGGTGAAGACCAGTCACTTTTGGAGGGGCGTATTACCCCGAGGCGTAGCATCTCTTGCACTTCCTTTCTCACTGCTATTCTCCTAGCCGCAGGCACTCGATAGGGTCTCTGTTTTACTGTTTTCCCTTCCTGTGTTTCGATCCGGTGTTCGGTCAGTGTGGTCTTCCCTGGTGTGTCAGAAAAGATGGCTGAAAAAGGTTTCAGAGTATGATGGAGGTCTTTCTTCTGATCTTCAGTAAGTCCGTCGTTGATTATGAGCTGATCAAGGGTGGTGGTACCCGAGGAAGAAGTAGGCAGTGTTAGGTGGGCGGTTTCGGGAAGTGGCCCCAACCATTTCTTTAAAAGGTTGATATGATAACATTGCTTCCGGTTGGTGGTGATCTGGATCCGGTACGTGGTGTTTCCTATAGTTTCTATCACTTTATACGGACCCAGCCATTCACTTTGGAATTTCCGGGTTGAGAAAGGGAGTAGGACCAGTTCCCAATCGCCGACCGACAGTTTCCTCCAACGTTTTCCTTTATCGTAACATTTCTTCTGTTTCTCCCTGCTCTTCTCCAAGCTGGAGTAGGCCAGGTCCCTCAGTTTCCCCAGTTTGGACCTTAATTGGTGCGTGTATTCCAGAAGGGACCTCCTGTCGTTTTCCCCTTCCGACTCCCAAGCATCCTTGGTTATCTCAAGGAGAGATCGGGGTTGCCGTCCGTATAACATCTCGAACGCCGAGCAACCCAGGCTGCTCTGTACTTGGGCCCGTAGGACGTACAAGGCCAAAGGTAAGAGTCGGTCCCAGTCTCTACCCTCGACGGTCAACATCTTCTTCAGGGTTGTTTTGAGGGACCGATTGTACCTCTCCACGAGGCCGTCGGTCTGGGGATGGTACACAGATGTGCGCAGGTGCTGGAGATCCAGGGAACGACACACCTCCTTCATCAACCTGGACACGAAGGGCGTACCCTGGTCAGTTAGAATTTCCTTGAGGAATCCTACCCTTGAAAATAGTTCGAGAAGTTTTTCGGCAATGTTTTTAGTAGTGGGCGCTCGTAGTGGAAACGCCTCAGGGAATCTTGTGGCATAGTCCACGATCACCAGGGCATATAGGTTACATTTAGGGGTCTTAGGCAGGGGTCCTATCAGGTCCATACCGACTCTCTCAAAAGGCTGTCCTATGATCGGCATGGGCTGAAGTGGCACTGCCGGCGGACGTTGCATGTTCTTCTTCTGGCATATGTCACATGTCTGACAATACGTATCTGAAAGAGACACGTTAGTGATAGATTCCTTACCTTAGAATATCCCCAGGCGTCAGGCTGGATCCGGAAAGTTTTGCGTAGCAGTACCCTTGCGCGTCGGTAGGCGGCGTCGTGCGGCTCCGCGTCCGTCGTCGGCGTCGTGATCGCCGGGATGACGTCGCGGGCAGTACTTAGGCGCCGCCCCTGCGCGCTGACGTCAGTTCTTCTTTTTCCGCGCCAGCAAGCGCAGATCCGGGAAGAGCAGTGCCCTGGTCAATTTTTGACCATACTTTTTGGTGATTTTTTCACTGTTTTTTTCCAACTTTAAGGTGTCGTAGGGATGCCCGGCTTCAAGCGATGCGGCGCCTGTGCGCGGATGATGTCCGTCACCGACCCGCATTGGGAGTGTCTCTTCTGCCTCGGCCGAGGCCACGACACCGAGTCTTGTCCCGAATGCCAGGCCCTCAACCCGAAAGCTTTGCGAGAGCGGTCTCGAAAGCTCCTCGAGGCCCGGCATTCGGCTCCGCGGAAGCCCCGGTCGCGTGAGAGGTCCAGGGGTCGCTCGCGGAGTGCACACCGGTCGTCGGCGTCGAAGTCTTCTTCGTCCGGTAAGTCTAAGCACAAGAAGTCCAAGAAGCATCGTCGGCTCTCGGACTTCGCCTCGCCGGTCTCGCGACTCGGCTGAGGCCCCTCCCGGCACCGTCCCCGCCCCGCGGCCCCGGACTTGCCTGTGGAGTCGCCCCCGTCATACCCGCCCTTCCCGGGTTCGGGGGCGGATCCGGCTAAGGTACAGGAGTTCCTGTCGGCCATGGCCCGCCTCTTCGGGCCTTCAGGCCCCTCCGGTGCGCCTTCGGGCCCCGCGGGCCCTGATGGGGTTGCTCCGGCGTCGCCGGCGGCTCCGGCCCCGGCGTCGCCCGAGCCTCGATCCCGGCTCCGGCTTCGGCCCCGGCCTCGATCCCGGCTCCACAACCCCCATCGACGCCGGTCGACCTCACGACACCTCCGCCGGCGCCGATGTCTCCGGTGCCGTTCTCGACGCCGCCCTGGGCTCCGGGCGGCGGCGTCCCCAGTTCCTTCCGGCTCCGGACATGGACCCGGAGCGACGTCGCTCGACGCCCGGCTCCGGCGCCGATGGGACCTTGGGTCCCGAATGTCCCTCCTCCTCCTTATTTTGAACCAGAGGAGGACCAGGAGGACTGGGAGGGGTCTGATGACCCTCTGACACGCAACTGTCAGTATGATGAGGACTGGACAGAGAGTCTAGGGGAGGCCAGTGGTCTGGATACTTCTCCTGACACTGGCATGCTGTCTCCTCCCGTGGCTACGGAGGAGGGGGCCAATTTTGGTACGGTGTTGCGTAGGGCTGCTGGGGCCTTACGTCTCCAGCTCCCTACTTTGACGGTCAAGCCTAACATCTTGACAGAGGTGCTTCAGCCGGCAGCCTCCTCTGCGGAGACTGTGCTGCCGTTTAACGACGCCCTCACTGACGTTCTTTTGGGCGCCTGGTCCAAGCCCAACACAGGGGCTCCTGTGGATCGGAACGTGTCACGACGCCATCGCCCCGCTCCGGGCGACCCCCTGTTTCTTTCTGTCCACCCCACTCCTGAGAGCTTGGTTGTCCAAGCCTCCGCTTCCCAAACCGCCTTCCCTACCGCTCCTCCGGATAGGGAATCCAAACGCCTGGATCAGTTTGGGAAGAAAGGTTTTTCTTCCTCCAGTGCTGGCTTGCGGTCCGTTAACACCGCTTGTCTTTTGGGCCGATATACCCACTCCCTGTGGGATTCGGTGGCGGATGTTTTGCCCCAGTGCCCTGAGGAGGTCCAGGCACTGCTTTCCCGCGCCATTGCGGAAGGAAGGGATGCGGCCAAATACACTATCCGTTGTGGCCTTGACACCGCCGACTCGCTGGGCAGGTCGATTGCAACGACGGTGGCGCTCCGGCGCCACGCCTGGCTGAGGACCACTGGTTTTTCAGGGGATGTCCAGAATACTCTCATGGACATGCCCTTTGATGGAGTCGGTCTTTTTGGGTCCAAAGCAGACCATGCGTTGGAGCGCTTTAAGGACTCACGGGCTACTGCAAAGTCCCTGGGCCTTTCTGCTACACGCCCTCCGCTGCCTTCTGCTTTTCGCCCCTATCGTGGCCCACGGTAGGGCGCCCTTCACGTCAGCAGCCCAGCCACCGGCCCGCGCAGCAGGCGTCTTCGCGTGGCCGAGGACGTGGATTCCGCCGTGGCGGATCGGGCAACCAGCGTGCGGGTCAGGCCACCACCTCCAACCCGTCCGCGGCCTCCAAGCCCTCCTAGTCCCTCCTTTCAGGTGCACGGCACGCCAGTAGGGGCAGGGTCCGCCATCACCTTCCCCACTGGCGCACCATCACCTCGGACAGGTGGGTCTTGGACATTGTCCGAAGGGGCTACTCCCTCCCCTTCGAGACCACCCCCAGCCATGCCACCTCAATTCCACCGCATGTCAGGGGATCACTTGGTGCTTCTACGGAAGGAAGTCACGGCCCTCTTGACCAAGAGGGCCATCGAGCATGTTCCGACCCCAGAAGTAGGGCGTGGTTGCTACTCCCACTACTTTCTGGTGCCCAAAAAGGACAAGGAGGACATGCGTCCTATCTTGGACCTCCGGAACGTCAATCGCTTCCTCCGGAAGGAGAAGTTCAAGATGCTCACCCTAGCTCAGGTCTTGACTGCCCTCGACCCTGGAGACTGGTTGGTAGCGTTGGACTTGCAGGACGCGTATTTCCACATCCCCGTCCTGCCGGCCCACCGGCGTTACCTTCGGTTCACGGTAGGCCCCGAGCATTTTCAGTTCACCGTGCTCCCCTTTGGCCTTACCAGTGCCCCTCGGGTGTTCACGAAAGTGATGGCGGTGGTCGCAGCTCATCTGCGCCGGGCAGGGGTTTCAGTCTTCCCCTACCTCGACGACTGGCTGCTGAAGGCGGGCTCGTCCCAGGCAGTCGTCTCCCACCTCCAGACTACGGCCGAACTCCTGCACTCGCTGGGTTCTCCATCAATGTGCCGAAGTCGCATCTAATTCCTTCTCCACAGCTCCTTTTCATCGGAGCAGTTCTGGACACGACGCAGTTTCGGGCCTATCCTCCCGAACGGCGAGTCCGGGATATTCAGGCTATGATTCCGATCTTTCGGCCTTTATCCTGGGTTTCGGTACGGATGACCCTGAGGCTGCTGGGCCTCATGGCCTCCTGCATCCTGCTGGTCAATCATGCCAGATGGCGTATGCGGGCTCTGCAGTGGGACCTGAAGTTCCAGTGGGCGCAGCACCAGGGCAACCTGTCCGATCACGTCCAGATCTCGGAGGGGACTGCAAAACAGTTGCAGTGGTGGCTCTCGAACCGGCAATGGGTCATGGGCAGATCCCTCTCCCTTCCCCAGCCAGAGCATACAGTTGTGACGGACGCGTCCCTTCTGGGATGGGGCGGTCACATGGGAGAGGCGGAGATCAGAGGCCTCTGGTCTCCGGCGGAGTCCCGGCTCCATATCAACCTTCTGGAGCTCCGGGCGATCCGACTTGCACTCAAGGCATTCCTTCCCTCTGTCAAAGGGAAGGTAGTGCAGGTGTTCACAGACAACACCACCGCCATGTGGTACTGCAACAAACAAGGCGGGGTGGGGTCGTGGACCCTTTGTCAGGAGGCTCTGCGCCTCTGGACATGGCTGGAACATCAGGGCATGTTCCTGGTGGTTCAACACCTGGCAGGTTCCCTCAACGCCAGGGCGGACGAACTCAGCCGCAGGTGCATGATGGATCACGAATGGCGTCTTCACTCGGAAGTGGCGCAAGGACTCTTTCTACAGTGGGGAGAGCCTTGGTTAGATCTATTCGCCACCGAAGAGAACGCGCAATGTCATCAGGTCTGCGCGTTGGAATTTCCAAGGCGGCACTCGCTCGGCGACGCTTTTCGTCACGAGTGGAGTTGCGGTCTATTGTACGCCTTTCCGCCTATACCACTTCTACCCAGAGTGTTGAAGAAGATTCGGCACGACCGGGCCCAAGTCATTCTTGTGGCTCCGGACTGGGCTCGAAGAGTTTGGTATCCCGAGCTACTCAATATGAGCGTAGATCCCCGATCCGTCTGCCTCTTCGGGAGGATCTTCTGTCGCAGCAGCAGGGGACGGTCCTCCACCCGAACCTGTCCAGTCTACACCTGCTTGCGTGGAGATTGAGCGGCGGCAGTTGATTCCTTTCGACTTGCCTCCCGAAGTTTGTGATGTGATTCTGGCAGCCAGGCGTCCCTCCACTAAGGTGGTATACGCCTGCAGGTGGAACAAATTTGTGGCATGGTGCACAGCAAAGGCTGTGAATCCCCTTTCTGCCCCTCTTTCTGAGGTCCTTCTGTTCCTTCTCTCTTTGGCCCAACAGGGTTCTGCCCTGGGTACCATCAAGGGTTATCTTTGTGCTATCTCGGCCTTCCTCAGGCTCCCTGATCAGCCCTCCCTTTTCAAGTCCCCTGTTGTTAACAGGTTCTTAAAAGGCATTACTCACCTCTTCCCTCCTGTTCCGTTTGTGATGCCTCAGTGGGACTTGAACTTGGTTCTTACCTTTTTAATGTGCGCTCCTTTGAGCCTCTACATAACTGTCCTCTTCGTCTTCTGACTCTGAAGACAGCCTTTCTGGTGGCCATCACCTCCGCTCGGCGGGTGAGTGAGCTCCAGGCTCTATCTTGCAAACCTCCCTTTCTGTCTGTTCATCCAGACAAGGTTGTTCTTCGGACGCGTCCGTCCTTCTTGCCAAAGGTGGTTACTGCTTTCCACATTGGGCAGACCATCACTTTGCCCACCTTCTTTCCGCCTCCGCATCCTTCCAGAGAGGAAGAGAGGCTCCACCGTCTGGACCCGAAACGTGCGCTCTCTTTCTATATTGACCGCACAAAACACTTCCGGGTGGATGACCAGCTCTTTGTTGGCTACGTGGGCGCCAAAAGGTCGGGCGGTGCACAAGAGGACCATCTCCCGCTGGGTTACCTTGTGCATCAAGACCTGCTATTCTTTGGCTAAAAAGGAACCTCCTGTTGGGCTGCGTGCCCATTCCACCAGGGCAACGGCTGCTACCACGGCCTTGGGCCGCGGTGTTCCGCTGCCGGTTATCTGTCAGGCGGCTACGTGGGCCTCGCTGCACACGTTTACTAAGCATTACTGCCTTGACAGTCAGGTCCGGAGGGACGGCTTCTTTGGCCGTTCTGTCCTCCAGGACTTCCTTGTCTGATCTTTGTTCGCAGACCCACCACCGGGGTTGGTATTGCTGGGGTATCTATTCTAAGGTAAGGAATCTATCACTAACGTGTCTCTTTCAGATGCACAAGTTACTAACTTGTGTAACGATATATCTGTAAGAGACAGTAGTTAGTGATAGATTCCTTACCGCCCACCCATCCTCCCCGTTCTGCGAACTGATTTCTAGGGTTAAGGACATCCCTTTCAGGGCCCTAGTATTTTTCAGACACCTGTGTCAGCTTCTTGCATGGCTCTGCGTTCCTGGCGCGGAAAGTCGTGTACAGAACTGACGTCAGCGCGCAGGGGCGGCGCCTAAGTACTGCCCGCGACGTCATCCCGGCGATCACGACGCCGACGACGGACGCGGAGCCGCACGACGCCGCCTACCGACGCGCAAGGGTACTGCTACGCAAAACTTTCCGGATCCAGCCTGACGCCTGGGGATATTCTAAGGTAAGGAATCTATCACTAACTACTGTCTCTTACAGATATATCGTTACACAAGTTAGTAACTTGTGCTTTAACGTCTTTGTAAATCCCTGGCCAAAAGAAATGACGTAACATATTCTGTGTGGTTTTCTCCGACCCTGAGTGTCCCGCTGTGAGGTGGGCGTGAGAGAAGAAAAGTATTTGTTCTCGGAAGGGTAATGGGACGAGGAGCTGGGTTGGCTCCTCCGGACCTCCTTGACGATATAGGAGGTCGTCCTTGATCAGAAAACGGGGATAAGGAGGTGATGAAATGCTCTGGTTGACATGAGCAGATTCCCAGGCATTGAACAAAGTGGTGTCGTTGGTTTGTGCAAAGCGAAAATTCCGGTCTAAGACCCATGGCTCTGTAGTAGTGAGGGTATGGACGGGTCTTGCCTGATTTCCTACCTGTCTTTCTATTTGGCTTTGGAACAGGGATAGGAAGTTGGGGTTGTCAAAGCCTATGATAAGGTCTTCGGGTAGGGTATCAACCACCCCCACCCGCACCGTACAGGAGGGTCTGGCTATCGAAACCATGGTAACCACAGCAAGGGGGTAGGGTTTCACATCCCCTTGTACACATCGGATATGTACTAACGTGTTAGGGACATATTGTGAGGGGAGGACTAGGTTCTTCTGTGCTACAGACTGCCTACACCCAGAATCTAGCAATGCCCTCACCCGCCGCCCATTCACCTGTACACGTACATAAAACGAGGTCCCCATTTCGGCAGAGTACAACACGGCCTTCGGGAGGTACCCGACCTCCATAGGTTCCTCCGCTGGTTTCTTTCTAGGACAGAGGCGGGCGATGTGGCCCCAGTCGCCACATTCGAAGCACTGTGGACCCCGGAACGTCGGTATCTCTGATCTGGTGTTTCTGAGTTTGGGCATGTCCATCCACGGCTTAGGTCTCCTTTCAGTCTTTGGGGGCGCTGTGCCTTTATTCGGTTTCTCGTTGTCCCAGTGTGGTGTCCGAGGTTGTGCTCGTGAGAAATTGGTGGCCATTTTGATGGCCTGTTCAGCGGTGAGGCTAGAGTGCTGTTTAAGCCATCTCTGTGTGCCATAGGGGAGAGCCTCCATGAACTGTTCAAGGTACACGTGGTTCATGATGTCGTCTTTCGTGCTAGTGGCAGGTTTCAGCTATTTATCCGCCGCCATTTTCAGCCTGAAAAACAAAGTCTTTGGGTTTTCACCCGGCACCCCCCTCTCCTTACGGAAACGCACTCTATAGGCCTCCGCATCAAGGCCCAGGTGATCCAGGATCACGTCCTTGACCTCCTGGTAAGGTGTTGTCCCGTTGGCATTGGCTACTTGGTAGGCCGATTGAGCCTCTCCGGTTAGGAGTGGCGCTAGAAAGAAGGGCCACTTCTCCACAGTCCATCCACACGCCCTGGCTGCCCGCTCGAAATTCAGCAAGAACGCATCCGGATCCTCACCCGATATGTACTTCTGGAGGGACACCCCTGATGGGCCCGGAATGGGGGAACGCCTCTCCCCGGGTACAGGCGTGCCGGGATCTTGTGTCACCATCTGTAGGCTTCCCATCTGTGCTGTGATGGTGTTCTGGAACACTTCCCGGTCAGCCTGGGCGGACGTCATCTGCCTCTCTATGGCCCATTCCAGTTTCTCCTGGCCTTTGATGAGCTGCTGTATCACTGCGTCCATCACGGGTTTACTGACGGACTGGGATGGTGATCCTACTTCTGACACCAGTTGTGGCGGGGTTGTAATGATAGGTCGGAGGCCAGGTCGATTCAAGTATGGTTTTATTTTGCCAAGTGTCCGTTTTTGTCTGCTTGTCAGTCTTTCTGTGGCAAACGCTGTCGGATCCGTTGTGCCTGGGTTCCTTCTGCTTCCTTCTCCGGTCTTTGATCCCGGTTCCCAGGTTCCGGTGCGAAGACTCGGTCGGCCCTCCGTGGTGATGGTGCGTGAAAGAGACGGAAAACACTCGTGTAAGTATATTATCCCGGGAAACGGCAAACCAGGGACCAGTGAGTGAATGGACACCACACACTCTCGTGCTCTTATAACTGCTGAGGGGGGGAGGCGTGTTTCGTGAGCGGTAGGCAGGAAAACTAATGGGGGGATCTCGTGAGGGTTCTAGAGCTCCCGGTTAATTCTTCGGGGCGTCTCTCCTCCCAACCCACCCTGAGACCCTTTTCCATACCTGGGTAAGCCACACTCCTCCTGGAACGTGACTCGGCGAAACGTGGGGATGTTGGCCTCCTGGCTCAGGCCGGGGTCCAGATGGTCTCGGTCCTCGTCCTGTGGCGTTGTCCTCACTCTCCCTTCGACTCTCCGCATACACTCCTTCGCCCGACTATTCCTCCTCCGCTCCGGTGGCAACGCACACTCGCTTCCTGGAGTCCTCCGTTCTTATCGTCAAGAACGTGTTGACGTCAGCAGGGGGAAGCCCGTCGTCCTGGAAACCCCAGTTAAAGGAGCCGACGATGTTTTCCTCTATCGGGTTCTCTACAGCCTCTGTTTGTGTCTTCCAGTCGTCCTGTTGTGTGGAAACAAGAGGGGGGGAGAGAGGCACTGCAGTCCACCAGTCTGTATTAGATACATGTCTCTCCACCACCGGCCCCGCCCCGTCACAGTAGGGCAGCTGAGGTCCTGCACCTCCAGTTACCTACAGTGGCTGTCAAGACTAACATCCTGACGGAAGTGCTTCAGCCGGCGGCTACCTCTGCGGAGCCACTGCTGCCGTTTAACGAGGCACTTTCAGACGTTCTTTTGGGCACCTGGTCCAAGCCCACCACAGGGGCTCCTGTGGATAGGAACGTGGCCCGACGCCATCGCCCTGCTCCGGATGACCCCCTGTTCCTTTCCCAACACCCCACCCCTGAGAGCTTGGTTGTCCAAGCCTCTGCCTCTCAAAGCGCCTTCCCTACCGCTCCCCCGGATAGGGAATCCAAAAAACTGGACCAATTTGGGAAGAAGGTTTTTTCTTCCACCAGTGCTGGCTTGAGGTCTGTCAACACCACTTGCCTTTTGGGCTGATATACCCACTCCTTGTGGGATTCGGTGGCGCAGGTCCTGCCCCAGTGTCCTGAGGAGGCCCAGGCACTGCTTTCCCGCGCCATTGCGGAAGGAAGAGATGCGGCGAAATATACCATCCGGTGTGGCCTAGATACCGCTGACTCGCTAGGCAGATCGCTTGAGACAACAGTGGCGCTGCGCCGTCATGCCTGGCTGAGGACCACTGGTTTCTCGGGCGATGTCCAAAACACACTTATGGACATGCCCTTTGATGGTGTCGGCCTTTTCGGCAACAAAGCAGACCATGCGCTGGAGCGCTTTAAGGACTCGCGGGCTACAGCCAAGTCCCTGGGCCTTTCTGCTGTGCGCCCTCCGCAACAGTCTGCTTTAAGCCCCTTTCGTGGCCACGGAAGGGGCGCCCAGTCACGTCCGCTGCCCAGCCACCAGCCCGCGCAGCAAGCGTCTTCGCGTGGCCGAGGACGTGGCTCCCGCCGAGGCGGGTCGGGTAACCAGCGTGCGGGTCAGGCCACCACCTCCGCCCCGTCCGCGGCCTCCAAGCCCTCCTAGTCCATCCTTTCAGGTCCACAGCACGCCAGTAGGGGGCAGGGTCCGCCATCACCTTCACCACTGGCGTGCCATCACATCGGACAGGTGGGTCTTGGACATTGTCCGAAGGGGCTACTCCCTCCCCTTCATGACTCACCCCCCAGCCATGCCACCTCAATGCCACCGCATGTCGGGGGATCATTTGGTGCTTCTTCAAAAGGAAGTTGCGGCCCTCTTGGCCAAGGGGGCCATCGAGCGCGTTCCGACTCCAGAAGTAGGGCGTGGTTGTTACTCCCACTACTTTCTGGTGCCCAAAAAGGACAAGGAGGACATGCGTCCTATCTTGGACCTCCGGAATGTCAATCGCTTCCTCCGGAAGGAGAAGTTCAAGATGCTCACCCTAGCTCAGGTCTTGACTGCCCTCGACCCTGGAGACTGGTTGGTAGCGTTGGACTTGCAGGACGCATATTTTCACATCCCCGTCCTGCCGGCCCACAGGCGTTACCTGCAGTTCACGGTAGGCCTCGAGCATTTTCAGTTCATTGTGCTCCCCTTTGGCCTTACCAGCGCCCCTCGGGTGTTCACGAAAGTGATGGCGGTGGTCGCAGCTCATCTGCGCCGGGCAGGGGTTTCAGTCTTCCCCTATCTCGACAACTGGTTGCTGAAGGCGGGCTCGTCCCAGGCAGTCGTCTCCCACCTCCAGACTACTGCCGAACTCCTGCACTCGCTGGGGTTCTCCATCAACGTGCCGAAGTCGCACCTGATTCCTTCTCCACAGCTCCTTTTCATCGCAGCAGTTCTGGACACAACGCAGTTTCGGGCCTATCCTCCCGAACGGCGAGTCCGGGATATTCAGGCTATGATTCCGATCTTTCAGCCTCTATCCTGGGTTTCGGTACTGATGACCCTGAGGCTGCTGGGCCTCATGGCCTCCTGCATCCTGCTGGTCGATCTTGCCAGATGGCATATGCGGGCTCTGCAGTGGGACCTGAAGTTCCAGTGGGCGCAGCATCAGGGGAACCTGTTCGATTACATCCAGATCTCGGAGGGGACTGCAAGACAGTTGCAGTGGTGGCTCTCGAACCGGCAATGGGTCATGGGCAGATCCCTCTCCCTTCCCCAGCCAGAGCACACAGTTGTGACGGACGCGTCCCTTCTGGGATGGGGCGGTCACATGGGAGAGGCGGAGATCAGAGGCCTCTGGTCTCCGGCGGAGTCCCGGCTCCATATCAACCTTCTGGAGCTCCGGGCGATCCGACTTGCACTCAAGGCATTCCTTCCCTCTGTCAAAGGGAAGGTAGTGCAGGTGTTCACAGACAACACCACCGCCATGTGGTACTGCAACAAACAAGGCGGGGTGGGGTCGTGGACCCTATGTCAGGAGGCTCGGCGTCTCTGGACATGGCTGGAACATCAGGGCATATTCCTGATGGTTCAACACCTGGCAGGTTCTCTGAACGCCAGGGCGGACGAACTCAGCCGCAGGTGCATGATGGATCACAAATGGCGTCTTCACTCGGAAGTGGCGCAAGGACTCTTTCTACAGTGGGGAGAGCCTTGGTTAGATCTATTCGCCACCGAAGAGAACGCGCAATGTCATCAGTTCTGCGCGTTGGAATTTCCAAGGCGGCACTCGCTCGGCGACGCTTTTCGTCGCGAGTGGAGTTGCGGTCTGTTGTACGCTTTTCCGCCTATACCACTTCTAGCCACAGTGTTGAAGAAGATTCGGCGCGACCGGGCCCAAGTCATTGTTGTGGCGCCGGACTGGGCTCGAAGAGTTTGGTATCCCGAGCTACTCAGTATGAGCGTCGATCCCCCGATCCGTCTGCCTCTTCGGGAGGATCTTCTGTCGCAGCAGCAGGGGACGGTCCTCCACCCGAACCTGTCCAGTCTCCACCTCCTTGCATGGAGATTGAGCGGCGGCAGTTGATTCCTTTTGACTTGCCTCCCGAAGTTTGTGATGGGATTCTGGCAGCCAGGCGTCCCTCCACTAAGGTGGTATACGCCTGCAGGTGGAACAAATTTGTAGCATGGTGCACAGCAAAGGCTGTGAATCCCCTTTCTGCCCCTCTTTCTGAGGTTCTTCTGTTCCTTCTTTCTCTGGCCCAACAGGGTTCTGCCCTGGGTACCATCAAGGGCTATCTTTGTGCAATCTCTGCCTTCCTCAGGCTTCCTGATCAGCCCTCCCTTTTCAAGTCCCCTGTTGTTAACAGGTTTCTTAAAGGCATTACACACCTCTTCCCTCCTGTTCCGTTTGTGATGCCTCAGTCGGACTTGAACTTGGTTCTTACCTTTTTAATGTGCGCTCCCTTTGAGCCTCTACATAACTGTCCTCTTCGTCTTCTCACTCTGAAGACAGCCTTTCTGGTGGCCATCACCTCCGCTCGGCGGGTGAGTGAGCTCCAGGCTCTTTCGTGCAAACCCCCCTTTCGGTCTGTCCATCCAGACAAGGTTGTTCTTAGGACGCGTCCGTCCTTCTTGCCAAAGGTGGTTACTGCCTTCCACATTGGGCAGACCATCACTTTGCCCACCTTCTTTCCGCCTCCGCATCCTTCCAGAGAGGAAGAGAGGCTCCACCGTCTGGACCCAAAACGTGCGCTTTCCTTTTACCTCAACCGCACACAACAGTTCCGGGTGGATGACCACCTCTTTGTTGGCTACGTGGGCGCCAAAAAAGGTTGGGCGGTACACAAGAGGACCATCTCCCGCTGGGTAATCTTGTGTATCAAAGCCTGCTATTCTTTGGCTAAGAAGGAGCCCCCTGTTGGGCTACGTGCCCATTCTACCAGGGCAACAGCTGCTACCACGGCTTTAGGCAGCGGTGTTCCGCTACAGGATATATGTCAGGCAGCGACGTGGGCTTCGCTGCACACGTTTACCAAGCATTACTGCCTTGACAGCCAGGTCCGGAGGGACGGCTTCTTTGGCCGCTCTGTCCTCCGGGACTTCCTTGTCTGATCTTTGTTCGCAGACCCACCACCGGGGTTGGTATTGCTGGGGTATCTATTCTAAGGTAAGGAATCTGTCACTAACGTGTCTCTTTCAGATGCACAAGTTACTAACTTGTGTAACGATATATCTGTAAGAGACAGTAGTTAGTGACAGATTCCTACCGCCCCACCCATCCTCCCGTTCTGCGAACTGATTTCTAGGGTTAAGGACATCCCTTTCAGGGCCCTAGTATTTTTCAGACACCAATGTCAGCTTCTTGCATGGCTCTGCGTTCCTGGCGCGGAAAGTCGTGTACAGAACTGACGTCAGCGCGCGTGGGCGGCGTCTAAGTACTGGCCGCGACGTCATCCCGGCGATCTCGACGCCGACGACGGACGCGGAGCCGCACGACGCCGCCTACCGACGCGCAAGGGTACTGCTACGCAAAACTTTCCGGATCCAGCCTGACGCCTGGGGATATTCTAAGGTAAGGAATCTGTCACGAACTACTGTCTCTTACAGATATATTGTTACACAAGTTAGTAACTTGTGCTTCAACTCCTATATGTGTAACAACAATGCAATTTGCAATAGTCATAACCACTGTATAGTTTTTGTCATAGACAATGGGATCTTTCTAGAGGGAAAGTACACAGAAAATGAAGTAAAATTACAGCGGGACACTAATGATCCAACTGAACAGAGTGGTCAAGGTAGTTAGAAATAGTTAAAAGGGTCCTAGGCTGTTAGTATGCACTAAACTAGTCGAAAGGTTCAAAAAGAACAACCATATCCAGTATGTATAGCGCCTGGAGAGATCACAAGCTAGTAACGGTCATGCCCAATGTGAATAAAAACCAGTTGTGACTAAGCGCAAAAGGGGACCAGAAGGGCTCAGCGCTCATGAAAGGGGCTCAGGTGCAAAGCCCTGGCAAGCCTGAGGTACAAATACAGGGCCTTCGGTATGGAAGGAACAGTAGAGTGGCATGCACAAATTCAAATAATCTCAGCTTGTGATCTCTCCAGGTGCTATACATGCTGGATATGGTTGTTCTTATTGAACCTTTTGACTAGTCTAGTGCGTACCAACAGCCTAGGACCCTTTTTTAACTATCTCTAACTACCTTGACCACTCTGTTCGGTTGGGTCATTAGTGCCCTGCTGTAATTTTACTTCATTTTCAGTGTACTTTCCCTCTAGAAAGAACCCATTGTCTATGACAAAAACTATATAGTGGTTATGACTATTGCAAATTGCATTGTTGTTACACATATAAGAGTTGACATGGTCTCTGCCCTTATCATGCTTGTTGCTTTGTATATAAAACCTTTTTGAACCTAGATAAAATTAACGACCCAAGCTTTATTATACAGGTTGGAGATGCGCTTGCACCTTAAGCATTTTTGCTAAGACAGCTGGGGTACTTTGCCTGACGCTTGCAGGTGAGTGCCTTTCATCCTCAATATAGTACCACGACATAGTCTCACGTTGGCTAAGATAACATTAGGAACTACGTTCCACTAGCTTCGACTTTCCTTGTTTGTGGTTATTTGGGATTCTCGAGCATTTCTAATACATCTGTAAATCAGTGACATATTATGTGTTCATTGGCTAAAAACATTTGGCTGACTTATCTAAGTTTTACACTGACTAATAAAATTACTCGGTATGTTGTTTTTCTATTTCCTTACAGGTACCACCGGTGCATCCAATATTCTGGTTCCCACTGGATCACTGGTTTAGTATCATACTCTATTCACCGACTTACCTGCCTTTTTTATCTGAAAGAGACACGTTAGTGATAGATTCCTTACCTTAGAATATCCCCAGGCGTCAGGCTGGATCCGGAAAGTTTTGCGTAGCAGTACCCTTGCGCGTCCGTAGGCGGCGTCGTGCGGCTCCGCGTCCGTCGTCGGCGTCGTGATCGCCGGGATGACGTCGCGGGCAGCACTTAGGCGCCGCCCCTGCGCGCTGACGTCAGTTCTTCTTTTTCCGCGCCAGCAAGCGCAGATCCGGGAAGAGCAGTGCCCTGGTCAATTTTTGACCATACTTTTTGGTGATTTTTTCACTGTTTTTTCCAGCTTTAAGGTGTCGTAGGGATGCCCGGCTTCAAGCGCTGCGGCGCCTGTGCGCGGATGATGTCCGTCACCGACCCGCATTGGGAGTGTCTCTTCTGCCTCGGCCGAGGCCACGACACCGAGTCTTGTCCCGAATGCCAGGCCCTCAACCCGAAAGCTTTGCGAGAGCGGTCTCGAAAGCTCCTCGAGGCCCGGCATTCGGCTCAGCGGAAGCCACGGTCGCGTGAGAGGTCCAGGGGTCGCTCGCGGAGTGCACACCGGTCGTCGGCGTCGAAGTCTTCTTCGTCCGGTAAGTCTAAGCACAAGAAGTCCAAGAAGCATCGTCGCTCTCGGACTTCGCCTCGCCGGTCTCGCGACTCGGCTGAGGCCCCTCCCGGCACCGTCCCCGCCCCCGCGGCCCCGGACTTGCCTGTGGAGTCGCCCCCGTCATACCCGCCCTTCCCGGGTTCGGGGCGGATCCGGCCAAGGTACAGGAGTTCCTGTCGGCCATGGCCCGCCTCTTCGGGCCTTCAGGCCCCTCCGGTGCGCCTTCGGGCCCCGCGGGTCCTGATGGGGTTGCTCCGGCGTCGCCGGCGGCTCCGGCCCCGGCGTCGCCCGAGCCTCCAGCCTCGATCCCGGCTCCGGCTTCGGCCCCGGCCTCGATCCCGGCTCCGGCTTCGGCCCCGGCCTCGATCCCGGCTCCACAACCCCCATCGACGCCGGTCGACCTCACAACACCTCCGCCGGCGCCGATGTCTCCGGTGCCGTTCTCGACGCCGCCCTGGGCTCCGGGCGGCGTCGTCCCCAGTTCCTTCCGGCTCCGGACATGGACCCGGAGCGACGTCGCTCGACGCCGGCTCCGGCGCCGATGGGACCTTGGGTCCCAAATGTCCCTCCTCCTCCTTATTTTGAACCAGAGGAGGACCAGGAGGACTGGGAGGGGTCTGATGACCCTCTGACGCGCAACTGTCAGTATGATGAGGACTGGACAGAGAGTCTAGGGGAGGCCAGTGGTCTGGATACTTCCCCTGACACTGGCATGCTGTCTCCTCCCGTGGCTACAGAGGAGGGGGCCAATTTTGGTACGGTGTTGCGTAGGGCTGCTGGGGCCTTACGTCTCCAGCTCCCTACTTTGACGGTCAAGCCTAACATCTTGACAGAGGTGCTTCAGCCGGCAGCCTCCTCTGCGGAGACTGTGCTGCCGTTTAACGACGCCCTCACTGACGTTCTTTTGGGCGCCTGGTCCAAGCCCAACACAGGGGCTCCTGTGGATCGGAACGTGTCACGACGCCATCGCCCCGCTCCGGGCGACCCCCTGTTTCTTTCTGTCCACCCCACTCCTGAGAGCTTGGTTGTCCAAGCCTCCGCTTCCCAAACCGCCTTCCCTACCGCTCCTCCGGATAGGGAATCCAAACGCCTGGATCAGTTTGGGAAGAAAGGTTTTTCTTCCTCCAGTGCTGGCTTGCGGTCCGTTAACACCGCTTGTCTTTTGGGCCGATATACCCACTCCCTGTGGGATTCGGTGGCGGATGTTTTGCCCCAGTGCCCTGAGGAGGTCCAGGCACTGCTTTCCCGCGCCATTGCGGAAGGAAGGGATGCGGCCAAATACACTATCCGTTGTGGCCTTGACACCGCCGACTCGCTGGGCAGGTCGATTGCAACGACGGTGGCGCTCCGACGCCACGCCTGGCTGAGAACCACTGGTTTTCAGGGGATGTCCAGAATACTCTCATGGACATGCCCTTTGATGGAGTCGGTCTTTTTGGGTCCAAAGCAGACCATGCGTTGGAGCGCTTTAAGGACTCACGGGCTACTGCAAAGTCCCTGGGCCTTTCTGCTACACGCCCTCCGCTGCCTTCTGCTTTTCGCCCCTATCGTGGCCACGGTAGGGGCGCCCCTTCACGTCAGCAGCCCAGCCACCGGCCCGCGCAGCAGGCGTCTTCGCGTGGCCGAGGACGTGGATTCCGCCGTGGCGGATCGGGCAACCAGCGTGCGGGTCAGGCCACCACCTCCAACCCGTCCGCGGCCTCCAAGCCCTCCTAGTCCCTCCTTTCAGGTGCACGGCACGCCAGTAGGGGGCAGGGTCCGCCATCACCTTCCCCACTGGCGCACCATCACCTCGGACAGGTGGGTCTTGGACATTGTCCGAAGGGGCTACTCCCTCCCCTTCGAGACCACCCCCAGCCATGCCACCTCAATTCCACCGCATGTCAGGGGATCACTTGGTGCTTCTACAGAAGGAAGTCACGGCCCTCTTGACCAAGAGGGCCATCGAAGCATGTTCCGACCCCAGAAGTAGGACGTGGTTGCTACTCCCACTACTTTCTGGTGCCCAAAAAGGACAAGGAGGACATGCGTCCTATCTTGGACCTCCGGAACGTCAATCGCTTCCTCCGGAAGGAGAAGTTCAAGATGCTCACCCTAGCTCAGGTCTTGACTGCCCTCGACCCTGGAGACTGGTTGGTAGCGTTGGACTTGCAGGACGCGTATTTCCACATCCCCGTCCTGCCGGCCCACCGGCGTTACCTTCGGTTCACGGTAGGCCCCGAGCATTTTCAGTTCACCGTGCTCCCCTTTGGCCTTACCAGTGCCCCTCGGGTGTTCACGAAAGTGATGGCGGTGGTCGCAGCTCATCTGCGCCGGGCAGGGGTTTCAGTCTTCCCCTACCTCGACGACTGGCTGCTGAAGGCGGGCTCGTCCCAGGCAGTCGTCTCCCACCTCCAGACTACGGCCGAACTCCTGCACTCGCTGGGGTTCTCCATCAATGTGCCGAAGTCGCATCTAATTCCTTCTCCACAGCTCCTTTTCATCGGAGCAGTTCTGGACACGACGCAGTTTCGGGCCTATCCTCCCGAACGGCGAGTCCGGGATATTCAGGCTATGATTCGATCTTTCGGCCTTTATCCTGGGTTTCGGTACGGATGACCCTGAGGCTGCTGGGCCTCATGGCCTCCTGCATCCTGCTGGTCAATCATGCCAGATGGCATATGCGGGCTCTGCAGTGGGACCTGAAGTTCCAGTGGGCGCAGCACCAGGGCAACCTGTCCGATCACGTCCAGATCTCGGAGGGGACTGCAAAACAGTTGCAGTGGTGGCTCTCGAACCGGCAATGGGTCATGGGCAGATCCCTCTCCCTTCCCCAGCCAGAGCATACAGTTGTGACGGACGCGTCCCTTCTGGGATGGGGCGGTCACATGGGAGAGGCGGAGATCAGAGGCCTCTGGTCTCCGGCGGAGTCCCGGCTCCATATCAACCTTCTGGAGCTCCGGGCGATCCGGCTTGCACTCAAGGCATTCCTTCCCTCTGTCAAAGGGAAGGTAGTGCAGGTGTTCACAGACAACACCACCGCCATGTGGTACTGCAACAAACAGGGCGGGGTGGGGTCTTGGACCCTTTGTCAGGAGGCTCTGCGCCTCTGGACATGGCTGGAACATCAGGGCATGTTCCTGATGGTTCAACACCTGGCAGGTTCTCTGAACGCCAGGGCGGACGAACTCAGCCGCAGGTGCATGATGGATCACGAATGGCGTCTTCACTCGGAAGTGGCGCAAGGACTCTTTCTACAGTGGGGAGAGCCTTGGTTAGATCTATTCGCCACCGAAGAGAACGCGCAATGTCATCAGTTCTGCGCGTTGGAATTTCCAAGGCGGCACTCGCTCGGCGACGCTTTTCGTCGCGAGTGGAGTTGCGGTCTGTTGTACGCCTTTCCGCCTATACCACTTCTACCCAGAGTGTTGAAGAAGATTCGGCACGACCGGGCCCAAGTCATTCTTGTGGCTCCGGACTGGGCTCGAAGAGTTTGGTATCCCGAGCTACTCAGTATGAGCATAGATCCCCCGATCCGTCTGCCTCTTCGGGAGGATCTTCTGTCGCAGCAGCAGGGGGCGGTCCTCCACCCGAACCTGTCCAGTCTACACCTGCTTGCGTGGAGATTGAGCGGCGGCAGTTGATTCCTTTCGACTTGCCTCCCGAAGTTTGTGATGTGATTCTGGCAGCCAGGCGTCCCTCCACTAAGGTGGTATACGCCTGCAGGTGGAACAAATTTGTGGCATGGTGCACAGCAAAGGCTGTGGATCCCCTTTCTGCCCCTCTTTCTGAGGTCCTTCTGTTCCTTCTCTCTCTGGCCCAACAGGGTTCTGCCCTGGGTACCATCAAGGGTTATCTTTGTGCTATCTCGGCCTTCCTCAGGCTCCCTGATCAGCCCTCCCTTTTCAAGTCCCCTGTTGTTAACAGGTTCTTAAAAGGCATTACTCACCTCTTCCCTCCTGTTCCGTTTGTAATGCCTCAGTGGGACTTGAACTTGGTTCTTACCTTTTTAATGTGCGCTCCCTTTGAGCCTCTGCATAACTGTCCTCTTCGTCTTCTGACTCTGAAGACTGCCTTTCTGGTGGCCATCACCTCCGCTCGGCGGGTGAGTGAGCTCCAGGCTCTATCTTGCAAACCTCCCTTTCTGTCTGTTCATCCAGACAAGGTTGTTCTTCGGACGCGTCCGTCCTTCTTGCCAAAGGTGGTTACTGCTTTCCACATTGGGCAGACCATCACTTTGCCCACCTTCTTTCCGCCTCCGCATCCTTCCAGAGAGGAAGAGAGGCTCCACCGTCTGGACCCAAAACGTGCGCTCTCCTTCTATATCGACCGCACAAAACACTTCCGGGTGGATGACCAGCTCTTTGTTGGCTACGTGGGCGCCAAAAAAGGTCGGGCGGTGCACAAGAGGACCGTCTCCCGCTGGGTTACCTTGTGCATCAAGACCTGCTATTCTTTGGCCAAGAAGGAGCCTCCTGTTGGGCTGCGTGCCCATTCCACCAGGGCAACGGCTGCTACCACGGCCTTGGGCCGCGGTGTTCCGCTGCCGGTTATCTGTCAGGCAGCTACGTGGGCCTCGCTGCACACGTTTACTAAGCATTACTGCCTTGACAGTCAGGTCCGGAGGGACGGCTTCTTTGGCCGTTCTGTCCTCCAGGACTTCCTTGTCTGATCTTTGTTCGCAGACCCACCACCGGGGTTGGTATTGCTGGGGTATCTATTCTAAGGTAAGGAATCTATCACTAACGTGTCTCTTTCAGATGCACAAGTTACTAACTTGTGTAACGATATATCTGTAAGAGACAGTAGTTAGTGATAGATTCCTACCGCCCACCATCCTCCCGTTCTGCGAACTGATTTCTAGGGTTAAGGACATCCCTTTCAGGGCCCTAGTATTTTTCAGACACCTGTGTCAGCTTCTTGCATGGCTCTGCGTTCCTGGCGCGGAAAGTCGTGTACAGAACTGACGTCAGCGCGCAGGGGCGGCGCCTAAGTACTGCCCGCGACGTCATCCCGGCGATCACGACGCCGGCGACGGACGCGGAGCCGCACGGCGCCGCCTACCGGCGCGCAAGGGTACTGCTACGCAAAACTTTCCGGATCCAGCCTGACGCCTGGGGATATTCTAAGGTAAGGAATCTATCACTAACTACTGTCTCTTACAGATATATCGTTACACAAGTTAGTAACTTGTGCTTTAACTCACTGCACCTCTCACTACACATTACTAGCTCACATTGGGTCTTAGTGATAACCCCTCTCAAATTAAAACATCCCTGAGCTCCTCCCTCGCAGCGAGGGGGTTGCAGCCCCCACCATGACCAGGTTTCATGGTGCAAGGAGGATTCCCAATGATGAAGCATGCCACCTTTGGTGGGTGAGGGAAACCGTCCTTTAAAGGGATGACTCCCTCTTGGTCAGCCTCTTTTTCCTTCTTTCTTCCTCTCTTAATAGACCCGAGGGCCCTTGTGTGTTTGGTGATTATTATTGGGGAGTTCGCCCTCACTGGTCTTTAAATCTCCTCTGGCCCCCTCCTCGTGTGTATACACGAATATCTTTGGTGCCCCAGGGATTGACCGTCGCCACAGCAGCGGACGCTCAGCAGGGTCAGTCTGGTTGGTATTTGATTGTAGAACGACAATTTTTTTTTACGGTTTTCCTTCCGCCCCACCCCACAGCTATTCTGTGATTCACAGTCGTTGCATGACCTGTTGTCCTTGCCTCTTGGCCATTGTGCGAGGTGCTCTCCTTGCCTCACGGCTGTTTAGCGATCCTTGTATGAACATATGTTCTATATGTATTTTGTATTCCATGGTTGCCTGTCCGATGGGGATTGCTCCCTCATTGGTCTTGTCTGAGCCTTCTAGGTATTCCGTTTGGTGAGTGGGAAATACTCAGTCATACCCTCTTGTTGTCGAGGTCTAACTATTGGTACACGCTTTTGGACAAGCTCATTCTTTCATGTTTTTCCCCTTGGGAAGTGCGTGCCTGTGGAGATTCTTCTAGCAGGCAATGTTGTCTTGTGCTCTGGACTATTCTGTTCTTGGAGAGTTCCCCCCCCCCCCCTCAATTTCCCTCTTTGTCCTCTTCTATGGTTGGTACTCGGGGCATTGTTAATGTGCCTTGAGCGTTGCTGTATATCTCGGACTGCGACATGCATTACCTGAATAGGTGTACTGCTAAGCCAGTGTCTAGTTTTTTCATATGTCCTTTTATGCCTTTGGATATGTTTTGCTACGTGGTCCTTCGGCCACTTGCTGTCCACCCTTTCGGTTTCAGCAAAAAACATAAAAAATTATAATAAATAAATAATAGGGAAACGGAGAGAAGGACAGAGAATGAAACGCTCTCCATGTTAGAACTCCTTCTTCGTTTGATCTCTGTCTCATTCTAGGGCCTTACCCTGCTTGAGTTAAGGGGGTTTGCGTCTAGTGGCCCTTCTTCTATTGCTCTTATCAAGGCAGGAGCCTCATGTGTTCTCCAGGCCCATTGTTAGTGTACTTGGGGTTCTCATTCGGCACCCTGACTGTTGTCAGGTGATTTTGTGTGAGATTTCGTTCCCTTTTTTCCTAGACTCTTTTTTTTTCCCTTGCCGGGATTTCCTGATCCTTTCTTGAGGCCAGGCGCTGTAGCTCAGAGGCAGTATCCAGTGCTACCGATGTACCCTTTTTTTTTAGGTCTCGCCTAGGCAGCGCTTGCGCTGTCTCTTCGAGACATGCTGTATTCAGGATATGGGCATAAAGTTCCGCCCACTTTCCGCCCATCTTTTTAATTGGCTCCTGTCTCTGTCCTTTGTAAATGGTGGCTTTTCTTTGGTCAATAGGTTTAGTAGTCCCTCCTTAGTAACGCCTTGTCTCTTCTTGTAACCTCCCATGAGGACACCCCCTGTTACATGTGTTGTTACTCACTAGGCTTTAATTACAGCCTCAAGGCACTATTTTCTTAAAAGGCTTCAGGCAGGACACACACTTGGTCCTAAGCTAGGCTGGCAGTGGTTTCTTCACTCACTAGAACATCTCACATTTATATGAGACCGTCTATAAATTTCCCTTCATCAGCTCCACACAGAGTACAACCTAATCCGAAATTAATGTAATAATTCTTTTGTAACATTTCAAAGCTATTAATTGTATATATGGACATAGCTATTTGAATGTACTCTTAGTACTGTCTTGCATGCAATGCATTATGGGTAGGGGGGATTTACTTTATCTTCTGCAGGGTGCAGTACCATATGTCACCAAAAGAGGTCCCCTTTTGGCCACATATGGTACTGAACCCTGCAACATGGCTAGGTAAAAAACATTGCCATTTATAATGCCAATAACTTTGTAGACATGCAGTGCTGGTGCCTTGCTCACTTGGGACCTCTAGGAGCAGCTTGCGGTACTGCACCTAGCCATGCAGTGCAGGTGCCTAGCTCACTAGGGACCTCTAGGAGCAGTTTGCGGTACTGTACCTAAACATGCAGTGCTGGTTCCTTGCTCACTAGGGACCTCTAGGAGCAGATTTCGGTACTGCACCGAGACATGCAGTGCTGGTGTCTTGCTCACTAGGGACCTCTAGGAGCAGCTTGCGGTACTGCACCAAGACATGCAGTGCTGGTGCCTTGCTCACTAGGGACCTCTAGGAGCAGCTTGCGGTACTGCACCTAGACATGCAGTGCTAGTGCCTTGCTCACTAGGGACCTCTAGGAGCAGCTTGTGGTACTGCACTGAGACATACAATGCTGGTTCCTGGCTCACTACGCAAGCATTTGCAATGTGCTAGGTCTCGCATTACTGAAAGTATGAGCTATTGGCATTGCATTATTATTTGCAACACCATTACCTCAAACTATCAGTAATGCAAGACCTATGGCGGTGGAGACTTAATTCATTTTCTTGTGCTTGGACAGATTCCATTCGCTTTTTTTCTTCTTTCCACTTAACGGTCTGTTTTGGTTCCTCTAGTGGCCACTCTCTTTCACCAAAGGTGGATGCCATCCTCCAGTTAGTCGACCTGGTGGCTCAGTCCCTTGTTATACTCATTGCAGACTTCTCTGCCCTTTTAGTGGTCATCTCCCACGTTCCGGTGGGACCAATCTGCCTTTCGTTTAATTGGATCCATGTCTATCTTCCTTAGAGTTGGGTCACAGCGGGCATCTGTACTTCGGTACCCCATATACCTGAGGAAACATGCTCCTTGCTCTTGGCGCATATTACTAGTCTACGTTTTTGTTGTGGTCATTACCACCTTTAGGAGAGGTCTCTCTCTTTCTTCTCCTTTCCCACTGAGGTGTATTTTATCTCAGTCAGCTGGTCCTCTGGACCTATTGTGGGATTGGTTCGAAGACCCTCCTCCTAGAGATTATGGCTATGGTTTCTAATTCACAAGTTAAGGAATATGGGGCTAGATGTCTCTATCAGATGAACAAGTTACTTACCTTCGATAACGATGTATCTGGTAGAGGCATAGTCTAGCCGCAGATTCCTTAACGCCCCGCTCTGCAAATGACCTTTAGGTCTGCTCTTGGTGTTTTTTAGTTCACTTGCTTCCTGATTATAGGACCTTTGGCGTGGGAGTGTTTTTTTTCCATGGGGTCCTCCAGTTCCACTGGTTTGGTCTCCTGTCACTATCTGGGGCAACCTCCCTCCCCCCTCTTTCTCTGGGTATATGGTAGAGGGGGCTTCACCTTTTCCTCCTGGTATATGGTTTAGGATGTGGTAGGTATTTCTCTTGTGTACTATCATGCGCCTCTGCTCAGTGTTCCACATGACTTGTGCTTCATTGACTTTTTTGGCTTTTCGTTAAGGGTCTTCTTGGGTAATTTCATACCCCACCCCCCCTTTTTTCATTCTTGTGGTAAAGATTTTTCTTTCTTTTAGCACACTGTTTCTACAGCCAGTTTCTATGTGCCTCCGCGTTCCACGCGCAAAGTTTCGCGAAAGAAGCTGACGTCAGCGCACTGAAGGGGACTTATATGGCTCAGTTACAGAGTCGACGACGTACAGAGTCATGCGGCGCCACCCCCAGCTCGCAGAGGTACTGCTTCCGGATCCCTTTTGACGCCTGGGGAAAATTCACAAGTTAAGGAATCTGCGGCTAGACTATGTCTCTACCAGATACATTATTACCGAAGCTAAGTAACTTGTTCTGTAGTGCTCTTTCAAATGAATGAGATAGGATGCTTGTAAACATGATGAATAAAATTAAAATCTGTAGTGCAAAACTAAACACACCAAACGAAGATATTTGCTACAAACATATATTAGAATCGCTTTAATTCAAGTCAGAATAAAAAAAAACTGTAGCTTAGTGTTGGGACCGAAAACATAACATATGTATTTGTAAAGTGCACGTTCACCCACACCGGTATCTTGGCGCTGAATAACAGATGTTCATCTGATAGAGACATCTAGCCGCAGATTCCTTAACTTAGAATATCCCCAGGCGTCAGACTGGATCCGGAGAATTTTTTGCAGCAGCACCTCTGCGCGCCGGGGGGCGGCGCCGCATGGCTCTGCCCTGACGTCGTCCACGGACATGACGTCAGCGGAGCCATATAAGTCCCTCCCGGCGTGCTGACGTCAGTTTCCTTCTTTTCCGCGTCCCCAACGCGGATCCAGGAAGTGAGCGGTTCCTCTGGCCTGTTGTTTCAGGCCTTCTCGGCGCCTTCGGCGTCCGGGAACAGTGTGCGATGCCTTCAGGTTTCAAGGCGTGTGAGACCTGTACGCGGCAGATGTCAGCGACGGATCCGCACGCGATCTGTATGTGGTGCCTAGGAGAGCACCACGACTCCGAGGACTGCGACGCCTGCCGGCAGATGAAGCCAAAGTCCTTGCGGGAGCGCCGGATGAAGTTGTTGCCCGCCCGGATGTCCCGCTCGGCGTCGTCACGCTGCTGATCTCCATCTCGAGCTGGGGCTCCGGTTCGGGTCCGGTCACGGAGTCGTTCCCGCGGACGTCGTTCGCCTGACGCAGGTAAGCACAAGCACAAGTCACGGAGGTCGTCAGCCTCACATAAACGTGACGGGGCCCACTGCTCCCGGTCCTTACCGGGCGCCCAGGAGTCGGCCCCCTTATACCCACCCTTTCCGGGTGTTGGGGCGACTCGGGCCCAGATGGAAGCCTATTCCAAGGCTCTTCAATCCATCTTTGGGTCACCCCCTCTCCCTGGCGCGCCCTCGGGCCCCACAGAGGGGGTAGGGACTCAGGTCGGGTCTTCGCCGGCAGGTTCGCCCTCGGCGCCGACCGAGTGCCTCGACTCCGGTTCCGGAGTTGCTGCGACGTCGGGACACGGCCTGGAGGGGCATCCCAGTCAGACGTCGAGCCCTTCTGCCCCGTCTCCGCATGGCCCTTTGGGGCTCCCTGCGACGACGCCGGATGCGGCTGCAGCACCGAGATCGACTCCTTGTCGACATCCTTCCTCCCTGCAGGCCTCAGTGGAGGGCGAGTCGACGCCGGTCCGATGCCAGGCCGAGTCACCTCTGGTGATTGTCGACGTCGATACAACGCCGTCTCGACGTCGGTCAAGGTCGATGCCGGCGCCGGTCCCTGTTGTTCCTCTGTTCGAAGAGGATGAGGACCCGGAGCACCCAGGGTTGTTTCCACGCTCTCCGGCTCCGCTGCCCCTGGACAGTGGCCCTTTGCTCGGCCTCCGGCTGCGGCACCTCTCCTTTCTGGTGGACGCGTTAGTCTTCAACCGTCCCCTACAGATGGTTTGTTATCGCCACCTCGAATGGCTACAGAGGCTAGCGCGGCATTTGCGAGGGCTGTTCGCAGGGCTACAGCTATTTTACACCTGCAACCCCCCCTCAGTCTCCTTGCCTTCTGATCCATTATTGGATCTCCTCCACCAGGATGCTGTGGAGGTGGAGCCCTTGCTGCCTTTTGGTGGGTTGGTATTTGACACCCTTCTTGGCACGTGGGCACGGCCCACCACTGGAGACCCTGTGGATCGGGCCATCGCACGTCGGCATCGCCCGGCTCTTGATGACCCTGTCTGTTTGTCCCTTCATCCTAGGGCTCACGGCCGGGTAGTCCAGGCGGCTTTCGCCTCGCAGCCTTCCTCTCCTCTCCCGTTGCTACCTCCCACTAGGGAGTCTCGTTGGTTGGAGACATGTGGCCGCCATATTTTTGCGTCCACTAGTTCGGGCATCTGTGCTCAACACCTCTTGCGTGTTTGCACGGGTTACTTTTGCCCTTTGGGACCCAGTCAAGCGTCTCCTTCCCTCTCTTCCAGAGGGTCCCCGTGCTGACCTGGATTGTCTCCTTCATGATGGCCGAGCAATGGCACAATTTGCCATTCGGTCGGCCATGGACACCACTGACTCTGTGGGTCGGGCAATGGCCAGGTCCGTTGCTCTGCGTCGCCATGCCTGGCTGCGCGATGGCGGTTTCCCTGACAATGTTCGGGAGAGTCTTCGGGATTTGCCATTTGATGGCGTGACCCTTTTTGACAGTCATGCGGACTCAGCAGTCAACAGCCTCATGTCTGGGCTCCCATGACTTTGTGTTTTCTAGTCCTTTTGCAGACTTTTATTTTCAGGTGCAGTGTTGTCTCTGCTTGTTCTGGGCCCTGGGTTCATGACGTAATACCCAGACGGCCTGTTCGGCTTCCCGCCGTTTTTGCTTCTATTTAGTGCAGCTGGTCAGCTGATTCTCATTCTTTGGATTCCTCTGTCTGAGTTTGTGCTCCAGAGGTGCCCCTAGCTGGGGTTGAGACTTACCCTATGTGGGGTATTCGTTGGCTATTGTATAGCTGCCTTCCTTACACAGAAGGCTTGGTAGGCTCCTGTGGAGTCTTCTTCAAAGGGGTTGTCCTGCGGAGGAGACTGTGGTCTCTTTCTACTGTTGTGGACCCTTCCTTTCACACACTCGAGGTTTCTGCCTCGCCTGCCTCTTCCAGGAGTGTCATTTCAGCTTCGCCCTCCTTGTCTATGTTGGCTTGTCTATCGTCAGCCACTGTCCCTTGGACCACCTTGTTCTGTTCCGTTCCGGCACAGTTCGTCCTTCCCATGGACGACCTCAGGGCAGAGCCTTGTGGCGCGGCTCCCAAGCACGCAGGGCTGACGCGGCACGATTCTTCTGTGTTACTTCGCGTCAGGTGGATACTCCCTAGTATGTTCGCTGTCACGGGGGGCTTACGCTTTCCCTACACTTCTGCGATGACTGGTTTCTACTCTCCTCTCTCCGGGATGGGTAGTACTTTCTCGTAGTTCAGACCTGTCTGGGCTTTGTCTATAGACAGTGGCATCCTCGCCACGTACGCCAATACTGTCCATTGCCTTGTGCCCTACTTTCATGGGCACTTCCCAAGCAAGAGTTTCCTCTTCCCCTGCTGCTTTCCGCGCAGGAGTTTGTCACACTTCTACTTCGTGCTGCTGCTCTCTGTGGAAGTGTTCTCTTCAGGACACTCACTGTCTGGTGTGGTCTTGTATGTACATCTCTTTACAATTTCCTGTTACTCTATGTACGTTTAGTACTGACTCTTTCGGGTACTGCTCAGTCTCCCAGTCTGTCTCGCGGGGGACCGTGGCTCCTTCCTGCCGGGTGGCGGTTGTCACCTACGGGTCTGGACATTGCTCTGTCCGGTTCTGCTGCAACATAGCTGTTGGTACCTATGGTGCGCTCTTGTATTCTTTTATGAAACGCATCCTTCACGGCTGTGTTTTTTCTTGAGGTATATTCTAACCTGTGCTCTACACACAACCAGGGGTCACGCATACTAGGGTTTCCTTGCTGCGGTGTCCGTGGTCTTGCTCTCGGCCTTCTTACGGGAGCAAGCCTTCTGTGTGTGTGTCCAGCTTGCCGGATCCCTTTCGCCGGTTGACTACCTGGTGATGCATCTCTCGCATCTGGGCTGTTCTAGCTGCGTTCCATTGTGCATTTCTTTTACGTGGTGTGGTTCTAGCAGTACACGCGGTCTACCCATGTGTACTTCTGTCCACCGCATGCATGTCTCTTCTTGTAGTCATGGTTATATGCCATTCTGCTTGTTGACGTCCGCCTCTCATGTCATTTTGTGAAGGGGCGATTGTGCAATGACAGGTCTTGTCTCTCTGGTAATACAAGCTCTTCCTGGACATGGTCAGCATCCTGCCTCTGCTGTCCAAAGTCTCCTAGCTGGTACGCTTTCAACAGTGCTTCTCCACTGTTGTGCATGCTCGACCTGTATGCTCTGACTCGGTCATACCGTCTTGTCCTCTCTCTGGGTCTTTGTCTCTTGCAGATCCGTCGGATCCTGCGGATCCATCGGCTCCTATGATCAGTTCACCTTCTTTTGCGGAAGTTATGGACTCACACATTCCGCACTGACATTCTGGTTCTGTGCTCCCTTTCAACCCTGTATAAACGAGAGGGCTTTCATGCCGTCCCTGGGCGGCTTGTTATGCCTTTGCCTCCCATTGATTTCCTCTCCTTACAGAGCTTCCTGGTCTGGTGTTGGCCACGCCGGCATTGCTGCCCCCACTGTGTTTAGTCAACTTGTTGATGACTGGGTTCTCTTTGGAACTTGGTGGGGTTCAGTCGCAGACCCGCCTCCTATGGGGTATGGCTTTGGTATCTATTCTAAGTTAAGGAATCTGCGGCTGGATGTCTCTATCAGATGAACGAGTTACTTACCTTCTGTAACGATGTATCTGGTAGAGACACAGTCTAGCCGCAGATTCCTTAACGCCCGCCCATCCTCCCCGCTCTGCGAGGACCTTTTCAGGTTGGATTTTATGCACTCGCCTCCTTCCGGGTGGCTTTTGTCTTCCTGCTGGGATGCGTCTTTCACCTCCCTCCTCGGTAGGATGAGTCATTCTGTTTTACTTGTTCTATTCCACCCATTCTCGTGAGTGGGCGGTGGGTGCATGTATCCTTTTACATCACTACACCCTGGTTCTTCCAGTGTGGGGCCTACTAATGTTCTTCTTCCCGCCCTCCCACCTTCTCCATTGCTTTGGGGTCCCTTGTCTCTTGACTCCACTACAGTCAATTGGTTTGGGGTCTATTTGACTGTGCCTCAGTCCATAGATCTCTTACAGGGGATACGGCATTCCTGGTGTTGCCGACCTGTGGTAGATCGTCATTACTTAGGTGGTCCCGGTCTTGTTGCCCTTCACGGTTAGATCTTGCGATTGCAGGCTTCCTGTCGTCTGCGTTGACATTCTTTTCATATGTCATTTTGCCTCGGGGGATGGCATAGCCTTCGCTTTTGCGGGCTGTTTCTCAGAGCGGTGCTCTGCTCTTTCCCTTCAATTGCTTGCAGTATACAGTGCTTGTCACTGTTGTTTATGGTGAGGTTTCTCACCATTCGATTCTTTTTGTGTTTTGTTTCACTAATTTTTCATCTTTTTTCGCACACTGTTCCCATACTCTCACAGTTTTTGGTGGTGGCTCCGCGTTGTGGCGCGGAAAAGTTTCTCTGAAGAAAACTGACGTCAGCGCGCCGGGAGGGACTTGTATGGCTCCGCTGACGTCATGTCCGTGGACGACGTCGGGGCAGAGCCATGCGGCGCCGCCCCCCGGCGCGCAGAGGTGCTGCTGCTGCAAAGAATTCTCCGGATCCAGTCTGACGCCTGGGGATATTCTAAGTTAAGGAATCTGCGGCTAGACTGTGTCTCTACCAGATACATCGTTACCGAAGGTAAGTAACTCGTTCATTGTTACCCAACTCAATGGTACTCATTTTATCGACCTCAGATGGATGAAAGGCTGAGTGGACCCGCCGGGATTTGAACCTGTGACCATGAGGTCGAACACAGGCCCCTGCAGTGGATGCATTAGTCCACTGAGCCACCAGACCCGGCTAAAGTCCTTTACATGGTGGTGGACATGCACTCCTTCCCTGAGTGCCCCAACTTTAATGATGTCTGGATTCCTAATGATGATTTTGGTTGTCATGGGTGAACACGGATCATGCATGTGCACCATGATATAAGCCTGTCTCACGGATTGCAATCTTTTTGGACCTGGAGAGGAACCTAAAGCGCTACCATCATAATGGTGGAATGATACTGCCTTTGCCAGGATTTAAGTAGCTCGAGCGGGGTGGTGGCAGCATACCCTGTAGTGATGAGTAGGAGTGAACAGGTCCTTTTTACCTGTGTGACTGGAGTGAGGCCTACAGGCTCACTCATTTAAAAGCTCAGCTGCTGTGTTTTTAACTCAGTTTTGGCCTGCATTAGTTTGGTGTATACTGCTACACAGTGTATGTGTGGTATACATGTATGTGTGCCTGTGAATGGTACAATACAGGGATAATGCAGTGCTGTGCAGTGCCTGTATATTATATACATGTGCTTGGGTGCATGTGTGCCTGTTACTGGTACAATACATGAAGGATGTTGTGCTGTGCAGTGCATGTATGTTATATGCATGTGCTGGGTGTAAGTGTGCCTGTGAAGGGTACAATTCATGGAAGTCTGGTTTCATGTGGAGAGGAGGTAGAGGAACCCCCCCCCCCAGACAGATTTGTGTATTGCTGCATTCCTTTAAGTTGTAGGGACACACTTGAGGAAGTGAGAGCCAGGTTCTTCATACACTTTAAAAGGTGCTCTCTGATTCAGTGAGGCCACTTGAGAGCGGCCTGGGCACATTTCAGGAAGGCGATGGGACAAATAAGAGAATCATAAAGAGTAGGGCTGAGCCTCTGGGGTTACCTTTTGATACACATATCACTGTTGCTAACATCCAGGTGTGAAACTCTTAAAATAAAATAAAAAACCCTCTATTCTATTCACTGACATGACCTGTGTTGTGGGGCTATCAGATTTGAAATTGCTCTTGCTGTGACAGACTAATGTTGGGAGGAAAGAAGAACAGAGGAGAGGGCACTTCAAAAGGAAGCAGACCCTCAGCATAAACTTCAAAGACTCATTTGCTAAATCACATTTGATGTCTGGAAATAAACTATGAGAAGAGGAGCTTGAGGCCCCCATAACTGCCAACTGTCAAGCAGCAAGTTGGGCTCTGTAAGGCTTCTGCCTGTGATCAGGACTGAGGGTCAAGGCCTGCTAGTCTCCCAGGTGGGTGAGTGGATATCACCCAGGGACTCAAAGACCACCTGCCCTTGGAGCCTGGAGCACCAGCACCTGCCTGCTTACCAAAACCAGTGTTCCCTATGAGGGAGAGGAGAGCATTGGAGGGAGCAAGGTCCAGTGGAGGGATCCTGGTGAGTGGATCCCTGTAGCAAGGTATGACGAGACAGCTGCTGCACGGATCGGGTTGTTGCCCGTGTGCAGGGAAAAGTCGGTAACCTCTGTGTCAGAGGAGGGCCTCTGTGAAGTGGGTCTTGATCATTGCTGCACCGAATGTGTCATCGCCCATGTGCAGTACCAAGTTGGCATCCCTGTATACCAGGTGGGGCCTCTGTGAAGATTACTGCCATGCCAGTCGGGCCTCAGCCCGTGTGCGGTATCTAGTCGGCAAGCCCATATGCCAGGCGAAGTCGCCATGAGAATTGCTGGTGTGCCGGTTCCCTGTAGCCAGTGTGCCAGGAGGGTCCACAGTGATGACTGCTGCCATGCCGATCGGGCTGTAGCCCATGTGCGGGACTCAGGGATCCGCCTAGGAATTATTGGAGCCCTGACCTCAGAGGATTGTGTATTGTTCGTGAATGTCGGATTTTACTTTGTGGTTGTATATAAATACTCCTTTTAAAAAATAAATCAAAGCAAGTATTTGACTGGACAATCATTTATTGCTGCTGCTTCTGCACGTATTTTGAGTTGTGTGTCTATGTTCACCCCAATGCATCTCCCTCCCCCAGCCGCGAACGAGCCTTGGACTGCTCGACCCGGACTACCACTGAAAGTCAAGTGCTAAAGGGGCACTTGGTCTAGTGGCTCAGGACCCATAGTAGATCGGGCCTTGGGACATCAGGAGTAAAGGCCTCAACCCCCACGGATGGGCCCAGTAGCTCCTGCTTGCCCTGTGACCCTCTATACCGAGCTCTGACACTCAGAATGTCTAGAAACATGCTGAGACTCTCTTTAGCCATAATAATCTAAAGTGTGATGCCTATTGATTAATTTGGCTACGTATAGACGTAAAAAGATCAACACGACTAACCAGGCTTTGGGGAACATTACTCTGCATAAAACTAATGGTTACACCATACGGTGGGCTAATGTGGACTCCGATGTATTGACGAAACAGGTGATTAAGAAATGTAAACCTGTCTTTGATATTTGTTTGAGCGATTCTGCATCGGATGCTGGTATCGTGCACTCCTTCCTTGATATATTAAGGGAGGTTAAGAATTTATTAACGGTTCAACACCGCAATAAAATTAAAGATCTGGGGTGGTTTGATAAGAAATGCACGGCGGCTTACTCCAATTTGAAAAAAGAATTGCATAAACAGCCCAGATCCCCTAATAAAGTTAGACAGGCCAGATTGGCATATAGACGGGCAATTAAAGAGAGGAAGTGCTCATTGAGAAATGAAGCATGGGATTCCCTACACAGTGCGGCCCAGTTGAAAGATAGCACTGCATTTTGGAAGGCAGTGAGGGCCCCTTTTTTATCACCCAGTGAGGGCCCTGCTATCGAGATAGCTATCTCTGAAGATACCTGGACCAAACATTTTTCTGAGGTGTACAAAGATCAGGGAAACCCCGGGTTGCAACTGGCTGATACCTCCCTAAACAACAATGACTTGGATGATCTGCAAATCACTTTGGAAGAGGTGAACAGAGCCTTAACACTTAGTCTGGGCGGCAAGGCCCCTGGACCCGATGGCGCTCCAGTGGACTTATACAAATCTAACGCCCTTTTTTGGGGGCCCTTATTAACCCAAGTCATTAATGCCAGTGTTAAATCAACACTGCCTAAGACTTGGGTGGAATCAATCATCATTCCTATTTTTAAAAAGGGGGATCGCCATGATCCGGGGTGCTATAGACCGATTTCCCTCCTTGATTCCCTGGTTAAAGTGGCTGGGCGGGTAATCCTAGAACGCCTACAAGACTGGGCAGAGGATACTCTGGTATTATCTGACTTACAGTATGGCTTTCGTGCTGGATTAGGCACAATAGAACAAAGCCTAAATTTAGCAATCTTGGTAGGCAAATACCTAAGAGTAAAAAAAGGTAGTTTGTTCCTGGCGTTTGTGGATCTCACCGCGGCCTTTGATTCCGTAAGGCACGATAGGCTGTGGGAGATCCTTGAGGCAGTGAGGGTTGATCCCCATATAATTGCCTTTCTACGACGTTTCTATAGTGGTGCCACTGCAAGTGTGCGGTATGGCTTGGGGGGGGGGGGTGCACTAAGGCCTTTCCCATCAGGAGAGGGGTCACGCATGGCTGCGTGCTGGCCCCTTTCCTTTTTAATCTTTATATTAATGGACTAGGAGAAGCGTTACTCTCGAAGGGTAAAGATTTCCCGCAGGTTGGTGGTCGTTCCATACCGGCTCTTCTATATGCGGACGATGCCGTTTTAATGGCACGTACACAAAATGGTCTCCAGAGGGTCTTGGAGAGTTTTTGTGAATTTATGAGGGATCTGGGTCTTAACATAAACATCTCAAAGACCTTAGTCATGAGATGTGGTCAAGGGACACAGAGGACACGCGAAATGTTTGTTGATGGGAAGAAGTTAGCCTCAACTAAAAAAAAATCCTACTTAGGTATTTTATTTAATCAGCAGGAATCATGGGCTCAAACCATCTCCGCCAAGAAATTGGCGTTTATTAGGTCAACTACAGCCCTTATAACTTTTGCAAAAAAACTAGGTAGGAAACCACCCACAGAGCTCCTGCAGATATACAAGGCCAAGTGTATCACCATGGCGATATACGGGGCAGGGGTGTGGGGCTTTGTAAACACCCTCCCACTACAAACTAGAGAATTCTTTTCTGAGGTATATCTTATCTGTACCACCTAGTACTTCCTCTTACGTTTGTCATGAGGAGCTGGGTCTCCCATATATAGCTGATCTCATTAAATTAGAGCCAATACTTCTGTGGCACAGGATTTGGTGTAAAGACCAAACTAAGCTAAACAGGGAGATCATCCAAGACAGTTTAAGGCTGGAAGGGGCTTTAAAGATTCCCTGGATTAGATTTGTACGCGATTTTATGAATGATTTGGGACACCCGGAATATTTTTTAAACCCAAGCTCTATGCTGGCTATTCCTAGAAAGATTTTAAAGAAAGAGGGCCTCCAACTACTGGATTCTATTCGAATGGCGGGGAAATTTCAAAAACAAGTGTGAGGCAACACCAGTTACTACGTACTACTTCAGGGATGGAGCCTTATTTATCTTTCGTGCCTGGTGGTTTTGACAGGTTGCTTTTAACTAGATTCAGATTGTGCAATGTCCATAGATTAGTGTCACTACCAAAATTGAATGACTGGTCTCATGTGTTACCACTGTGTCCTTGCAACAAAAGTTCGGAGCAATCTACTATTCATTTAGTCCTGTTTTGTCAATTTTATCATGAACTAAGGAAAGTGTGGATAATTCCATTTAAAAAAATTTTAGGGTTGAGGCAATGTCGCCCAGCCTTTATGTTACTTCAGCTATTGGAAAATTAGCACATAGCATGGAGATTAGCAATGTTTTTAAAGAAAGGTGCTTCTATACAGGAAATGTATTATAATTGATGAGCCATAGTTATTACCTCAATCTGTAAAACCTGAGAAGTGTTTACTTGTTTTAAAATTTTGTAATCTAATATGATAGGTTTTTATTTTTTATGTCTGTTTAAAAAAGCAGCCGAATAAAGCTTTCGTGACTGGCTCAGGACCCATAGTAGATCGGGCCTTGGGACATCAGGAGTAAAGGCCTTAACCCCCACGGATGGGCCCAGTAGCTCCTGCTTGCCCTGTGACCCTCTATACGGAGCTCTGACACTCAGAATGTCTAGAAACATGCTGAGACTGTCTTTAGCCATAATAATCTAAAGTGTGAAAAAAATAAACATGTTGCCATACGTATTGTCTTTCTGCTTATCACTGTTCATCTACAAATAAGAGCAGAAGAAGGAAAACCCATGTTTCATTTTCGATTTGTAACGTGCAACTTTAATTATGCTCTGTGACATGACTTTTCCTATGGCTGCTGGCTCTAGCAGCAGGCATTGTGATGTTAGAACTCATCTATAAAAAGTTATTACATTTGAGCATCTGTGTTGGTTGACTTTCATGGGGTTGTGAATAGGAGCGAGGATGATGTTCCTGACTGAGTGTTTTCTGATCCCTTTTGTATCCTTCATGTGCTGCTGCATGTGCGTCTTACCTGGGTTGAAATTCCCCTGCACCGCTTTTGACCACTAACACAGTTCACAGCTCCTGACACCCTAAAGGAGTGCTGCCTCTGTATTCCATTGATCTCCTGAGTTTTTTGGGGGGAAGGGGCTACGGGATGAATTAGGGGATGTATGATTGATTGGTTTGTGTGCTTGTTACTTGATTTGTTTCAACAGACCTTTTTGTGTTTATAATTGTTGGTCCCTGCTGAAAACTTCTCTCATTGTTGGATGCGTTCTGCTCTTTATTTTTCCTGTCACGTTGATTTATGTCATTTCTTTTTGGGACCTTCACAACGACTTCTGTAACATTGCTGGTCTACATTGTGTTTGGATGTCATTCTCTCTATTGCTGTACAAACAACAGTGTTGATATTTTATGTTTATATCAATAAAATTTGCTAAAAAAACATTTGAGCAGCTATGTCATTTCTTTATATCTGATAGAGAGTTCTAGCTGCAGATTCCTTATCTTCGAGTATTCCCCAGGCATCAGACTGGATGCAGAAATTATGTGCAATCCCCTTGTGCGCTGGTAGTTGGCGTCGTTCAGTTCTGCGTGGCATTGGCTGTGCCGGAAGTAACATGTGCGGTGTAGGCGTCGCCCCAGCCCGTTGACCACAGTTCCTTCTTTTCCATGCCATCAGCGCGGATCTGGATGAGTTCCCTTAAGTTATTTTTATGGTTTGCCTTGACAGCACAGCTGTTGACAGACAATTATGCAATCATCACTAGAGAGGGACTTTGGCTCTACCTGCATGTTGGGAGCCAGGAGTACATCTTATGACTGGGCAGAAGTTGTGTGCTTTCACAAAAAAGTGATTGCCCTCCAGGTAGCTGTGAACATTTTGTTTATTTATCCAGCAGCCGAAGCTTGAACTTACAGGGTCACTGTTAGACTTGGCACCATTGGCGTGGGTCTCCCTTCCATTTTTTTCTGTTGCCTCATCTGTTTTTGCTGGTTTAGATGCTTTGGGCACTTTGCCACTGCTGTTCAGTGCCAAAGTGCAAGTGCTCCCTATTGTAAATTGTTGTATGGATTAGTGATTCCATAATTGTATTATTTGATTTACTTGTCAGACCCTAGTACAGTGCACCGTGTGTGCCCAGGGCCTGTAAATCAAATGCTGCTGGTGGGCATGCAGCACTGGTTGTGCCACCCACAGAAGCAGCTTGTAAACTATGGCTCAGGCCTGCCATTGCAGAGCCTGTGTGCAGTCTGGGTCTGCCATGTCGACTTGGCAAGTGCACCCACTTGCCAGTCCCCAAACCTTCCCTTTTCTACATATTAGTCACCCCTAAGGTAGGCCCTAGGGCAGGGTGCATTGTATGTAAAAGGTAGGACATGCCCTGATGTGTGTGGCATGTCCTGATAGTGAATTACAGCCAATTTCGTTTTTCACTATTGCAAGGCTATCTGTTCCTATAGGCCAGAATGGGCCGTTTGATTATAACATCTTATAATCCTAACTGACCCAGGGAACATGGTAGAAAAACGAATTTAGTATGCCTGAACTCAGAATGTTAAAATACATCTTTTAGTGTGGGTGATTTTTACATTCTGTGAATGAAAATACCACTTTTAGAAAGTAGGTATTTTCTTGCCTAACCATCCAGCCTGCCTCTGCTAGGTTGTGTATTGCATGTCTGGTTTGTGAGTGTCAGGAGGGCTTGGGCTCCAGCAGTCTGATGAGTCAGGGCTGGGCTGAATAGAACCTTGGCTGAATAGAGAGTAGGGGGCGGGTATTTCCTTTCACTCCCCGGAGCCCTCATAGAATAGAGAGTATGGGGAGGAGATTTCCTTTCAGCTACCTGGGCCAGGTCTGCTTTCAACAATGCTGTCTCCACCTCCTGCCAAGAAGCTGCACTGAACTGGTTTTGGTCAGGCACAGACACACTCTGCCTCCAGAGAACAAAGACTTTTTGAGTATAAATATTGGGGCCCAGACCCCAAGATTTTAGATCACTTCTGGGAAATAAAGAAACCTTTGCCAAGGAGAAGAACCGGAGAAGCTGAAGGAGGAGTACTGCCCCTGTGCTGTTTGCTGTCTGGGGTTGGCCTGCAGTGGTTACTTTCTGCCAAGGAGAGGAGAAAAGACTTTGCTGTTTGCTCTGTCATCTTGAGGAAGATCTCCAAGGGCTTGAACTGAGCTTGCCTCCTGTCTGAAGTCACAGGGACACCAAGACTTCACCCCTTCTGTCTGCCTGCATCTAGAACTGCTGTATCTGATAGAGACTACTAGCCGCAGATTCCTTAACGTAGAATTATCCCCAGGCGTGAGACTGGACCCGGAAAACTTTCTTTGCCCCAGCAGCTCCGCGCCGGGGGGGGGGTGGCACCACGCGACTCCGCCCTGACGTACTCGCCCCACCCCGGCGCGCTGACATCAGTTTCCTTCTTTTCCGTGTGCCACGCGGATCCGGATTGTGTCCCTGGCCTGTTTTCAGGCCTCCTCCTTCATCTTCAACGCTTTGCGTTTCCCTTGAGAACAGTGTGCGAATGCCTTCGGGCTTCAAAACGTGCTCGTCTTGCGCGCGCCAGATGTCGGCGACGGACCCTCACCCCATTTGTATGTGGCGTTTGGGGGAGCACCATGACTCCACAGACTGCGAGGCTTGTCAGCAGATGAAACCGAAGTCCCGGCGGGAGCGCCGGATGAAACCCCTTTCGGCCCGCATGTCCAGGTCAGTGTCCTCATCGCGTCCGTCCCCCGCGGAAGGGGCCAAGAACCGCCGCTTCCGCCTCCGGCATCGTCCTTCCCCGATGCCGCAGGGGCGTCGCTCGCCCGTTGGTAAGTGTCACAGCTTGTCCCCGAGGCCCGGTCCCCGCCCTGTGGGGGGCGCGGGTTCTCCGCAGGTCGTGCGGCCTCGCACGTCGCCGCCTTACCCGCCGTTTCCCGGCGCGGGGCGTCCAGAGTCCAAATGGAGGCCTATGCTGTGGCCCTGCAGGCCTCCTTGGCTCCTCCTCCTCTTCCTGGGACGTCCGCTGATCCCCTGCCACGTGTGGGGCCTTCTGCGGAGTCACCGGTGGCTCCGGCGCCGACAGGTTCGGCTTCAGGTCTTGGAGGTGTGGCATCGTCGGGGTGCGGCCCTACGGGGTTCCCTCCTTCGGCCCACGGCGCCTCTGCCTCGCCGCAAACCCCCGTGTGGGTCCCTGTGGTGTCGCGGGAGGTTGCCGGGACTCGTGGCTCGTCCCCGAGTCCTACTCGGTCCTCTGGGCAGGCTGCGGCCTTGTCCGAGGACGAGCTGACGCCGCTCAGGCGCCAACGGCTGTCGGCCCTAGCGGCGCCGCAGGGGCTGGCTAAGGGCCGGGGCGTGTCCCCGGGCCCTTCTCGTCTCTCCACGCAGGTGGCCGCCTCATCGGAGGTCGAGTCGGCGCCTTTTCGGCGTCGTTCTTTGGCCGCCCTGGCTCCGTCCCCGCCCCGTTCTCCCGCGGCGCGGGTGGTGGTGGAGGTCGTTGCCGCGTCCCCTTCGGCGCCGCTCGACGTCGCGTCGGCGCCAGTGGTGGACTCCACGGCGCCGTGCCGACGTCGGGTCGTCGACTCCTCTTCGGAGGCCCCCTCTTCTCCAGAGGTCAGGCAACTGTTTGTCTCTTCTTCCCCGGAGACGGGACGCCGCGTAGTGGCTTTCTCCCCGGCGTCTTCCAAGGAGGGCTCTTCGCCATCCCCGCGCCCACAGTCTTCCCCTGAGGCGCCTCAGGTTCCCCACTCCTCTGTCAGCCCTCCCCTTTTCCGGGCTTGGCCGTTTCTTCCTCCGCTTGGGCTGGGGGACGGCCGGCTTAGTGTGCAGCCGTCACCCACGGAGGAGTTGCTCTCCCCACCGCGTTGCCCTACGGAGGCGAGTGCTGCTTTCGCACGGGCTGTTTCCACGGCCGCTGGGATTTTGCGCATGGGCGACCCAGCTGCACATTTCCCCGCGGACCACTTGCTTGAGGTTCTCCACCAGGGTTCTGGTGGACGGGAGCTGCTTCTTCCCTTCGAAGCTTCGCTCCACAATTCTCTCTTGGGGGCCTGGGGGCGTCCTGCCACGGGGGACCCGGTGCCCCAGTCGCTCCTGCACCACCACCGTCCTGCTCCGCATGATCCTGTCTGTCTTTCCTTCCATCCTTCTACTCGGGGCCCTCTTCTGCAGACGGCCTTTCCTTCCTTGCCTTCCCTTTTGGCCCCTCCATCACGGGAGGCCCGGTGGTTGGATTCCTGGGGCGTAACATCTTCACTTCCTCCAGTGCTGCCTTGCGGGCGCTCAACACGCTTTGTGTGTTAGCCAGAGCGACTTCCAGTTTGTGGGATTCCGCGGAGTCCCTTCTGTCTTGTGCCTCTCAGGAGGGTGCCTCGGTTGATCTGCGGCACCATGTGTTGGATGGCCGGGAGCTGGCCGCATTTATTCTTCGCTCGGCTCTTGATGTCTCTGAGGCTCTTGGTCGTACTATGGCTAGTTCGGTGGCCCTCCGTCGCCATGCATGGTTGAGGGATAGTGTTTTCCCTGAGAATGTTAGGGAGCGTCTGGTTGACCTCCCTTTTGATGGCACTCTTTTGTTTCACGCCCCTGCGGATTCTGCCATTCAGCGGTTCCTTGCGGGGCTTCGTTCTCCTCCTCCTCCTCCTCCTCCTCCTCCTCCTCCTCCTCCTCCTCCTCCCCCTCAGTGAACCTGGATGTCGGTCCTCTGGTGTGTTCAGGGAGGTGTTCTCCCGTTGTTTTTTCTGGAGCTTAGTGCTCGGTCACCCGGTTGTGTGCTCTGTATGGTTGGTGCCCCTTCAGGGTCCTTCGCTTGGCCCTTCGGTGCTGTTGGCTGCTGGTCCGGCCCTCTGTTTTGACTTGTGATTTTGGCTGTTGGTAAAGCTGTGTTGGTCCTGGGATTGGGCCTTCTGTGTCTTCTTTGTTGGCTGCTTGCTAAGCCGTCTGCGGTTTTGTCCGCAGGTCTTTCTGTTTGCCCTCTGCTGCGGAAATTTTTTCCTAAGAGGTGTTCCCATGTCTTTTGGGACGTAACATACCCTATGTGGGGTACTTGTAGCTATTGTATAGCTCTGTTTCGAGTTCCGTGCCCTCCACGGCTTCACGGTATGCCGCAGGTGCAGTCTCTTTACCTATTCTCTTGGCGCAGTTTGCGCGGCGCCCCGCTTGCCCTTCTCCAGGTTCACTTCGTCGCTAGGCCAGCCCTTGGCGTGCTGTCTTCAGCGTTGTGTTGTGGCGCTTCCGCCTTTCTTTCCGGCGTTTTGGCCTGGTCCTCTGTCTGGTGTTCCAGGGGGGACTAGCTTTTCTTGGCTTTGTGTTCTGGTTGCCAGCTTGGACCGTCCTCCGGGTCTCTCTCTCTCGCTCTTCTGCCTCGTCCCACTTCTTCGTGGGTCGGTGTGTGTCTCTGGCCTGGCTCCTGGCCTTCTCTGGCCTCTGCCTTCGGCTGGCGCCTGGATTGTTCTGGGTGCACGGCTCCTTGGTGCGATCTCCTGCTGGCTGCGCATGCCTGCTTGCTCTGGTCCGCCGATGTGGCCCTTGGTGTGTTTCCTTGTGCCCCTGTCTCTTGTTCTGCTGGGGCTTTGCGCACCTGTGCCTTTCTCCTTACGCCTGCGGTTCTTGGCTGTGGAGCCATTTCTGCCTTCTTCGCTGCCTTGAGGCTGATGGCTGTCCAGCTGTCCCCCGTCGCTGGGTGTGTGTGTTTTCCTCTGGCGGGCTCTGCCTCTGGTTCTGCCTCTTCTCCCTGGCGTTGGGATGGTTCTTTTCATCCTGGGTGCTCCTCTGCGGCTGTCCGTCCCTCAGAGGTTTTCTAAGCAGTTGTTCCTTGGATGGGCTTTGGGTCTCCTGGACTTCCCTTCGCCTTGTCCTTGCTTCCTTCTGCTTGGTGGGGGCTGGGCCGCCCTTCTTGTCCCCGTGACACATCCCCTGCTGGGGCCTTGTGTTTCTTTCTACTGGGGACGTTCTCTCGCAGGCCCTCCTCCCCTCTGGGTATGGCTAGGGTATCTATTCTACGTTAAGGAATCTGCGGCTAGTAGTCTTTATCAGATGTACAAGTTACTTACCTTCGGTAACGATGTATCTGGTAGAGACGATTCTAGCAGCAGATTCCTTCACGACCCGCCCTTCCTCCCCGTTCTGCGAGGACCTTCAGCTTGGTTTTCTGCACTCGCCTCCCTCCGGGTGGCTTGTTTTCTGTGGGTGTCCTCTTCGCTTCCTCCCGGACAGGATGCCTCGTTTTGCTTGATTATTCCACCCCCCTTTCTTTCTCATACAGGGTTGGTTGGTTTCTGTGTGCCTCTGCCTCCCTCCGACTGGTTTCTCTCCAGCGTAGGGTCCTACTTTCGCTTTTCTCCTTTTACTTGCTTGGGGTTTCTGCTCCCTTCGCAGCCCTCTACGTTGGGGGTTCTTTTGCCTCTCCCTCGGCCTTTCACTCCTTTCAGGGGATACGGCCCTCCTTGATGGTGTCGTCTGGGGGTGGATTGCTGTTACTCCTCTGTTCTGGGCTTGTTGCCCTTCTCTGTTATGGCTTGTGATTGCAGGCTCTCTCTCTCTTCTGCTATGGCGTTGTTCACATGCTTCCTGCCTCCAGGGTGGATGTGGCCTTGGCTTGCAAGGTTGTTCCTCAGCGCGGTGTTCTGCTCTCTCCCTGCTAAGGCTTCACTGCTATGGTTTCTTGGTACCTTAGTGCTTGGCACTTTTCCAACTGGTGCTGTTCCTCACCTTTGGTTTCTCTCTTCTGTTTTTGCTGCTTTTTCGCACTGTTACCATACTCTACACAGTTTTGTTTGTGATGGCTCCGCGTTGTGGAATGGAAAAGTTCTCCGAAGAAAACTGATGTCAGCGCGCCGGGGTGGGGCTTATGTGACCTCGCTGACGTCACCCCCGCGGAGTACGTCAGGGCGGAGTCGCGTGGTGCCGCCCCCCGGCGCGCAGAGATGCTGGGGCAAAGAAAGTTTTCCGGGTCCAGTCTCACGCCTGGGGATAATTCTACGTTAAGGAATCTGCGGCTAGAATCGTCTCTACCAGATACATCGTTACCGAAGGTAAGTAACTTGAACTTTAGCTGCTACAGAAGGAAATTGCAACACCGACGCCGGCGAGCGACGCCATAACCTGCACCGAATGCCGTGAGCGCTGCTCCGACTTGCGACGTAGGCCAAACGCCAGCTGCCGTGCCGCATCGACGCCAGCGAGCGACGCCGTAAACTGCCCGAAGCTGTGAGCGCTGCTCCGACTTGCGACGTAGGCCTGACGCCTGCTGCTGTGCCGCATCGACTCCGAAGCCGATCTCATCATCGCGGAGCCGATCCTCGACGTGGGTGACCCCGAACCCATCGACATCGCGACATCGTAAGGAACCGTGGTTTCGGCGCCATAGTGACGTCACCTCCCCGACGCAGTAAGGAACCGTCGTCTCACCTCCCCTGCGCTGCAGTAAGGAACCGAGTCTACACCTCCCCTGGGGTCGTAAGGAACCGACGCCGCGCAGCGCCAACGAATCCGCACCTCCCCGACGCCGTGAACCGTCTTTGTTTTCATCGCTTTTACAAGGTACTGTTCTTTGTGGGCCCGACGCCGCGAACCTCGCGGTCGGTGCCGTACTTTGGCATTTTCATCTGTCACGACGTCGTAATAACTCCAGGTGGAGTTATTTGTTGCTAGAAACTTGATTTAAGTGAATAACCTATTTTTGAAGATACCTTGATAACTGTACTGTGGATTTTTGTCGTATTGGTCTTGTTTATTATTAGATAAAGATTATCTATTTTTCTAAACTGGTGTGGTGTCCATTTGTAGTGTTTTCACTGTATTACTGTATGTGTTCACAAATGCTTTACACACTGCCTCTGAGATGAGCCTGTCTGCTCGTGCCAAGCTACCAGGGGGGTGAGCAGGGGTTATTTTAGGAGTGTATCCCCCTTTCCCTGACTAGAAGCAAGGGTCCCTATTTGGACCAAGGTGCAAACCATTGCCAACTAGAGACCCCCAGTTCTAACATTGGTGGTCAGCGGTGAGGATTTGGACTTGTATTTGTGATTCATATACAGTGATTGGTGTACACTACTAGTGAGTGCAGACCATTACGCAACCACATTCATTTTGGTAGAACTTTTTCTGTGGATCTTATATTTTTTGGGAGAACTGCCAATTTTCACAATGAGCAAAGCAGGATCCATTGCACCTGCAGATATTGAATTTGAAGAAGAGAGGGTTGATACCTACACTGTGCCACAACTCAAAGCTGTTTGCAAAAAATTAAAATCTCTATTAAAGGCCTCACCAGAAAGGAGGAGCTCCAAAAGGCACTGAGGGCCTGGTTGGAAGCAAGGAATGCCAGTGGGCAGACCGAGGAGCCTTTGGAGGAGGCAGAGAATTTAGAGGAGCAGCTAGAGGGGCCATTGGGCCTAACTGGGGGGAGAGTGCCTTCCAGGGGGGGCAGCAGTGTTTTCTTCAAAGGGCCCGTCCCCAGAGGAGCTAGAGGGGCAGGGTGCATGAGATGGAGCTGGCCAAACTGAAACAGGGAAGCCATGATAGCCTTGAACATAAGAAATTGGAGTTAGAAAGTAAGAGGTTGGCCATGGAAGAAAAGAAGATGCTTTTAGAGCATGAGAGAGTGGTGAGGGAGCTGGAGCTAAAAGCAAGAAGCTTAGAAATCACTCCCTCTGGTGGCAGCACACCTCCAGTGCCTGTAGAAGGAAGAGTATACATCCCCAAAGATGTCATAAAGGATTACATGAAGGGGGAGGACATTGGGCAATGGTTTAAGGCCTATGAGGTAGCCATCACATCACACAGGGTCCCTGAGAAGGATTGGGGAGCGGGGTTGTGGGGCCGCTTTATGGGGGAAGGAAGGGAAACCTTACTAGCATTGCCCAAGGAAGATCAGATGTCCTATGCCCACCTGAAGGAAGCCCTAGTGACAAGGTATGGGTTGACTCCAGAGCTTTATAGGCAGAAGTTTAGGAATTGCAAAAAGTTGGAGTCCAGTACCTGGGTGGAATGTGTCTTTTTTTTTGCAGAGCATTGGATGGTTGGGTGAAGGGTAGCAAAGTAAATGACTTGCAGGGGCTCTATGATTTGGTTGCATGGGAGCACTTGTCCAGTAGTTGTTTTCCAGAGCTACCCCAGCACCTGATTGACAGTAAGCTGACTACTAGGAAGCTTGCTGAGGAGGCGGACCGCTGGATCAGTACCCAGGTCCACAAGGGTCTTGTGGGAGACTCCGCCAAAGGTGGGCAGGTCCCCAGCAGAAGAGTGGGGGGGACAAGGGTAAGCAGAAGGAGTTCCAAAAAGGGCCCCAAAGTAATCCCCAAGGGAACCAAGGTAAGGGTTCCCAGCCTCCCACTGAGAAAAGACCATGGGTCCCGACGGATAAATCTGTTTATAGGGGTCCCAAGACATGTTTTAGTTGTGGTCAGGTGGGTCACTTTCAGGGAAGTCCCAAGTGCCCCAAAACCGTGACCACTGCACCCACTGGTGCACCGCACCGGCAGATGGCTATTGTAGCCCTAGGGAGGAGTTGGGTACCCAAGGTGGGTGGGAGCCCGTAGAGATGTATCTAGTCTCTTTAGGAGACAGTGAGATGGTCCCTAGGACCCAGCTGCCTGATAACACTAAGAAGTACAGGCAGTGGGTGACCATCAATGGCCATAGGGTGGAGGCTCTGAGAGACACCGGAGCCAGTGTGACAGCTGTCAGTTGTTGGCTGGTGTCTGAAGAGCAGGTGGTCCCCAATGCATTTTACCCTGTAGTTGCCGCTGACAACTCAGAGAGCCACTGCAAAGTGGCACAGGTTCCCTTTGAGGGGGGTGGTCTCAGGTACCTTCCAAGTAGCTGTGAGGCCAGCCATGCCTGTTGACTGTCTGCTAGGCAATGATTTGGAAAGCTCCCCTTGGGCTAAGGTGGAGAAAAGGTCTCATTTAGAGATGTTGGGTCTGCCTGAGTGGGCATGTGTGACCACTCGGTCAATGGCAGCCGGTAAGGGCATTCAAGAGGACCTGGAGCCTGAAAGAGTGGCCCAGGTGCCTGCCTTAAAGAGAAAAGGCAGGGGGCGCTGGAAACCGGCCCCCATAGTTCCCACGGTCCAGGAGGAGGCAGACCTTGAGGGGATGCCCTGGAACCTACAGGGGAACAAGTGCCTGAGCTGACCCATTGGCAGCAGGAAGGAGGCCCCTCCAGGGAAGAGTTCTGCGAGGAGCAGAAGAAGTGCCCTTCTCTTGTGGGCTTGCAGCAACAGGCTGCAAGCCAGGCAGCAGGTGATCAGTCTGGATCACATTGGATCTACTGGGAGAATGGTCTCCTGTATAGTGAGCCTAAGGTTGCTGAGCCTGGGTCAGCCCGTGTGCTGGTGGTACCCCAGCGCTTCAGAGCCTTCCTACTGGGTCTGGCTCATGATGTACCCTGAGCAGGACATTTGGGGCAAGACAAGACCTTTCAAAGGCTTGTCACCCACTTTCATTGGCCCCAAATGCGCAAGAGTTCAGATACTCATTACAGGACCTGCCAGACTTGCCAGGCAAGTGGTAAGAGTGGGAGGAAGCACAAGGCTCCTCTCCAACCTTTCCCTGTAGTCAGCACCCCCTTTGAGAGGGTGGGTATTGACATTGTGGGGCCTCTGGATCCCAAGACAGCCATGGGCAACAGATTCATCCTGGTCTTGGTGGACCATGCCACCCGGTACCCGGAAGCCATCCCTCTCTGGACTGTGACGGCCCCCGTGGTGGGTCGTGCGTTGATGGGGATTTTCTCCCGTATGGGGTTCCCCAGAGAGGTGGTGTCCCACCGTGGTACCAACTTCATATCTAACTATATGAAGTCCCTGTGACAGGAGTGTGGTGTAACCTATAAGTTCACCACTCCTTACCACCCCCAAGGTAATGGGCTGGTTGAGAGATTCAACCGGACCCTCAAAGGCATGATTATGGGTCTTGAGGAACCCATGAGGCGTAAGTGGGACGTCCTCTTGCCATGCCTTCTGTTTGCTTACAGGGAGGTGCCCCAGAAGTCCTTAGGGTTCAGTCCCTTTGAACTACTGTACGGCCATCCTGTAAGAGGACCTCTGAGTCTGGTTAAAGAAGGCTGGGAGAAAGCTCCCAGTAAAACTCCCCAGGATGTATTTAGCTACATGCTGGCCTTCAGAAACCAGACTCGGCGTTTCAGACAACTCGCTCAGGTGAATCTGGAAGCCAGCCAGGAAGAGATGAAAAGGTGGTATGATCAGAATGCCACTCTGATCGAGTTTCAACCTGGACAAAAGGTTTGGGTCATGGCCCCAGTGGAGCCTTGTGCGCTCCAGGATAAGTGGACCGGACCATTTGAGGTGGTGGAGCGCAAGAGTGACGTCACCTACTTGGTGAACTTGCAGTCTCCCTGGAACCCCTTGCGGGTCCTGCATGTGAACCGCCTGAAGCCCCACTTGGAGAGGTCCGAAGTGGGCATGCTCTTAGCAACAGATGCTGGGATGGAAGAGGAGACTGAGCCTCTTCCTGGCCTCCTGTCTGCAAAGGAGCAAGATGGGTCAGTGGATGGTGTGAACCTCTCTTCCACCCTGACCCCTGAGCAGCAGGATGACTGTCGCCAACTGTTAGGACAGTTTTCTGATCTGTTCTCCCTGACTCCCAGTGTCACTGAGTGGTGCGTCCATGATGTGGACACTGGGGACAGTCCTCCTGTAAAGCACAAAACTTACAGAGTGAGTGACAGGGTGAGAGCTTGCATCAAGGAGGAGGTCTCCAAGATGTTTGCGTTAGGGGTGATTGAGTCCTCTAACAGCCCTTGGGCTAGCCCAGTGGTCTTGGTCCCAAAGGCTGCTGCACCTGGTGCCACACCCTAACTCCGGTTCTGTGTGGACTACCGAGGACTCAATTCAGTCACCAGGACTGACGCGCACCCCATCCCCAGAGCTGATGAGCTCATTGATCGGTTGGGGGCTGCCCGGTACCTCAGTACGTTTGACTTAACTTCTGGGTACTGGCAGATCGCCTTAACCGATGGGGCAAGAGAGAGGTCGGCATCCTCCACACCAGATGGGCACTACCAATTCCGGGTTATGCCCTTTGGGATGAAGAATGCCCCTGCCACCTTTCAGAGGTTGGTCAACCAGGTTTTGGCTGGACTGGAAGATTTCAGTGCCGCCTACCTGGATGACATCGCAGTGCTCAGCGCCAGTTGGGAAGAACATCTGTGCCACCTCTGGGAAGTGTTGATGGCGCTGCGGAGGGCAGGCCTCACGATCAAGGCGAGTAAGTGCTAGATCCGGCAGAGTTCCGTGGTGTACATGGGACACCTGGTTGGGAGCGGCCAGGTGGCGCCCCTACAGCCCAAGATTGATACCATCCTGGCTTGTTAACCCCCCAAGACCCAGACAGAGGTGAGAGCCTTTTTAGGAGTCACTGGTTACTACAGGAGGTTTGTCTAGGGGTATGGCAACATTGTTGCACCCTTGACAGAGCTGACTTCCAGGAAGCAGCCCAAGAAAGTGAACTGGACTGATGCCTGCCAGAAAGCGTTTGATGCCCTGAAATCTGCCATGTGCACGGCGCCCGTGCTTCAGGCGCCCAACTTCTCAAAGGAATTCGTTGTGCAGACAGACGCTTCAGAGCATGGTGTGGGGGCTGTGCTTTCACAGATGAATGAGGAGGGCCTAGACCAACCTGTAGCCTTCATTAGTAGGAGGTTACTTCCACGGGAACAGAGGTGGAGTGCAAATGAGCGTGAGGCATTTGTTGTGGTCTGGGCACTAAAGAAGTTGAGACCATACTTGTTTGGGACTCACTTCCGGGTTCAGACAGACCACAGGCCCCTCAGATGGTTGATGCAAATGAGGGGTGAGAATCCAAAGCTGTTGAGGTGGTCCATTTCTCTACAGGGGATGGACTTCACGGTGGAACACCGCCCTGGTACAGAACACGCCAATGCTGATGGTCTGTCCAGATTTTTCCGCCTTAGTGAAGAGAACTCCCAAGAGGGTGGGTAGTTCTCCCCAAATTTCAGCTGGAGGGGACACGTGTTAGACTTGGCACCATTGGCGTGGGTCTCCCTTCCATTTTTTTCTGTTGCCTCATCTGTTTTTGCTGGTTTAGATGCTTTGGGCACTTTGCCACTGCTGTTCAGTGTCAAAGTGCAAGTGCTCCCTATTGTAAATTGTTGTATGGATTAGTGATTCCATAATTGCATTATTTGATTTGTCAGACCCTAGTACAGTGCACCATGTGTGCCCAGGGCCTGTAAATCAAATGCTGCTGGTGGGCTTGCTATAAAAAAAAAGGGGGGTTACGTCCTTCTAGGGGGCCGGGTGGGACGTGATAAAGTTTACAAAAAACAAGAAGTTACCTGGCCACCAATTTTAGAGGCTGCTATTTATTCAAGCAGACTAAGGAACAGTGCATACAGTCACTGCACCATACTTAACTATTTTGTAAATATTCAAAACCAGTAATGCAACCATTTCATTATTCAACAGGGCATTCAAAGTATACAATCTTCATTTTACAGCCAAAATACAAAAAAACAATGTGAAATTTGAACAGAATGAAGTGAAAAATACATTCATAATAAAGTGAAACATACATTCATAACCTTATAAACAATTACACCAGTCTAATTAGTTAAACATAAGCACTCTCAAAGGGCCTTTTACTTGGCTTCTATTTTAGAGACAAGCTGCCTATGGGGAATGAAGCGAGGTTAAAGTCTCTGCGGGGATGCTTTTGTACTAATGACCCTCTCCAGAGTCTTTAGTTAATGACTGTCCCTCATAGGAAAAGATAGGAAAAATGCCTAGACTTGGCACCATTGGCGTGGGTCTCCCTTCCATTTTTTTCTGTTGCCTCATCTGTTTTTGCTGGTTTAGATGCTTTGGGCACTTTGCCACTGCTGTTCAGTGCCACATTGCAAGTGCTCCCTATTGTAAATTGTTGTATGGATTAGTGATTCCATAATTGGATTATTTGATTTACTTGTCAGACCCTAGTACAGTGCACCGTGTGTGCCCAGGGCCTGTAAATCAAATGCTGCTGGTGGGCTTGCAGCACTGGTTGTGCCACCCACAGAAGCAGCTTGTAAACTATGGCTCAGGCCTGCCATTGCAGAGCCTGTGCAGTCTGGGACTGCCATGTCGACTTGGCAAGTGCACCCACTTGCCAGTCCCCAAACCTTCCCTTTTCTACATATTAGTCACCCCTAAGGTAGGCCCTAGGGCAGGGTGCATTGTATGTAAAAGGTAGGACATGCCCTGATGTGTGTGGCATGTCCTGATAGTGAATTACAGCCAATTTAGTTTTTCACTATTGCAAGGCTATCTGTTCCCATAGGCCAGAATGGGCAGTTTGATTATAATATCTTATAATCCTAACTGACCCAGGGAACATGGTAGAAAAACAAATTTAGTATGCCTGAACTCGGAATGTTAAAATACATCTTTTAGTGTGGGTGATTTTTACATTCTGTGTTTGAAAATACCACTTTTAGAAAGTAGGTATTTGCTTGCCTAACCATCCAGCCTGCCTCTGCTAGGTTGTGTATTGCATGTCTGGTTTGTGAGTGTCAGGAGGGCTTGGGCTCCAGCAGTCTGATGAGTCGGGGCTGGGCTGAATAGTACCTTGGCTGAATAGAGAGTAGGGAGCGGGGATTTCCTTTCACTCCCCGGAGCCCTCATAGAATAGAGAGTATGGGGAGGAGATTTCCTTTCAGCTACCTGGGCCAGGTCTACTTTCAACAATGCTGTCTCCACCTCCTGCCAAGAAGCTGCACCGAACTGGTTTTGGTCAGGCACAGACACTCTCTGCCTCCAGAGAACAAAGACTTTTTGAGTATAAATATTGGGGCCCAGACCCCAAGATTTTAGATCACTTCTGGGAAATCAAGAAACCTTTGCCAAGGAGAAGAACCGGAGAAGCTGAAGGAGGAGTACTGCCCCTGTGCTGTTTGCTGTCTGGGGTTGGCCTGCAGTGGTTACTTTCTGCCAAGGAGAGGAGAAAAGACTTTGCTGTTTGCTCTGTCATCTTGAGGAAGATCTCCAAGGGCTTGAACTGAGCTTGCCTCCTGTCTGAAGTCACAGGGACACCAAGACTTCACCCCTTCTGTCTGCCTGCATCTAGAACTGCTGTTTTAGCTGCTACAGAATTGCAACACCGACGCGGCGAGCGACGCCGTAGCCTGCACCGAAGCCGTGAGCGCTGCTCCGACTTGCGACGTAGGCCAAACGCCAGCTGCCATGCCGCATCGCTGCCAGCGAGCTACGCCGTAACCTGCCCGAAGCCGTGAGTGCGGCTCCGACTTGCGACGTAGGCCTGACGCCTGCTGCTGTGCCGCATCGACTCCGAAGCCGATCTCATCATCGCGGAGCCGATCCTCGACGTGGGTGACCCCGAACCCATCGACATCGCGACATCGTAAGGAACCGTGATTTCGGCGCCATTGTGACGTCACCTCCCCGACGCAGTAAGGAACCGTCGTCTCACCTCCCCTGTGCTGCAGTAAGGAACTGAGTCTACACCTCCCCTGGGGTCGTAAGGAACCGACGCCGCGCAGCGCCAACGAAGCCGCACCTCCCCAACGCCGTGAACCGTCTTTGTTTTCATCGCTTTTCCAAGGTACTGTTCTTTGTGGGCCCGACACTGCGAACTTCGCGGTCGGCGCCGTACTTTGGGATTTTCATCTGTCACGACGTCGTAATAACTCCATGTGGAGTTATTTGTTGCTAGAAACTTGATTTAAGTGAATAACCTATTCTTGAAGATACCTTGATAACTGTACTGTGGATTTTTGTCGTATTGGTCTTGTTTATGATTAGATAAAGATTATCTATTTTTCTAAACTGGTGTGGTGTCCATTTGTAGTGTTTTCACTGTATTACTGTATGTGTTCACAAATGCTTTACACACTGCCTCTGAGATAAGCCTGTCTGCTCGTGCCAAGCTACCAGGGGGGTGAGCAGGGGTTATTTTAGGAGTGTATCCCCCTTTCCCTGACTAGAAGCAAGGGTCCCTATTTGGACAAAGGTGCAAACCATTGCCAACTAGAGACCCCCAGTTCTAACAGTCACATACATGACAATGGAATGCTATCAAAGTGTCTTAGATAACTAGACACCACCAGACACTGGCCTCTTCTCTCCTCCTATAGTGGCAACTGAGGAAGGGGGCTCTTTCGTGATGGTGGTCCGGAGGGCGGCTGAGGTCCTGGACCTGACGCTGCCCAGGGTTGAGCTCAAGACTAACGTCTTGACAGGTGCTTCAGCCCGGGATATCCTCCTCAGAACCCTTACTACCCTTTAACAAAGCTCTCACAGATGTCCTGCTCTGGGCTTGTGCCAAGCGCTGCAGAGGCACTTCTGTGCACAGGACCATTGCTCACCACCATTGCCCCGCTCCTGCGGTCCCAGCCTTCCTCTCCCAGCACCCCACCCCAAGAGGCTGGTGGTCCAGGCTTTAACCTCCCGGATAAATTCAGGCCTGTTCACTACCACACCACACCACACCACTGGATAGGGAATCCAAGAGGCTGGCTACCCTTGGTAAGAGAATTTTCTCTTCCACCAGTCTGGCACTGCAGTCCGCGAACACTGCCTGTTTATTTGGCCATTATTCCCGCTTGGTGTGAGATACGGTTGTGCAAGTGCTTCCTATGGTCTTGGATGAGTCCCCAGCCAAACTCTTCCAAGCTATTGCTGACGAGAGAGATGCGGCCAAGTTCACAATAAAATGTGGGTAAGATACGACTAACTCGCAGGACCGATCCATTGCTTCAATGCTAACGCTTTGACTCAACGCCAAGCTGAGAAATACTAGCTTTTCGGGGGATATCCAGGCCTCCCTTATGGACATTCCTTCAATGGGACTTGCCTCTTTGGCGACAAAGCTTATTCGGCTCTGGAAAGATTTAAGGACAGTAGGGCCACTGCTATGTCTTTGGGGCTCATCATGGTTCCACGACAGCCGCATTCTGCCTTCAGCCCCTCCTGTGCCTATCAGCTGCGTCTATTTCCCCTTGTCATTATGTCCAGCAGGCATCACAGTACTTTTGTGGCCGCGGACGCAACTCCCACAGACCTCGTGGAAAGCAGAGCCAGAGGTCGACCTAACGCGTCCCCAAGGAATCACAACTCAGAAGCCTCTTTAGTTTGCAGTTCTTCCACCATGGGCTGCTGGTTGGTGGCAGGATTCGGTGTCACCTTCACCAATGGCGGGAAATAACTACAGAAAAGTGGGTGCTTTAAATTGTCCAGCGGAGCTATGTCCTCAGATTCCAATAGGCCCGCCACCTTTGCCACCATCCTCCGATCAGCTGATGGAGGGCCACCTCTCTTTGTTGCGACAGGAAATTTTTGCTCTTCTGGTCAAAGGACACATTGAGAACTGACATCAAAAGTAGGTCTTGGTTGCTATTCCCGCTACTTTCTGGTGCCAAAGAAGGACAAAGACCTCCATTCCATATGAGACCTACACCTTCTCAGCTATTTCCTAAAGAAGGAAAAATTCAAGATGCTCACCTTGGCTCAGCTCTTATCTGCCCTTGACCCTGGAGACTGAATGGCCACGCTGGACTTGCAGGATGCTTACTTCCACATTGCCGTCCTGCTTGCCCACAGGCACTTTACTGTAGGCGGAGAGCATTATCCATTTGCTGTGCTCTCCTTTGACCTCACCAGCACCCCTCGGGTGTTCATCAAGGTGATGGAGGTGGTTGTAGCACATCTATGGAGTACAGGGGTTCCAGCTTTGCCCTACCTCGACGACTGGCTGTTAAAAGCGGAATCGTCCCAACCAGTCATCTCCCACCTCCAGACTAGAGCAAGCCTCCTGCACTCGCTGGGTTTTACAATAAACGTGCCAATGTCACACTTGACTCCCTCTCACATGGTCCCTTTCGTCGTAGCTGTTCTGAATAGGGTGCAGTTTTGGGCTTATCATCCAGAACAGCGAGTCCAGGATATTCGGGCTATGATTCTGATGTTTCAGCCTATATCTTGGATTTCGGTGAGACTGACTCTGAGGCTGTTGGGCCTAATCGTCTCCTTCATCCTGTTGGTAAAACATGCCCATTGGCATATGTGGCTCTTCAGTGGAATTTGAAGACCCAGTTGGCACAGCATCACAAGAATCTCTCCGATCTGGTCCAGAAATTGAGGGGGACTGCAAAAGCTCAGCAGTGATTGCTCACAGACCGTGATTGGGTCAGTGGCTGACCCCTTTCCCTTCCCCACCCAGAGCTCACAGTGGTGACAGATGTGTCACTCTTGCGTTGGGGTAGCCATCTGGGAGAGATGGAGATCAGTAGACTCTAGTCTCTAGCGGAATATCAGTTCTACATAAACCTCTTGGAACTAATAGTGATCCGCTTGGCATTGAAAGCCTTTCTTCCTTCCATGAAGAGAAAGCTAGTTCAGGTGTTCACAGACAACACCACCACCATGTGGTATTGTAACAAGCAGGGTAGGGTGGGGCCGTGGACCCTGTGTCAAGAGGCCCTGCGTCTCTGGACATGGCCAGAACATCAGGACATTTTCCTAGTGGTTCAACATTTAGCGGGTTCTTTTAACACCAGAGCAGACAAACTCAGGCATTGATGCCTTACAGATTACGAATGGAACCTCCATCCGGAGGGGGTGCAAGGTCTCTTCAGAGATTAGGGAGAACCTTGGTTAGATCTATTTGCCACCGCAGAGCACGCTCAATGTCAGCACATCTGCACGCTGAAGTTTCGAGTGGGGCTCAGGACTCCTGTACACCTTTCTGCCAATACCACTCCTGTCCAGAGTTCTCAAGAAGATGAAGAACAACTGGACCCACATCATCTTGGTGTTCCCGGTTTGGGCTAGGAGAGTCTGGTATCCCAAACTCCTGAGCATGAGCATCTGTCCTCCGATCAAATTGCCCCTTCGAGAGGATCTCCTGTTTCAGCAGGGCAGGATTCTACACCTGGACCGAACCACTCTCCACCTACATGCGTGGAAATTGAGCGGCGACCAGTGAGTGTTTGACCTCCCTCCCAAAGTGTGATGTCATCCTGGCTGCCAGGCGTCCCCCAATGAAAACGATTTACACCTGCTGATGGGACAAGATGTGAATCTAAATCTGTTGATCCTTTGTCTGCACCATTGTCTGAAGTTCTGCTGTGTGTTCTAACTGTAGAGGGGCAAGGTTTTGCTTTGGGAACTGTTAAGGGGTAGCTTTCCACCATTATTGCCTTCCTGCAGTTGCCAGACCAACTTTCGACGTTCAAGTCACCTGTTGTCACTTATTTCCTTAAAGGTTTGCAACACATTTCCTTCTACCTACGCCCTTCATCGTATCCCAATAGGACCTTTTTTGTTAAATGTGTTTATTGAATTTTACAATAATACAAATTGCATCAACAGAACAAAAGAAGAATATAATGATAAGAAAGCAAAAAGACATCGCAATGTATAGGTACATATATTAGGCATGGGAAATCAAGTATATCAGTCTATGATGAGTCTTAAGACAATATAGCTAAGGGAAGTGTTGATAACAGGAAAGGAAGATCACATAAGGTAATACAATGGGAGGGTGTTGCAGACATAATAAAAAGGTAATTACCAAGAGGGAATCGCACATTAAAATCATAATTATTTGGCCAGTTAGAGTCATCGGATTCCAGAGAAAGCAGATAGTCTCTCAAGGGCTGCCAGGCATCTTTAGGCCGAAAGGTATGCGGCTGTAATTGTGCATAGTCTTCGCTAACCTTTTCGCAGTGCGACATGCTCTGGAGCCAGGCTGTCTCCGTAGGAGTTCTCCCGCTGCCCCAGTATAAGGCAAATTCACATTTTGGAAGAAGTAATGAAATAGAGACAAATATATCCCTGGATTCAGGGATATCGTGGGCATATTCCAGGAGCGCTACCATAGGATCTGGTAGGATAGCTACATCCATCATAATGGAGAGGAGGGAGAAGATAGAGGACCACTAATGTCCTACTTGTGGGCATGTCCAGCTTAGATGCGCAAAGTCGATGCCTGGAACGTGGCACTTAAGACAGTTTGTGGAATGTGAGGGGTCAAACCATGCAATATATGTGGGGGTGATGTAGGCCCTGTGCAGAAACTTGAAATGTCTATGATTAACAGAGATGAGTTTCGTCTGTGAACAACAATACGACCACACCTGGTCTGTTAGTGGGTTTTCAAAATCAGCGGTCCACGCCTCCCTAGCACGGTTGGTGGAATCGGGCTTCATGGGTAGGCATGCACAATATAATCTGGAGACAAGTCTATCTCCATCGGCGTCTTCAGCCCTTACTGAAGAGCACCAACTTGGATCCCAAGTGTCTGGGCAATTATCGACCCATTTCCCTCCTTCCAGGGATAAGGAAAATCCTGGAGAAACATGTTAATTGGACTTTATCGGAATTTCTTGAAAATCATAATCCACTTCCCCCTACTCAAACAGGTTTCTGACCTCTTCATGGTACGGAAACGTCCCTTCTCACGGTAGTCGAGGAATATAAGAAAATCCTAGATCAAGGTGGGTCAGTCGCTATCATTCTTCTAGATCTGAGCTTCGCATTTGATATGGTAAACTATGATACCCTCATAAGAAGACTCAGGAATGTCGGAGTTACTGGTAGCGCGATCTCCTGGATACAGTCCTTTTTGGAGGGTAGGAGGTCACGTTTCTGACAGCTTGCCCCTTGGATGTGGAGTGCCCCGGGGGGTCATCATTAAGCCCGACATTGTTCAATGTCTATATGAGGCCTCTTGCAGAAATTGCTTTACCCTATGGGATCAACATAGTTACATATGCTGATGATACCCAACTGGTCTTCTCATTGAGCCACAACCAGAACACCTTATCATCTTCCCTCGGCTCTTGTCTAGAAAAAGTGGCAAAATGGATGGAACTCTCCTATCTCAAGCTTAATGGAGATAAAACAAAGTTGATGCTTTTGGGCAATAACCTTGCCCCAGAACTGGGATCAGTATTGCCCAACTGTATGGGTCCTGCCCCTGCTCCTAAAGCCTTAATAAAAAGCCTTGGCATGTGGCTAGATAGGACTTTTAAATTTGACCACCAAGCAGTATAGCTGGCAGCCACATGTTATGGAATGTTCAGAATGCTTCGCAAAATCCTCCCTCTTCTTCCTGGGAAGAGCTCGAACTTGGTCCAGATAATGAGGAGACCCAAGATGCCACTAAACCGAAGGATCTTGCGATTAGGGGAGGAAGATTGTCGGAGGGGTGGCGAACAAGCAGCAAAATGTGATCTGCATAAAGAGATAGCAAAAGCAGACTGTGGATAAGTTGGAGGCCACGGTGTAGGTGTCGTTCTTGTAGGTGGATGACTAAGGGGTCCATTGCTATAATAAAAACAAGGGGAGATAAAAGGCAGCCCTGCCGTGTACCTCTAGTGAGGTTGAAAGTATCTGTAAGAGAGCTGTTGACCCTGAGCCACACCAGAGGATTGGTGTACAGGAGCATGATCATGGTGATAAAACAACTAAAGCAAACACAAGGAGATAATGGACGGAGTGCTGAAACTTTTCAAACACTCACCCCCAGTCACAGATCTGGGTTGAATCCATCATCATTCTTTAAAACAACTAGGCATACCCAGCTTCAACAGCGTCGCTCTAAGGAAGGGCCATTCCAGGGAGTCGAAAGCTTTCTTGGCATCTAATAAAGTTGCTGCCACAGGAGTGGTTGGGGACACTCTGTTTAGGACAGCAAATATTGTCCGAAGATTAAGAGAAGTGGACCTATGCTGGACAAAACCAGACTGTACCGGGGAGACAATCTGCTCCATCAACAGAGACAGTCGGGTAGTGAGAGCTTTGGTCAGGATTTTATTGTCTAAATTGAGGAGGGAGAGTGGACGATAGGAGGAACATAGACGTGGGTCTTTGCCTAACTTCAGTAATAGAATAAGTACCTTGGAGCGTAGGCGGTAAGGAACCTGTCTCTAAGGACTCCGCATATGGGGTGAGAAGGCGCGGGCCCAGCAAGGGCTTATATGCCTTATAAAAGTGTAACCATCAAGTCCAGGGGCCTTAGTCCTGTCGATAGAATCAATCGTCTGCACTATCTCTTCAGTCGTCAACGGTTCTGCCAGGATACTATGCTGCTCATCCGTTAACCACACCATTGCAATATCAGAGAGGTAATCCGCGATCGCAGTCTCAAGGCCTGAAGAGCAGGCGGTATATAAATGTGCATAATAACGTCGCAGTTACACCAATATGTCCTCATTATTCGTTATGCTGATCCCGGTAGATATATAAAAGTTCCGTAATGTACCAGCTAGATTGGTTTGGACGGAGTAAGCGTGCTAAGGTGCGACCGGGTCTCGCCCTCTCCATAGCGCCTAGCAGTGGTGTGTTTCCCTGTGTAGGCTATTTTCCTGTCCGCCAGGTCGCGAGAAAACTCAGTCAGCAAAACCGAGCGTCTGTGGAGGCTGGGGGAGCAGCCAGATAATGAAGCTGTGTGATCGATATCGCACAGCTCTAACTCAATCCAGGACAGTTGCGTGCGAATATCCCTCAAGCTGCCCACATGTTTGGACAGACATACGCCTCAAATGTAAGCTTTAAAGGCCCCCCAGAGGGTAGCCTAAGCAGCCACTTTACCCTCATTCAAAGCAAGATATTTGACGATGGCATCTCACATATCTGAGCGAAACACCAGGTCATGGAGGGTGTCACCAGGAAACCTCCACAAGCGTGCCCTATTGCCTCCGTAAGGTAAGTGTAATTCTAGTACGACAGGGCAGTGGTCAGACAGGGTGCGTGGAAGATGTCGCTCATCCGAGGTCCAAAGTGAAGCATTGGCGGGGAGGAGCCAATAATCAATCCGAGTCCACACATTATGCAGAGCAGAATGGAAGGTGTACCCCATGGTTTCAGTGTGATGAGTGCACCATATATCACTTAGTGCATGGGAATCCATGATATATCGTAGGACCTCCCAAGTATGGGGTTTACTACTCGAATGTGTGCTGGTGGAGTCTAACGCTGGCTCCAAAATGGTACTAAAGTCTCCACCCAGCATAATAAAATCTACTTCCACACATGCCAAGAGAACAAAGATGATATGAAAATATTTGGGTGAATTGGTATTCGGGGCATAGATATTCAGAAGTGCAATGCACTTGTCTGTCAAGACACCTGTTACCATAACATATCGTCCTTCCTAGTCTGTGTGGCTAGTGAGGGGAGAGAAAGGTTCGCTCTTGTGTATGAGGATACAAACCCCCCCTGAGTAAGAGCTGTTATTGGAGAAGTATCTTTACGCACCCCAGGAAGATGTAAAGGTATGTGAGGGCCGAGGTGGGTGATGCATCTCCTGGAGAAAGCTATTTTAGCTCCGTGACGTGAAAGATAAGAGACGACCCACTTGCCCTTATGGGAGTTATTAATGCTGCTGATATTCCACGTAAGGAGGGGTATGTCTGCCACCCACTTCTTGTGAGCAAACATCCACTTTGAGAACAAAAACATTGATGATGATGTCCCATGTCAGTAAGTAACAAAATATATATGTGATGTAGAAAATGAAACCAAAAAAACACAACACACCACAGTAGATTCAAATTCCCACCCCCATACACACTGAAAGAGACATCATCCAGTGAAACCTCAACAAAAGGAACATACAACTAAACAACCCCATATAACAAAGCGGTGTATCCCATGGGGGAGGCAACGCCTCGGTTGGTGCGGCCGGTGAGTGCTTCGAATTAGGCGCCTATGGAGCGGAACCCAGCCCTAAGCTCCGCCATAATGGCCGCAGCACCCCCCTTAATAACAGTATTTGTCTCTCTGTCAGCTGGTTCATCAGTGTCAGAATGAGTACCCTGGCATTGAGGAGCTTTAGATTGCTCAAAGAGCAATTTGTTGTTTGGGGACCCCTCGGCCCATCATTGAAAAAAAGAATTACAATGTGCAAAAGGAATGTCTTCACATCGGCACTTCCCAGGCAGAGAACTCAGATCCTACAGACCCGACCAGGCTTCCAGCTACCGCACGTTAGCACGACGATAACGCTGATCAACAGGGCTCGAGGAGAGGTGTACTGCCATGTACTAGATCATGAGGGTACCGCAGACACGAATAGCTAGGGGGAGGTGCAGTCACCAATCAAGAACGCAGAGGGCTGAGCTCCAATAATAGTGCTACGAGCACCAATAATAGTGTTATGAGCACCAATAATAGTGCTATGAGCACCATCAGCAACAAGCGGTGGAACCCACTGGGCTCCAGTAAAGGATAATTGTTGCAGGATGTCTCACACAGTCACAGTGCAGAGGCTGGGGGGGTTCGTTAGGGCCCAGTGGGAGTTAGGCACATAAACAGTGGCTGCTGCCAGGGCGATGATGGCGAAGAAGAGGAGAAGAAGTCAGTGTCTGACCCTCAGATCTGCGGTGGTGGCAGAGGAGCACAGATCACGGGTAGGCCCTCAGCCAAGGAGGCAGCAGGCTCCGGCGAAGCAGCCGATGACGTCACAGCAAGGCAGTCCGGAGGAGGGACTAGTGGTCAAGCTTCATGGGGGACAGAAGATATTGAGGGCCCAGCTCCAGCCGGTACAGCGTACACTCACCATCTACGAGGCCACAGGCCCGCGACAGATCGGATAGCACCTGCGGCAGTGCAAGATGTCCATTGGGAAGCTGGTCTCGACTCCGCAGCCGCCGGCGAATCGAGCTGGAGTCACGGGCACCCAGGCCGCCGGTGAGTTGTGCTGGATCGGGGCTGCCCAAGGGTATGGCGGGGACATGAGGCCCCGGCGGGACTCTATAGTCCCAGCCTCAGGCCCGCCCGAAGCCCCTGTCACCGCGGAGCCTTCAAGGCGGTGCCGGTCAGCGCAGGCCCCCCTCACAGCTATCGGGGATGCAAGCTCACCAAGCAACCGCAGACCACAGCTTCCTGCTGTCAGCACGAGCCCAAATCCAAGGCGAGGATGTATGCATATGCCAGGAATGTGCGATCCGTGTGGAGTTTGCAGATCGAGACCACCGGAGCTTCACACGCAAGTGGCCATCTTGGTCGCTGCTGCGGCCACCTCCTATCACAATAGGACCTTAATTTAGTCCTCACCTTCCTCATGTTGCTCACCTTTTGAGCCAATGTACAGCTGCCCTCTAAGACTGCTGACCAACAAAACTGTCTTCCTTGTGGTAATTACATCATCCAGGAGGGTTTGCGAATTGCAAGCTCTTTCCGTTAACCTCCCTTCTCACTTCCTTCTTCCCAGACAAGCCGGTTCTTAGAACCCAAGCATTCTTTTTGCCAGAGGCGGTAACACCATTTCACGTTGGGCAGACTATCACGCTGCCTATCTTTTTTGCCAACCCTCATCCTACTAAGGAAGAGGAAACACTCCACTGTCTGTATCCAAAAAAAGCACTGTCTTTTTATATCGATTGCACCAAAGATTTCCGGGTGGATGATCAACCCTTTGTTGGTTTTATGGGTACGAAGAAATGGCACGGCAGTTCACAAAAGAACCGTTTCCAGATGGATTATCCTTTGTAATTAAATCTGCTACACAGTGGCTAAAAAGCAGCCCTTTGAAGGCTTAAGAGCTCATTCTACTAGATCTAAAGCTGCGACCACTGCATTGGCGAGAGGGGTACCAGTTCTGGACATCTGTCAGGCAGCCACGTGGCCATCACTGCATATGTTTGCCAAACATTACCGCCTAGACAGTCTGGTCCGGCGTGGCAGGCATTTTGCCCATTGGGTCCTCCAGGACTTCTTAGTGTAACACGGTCCACAGACCCTGCTGAATGTATGACGTTTCAACGCATACAATCACAACGGATGGCTTTACAACCGGTCGTTACAACGACCGCGTTGTTACCACGCGTGCCATTACATCACAAGTCGTATCAACGACTTGCTGTAGGGGGCGTGCTGGACTTAGGAATAGTATTAATTACTATTCCTACTCCAGTTTGTGCAACAGCAGGGAAGGTGTTGGATTTAAAATCCAACACATTCCCTGGTGTTGCACGCCCCCTACAGCAAGTCGTTGATACGATTTGCGATGTAATGGCACGTGTGGTAACAACGCGGTCGTTGTAACGACCGCTTTGTAAAGCCATGTGTTGTGGAAACAGCATTGTAAACGCTGTTTCCCGACCCTGCTTTGCTATTTATTCTAGGATAAGGAATCTGCGGCTAGAAGTCTCTAACAGATGAACAAGTTACTTACCTTCGGTAACACCTTATCTGGTATTGACTATCTAGCCACAGATTCCTTAATGATCCTTTACAATGATCATTTACAATTGAAGAGATCCTTCAGGATCTCACTTTAACACACTAGTCATTTCTCCTCAGCTTGGCTCTGTGCTTCTGCTGCGGAAAAACAATCAAGAAATTAGGTCAGCACGCTGGGGTGGTGCTTATATAAGCACGGCACATGTCACTTCTGGCGCAGAAGACACCGACAACGCCACGTGGAGCAGAAGGGGATTGCTAAAAAAACCTCTGGATCCAGTTTGACAACTGGGGAATATTCCAAGTTAAAGAATCTGCAGCTAGGTAGAGTCTCTACCAGATAAGGAGTTACCGAAGGTAAGTAACTTGTTTTACAGGTAACTAGGGACATTTAATGAGGAAATTGGAGACTGGATTTTATACAGGGATTACAGACTCTCATGTATTATATATAGGATAAAGTACCCCCGCTGTACATTATACGTCAATTGGAAGTCAATGAGGAGTTTCATGACCATATTGCAGAATGGGGCTGAAATACCTTTATACGGTCATGTAACTCCAAGGTGTCTTTCAATATCCTGATAATTTACGGCAGCCGGTTCTTTATTCGGTATAGTACATGGTCACAAGATCACTCTTTCCACAAACTGCTTGATTCCTTGATGTCTTGCTGTGTCATATGAATGAGATAGGATGTTTGCAGCCATGAAGAATAAAAGTAGAATCTATATTGAGAGATTAAACACATCAAAGAGCAACTAGTAGTTTGTCGCAAAAAGATATTTGCATCAGTTCAATGTAAGTCACACTGAGAAAATGCTGTAGCTCAGAATGTGTAAAAACATGCAGAGGAATTCTACCCCCTTGTAATGAACTATAGCAAGCAAAAAATAAACTGGTTGCTCTAAATATCTCCTTTCAGCTGACCACTGTTCTTTTTTTTTATTTTATTTAGAAAAACAGATCAATAGAACCAAAATCCAGTGCCCGTTTTCCTAATTCAAACTGCAGCTGCAATGATGCTGCTTAACCTCCCTTTCACCTTGACTGCTTGCTCTAGCTGAATGCAGTAAACTATCACACCTCAAACGTAACAGATGAGCAGCTATGTCAATTATTTATGGGACAGGACTAGAGACGTCAGAACTACATTGTAATGAGAAAATTAGAGGCAGGCTTTTACACATCAATTGCAGGTTCCCATGCATTTTATGGCCTTCTTACTGCACTTCTAAGTAGAGTTAATAGCAGATGATTACACTCCTCACAGCCCCACTACTGACTGTTTTCTTCTTACCCTGGTCACGTGGTAAGTGAGTTAAGTTAATTTATTATGGTTTTTTACCTCTGTAGGAGATCAACATAGCACCGACATTAGAACTTAAAAAATCATTGCATTCCAGTTCACCACTAGCTAAAATAGAATAAAAAGAAATTACAGCCATCTTTAAGAGAAATAACATTGTAACTTGTAAACAGTAACCACAACAAACCATTCAACACCATAAAAGAGTTAAAATATAGTAAGAAAACTGCAAACAATTTAAATATATACATTTATATTAATTAGGCATTCAGTTAAGATATCAACCATGGAAAAAGTCTGACATTTTCTCTTTTGTGAGTCAGATACTATGGCATACAAAGAGGATAAACAGCTATGTAAGACAAGTGAACCAACATATATTAGCAGTGAGTTAAGTTGGTATACCCTCAATAGAATTTTATATATATATATATATATATATATATATATATATATATATATATATATATATTATCTACTGGCGGTCGCCAGTAGATAGTTATAGTTAGGACCTAGTTTCCATAGGAAACTCGTTTTTTGTTTTCTCAATATCTTTGGCGCCGGTTGACGAATCTTCGCGAAATTTTCAAAAATCGTAGCCCGCTCCGGTCAGCTCCTGTCTTGAAAGTTTCGGGGTGATTCGGCAAGCGGGGGCCGAGAAAAAAGGGGGGTCCCAAAACATGTTTTCTCCATGTTAATTCCCATAGGAAACTTTAGACAAAGCTATAGCCCGAACTGCTCAACGGAATTACACCAAACTTGGCAAAAAGGTAGCCCTTGGTTCAGAAAGAGACCTTTTTTTTAAATGGTGTAAATCCGTTCAGTAGTTCCTGAGAAATTAAAAAAATAGAGGTCAAAAAATGCATTTCCCATAGGAAACTTTAGACACGGTCACAGCCCAAACTGCTGAACGGAACTACACCAAATTTGGCAAAAAGGTAGCCCTTGGTTCAGAAAGAGACCTTTTTTTTAAATGGTGTAAATCCATTCAGTAGTTGCTGAGAAAATCAAAAAATCAAAGTTTCGATATCTATGGCCGCGGTGGATCCGCGCACCCTCCCCATCACGAGCTTTATTCTAATTGGCTGTCAACACTCCAAACCAGGAAGTGTTGGCAGCCATCTTGTGCCTCGGTAACCGAGGCACAAGAAAACAGGGAAACAAACGCAAAAAACAAGAAAAGGGGGCAGGGTAGAAACACCCTGACCCCCCAAGGCCTGCTCAGGGGTTCCCACAAGGACCCCCAGGGCCAAAAAAAGCATATATTTTTTTTAAAACAGCGGAATGCGCGCTGGGTGTGCCGATCCGGACGAAAAATTAAAAAAAATGAAGCGAGGGCTTCCTCGCTTTGTTAATTTTAAGCCCCCGGGAGGGCCAGGTCCCGGGGGGATTTGGTACATGTAAAGCGGGGGGGGCCCGCAGCCCCGGGGACCGCCACCTCCCCGGGCCTTTGTTTTTTAAAAACAACAAATACTGTGTGGGGGGGCTCGAGCCCCCCCCCACACGCCCCGGGGACCACCACCTCCCCGGGGTACTGTTTAAATGCGGGGGTCCATTTTCGACCCCCGAGCCCCGGGGACCATCACCTCCCCGGGGCTTTGGAAAAGTTGGGCCCCTCCTGGAGCCTTTGATGGCCCTGGGGACCGCCACCCCCCAGGGCCGGCTCCTGCAGAGTCCCGGGGTGCCCACCCCCGGGACACTGCTGTTTGCTATTGTAGGGCAGGAGCACGTCTCCCGCCCTACCATAGCAAACTCTGGTTTGGATTTTGGAAGAGAGAGCAGGGAAACCTGCTCTCTCTTGCAAAATCCAAAGCAGATAGCTTTTCCACACGGGGAGCTGCATGTTAGCAGCTCCCCATGTGGAAAAGCAGTGCCGGCTCCCGCAGGAGGCTGGGATCCGGCGGGACCATGGGGGTATTGGAGCTCCCCCCACGGTCCCCTACGAAGTGGCTAGGCCCCGAGGGATGGGAATATAAATTACTGGTAGGAGCCGGGTTTTTTTATCGAAATTTGGAGTCGCGACCCTAGCGCGGCGCTCAGCGTGGCCCCCTGGTGTGAACACGAGGGGTGCGTGACTCCCAGCGCGGCCCCCTGGTGTGAACGCACGGGGTGCGCGACTCCCAGCGCGGCCCCCTGGTGTGAACGCGCGGGGTGCGCGACTCCCAGCGCGGCCCCCTGGTGTGAATGCGAGGGGTGCGCGACTCCCAGCGCGGCCCCCTGGTGTGAACGCGAGGGGTGCGCGACCTTTACTCGCGCTGGGTGCGCGACTCCAAGCAAAAAAAATTAAGATTTTTTTTTATAATAAACCTAGGTTATATGTTTGGATCTTGGGTGGCTCTAAAAAGAGCCCTTGTGTTTATTGGAAGATTTTTGTAGCTACATGTAAGTGCCGATGCAGAGTCTTAAGTTGTTGAGAAGGACTCTGTTTCCCTTATCTGTGAAATGTACACCATCACTCCTGTAGATACCATCCATATCAAAACGCATATTGTTGTATATGGAGCCCATACTATGGTCTCTGAGGTAAGCAGAAACAGCTTTATTGACATTTTTTCTAGCTTTCTCAATCTGTGGACAGAAATGATTGGACCAGTTCCATTTCTGTCTTTGGCATATGTTAGAGTACACAAAGGCAGTTTGGGGGAAAGTAACATCAATTCTGCAAAGGTGTCCTTCATTAGCATTTCCAGACCTAGCCCAGTCATTGTGCCTAGGTCATTGCCACCGCAGTGCACAATAATGAGGTCAGGTGGTTGGAGATGCAAAAAGGATTGAACCAATGGCATCAATTGGTGCCACTTTAATCCTCTCTGTCCAATCCATTTAATGTCTACATTTTGCACACCTAGGTCTTTGTCAATACCTCTGCTTTCAGCATACCTTTTGCACCAGAAAACATAGTGGTGCCCAATAATCCACACAGAAAGCATCTTGAAGGGATCTCTGTAGGTAATCAGAAGATGTCTGTAGCTGAGGTAGGCAGGTGGTAGAATGAAATCTATCTAAAATGGTGGACAAGATGCTGTTTTTAAGAAAGTAGAGAGTTGATTGGCTGTTTAAGAAAATTCTACATTCAAATATAGAGTGCATTTTACTTTGTTTAGAAAGCATGTTTCTTATTGGTTGGTAACAAATGTTGGAAAGGTACAGCAGAAAGGATAAGGGCATGCTTTGCAAAGCCAACCACACCTGCTGTTGTCATTTGCAACATTGTGTGGTGAACTTGTGACCTGGCAGCTAAGTTGAATGTTGCATGACCTGTTGCTATGGAAACTCACATTAAGGAGAAGGGTTGAAGATGTCAGTTGAAAAGTGTTAATCTCTATGACCAATGGAAATTCGTTTTTCAATTTGAAAAACACTGGGAAGCAATGCCATTTGTGGCTTATGTGTATATGTTTGGAAAAATAGAGGGAAACTTTGCCAATACTGGTTTGACTTTGGAAAGTGTGCTGTTCTATATTGACTGTGTGTTAAACAGAATCCTGTCTGACTGTGTGAGATTTTTCATTCAACAGATTTATTTAAAAGGTGAGTTATATTTTTTAGAGATTTATGTAATCTAGATTTGAAAATTTTATGAAACTGTGCTGGTTAAATTAATTTATTAAATGTACAGATATATATTGGGATAATTTCTATTGTATTTGAACTTTGTTTAAAAAATAGTATGTGCAGTAATATACATATTATTCATAGCTGCCAAGGTTTCAGATTGCTTGTGTGACATTTTCATAATTTCAGTGTAATTATGAGTGACATTCAACGACTATGAGTGACACTTTCTCGCGAGCAAAATTATGCAATAAAGAAGAGGGAAACATATAAATACAAGAAATTAAACATATTTTAACAGCAAGAAACCCTAATAAGAGCTTACAACTGTTGTAAAGCTCCAGAAATGGAAGGGCACTAAGCTAGTAAAAAGCAGGAACTCACAGCTAATCCTCATCAAAAACAGTTTTGCGAATATATGTGTGGTTCATGTTCTTTCTCTCCTTCTCCCCTCTTGTCCTCTTTCTTGCCTTTTCCCTCCTTCCCACTGTCTCATTTCCCTCCCTGGTACTCTTTGTATTCCTCCTTCCTCACCCCCTCCCACCTTCCCGGTCTCTGCAATCTGGACCTAAAAGCACTATGAAGCAGTCAGCACTGTCCACTTTCTAGTGCTTTTTTCAAGTCATTCAGTTATCCAACCCTCTTCCCCCATTAGCCACCCTCCACTTGGCTGCCAAAGTCAAAAGCTCTCCCAGAGGGGAGAGCTTTTGGCTTTGCCAATACTTGTTATATCTACTCTTCCTCTGCATACTATGAGCACACACTCCTGCCCAACAACTGCTCAGATAGTGCAGCGTAACGCTGCGTCCGCATAAACCCCATTTTCACTGAACAAAATTATATTATGTGCGACGTCACCGCGCCCATTCACTCTGGGAGAAACACATGAAGTGCAGCTACATTAATGAACAAAAAAGATGAAACCGTTTAGATATTAGATTAAAAGCTGCATTCTAATCATTCAGTATAGAATGGTGTGAAACGTAAAAAACTTTTATGAAACAGGAAATTATCCTGACGTACTATCCTTCCTAATGACCATGTCAGCTCCACATATGCAAAGCTGTATTGTCATGTGCCATATATACTGACTTTGCCCTGGGCCCGGCGCGCTCTGATGAAATAAAGAGCCTTGCAGGGTGTTTATAAAAAAGCGCACTCTGTGATGCGCTATCCTATGTCCTGCAAGCTCCTGAGTCCTCTTGCTGGACAATGAGTGATAAGGGGATTTTTTTCACGGTAGACTGCCCAAGTACATCTCCCCTCCCCGTCCTGAACTGACCAAGATTGTGAGCCGTCTCTGGCGGTCACTTCTGCCTGCCCCTCTCTTTGCTCCCTGTGGCGTCACCTTAAGAGCGCATTTTAAATGAAGAGCAAAGGATCCTGGCACAGACATTCGCCTGGAATGGCCACACTTCTCCCCTGCATCTCCCCGACCCTCTCTCGGCAGTGTGTGCGAGCAGGAGAGAAAGGCCTGTCTGAACAGCCAGGTGACAAGGATGCACTCTACACAGCGTGTGTGCCCCCACTGAAGTTAAGTGCAGAAAAACAGCATTTCAGAAAGGCAGAGAAGCTGCACATGCCGTCTGAAACTTGCGTTCTGCTATCACATAGTGAAAACGAAACTATGACCCGTGAAGATAAACTTACTGGTGCCCTATGATCAGATGAGACTCAGACAGAGAAGCCCTGCGGCCCCGCCTGCATTTACTGTAATAATCACAATGATCAGACTGACTGCAGATTTAAACCAGGAGGCTCAGTCACTGGGAAGGATGATGAGAGTGAGCAGCCCTGCAGATGAGATGCTATTGTGTGAAATTCATTTTTCATATCATTGATGTAGTAGTATAAAACACTTACTTGAACTACTAGAAGAGCTCAGAGACTTTTCCCGGTCCGGCCGGCAGCCGCGGGCCGCACAGGGACCCCCCGCCGTGGCCGCACAGGCTCAGCTGCAGCACTGTGACTGCTCTGCACTACATGATGCACTAGTCTCTGCGACTGCAGACTTGTTCTTCTCCGATCCCCAGACACTGCAGGCAGGCTGCTGACACACTCCTCGTCCCCCGGGCCCCGCTTGGCCGCAGTTTAGTTTGCGCCGCCGCCCGCGATCACCGATGCCTCTTCTTGCGCGGCGGGCGGCGGCCATGAGTCGACACTTGAGTGTCTGTGTGTCCTGGAACTGTTGTGTCGCCGCGCCGGTGACAGTGAAATTAATTCACTCGGGGTGGTTGTCACTCTCGGCGAGTCCCCGCCGGTCTCTGGGCTGGCAACGCTAATTTGCGGCGCTGCGCACGAAGACAGCAGTGCTGCACACCACGGCGAGGACTCCCTGACTCAAATTGAGTCCCCCGCCGCTTCTGCTTCAGTGCTCACTTCCTCTGACTTCCTCCGGACGTGACGGCAAGTACGGTCCAGGAATAATTGCAGCCAGGGTGAGGCACGATTGTTACATTGTAGCCTAACCGCGCTCTCAGCCACCAGAGCTGAGAGCAGTCAGATCATGCCAGTGATTAACTATTTATGAACTTAGAGCCCAGAGCAGCTGCTGGCACTGTCAGCACCGTCTCTCGGAGCAGCAGAGCCGTGCACAGGCGCCGCCGGTGGCGCGAGCTGGCGAGTCGGCAAAATGCGTGACAATGCATTTCAGTGCGGTGATGGGGAACACCGCACTGAAATGCGTGAGTGTCACACCTGACGCGTGATACTTGGCAGGACTGATTATTACGTGTCTTGAAAGGAATAGTTGAATGATGCCTCTTATTTATTATTAATTGGTTAAATATGCACGAAGAATGTGTATTTTCAAAAATGTTCATATAAGGTGCAGTTTATTAGGCATGCATATTTCTTCTCAGTAAAAAGGTATAGTTTAATAATATTGCATTATTATAGATATTTTGGTAAAATGAGGTACAACTGTTCTGATTGCAAGATGATCATATAAGGTGTTAATGATTACAATTCTGTTATTAGTTTGTATAGTTTGTGTGGTTTTAGAAATCCTCATAAAAAAAGGTGTTGTTTATTCTTCTTCTTCATTAAGCCTGTTGAGAGGTACAGTTTGATGATGTTGCATATTTTTAGATTTAATGGTCAATATGTAGCTCTAAAGAAAACAGTATATTTTATTCTTTCTGGTATATAGAAGTTATGTACTTAAGTAGATAGTATGTCATGACTCATGTATTTGTTTAGATTGTTTTTATAAATGTTGAAATTATATTTACTGGATTAATGAGAGGTACTTGACAGATTAGAGGAATGCTAAGGTAGTGAATATGGTATTTTATTACTGCATGAGAAGTGATTTACTGGTTCTATATTGTCTAACCTCGTAGTTATTATTTAACTACAATCTATGCATTTAAGGAGTAAGTCATACAGTAACTTATGTTGTGGTAAAATCAGCAATACAGTATATATGCAATCCAGCAATTCCTTTGTCACTCCCTGTGGACTCTTTCAATCATTCTGCCATGTCCTTAATTAATCACAGTGCCAAAACGCAAGCAGTAATAAATTCACCATTCTATTAACCATGTCCTTATCTAATCACTGTGCCGAAACAGAAGCACTTATAAACTCACCCTGCTGTGAACTACCAGCACTCTAACTATCCAGTCACTGTCCATGCACTTGTACAATGACTCAGGCATTAAGACACGCAGTGCTACAGTCACATGTGCACAATCTATGTGGTCCCCTAACCCCCTGCAGACTACTGATTCACTCGTGCAAAAATCCAGGTTGTAGCCATGTAAGTCAGCAATCACAGTGTCAATCTCTGTCCACTCCTACTATCATCCTGACAGAAGCATGTTGTTATCTAATCACTGTGCTAAAACACAAGCACTTATAAACTCACCCTGCTGTCAACTACCAGCACTTCTAACTATCCAGTCACTGTCCATGCACTTTTTCCATGACTCAGGCATTAAGACACGCAGTGCTACAGTCAAATGTGCACAATATATGCAGTCTCCAAACCCCCTGCAGACTACTGATTCACTCCTGCAATAACCCAGGTAGTAGCCATGTAGTTCAGCAATGACAGGGTCAATCTCTGTCCACTCCTACTATCATCCTGACAGAACCATGTCCTTATCTAATCTCTGTGCCGAAACACAAGCACTTATAAACTCACCCTGCTGTCAAGTACCAGCACTCTAATTATCCAGGTCTCCAACCTTTTGTGTAGTGAGAGCTACTTCTGGTCAGTGAAAATCGTCGTGAGCTACTAAACCCCAAGTAACTCGCGCATTTTTTCGAGAGACCTCCCACGCCCAGTTTCATTGACGTTAAGCCTAATTTCTTCAGAGCCCATACTGTGGTTTGAACACAATACTTAAGAGTTCCCTAGAAACACTAAAAGGAATGACTTTGGATTTGTGCTGTTGGCAAACCGCTTTACGACCTTTCCATTAATAGCTTCAAAATCAGGACCTTTCAATAGCTGTCACTGAAATAATCATTGTAATGCAGTTCAATTAACAAACAAGAAAAGCAATCTTACCTTCAATGTGGAACTGAATGATGTCCTCTAATGCTGTGTAATCTGGTAGCCTGGCGGGGGCAGTTCCGAAGAAGTCATTATAGTAGTGAAGTAGTTGCAGTGTGTGGCAGTCAGCCTGTGCAAAGCTTTGCTGAATCACAATTGCAGATGGATTCTTCTACTGTAGCTTTGACAAGATCGCTGTGTTTTTCAGTTGCCAGATAAGCTGAACTTCAGCTCTGTTTGGATTGGAAAGTACCGATTTTGTCCTCCACTCTGAATTCTTCAGAAGGTTCCGTTTTGACTTTAAGGTTTTTATGGCACCAGTCATGTTCGCAGTTGTATTCTCATTGCTCCCTTTACTTTTTAGGAGTGTCAGTAAACCAGGACTGCAGTACAAATTGCTTTGTTCTTATTCAACTATAAAGAACTTTGAAAGATGCTGAAGATTCTTCTCTTTAGCTCTTTTTTTATCTTGATGTCAATACACCAGGCCTCCAGTAAACACTGCTTTTTTCTTGTCTTGTGCAGCAAATAAACATTTGGAAAGGTGCTGAAGATTCTTCTCTCCAACTACTTTTTTCATGGTGTCTGAAACCCAGGCCTGAAGTACACATTGCTTTGTTCTTGTTAAACTACTAACTGTTACTAACAAAAGGACTTTTGAAAGATGCTGAAGATTCTTCTCTATAGCTATCTTTTTCCCTTGTTCTCAATAAACCAGGCCTCCAGCAAACACTGCTTTGTTCATGTGCAGCAAATGAAAATTTGGAAAGGTGCTGAAGATTCTTCTCTCCAGCTACTTTTTCTTGTGTTTGTAAAACAGGCCTGCAGTACACATTCCTTTGTTTTTGTTCAACTAATAAAAAAACTGGGGGCTGAAGATTCTTCTCTGCAGCGACTTTAATCTTGGTGTTCGTAATGAAACAGATACCTAGATTTGGGATTTCACCAGGAACTGTCATTGAACAAGTATTGATTGCGAATGCATTCAAATTATTTCAGTGAGAGACTTGACACTGCATGGTGTCCACTAATCCCTTGTAATCTGGGGTGTAGCTTGAGAGGGCAACTCTTATGGAGTCATTTAAATGTTCGTCAGTCAGACGTGTGCGAAACTTAGATTTTACGAAGTTCATATCAGAAAATGCTGATTCACAAAGATAGGTAGAGCCAAATAGGGAAAAAAGTTTCAATGCAGCTGTGTGGATGTTTTTAAACTTTTCAGCATCCACAAGACTCCAGAAATGAATGTCAGATTGCCTTGATTTCAATTCAATGTCATTTTGAAGTGTGACAATCTCCATTTCCATTGTGGCAGAGTCAAGGTTCAAAAGCACACTAATTTTCTCCGAAATGTCACTAACATCCACTTCCATGAAGGGGTTTGAAGTGAACATCACACAGGGCTCCAGTTGCTCAAAATCACTAAATCTGTCACTGAACTCTTGATTAAGCCTCATGAGGAGGCTACTGTATTTTTCTATGTCCAGGAGCTCAGCCTCAGCTTTGTTTTCTGAAAAGATTTGGAGCACAGAGGGAAAGTGCTGCATCTTTCTTTTCTGTACATGCTGTATGAAAAGGTTAAGTTTTGATTTGAATGTTTTGACAGAACTTACCATGTTGGTTATTGTCTTGTTTTTGCCTTGCAACTCGTAGTTCAACACATTTAATTTTTCTGTCACATCTGTCAAAAAAGCTAAATCGAGCAACCATTGAGTGTTTGATAACAGTGTGGTATCTTCATTTCTAGACTCCATAAAAGCTTTGACTTCTGGCAATAGCGAAAGGAATCTTCGCAGTATTTTTCCCCTGCTAAGCCATCGGATCTGAGTGTGCAGTAAAAGGTCACCATACTCAGCTGATAGTTCTTCAAGGAACAATTTGAAGGTTCGGTGCTGCTTGGCCTTTGCACGAATTGAATTAATAATTTTAACAACAGGAGTCATCACATGATCAAACCCCATTACCTTGGCACATATTGCCTGTTGATGTATAATGCAATGGTAGTTCAATAACGGAGGGAAATCTGGATCTGCTTTACAATTGGCAACGAAGCCAGAATGACGCCCTATCATTGCGGGTGCACCATCAGTGGTTATCGCCACTAACTTTTTCAATGGGACATTTTGTTTCACAAAATAATTTTTCACCTCATTGTGGATGTCAGATCCTCTGGTTGTGGTTTTCAGAGGCAACAAAGTTAAAAATTCCTCTTTATCAGTAAAATCTTCAAAAACCATTCTAACGAACATTGCCAACTGTGCAATATCGCTTGCATCAACAGATTCATCACATTGAAGAGAAAAATATTTGCATGTCTTTAAATCGCGCTCTAACTGCTCTATCATGTCGGCCGATAATGCAGATACCCTTCTTGCCATAGTGTTTGACCCTAACTGCACATCTGAAATGGCAGACATAATTTCAGGGCTATTTTTAAAGTCTTTGAATAAGGACTGGGCAATTAGAAGCATTGCTTACTTCACAATGGCTCCATCTGAAAATATTGCTTTGTGCTTGATCAAGTGATGAGTAACTATGAAGGATGCTTCAGTTGCCGCAGTGGCTTTCTTCGTTGGCTTTGTAAAAAAAGATTGCTGTGTCTGCAATGCAGATTTCAGTTTGTTTACTTTTTGTGACCTCAGGCTGCTTCCTTTAGGGAACTTCCTCTCAAAATGCATGTGCTTAGTTGAAAAATGCCTCTCGACATTGCCCTTTTTTCCCACTGCAATTTTTGCTCCACAGATTAAACATACACAGTTGTCTTTAATTTGTGTAAATAAAAATTCGTTTTCCCACTCTTGATGGAAGTAGTAAGTCTTACTCTTTGCCCTTTTGGAGGGACCTGGCTCTTCATCCATGATTAGTTGTTAAGGCTGTAAGCAAGAGTAAAAATGTTGATGGAGTCAACATCCGGCTAATAATACTGCAACACAATGCCTCCCCTTTCTTCATTATCACACATGACAGCACCTTGAAATGCATAAGTTGAGTGTGCACTGTACAAAATGTATGAGGCCACGCATAGCCACCCTGCCTGGCCTTGAATGGCCTCATAGATATATGGAGGCAAGGCAGCGCAAGTCGCTGTGCTGCGTTACTCTGCCCCAGGGAGGTGTTCCATGAGTGGAGGATGGGTGTTACCAAGCTTCCACCCATAGATTTTGGCACAGTCTCAGATTCGCTATTAGTGGTGGACCTGGGAATGCGTCAAAAATGCTTCGCCACCCCAGGTGAGGCGTAACAAGGAGAAATACCTTTATTGCTCCTTTTTTTCCCTTTTAAATGTGTGCTGCATTCTGCAGCACACATAGAAAGAGGAAAATGCCTCAGAGGATTGTTTTTGTGCAAGAAGGTGCCCTTCCTGCGCAGAAAAATTCTATCTGCAACGCAGGCACCCTTGCACCACGGCACAGGGGTGGCCAGTGTTGGCACTAGGCAGCAGTGTGTGTGCCAGTGCAGGGAAAGGATAGGAATGCATCATATAATGTTAAATATGGCGCATTCCTGCCCTTTACCTTTGTGCAGCAAGGTGGCTTGCTGCGCTGTGTGAAAGTTTGCTAAATATGCCCCCCAGAATAAGGTACTATACGGCTACATGGCATATTTGCATTTTGCGTGATTTGACCTTAGTTTTTCAAATAGTTCACCTAATTGCATGAAAGGAAATTATGTGTATTTTGCACACACCTACCATTGATAACCCAAACCAGACAATGCAAGATATCAAGTGTAGCCATTTTAAAGATAACGGAATGTTCCCCTGAAAAGTACATTCCCCCAGCCTGAAGAACATCACTCTGCTATTCAAGGCCAGACAAGCTGTGTAGGCACACTTTTTGTAGATACCAAAGGACAGGTGTTTACTGAACTTTCACAATGGCACAGATGTGTACAGATCTGCCTTCAGAAATGGAGTGCTGCATGGAATACCTGATCACCACTTTTCAGCGCTACGCTGGCAAGGAAGGGGACCGCAGCAAAATGTCATTCGACGAGTTTGAACGTTTCATGACCGGAGCTTAAAAGAAAATTATGGCCTCTTTGGATAGTGGGGTTGATGGGAAGAAAGATAATCAGATTGACTTCCAGGAGTTTTTGAGCCTGATTGGGGGTATTGCCTGCCATGAGGTAAAAATGTGAAGACAAAGCCAGAACTCCCGCACCCAAGCCAGATCTCAAGTATGCACAGATGTACAGACGTACATCACACTTTGCTCACACAGTTACATTCCATGGCATAAAAGATTACACATTTATCATAAATGATTAAAAATGGGGGCCATTTCTCATAGTCACTGTATTTTTGTTGTTGTTTTTGACCGGACCCCACACGCTTCAGATCACCTCGAGGGGGTAATGTCAGACTCTACAAATAGTTTTATTAGTCGGTCCCGCCTTGTTGAGCACGCTAAACCGGCAGTTAATTTGTTATTCTATCTTGCAGCATGGAAAAGAACCGGAGTGTGGAGCAAAGACAACAGAAGTGCCTTCTTTAGTAGCTTCCTTTACCTGAGCCCAAGGCAAACGCAACAACTGCCCAGTCACGCAGAGTACACTCGTCCAATTAACTACTGACCCAGTCATATGGAAGTAGTGCCCCATCCATGCTGCATTGTACACAAATGAAACTTCACTTACCAACATAAAAGTAGGACTATAATAACAGCTATTAATTACATACAGAGTGCTTTAATCACTGGGCAAGCCAGCAGCTACTCAGAAGCCAACGGGGCGAGTCTGCAATGACTCAATAATTATCAATCCCGTCATCCATCAGTAAGCAGGGGACTCCCAGGCAACGCTTGTCTTTTTATTATATAATTAAGGGATACACGTGCCTGCTGAACAGATCTCCAACAGAGAATGTCATTTCTACATAGGAGTCTCAAGACAAGAGCCATGAACTAAGCCACCTTTATTTTTTGCTTGGTTCGATTCATTTCCAGACATTTACTAAAGCAGCATTTTAAAGCATCAGTTTAACGCAGCAGTGCACTCTGTGATTCAAAGTACAATTCATAACAGCCCTATTCATCTGACGCCCTCTCTCCAATACACCGACTGGGCAATTGAGGTTGTCAAAACAGCATGTGCGTTCAGCGTTTGAGCAGCACACATAAAGCAATAATACGTGTGATGCACAATGAAAGGCATATTTTCACATTGAGATCACCAAATCCACATTTATCTGAACAATGAAAGGCTCCAATCTTCATCATAGTGACAAACCCCTTTGGTATGACCAGGACTGGTGTCCCAGATCCATTACAGGTGTCTGGAGGCCACTGGCCAGCATTAAAATTTATAATGCGTTTGGTATCTCATACACTCACGTAGAGAGTCACTATAGTGTTTTGGACATTGAATGACTGCATGGTAGGGGATAATTAACCATCTTGTAGGGAGCTTACTTGGGGAATGGAAACTTGAAGGCCTACATCTGACATATAACCCTGCCCAAGAGAAGCAGCGGTGAGGTGATCACCCTGTACTAGCCTTCCAACATCTTCTTGCCCCCTTCCAGAGTAGAGAGTGATATCGAAGTGTATGCTGCGTGGTCAACCTCTTTAGACATGTCCAAAGTGCATTGTGGATCAAGATAGAATGTGTTTAGTACAGGAACCTCCACTTCACCATTGGTCCGAGATAAAGCATGTAGGACAGAACTCTTCAACAACCTTCATCTACGGTAGCTGCCAATAATCACCTATCAGATTAGGGACAGATGGTACAGAAGTACATTTTCCTTGTTTCAAAGTATCCATTCCAAACTATTACTATATGAAGGAAGAAGTAACTATGATAACACTTTAAGTGAGTGCAATACTATTAGCCCAGGTACATCAGGATTTTGCTAGACAAGATCCACCGTGAAATTCTACTTGGCTCTCTAATTACTAATCTTTCTTCATGAACTAATTCACAGTATGTTTTTTTGATCAGGTACGTAATTACAATTTATGAAATATTAGGGTTTGGTGGGCACACATGCAAAGGTCAATCAGTTTTGTGGAGACTATTTGTCTTGCCTTTAATTGAAGCAGTTGCTAGCCTCGCCATTTACTGGCTGGGGGGCCTATGTGAATCTATCTCCAGCAATGTATACCCACACGGCTCTTGAGAGGTTGACAAGCATATAATTGCCTTCTCGAACCCGCCAGTAATTCGATAGAAAAATTACACAGATCTTTATTGAGATCACACTTGACAAGTCTTCTAACCTTCTTAAAAGTCTGAAGATTTGGTAGAAATTTCAATTGATAACCTTATTTTTAGAATAATGCAAACCACCATTACAAATAGATATGTGCGTGTGTTCCTGTAGCTGCATTACATATTCCTCTCACTTCTAAAGTGCTCGGAGCTTCCTGAGCTTGAATGTACCAAATCCCTCACTTCGCACACACTGGTAGTCTGCAGGAACCTGAATGTATTTTTCACTGAGTACATGGTACCCTAAATGGCACTGCTACGCATCTTAAATCAAGCCATCCACGCCTCCATCCATTTCAAAGGTGCAGCTTATCTCTCTATGCTGCCTTCATTTTCATCTTCAGTCCTGTTTCACGTGATCTCGTAGTCTAGCTCCTGCAGGTTCCCATCCATCCATTTCCTAAGACCCATCAGCCCATCAATGCTAGCCAATGACTATTTTGAACTCCTGACTACACATAGCGCACTGGTTATTAATTCATCTGTGTTCTTCACATACTATGCCTCTTTAAGGAGTTTGTGTTCTGCTGTATCTTTGGAAGAACATCACATAATCCAGCCATGAGTGTTAACTAATATACCTGACACAGGTGCGTGCTCCTAGCTTTCATAATTTGCCAAATCTACCACATACTGGATATTACCCACTTGGGATTCTGCACCAGACATGAAACCAAAACCACCTTTGTCCGCCATCTTGGATATCAGCATTGCCCTTGCAAATTCTGAGCACCCTATTGGCAGCCGATGACATGGTCATCGATAACATATTTATGAAGCTCATCGCAGAGGGTTCTCGTACCTCCGATTCCATGCTTTTATTATTCAGGAGGACGATAGACGTACGTCGTACACATTCTTAGTTATGCCCCAATAACACCGATCACGTCGTAGTACTTGCAAAGACAAGTAGAAGCAAGGGTCCCCAACCTCACACGCTTTTCTCACATGCCACGTCTAGGTGCAGGAATAGGAGATTACTGGGCGGAGCGTTACTTATAATGCAGGTATCGATTTGTGGCCCCTGCCTCAGCACACATATGCGCTGGCTGGAAGACACGGATTGAGCCAGAGAAGGGTTCATGGAGCGGTACACCCTGCGTGACCGGCTCGAGTGTGACAACTACTACGTATCCCTGCACTAAAAGTAACAAATCCGTGTTAACACCTCCGAGAGGCCCACGGCTTACCTGCTGCTCGGTTAATATAAGGCGGCAGGCTGTACTGTTGAAGAGGGCAGATGGCGCGGGTCCCAGCAGTTCTATACTGCTTGCGCGTACTGCAGAACCAGCTGCTCTGCCCTGCCACGCCCGCTGCAGCTCCGCACTTTGCACTCGTGACTGAACAGCGCGGTGCCTGTGAGGAAAAGGCAGGGGGCGCTTAGAGATGGTCACGAGCTCACGACTCACGAGACTCTGATCACGTAGGAAGGAGAGGAACGTCATCCTCTTCGACCCGCCCCGCCCCAGCTAAGCATAAGCCAATCTTAGCTGCTGGTTTGGGTGAGGGCGGGCAACGTAGCCTGAAAACAGCCTAAATAGCCCAAACAACACTAAAGGGCTACTAAATCAAGCACCATGCAGCGCGAGCTACTCCCAGGGTCTCGGCGAGCTACCGGTAGCTCGCGATCGACCGGTTGGAGACCCCTGATCCAGTCACTGTTCATGCACTTGTACAATGCCTCAGGCATTAAGACATGCAGTGCTACAGTCACATGTGCACAATCTATGCGGTCTCCTAACCCACTGCAGACTACTGATTCACTCCTGCCAAAATCCAGGTAGTAGCCATGTAAGTCAGCAATCACACTTTCACACTCTGTCCACTCCTGCAATTATCCTGACAGAACCATGTCCTGATCTAATCTCTGTGCCGAAACACAAGCACTTATAAACTCACTCTGCTGTGAACTACCAGCACTCTACCTATCTACTCACTGTCCATGCACTTGTACAATGCCTCAGGCATTAAGAGACACAGTGGTACAGTGAAATGTGCACAATGTATGAGGTCCCCTAACCCCCTGCAGACTACAGATTCACTCCTGCAAAACTCCAGGTAGTAGGAAGGCAAGTCAGCAATCACAGTGTCAGTCTCTGTGCACTCCTGCAATCATCCTGAAAGAACCATGTCCTTATCCAATCTCTGTGCCGAAACACAAGCACTTATAAACTCACTCTGCTGTGAACTATCAGCACTCTACCTATCTACTCACTGTCCATGCACTTTTTCCATGACTCAGGCATTAAGACACGCAGTGCTACAGTCACATGTGCACAATCTATGCGGTCTCATAACCCCCTGCAGACTACTGATTCACTCCTGCAATAACCCAGGTAGTAGCCATGTAGTTCAGCAATGACAGTGTCAATCTCTGTCCACTCCTACTATCATCCTGACAAAACCATGTCGTTATCTAATCACTATCCTGAAACACAAGCACTCATAAACTCACCCTGCTGTCAAGTACCAGCACTCTAATTATCCAGTCACTGTTCATGCACTTGTACAATGCCTCAGGCATTAAGACACGCAGTGCTACAGTCACATGTGCACAATCTATGCAGTCTCATAACCCCCTGCAGACTACTGATTCACTCCTGCAATAACCCAGGTAGTAGCCATGTAGTTCAGCAATGACAGTGTCAATCTCTGTCCACTCCTACTATCATCCTGACAAAACCATGTCCTTATCTAATCTCTGTGCTGAAACACAAGCTCTTATAAACTCAACCTGCTGTCAAATAGCAGCACTCTAACTATCCAGTCACTGTCCATGCACTTGTACAATGAGTCAGGTATTAAGACACACAGTGCTACAGTCAAATGTGCACAATATATGCAGTCTCCAAACCCCCTGCAGACTACTGATTCACTCCTGCAATAACCCAGGTAGTAGCCATGTAGTTCAGCAATGACAGTGTCAATCTCTGTCCACTCCTACTATCATCCTGACAAAACCATGTCGTTATCTAATCACTATCCTGAAACACAAGCACTCATAAACTCACCCTGCTGTCAAGTACCAGCACTCTAATTATCCAGTCACTGTTCATGCACTTGTACAATGCCTCAGGCATTAAGACACGCAGTGCTACAGTCACATGTGCACAATCTATGCAGTCTCATAACCCCCTGCAGACTACTGATTCACTCCTGCAATAACCCAGGTAGTAGCCATGTAGTTCAGCAATGACAGTGTCAATCTCTGTCCACTCCTACTATCATCCTGACAAAACCATGTCGTTATCTAATCACTATCCTGAAACACAAGCACTCATAAACTCACCCTGCTGTCAAGTACCAGCACTCTAATTATCCAGTCACTGTTCATGCACTTGTACAATGCCTCAGGCAGTAAGACACGCAGTGCTACAGTCACATGTGCACAATCTATGCGGTCTCATAACCCCCTGCAGACTACTGATTCACTCCTGCCAAAATCCAGGTAGTAGCCATGTAAGTCAGCAATCACACTGTCACTCTCTGTCCACTCCTGCAATCATCCTGACAGAACCATGTCCTTATCTAATCTCTGTGCCGAAACACAAGGACTTATAAACTCACTCTGCTGTGAACTATCAGCACTCTACCTATCTACTCACTGTCCATGCACTTGTACAATGCCTCAGGCATTAAGAGACAAGGTGGTACAGTGAAATGTGCACAATGTATGTGGTCCCCTAACCCCCTGCAGACTACTGATTCACTCCTGCAAAAATCCAGGTAGTAGGCATGCAAGTCAGCAATCACAGTGTCAGTCTCTGTGCACTCCTGCAATCATCCTGACAGAACCATGTCCTTATCTAATCTCTGTGCCAAAACACAATCACTTATAAACTCACCCTGCTGTCAGCTACCAGCACTCTAACTATCCAGTCACTGTCCATGCACTTTTTCCATGACTCAGGCATTAAGACATGCAGTGCTACATTCACATGTGCACAACCTATGCGGTCTGCTAACCCCCTGCAGACTACTGATTCACTCCTGCCAAAATCCAGGTAGTAGCCATGCAAGTCAGCAATCACACTGTCACTCTCTGTCCACTCCTGCAATCATCCTGACAGAACCATGTCCTTATCTAATCTCTGTGCCGAAACACAAGCACTTATAAACTCACTCTGCTGTAAACTACCAGCACTCTACCTATCTACTCACTGTCCATGCACTTGTACAATGCCTCAGGCATTAAGAGACAAGGTGGTACAGTGAAATGTGCACAATGTATGTGGTCCCCTAACCCCCTGCAGACTACTGATTCACTCCTGCAAAAATCCAGGTAGTAGGCATGCAAGTCAGAAATCACAGTGTCAGTCTCTGTGCACTCCTGCAATCATCCTGACAGAACCATGTCCTGATCTAATCTCTGTGCCGAAACACAAGCACTTATAAACTCACTCTGCTGTCAACTACCAGCACTCTAACTATCCAGTCACTGTCCATGCACTTTTTCCATGACTCAGGCATTAAGACACGCAGTGCTACAGTCACGTGCACAATCTATGTGGTCCCCTAACCCCCTGCAGACTACTGATTCACTCCTGCAATAACCCAGGTAGTAGCCATGTAGTTCAGCAATGACAGTGTCAATCTCTGTCCACTCCTACTATCATCCTGACAAAACCATGTCGTTATCTAATCACTATCCTGAAACACAAGCACTCATAAACTCACCCTGCTGTCAAGTACCAGCACTCTAATTATCCAGTCACTGTTCATGCACTTGTACAATGCCTCAGGCAGTAAGACATGCAGTGCTACAGTCACATGTGCACAATCTATGCGGTCTCCTAACCACCTGCAGACTACTGATTCACTCCTGCCAAAATCCAGGTAGTAGCCATGTAAGTCAGCATTCACACTGTCACTCTCTGTCCACTCCTGCAATCATCCTGACAGAACCATGTCCTTATCTAATCTCTGTGCCGAAACACAAGCACTTATAAACTCACTCTGCTGTGAACTACCAGCACTCTACCTATCTACTCACTGTCCATGCACTTGTACAATGCCTCCGGCATTAAGACACGCAGTGCTACAGTCACATGTGCACAATGTATGAGGTCCTCTAACCCCCTGCAGACTACTGATTCACTCCTGCAAAAATCCAGGTAGTAGGCATGCAAGTCAGCAATCACAGTGTCAGTCTCTGTGCACTCCTGCAATCATCCTGACAGAACCATGTCCTTATCTAATCTCTGTGCCGAAACACAAGCACTTATAAACTCACTCTGCTGTGAACTATCAGCACTCTACCTATCTACTCACTGTCCATGCACTTGTACAATGCCTCAGGCATTAAGAGACACAGTGGTACAGTGAAATGTGCACAATGTATGTGGTCCCCTAACCCCCTGCAGACTACTGATTCGCTGCTGCAAAAATCCAGGTAGTAGGCATGCAAGTCAGCAATCATAGTGTCAGTCTCTGTGCACTCCTGCAATCATCCTGACAGAACCATGTCCTGATCTAATCTCTGTGCCGAAACACAAGCACTTATAAACTTACCCTGCTGTCAACTACCAGCACTCTAACTATCCAGTCACTGTCCATGCACTTTTTCCATGACTCAGGCATTAAGACACGCAGTGCTACAGTCACGTGCACAATATATGCAGTCTCCAAACCCCCTGCAGACTACTGATTCACTCCTGCATTAACCCAGGTAGTAGCCATGTAGTTCAGCAATGACAGTGTCAATCTCTGTCCACTCCTACTATCAACCTGACAAAACCATGTTGTTATCTAATCACTGTGCTGAAACACAAGCACTTATAAACTCACCCTGCTGTCAAGTACCAGCACTCTACCTATCTACTCACTGTCCATGCACTTTTTCCATGACTCAGGCATTAAGACATGCAGTGCTACAGTCACATGTGCACAACCTATGCGGTCTGCTAACCCCCTGCAGACTACTGATTCACTCCTGCCAAAATCCAGGTAGTAGCCATGCAAGTCAGCAATCACACTGTCACTCTCTGTCCACTCCTGCAATCATCCTGACAGAACCATGTCCTTATCTAATCTCTGTGCCGAAACACAAGCACTTATAAACTCACTCTGCTGTAAACTACCAGCACTCTACCTATCTACTCACTGTCCATGCACTTGTACAATGCCTCAGGCATTAAGAGACAAGGTGGTACAGTGAAATGTGCACAATGTATGTGGTCCCCTAACCCCCTGCAGACTACTGATTCACTCCTGCAAAAATCCAGGTAGTAGGCATGCAAGTCAGAAATCACAGTGTCAGTCTCTGTGCACTCCTGCAATCATCCTGACAGAACCATGTCCTGATCTAATCTCTGTGCCGAAACACAAGCACTTATAAACTCTACCTGCTGTCAAGTACCAGCACTCTAACTATCCAGTCACTGTCCATGCACTTGTACAATGAGTCAGGTATTAAGACACCCAGTGCTACAGTCAAATGTGCACAATATATGCAGTCTCCAAACCCCCTGCAGACTACTGATTCACTCCTGCAATAACCCAGGTAGTAGCCATGTAGTTCAGCAATGACAGTGCCAATCTCTGTCCACTCCTACTATCATCCTGACAAAACCATGTCGTTATCTAATCACTATCCTGAAACACAAGCACTCATAAACTCACCCTGGTGTCAAGTACCAGCACTCTAATTATCCAGTCACTGTTCATGCACTTGTACAATGCCTCAGGCATTAAGACATGCAGTGCTACAGTCACATGTGCACAATCTATGAGGTCTCCTAACCCCCTGCAGACTACTGATTCACTCGTGCAAAAATCCAGGTAGTAGCCATGTAAGTCAGCAATCACACTGTCACTCTCTGTCCACTCCTGCAATTATCCTGACAGAACCATGTCCTTATCTAACCTCTGTGCCGAAACACAAGCACTTATAAACTCACCCTGCTGTGAACTACCAGCACTCTACCTATCTACTCACTGTCCATGCACTTGTACAATGCATCAGGCATTAAGACACGCAGTGCTACAGTCACGTGCACAATATATGAGGTCCCCTAACCCCCTGCAGACTACAGATTCACTCCTGTAAAAATCCAGGTAGTAGCCATGTAGTTCATCAATCACACTGTCACTCTCTGTCCACTCCTACTATCATCCTGACAGAACCATGTCCTTATCTAATCACTGTGCTGAAACACAAGCACTTATAAACTCACCCTGCTGTCAAGTACCAGCACTCTAATTATCCAGTCACTGTTCATGCACTTGTACAATGCCTCAGGCATTAAGACATGCAGTGCTACAGTCACATGTGCACAATCTATGCGGTCTCCTAACCCACTGCAGACTACTGATTCACTCCTGCCAAAATCCAGGTAGTAGCCATGCAAGTCAGCAATCACACTGTCACTCTCTGTCCACTCCTGCAATTATCCTGACAGAACCATGTCCTTATCTAATCTCTGTGCCGAAATACAAGCACTTATAAACTCACCCTGCTGTCAACTACCAGCACTCTAACTATCCAGTCAGTGTCCATGCGCTTTTTCCATGACTCAGGCATTAAGACACGCAGTGCTACAGTCACATGTGCACAATCTATGCGGTCCCCTAACCCCCTGCAGACTACAGATTCACTCCTGCAAAAATCCAGGTAGTAGCCATGTAGTTCAGCAATCACAGTGTCAATCTCTGTCCACTCCTGCAATCATCCTGACAGAACCATGTCCTTATCTAATAGCTGTACGAAAACCCAAGCATTTACAAATTCACCATTCTCTTTTGTTGCTCTGCTCTAATAATCCAGTCAGTACCCATGTACTCATGTAATGACCCAGGTACTAATACATCTAGTATTACAATCATCTATCCACTATTGATGCAGTCCTCTAAACACATAAACACTACTTATTTAGTTCTACCATTATTCAGTTAGTATCTGTGTCTTGCAGTAAATGAATTGTGATTTAAAACAAAGTGTTTAAATTGTTTTTATATACAACGTGTTTGTTTAGTAATACAATAGTATATTTTATAAATTTATATTAATAATGTCATATATATATATTTTTTTAACAGGTATTGTTCATCATCATTAAAAAAAACTTACCATTACTAGAATAACACAAAAGAGGAAAGAACAAAAAAAGGATTATTATTTGAAGAAAACACAACAACAAAAATTAGATGAACTACAACATGTGGGGAAAAAAGAAAAAGTCTTGTGGTAAGAGAACAAAAGAATTTATTTAAAAACTTTCAAAGGCTAGAAACAGTGTGCACAATGTGGAAAGTAGAAATAATGCCTCAACAAAAAAGAATAATAAGAAAAATGGCAAAAATAATGGGAAATCACGGTCTAAAGAAACAATGTATGGTAAAAGGAGAAAAAATCTATTTGATGAAATAAGGAAAAGAATGTTTTACAATAGAGTTGTCTTTAATTTGTTAAAAGATGTGAAGAAATATAAAAAAAGATCAGCATTTTATAAAAAGAAGAAACAGATTGAAACTATTGTTGAGAAGGCTTTTGATTTAAAAAGGAAATTATTCATTTTAATTTTAAACAGAATTCGATCACTAGATAAGCCAATACATTTTATGAAGGCCAAAAGTAAAAACAAGAGAGTAATTAACAGAACTAACTTTTGTGATTTTTTTGGGGTGAATGGAAACACAGTTCAAGTTCAGAGCCTTTTTTTAATGAAGAGAGTTATTTTCAAACCAATACATTATTGCTTGCAGTTGATACCAGTGGCCGTGCTTATGAGGTTAGAAATGGTTGTCCAATTGAAAAAGAGAAGATGGTTCCCAGAAATGAAGGAGTGATAGCTGATGAAGTTCTAGGGAGACGTACTAAAGCCCCAGTGTATACTTGGGATTGTAATAGTATTTGCAGTATACGACAGGAATCTATTGATATTTTACGGAATTTTTTACAAGTCTATAGTAAAAAAGTGTTAAACAAAAGATTAAGATGTTGCAAGGACTAGATCCTTGCAGAGTGAGAATAAATACCGGTTTGCAAGGTCGTTCTCTGGCTTGTCTTTCTAGAAAAGTATGTCAAAGTGTTTTTCATCATTTTAGAATGTTAGCAGTACATCATTATCAAATGCGGAAGTTAGTCAGATGATTGTATTACGCAAAAGTCCAGCAATAATTTTAAATGACTTAAACAGTGCTCTTTTGCATGGGTCAGTATCAGATGTAAAAAAGGTTTGTGATGAAATAGAGTTTCGTTACTTTGGTCCTGAAGAAGAGAGTGGACAAAATGAGACAGTGATAGAAGTAGGTGTTGAAGAAACTGTGGCAAATAGTAGTACAGAGAAGTTTGAAGAACAAATTACAAAGTTTAAGGTAATTTCGTGTGAAAGGCCAAATTATACTTGTATTTGTTGTCAACGAACTCACTATAATAATCAGACTAGGAATGTTGATCTGTATTTAAAAAGTGAAAGAGAAAATAATGATAAGTGGACGGAATTTGCAACTTATTTGTTGGTAGAGGATTGCTTTGATTTGGGTACTGATCAGCGTATTTGTAAATATTGTTATAACAAATTAGACGATAATAAAATGCCTGCTAGAGCTGTCCATAATAATCTAGAGTTGGTAACTATTCCTCCAGAACTGATAGATTTAAACACATATGAATCTATTCTGATTCAATGTGTGCACCCATTTCAGGCTATTGTTCGTATGGAGCCTAAAACAGGTAAATTGCCTCCTACAGATTTACAGAGAGGATTAAAAGGTAGAGTTGTATATTTACCACTAGATTTAAAGAAAAATATTGAAACTATTGGTGTACAGAATGTAGAAAGTGAACCACAGTTATTCTAGTTAATGGTGTTCCTACTAAGAGTAAGAAAATCTGGCAGGAATTAGTGGATGTCAGGAAAGTGCAAAAGGCAACATTATATCTTATAAAAAACAATGATTACTACAAAAACGTGTATGTGGAAGAAGAAGAAATACTTTTAGGAGATGATAGTGAAATGTCAAGTGGTCAAATTGAGAAAGTGGACATGTCCAAAAGTGAAGAAATTTATGAACATTATAGTGTACATCCACTTCATTCGAAAGAAGTCATGGGGAATACTATTGAATTATTCCAAATGAAGAAAGCGAAGGGGACTCCCATGAGTGTTTGGGGAAAAAAGTTTGGAAGCTCGTTGTTTTCCCCAGCTGTTCCCAACTGGAAAAGGTGGACGATATGACGAACGATCAGTACAGATTCCTGCATCAGAATATCGGACAACAAGATTGTATGCAGAAGATCCAAGATTTCGACAATGTATCCCATATATATTTCATCTTTTGTTTGAGAGTGACTTCTCTGGACTTTCATATGCAGTCAACCACATATTACATCTTCAAAATGTATCTGCAAAGGAATTTATGGATAAAGTACATCAGAGAGACGATCATTTAGAATCTCAACTGATTAATTTGATGGCATGTCAGCGTGGTACTAATGAGTATTGGTATCGTCGTCATGGAGAACTTAAATGCATGCTAAGGAACTTAGGAACTCCTATGTGGTTTGTTACCCTAAGCTGTGCTGAATACGCTTGGGATGATTTACTTGAATTTCTCCGAGAAGCAAATTCAAATATTAAAAATATTGAATACAAGACACCTGGAGAATTGTGTTCTTTGGATCCTGTAAATGTATGCAGATATTTCAATCATAGGTTTGAAGCTATGATGTCTTTTATCTGCAATAAAAAGAATCCTCCTCTTGGAGAAGTTATTGATTTCTTTTGGAGAAAGGAGTATCAAGCTAGAGGTGCTCCTCATATACATATGCTTTTATGGATCAAGGATGCACCCAAATTTGGAACTGATTCGGATGACACTGTTTTATCTTTTATTGAAGATTATGTTACATGTGCTATACCAAAAAGAACAGAAGAAAACAACTTAAGGCAACAAGTGTTACGATTCCAAAGTCATCGATGTGGCAAATACTGTAAACGGAAATACAAGTCGAAGGAAAAGTTTTATACCAAATGTCGTTTTAGATTTCCACGTCCAGTAATATCCAAAGGAAGAGTAAACAGTTTCATGTCAGCAGTGAGACATACCATCACTAGAAAATCACCCAAAAATACTTAGTTTGAAAAGAAGTGAAGAATCAAAGTATATCAATGATTATAATCTAGTTATTCTCTTGATGTGGAATGCTAATATGGATATCCAGTATGTTGCGGATAATTCCATTGCTGTTGCTCGGTATGTAACATCATACATAACAAAATCAGAAAAGACGGAATTGAAAGAAATGTGGGAAGAAATTTCTCACGAGAAGAGTCTTAGTAAGAAATTGTACAGTTTTAGTTTGAAGATGTTATCCCATCGAGAAATTGGAGCGTACGAATGCTCGGATCGGTTGTCGTCTGCAAGTTTATATTCAAAGTCAAGAGGAATCATTTGGGTGAGTCTAGGTCTTGCTGCAACGCGAAATCGAGTACTTAAATCTATACAAGAAATCGAATATTTAGCAGTAAATGAACCGGAAAGCACAGATATTGTCAAAACAAACATGTTGGATACATACTATCCAAATAGAAGTCGTCATCTTGAAAACGTATGTCTCTATAAAGTGCTGCAATATTACAGTTGTAAGAGAAATACTACAGAAAACATAAATGAAGGAAAATATGCAGTGATTGGTTCAGAAGGATGTTTGGTGAAACAAAGTAAAGGAAATCTGATTAATCATAGGAAACTGAGTTGTGATACTCCTGATAAAAGAGAATGTTACTATTTAGCACTTTTGTAACTCTTCAAGCCTTGGCGTACGGAATTGGAATTACTTGGAGATTTTCAGTGCTATGAAGATTATTTCAATGCATGTAAAGATAGCATTGAATGCACAGTTTTTGCAAATTATCTCAAAATGTTGAATGAAGAAATTGATCAAGAAGCTACTATTGCAGCTGAGATTGCTAGAGACAGTTTGCAAGACAGTCAAAGTTCTGCTCCACTGAGTCAAGATCCACTAGGACAACCAATTCTTGAAAATGAAGCAGCAATCGCCATGAGTGAAGTGGAAACAGCAATGCATCAAGCTCAAGAAGATATTATGGACTTAGGAAACTTGGAAGAACAACTAAATATTGAACAGAAAGAAATATATCAGCAAGTGAGACAACAGATCGACCATGGTTTTCTTCATGAAAAGAAAGAATGCACATGCACATCATTTCAACCTATCCGAATGTATGTCAGTGGTCAAGCTGGTACAGGAAAAAGTTTCTAAATTAAAGTTTTGACCAGTTATCTACAGAAAACAACTGACTCACATTTGTCTTGTGTTGTAACTGCTCCAACTGGGTTGGCAGCACACAACATTAAAGGAATTACATTACATCGTTTACTAATGCTACCTGTAGAGCATGAAAATAAATTGGAATATCACAATCTATCTGGAGAAGCTTGTTATGAAGTTTCAAGAGTACTAAAGAAAATGAAACTTCTGATAATTGATGAGGTGAGCATGGTCTCAAACTTAATGCTTGCCTTTGTGCATTTAAGAATGCAGCAAATTCTAAAAACAGAATACGATGTCTTATTTGGAGGAAAACATGTGATCGTTTTTGGTGATCTACTGCAACTTACTCCTGTAAAAGGGCAACCAGTATTTAAAACGCTTGTGCATGAAGACACCAGAAAGTCTTTGGGAAGTGTTGGAAACGTTAACATTTGGTCATATTTTGAAAACAAAGAACTCATTAAAAATATGCGACAGGCAAATGATGTTGATTATGGAACCATTCTTCAAGATATAAGAATTGGAGTATTGACAGAACATGGGAAACAAGCTTTGCAAAGTCGGCTACTTACAAACTTGTTTCCAAATGAAAATATAGTTCCTGAAAAAATATATAAAAAAATTGCAGAAAATAAATCTGTAATCTGCCTAATGCCAACACTGCGAGAGTGTTCCACATTCAATGAAGAACTTTTAAAGCTGGAAAATGAACAAATAATAGAAATGGAAGCCATTGATAAAATAGAACATGAAGGAAGAACTATTATTTTGACGGAAAAATTAAAAACAAAATTGGATTCTTTAGAAAAATCCATATCTAAAAATGCTGGTTTAGAAAAGAATTTATATCTATGTGTAAACTGTCGGGTAATTTTACGGCGTAATTTGGATGTGGAAAAAGGTTTAGTAAATGGTGCAATGGGTAAAGTTGTTGATTTTGTTAATTATCAAAATAGAGATGGAATTGAATTTTTGAAAATCAAATTTGCTCAAATTGAAGAAGTAAAACAAATTGGTAGTTGTTCGGTTCGTTTTTTGCTTGTTAAAGATTTGTATGTTCGTAGAAAACAGTTTCCTCTTTCTTTGGCATATGCGGTGACTATTCATAAATCTCAAGGTTTAAGTGTAGACAGTGCTTTGGTAAACATTGGAAGTACCGTATTTAAAGAGGGTATGGCATATGTTGCTTTGTCCCGAGTCAGAACTTTATCTGGATTGTATTTAATTAATTTTGATGAGAGAAATATTAGTGCAGATGCAAATTGTGTAAGAGAGTATAATCGGTTAAGAAGATTATATGCTCCCAATTTAGGTGAATATCCTGTATATGAAAAGCGTGTAGTAGGTCGAAAAAGAACATATGAGAATATCTGTAGTGAAGTTAAAGAAAAGAAAAAAAATCAAGATAATGTTGAGATTCCAAGCAAAAAGAAAAAGGACACTATTGAAGAGATTGTCGGATATCAGTTAGAAAATAGTTCAGGTATCAACTGCTATGCTAATGTAGTGGTAAATGTTGTATTTTTTCTAGAAAATCTGCAACAGCAAATTATGGAGAATCGAGAAAAAGGTTTTGTTCCTTGTTGCATTCTATTTTTGAAAAATTGAGAACTGATAAAAGTAAAATCCAAAGTGTTTCTGATATTCGGAATCTTCTAGATATATGTTCTGGTTCTACGCAATTTACACAGAATGTGCAACAAGATGCTCAGGAATTTCTAATGTATATACTTGCAATATTAGAAGATGAAGGAATACAAATTGAAAATCTATTTGGACTTCGTTATAAATGGGAACATGAATGTGAAAATTGTAGGTTTACTTCTACCACTAACATAGACACTGAAAGATTCATATATTTAACAATACCAACAAATTAGTTAAAGCAGCAAATCAAAACATGGAGTGTAGCCAATGCAAATCAGAAATGTTATCAACACTATTTATACAAAGATTTGGACAATATATAATTTTAATGATACAACGTTGTACAGCTGATGGAAGAAAATTGGAAACTTTAATAAAATTTTTTGTAGCAAGTCAACTATCAATATCAGGAAGAACTTTTGTAGCAGTAGCAATTATTTTCCATCATGGTCCTTCTACAACATCTGGACATTACACTGTCTATTTAAAATGCAATAAAGGATGGACATATTGTAATGATGCTCATTTGGTTTTTAGACATCGTTTGCCTAACGAATTACCAAATTCCTACCTAATATTTTTAAAGCCAAAGTTCTGAGAACATAATTCGGCCTATTGGGAATATGTTAAAATGTATTAATACGATTACTATTGGACAATTTCAGTATAAAGGATTTCAGGAATATCATTTGGCCTAGAGGAAAGATATTAATATGAATTAAGCACTTTTTCTGGGATATTCTGACAGCATTTATTTTAAAGAACATCATTTAGAGTATATGTAAATTATAAAGAATTCTTGATTGAATTATTGTTTCGGTTCTTTCATATTGTAGTAACAAAATTCTCTTAGAAGCATTTTATATATGTGTGATTTCTATTATATGGTATGTTATTGAGGATGTTGTTTTTATGTAATGTGCAGAGATAGTTGACTATATTGAAAATATTTTTGACACAGATTTGTTTTTTTTAAACAATCTTATTGATTGTTTTTTTGCCCGCTGTTATGTGATGAGTAACATTGAAATCACTATTTATAGTGAAATTCAATATATTCTGAGAACAGCAAAAAAGCAAACTAAATAATTTATATTATGCTTAAATTATGTTGTGTTTATAAAATTATATTATACATTATAACTGTATTTTTTCTTCTCTTTCACAAATCATAATTCTAAAGTTCGTATTTAAAAAAAAATTAAATTATAAAAAACAACTGCAAAAAATGTTTAGAAAATGTTGATATCTACTACTGTAAAGGTAAGATTAAGTAATCCAAACACTATCCATGCACTACTACATTCAGCTGTGCACTATCTATATAAACCTCTAACCAGCTACTTACTAAGTTACTACCCATGCAGCCTAGTAATCCTCCTGTCTGTCCCATGCACTTTTCCAATCACCCATCCAGCACTATCTACTTATCCTATCACTCTGCCAATACCTAAGCACTTATAAAATCACCATGCAGTCTGTTTGCATCACTGTAATCTTTCCAATTACTAGTGATGTACTTATGGAATGTCCTAGCCACTAAGAAAAGTATACATACAACATTCTATGCACTATGTATGCACACCTCTAAGCACATACATACTATTGGAACAGTCTTGTAAATACTAAGGTACTACCCATGCTGCATAGGAATCCTCCTGTCAGTCCCATGCACTTCTCCAATCACCCATCCACCACTATCTACTTATGCTATCAGTTTGCCAATATTTATCCACTTATAAATTCATCAGACAACCTGTTTGTAGCACTGTAATCATTCCACTTACTAGTCATGTACTAATTGAATGGCATAGCCTCTAACACAAGTACACCTACAGTATTCTGTGCAGAATGCATGTACACCTCTAACCAGATACATACTATTGCTACACTGCACTAAATACCCAAGTAGTACCCATGCAGCCTAGAAATCCTCCTGTCAATCCCAAGCACTTCTCCAATCACTCATCCAGTACTATCTACTTATTCTATCACTCTATCTATACCTAAACACTTATAAATTCACCAGGCACTCTGTTTACAGCACTGTCATCATACTAATTACTAGTCATGTATATATAGAATGGCATAGCCACTAATACAAGTATACCTACAGTATTCTGTGCACAATGCCTACAAACCTCTAACCACATACATACTATTGGTACACTCCACTAAATACTGAAGTAGTACCCATGCAGGCTAGGATTCCTCTTGTCAGTCTCATACACTTCCTCAATCATCCATCCAGCACTATGTTGTTATCCTATCACTCCGCCAATACCTAAGCACTTATAAATTGACCATGCACTCTATTTGCAGCACTGTGATAATTCCAATTACTAGTGATGTTATTATGGAATGGCCTAGGCACTAATACAAGTACACCTACAATATTCTGTGCACAATCCCTACAAACATCTAAGCACATACATACTATTGGTACACTCCACTAAATACTGAAGTAGTACCCATATAGCCTAGGATTCCTCCTGTCAGTCTCATGCACTTCCTCAATCACCCATCCAGCACTATGTTCTTATCGTATCACTCCGCCAATACCTAAGCACTTATGGGGCAGATTTACAAGCCCCCTGCGCCACCAGTACATCACTTTTTGTGACGTAGTGGTGGCGCCGGGGGCACCTCCATATTTACAAGGAGAGGAAAAGCCACCCTGCGTGGCTTTTCCTCTCCTTGTAAATACAGCCCGTTCACACGCAGCACTTTGTGTTGAATGGGCGTTACATGGGTGTTGCTGTGTATGTTCCCACACAACACCCATGGAACAAGACACATCTCAAGATTTACGAGAAATCATAAATCTGGAGATGTGTGTGAATGCTGCACCACCCTAGAGGTGGCGTAGCAAGGCGCAACCAGCAGAAATGTTTTCATTTCTCCTCATTTTTTCCTCTTTCAATGCGTGCTGCATTCTACAGCACGCATTGAAGGAGGAAAATGCCTTTAGTGATTGTTTTTGTACAGGAAGGTGTCCCTTCCTGCACAAAAACAATCTCCCCACGACGCAGGCATCCTTGGACCATGGTGCAAGGGTGCCTGCGCCAGCGCATGGCTACAGTTTGTGCGCCAGTGCAGAGGGAAGCACAGAGATGCGACATATTCAAGTAAATATGTCGCATCCCTGTGCTTCGGAAGTGCTGCAGCGCGGTGCAGCCAAAGGGCTTGCAGTGCCACGCTGCAGCACTTCCTCATCCATCTGCCCCTATAAATTCACCATACACTACTAATGCATTCTTTCAGTCAATCATGCTCTACACATATATTCACCCAAACTTTCAGACATTACCATGCAATTATAGTTCTTTTTTTTAACCAGATAAGGTAGTTCTGACAAGAACTTTTTTTTTTCTTCTTTTTTTGTTTTGTATTTTTTTGGGTGTTTTTTTAAAAACTGAACAAAAAAAGGAACATAATAAACAGGTAACTTTTGGAATTAAATATCATTCCAAAAACAAACAAAATAAAATAATTAACAGCGGTGATTTCTTTGGGCAGCACAAACAGCACCCACCGACTGTTCACCATAGCAGATTATTATTTTACACTTTACACAGTGTTGCTCAAGGAAGGCAAATTCTGGTCTTATGTCCATAGGAGGTATTGCTGATGACTTTCCTGATGTGCTTGCCACAGCTGGTGATGGGTTTTGACCAGCTCGCCTGATTTCCTCCCGAGCAAGATTGCGAGGATGGAGAGTGCGCAGATGTTTATACATGCTGGCAGTGCCGCATGAATACTTTTTCTCACTCCCGCTTGACAGGACCCTGCCGCAAATCATGCAGGTCACTTTTCTTGCATTCACTTTTTTTTCACCTGCAGGAAAAGTGAAGAACTTCCACACAACAGATTCTGGTCTTTTTTAGGTGGTGCCTCCTCCAACAGTTCTTCATCTGAAGATACTTCCACCTGCTGCTGCTGCTCTGATGCCATTTTCCTTGGAAGTTTTGAAAAAATACCAAAAAAAAGCCAAACAGGTTGAAGTAGAACAACAGAAGTTTCTCTGAAGGTGCTCCAACAAGAATGATTAAAATGGGTGGGGTCCTTCAATAGTTACAATGGGAAATGTTATGAACCAATCAAATCCTTTTTTTTGAGGTCACATGGGATTCGCGCACGCAGAGCGCACGAAGAACGCACCCGTCGCGACTCCGCGAAAACATATTTAAAAATAATATAACTTTATTACAAGTAGAAGTATATTATTTTTATGAATACCTTAGATAATCTCTTGCCCTAATATGTACATTAAAGACACATACATATCATTTTAGAACATAAAAACTTTCGCGGGAGTCGCGCACCCAGCGCGCCCCGGCACGTATATGACGTCACGCGGGGCCCGCCACTGCGCAAACGTCGCGTACCGTAATGCGCATGTGTCGCGAATACGCGGGAGCAGGACTCGCGGACCGGTCGCATACCAATCGCGCACAGCACGTAATATTATACGTATATGACATAATTGGAAAACACGCACCCGTCGCACACCGTACGCGGAACCTTCACGACTTTTCCAAAATGGCGGCTTGAATACGCGCACACGCCGTGTTAGGTACGCTTTGGGTGCGCGATTCCAAAAAATGTATTAGAAAAAAAAACATTTTTAAAGAAAACAATATAAATATATTAAAATGAAAAAATAAAACAAAATAATTATTCTATATTTCAGTTTTAATTTGTTTTAACATTTTTTTTTACAATTTTCAAAAAAGTATATAATATTGTTTAATAAATAATATATTTACAAATAAACAGTTAAAAAAATCTAGAAATTCAGTACAAAAAACATAGGTATAACTACTATTATACTTAAAAATTACCATTTAAAAAACCTTTGAAATTCACTGAAAAAACCATAGGTTTCAGGGACGTTATAGTTAGAAATTAGCATTTAAAAACCTTTGAAATTCACTAAAAAAACCATAGGTTTCAGGGACGTTATAGTTAGAAATTAGCATTTAAAAAACCTTAGAAATTCACTGAAAAAACCATAGGTTTCAGGGACGTTAGAGTTAGAAATTAGCATTTAAAAAACCTTTGAAATTCACTGAAAAAACCATAGGTTTCAGGGACGTTATAGGTAGAAATTAGCATTTAAAAAACCTTTGAAATTCACTGAAAAAAGCATAGGTTTCAGGGACGTTATAGTTAGAAATTGGCATTTTAAAAACCTTAGAAATTCACTGAAAAAACCATAGGTTTCAGGCACGTTATAGTTAGTTGCACATTTTACTCGTACAAAACCATAGAAATTCCCCCGTTATAGTTAGTTCAGCTAACTATAACTCGCGCCCCCGCAATGCACTGCTGATGACTTCACATATTACATCACTCATGACATGGTCAGTGACATCACTGATGACATCACTGATGACATCTCAAATGACATCACTGATGACATCACTGATGACATCACTGATGACATCATCCATGTGATAATTTGATGCATCTTCTTACACCCTAATATAACCTTTGATACACCCACTCTAAATTACAGACTGCCATTCTCAAAACCATAGACACTCCAACACCAATAACTAAATACCCACTCACTGATTCTTAGGTTTACACACATCCACTCACTCACCCGTACAGTCACTCATACTTATGGTCACTCAGTACAGTACTATCATATGCACTCATACACCTATATAGACACTCACACACCACCACTCATCCATAGAGGTACTCACACACCTAGTCACTCATGCAAATAATTAATCACACTGCCATTTACTCACCTATACAGTTATACACCCACACCAGCTCAATTACTCATACAAATACTAGCACATTCTTATGCTCTTATACAATCACTGATACAAGCACACACTCATCCATACAGCCACTCTCACAATCACAAACTCTCACTTATAACCATTTATATACTCCAACACACATATATACTGCCTTTCACATATGTAGTTACTCACACATGTACCACTGAGATATACATTTACTCACTAACACACCCATACATACATACACTCACCCACCCATACAGTCCATCACAGATGCACTCTTGAAACCATGCACCCAGTGAATCACCCACTCACACATCTATGCAGAGTCACACACACCCCACCCACACAAACACTCAGGCACCCATACAGATACACAGACAACCAATCAATAACTCATATAGACACTCATCTAGCTATTCACAAACCCATGCAGCCGCTTACACACCAACAGACAGACGGATACAGACATTCACACAGTTTAGTCACTAACCCATGCATTCAGTAAGATACGTTTAATCACTCACTTATAGACTCAGTCACGCACCTACTAAATCATCCATTCAGACACTTATACACCCACTCATTCTTCAATACGCCTTTCCCTATATATATTAAACATATTTAAACTTTACAGAAACACACAGTCACTGGATGATGTCATCAGTGATGTCATCAGTGATGTCATTTGAGATGTCATCAGTGATGTCATCAGTGATGTCACTGACCATGTCATGAGTGATGTAATATGTGACGTCATCAGCAGTGCATTGCGGGAGTGCGAGTTATAGTTAGCTGAACTAACTATAACGGGGAATTTCTATGGTTTTGTACGAGTAAAATGTCCAACTAACTATAACGTGCCTGAAACCTATGGGTTTTTCAGTGAATTTCAAAGGTTTTTTAAATGCTAATTTCTAACTATAACGTCCCTGAAACCTATGGTTTTTTTCAGTGAATATATATATATATATATATATATATATATATATATATATATATATCCACAGCAGGATCCCAGGGGTACCACCATCCAAAGAAAGGCGCAACACCAGGAAACAGACTCCAAAGGCAAAGTTAGAAAGTTAAATGATGATTTATTCAAGCATCAAATGTCCAAATGACGCGTTTCGGCCGCCAGACATGCGGCCTTGATCACATAGCGCTCTACTGGTGAAAGGGTGGTATTTATACAAGTGTGTTAGTGGCAGTGTTTCTACTATGTTCATGGTGGTGACTGAGGAGTTTTGCAGCGTATGACTGTGGGCAAAATGCAGTAAAGCACATGTGTGACATCATGTTTTACTCCAGTGAGTACCGCAAGTGTAAGCAGACTATAAATTAGCTGCCTGTCTGCTGAAGCCAGTGATTGCCCCAGTCCTCCCAAATATGTATCCTGGAAGCTGAAATCGGTGCCAATGGCGTCCCCAGATGCAATCATCCGAGCGTGTAAGTACACAAAGCAGCTGAAAGAATGCCAAATTGTGAGCAGTTTGAGAAACAATTACCGTGTGCTAATACATATAAAACACGAGTATAAGATAGAAGAGACGGCCCAGAGATCCTGACTCTGGATATGAATCCCAGGGGTACCGGAGGAACTTGGCTCAAGGCTCTGGGCCTCCTCAGCCTCAAAAAGACATATAGGAGAAGTGTTATGAGCATATGTTCCTCTTTTTAGTTGTCACAATCAAAGGTCAAATCCTGATTCAGATGCAGCACAGTACACGTTAAATTGAGTGCAAATTTTTCTTTTTATTCATGAATTGATTTGGTCCATTGCACTCATTAGCATTTTCTGTTATTACATATGTTGTTCAGAAAAACAGCCGACACGTGTTTCACCCTATGTGGCAGATATTGCCTAGGGCTTTCTCAAGGCTAATCATGTTATTACAGCGGGCATAATTTAAAAAACTTCAATTTATATAAATTCCAAAAATGGCAACAGCAGTTTTGTAAGTCATCCAATTTGCTACTCCTCTAGCGCTGCTCCAATTCCGTGCCACTGACCCTTGGCGTGGCGCTATCCTGCACCCACTCCTATCCCCTCGTCTTCCTGTGCTTCCGATAGCTCCTTGTGAGCAGTTTGAGAAACAATTACCGTGTGCTAATACATATAAAACACGAGTTAAAATCCCCACACTGAGCGAGTCAGTAAATTACTGCTTTCGGCGCGTTTCTAAAGATAAATAAAAAACGCCTGTGGAACAACTAACGCGTCTAGACGCGGTGCACATTAAGACGGGAAGCATGTCTCTGTTAAGAAAACATGCTGAAGTTTTCCAACAGCTCATAGTACGAAGTTGAGTCATGCCCAAACAATGTGTTTGTCAGTGGTATTATGTTCACGGTGCGACACAAGCAGCACTAAATGTTAGCGCTGCGTGTAAAACCAAGGCTAATGTGGAAATGTCCAAATAAAGCTTGGTGCAAATAAAGATACAAATAATATATATATATATATATATATATTTAGGACCACATTTCTATAGGAAAAGCATGATATCTTTTTCTTATAACTTTGATGCAGTTTGACGAACCTTTCTGAAAACTTCCCAAAAATGTTCATCCACTTTAGCTCCCTCCTGGAAAGTTTTGTGGTGATCTATCAACCAGGGGCCGAGAAAAGGAGGGTCCCGAAATAGTTTTTCCTCATGCAATTTTCCATATGAAAATTAGACACAGCTACAGCCAAAATTACTGGAATTGCACAAAAGTTGGCGGAAAGCTTGATCTTGGTCCAAAAAGTGTGTTTTTTGTGGTCTAGTGTAAATCCATTCAGTAGTTTTTGAAAAATTAAGGTTCAAAATGTATATACATTTCACCTTGCAGAGGATCTTCGGTCCTAATAGATCAAGAGAAAGGATCTGATTGCTGCCACCACTTCAATAAAGATGTATCTGATAGAGACGTCTTGCCGCAGATTCCTTATCTTCGAATTATCCCCAGTTGCCAGACTGGCTCCAGAAACCTTTTGACAGCAGTACCTCTGTGTGTCGGTAGAGGGTGTTGAGCGACTCTGTAATGACATCGTCCACTGGATGTGATGTCAACAGAGTCCATATAAGCCCTCCCCATAAGTGCTGACGCCAGTTTCTTCCTTTCTGTGCTCCTACGCAGATCGGGAGGGCGGTTCCTCTGGCCATTTTGGGCCTCTCTCGATGTTTTGTCGACGACACAGTGTGCTTTTTTTTCTGGTGCCTTCGGGGTCCTGTGAATGACAAGTGTCAGCCCGGACCATTTGTATGTGGTGTCTGGGTTTTCACCATGACTCTAAAGAGTGTGACTCCTATCTTCAGCTTTGGCTGTCAGCGCTGCAGGAACGCCGAATTACTCTCCTGGTGGCACGGTGGTCGCGGGCTACACTTCGGTTGCGGTCGTCTTCTTGTTCTGAGGGCCACTCGAGGCCCTGCTCCAGGAATGCTTTCAGCCAGCGTCCTTCGTCCTCGATGTCGACTGGCAAGTCACGCCGTAAGTGGCCTTCACAGTGTATGCAAGGCGTTTCTAGCGCCACTCCATGACCTCAGGTTGAGGAGTCTGAGCGAGAGTCTAACCGGCGCCTTCCGGTATTCCCCGGTGCCGGGGGAACTCTGGATCAGTTGAGAGAATATTATCTCTCCCTTAATGCTATATTTGGTTAACTGCCTCCCTCTGGTGCGCGTCTCTGCCCCTAGGAGGCCAGAAGATCCATGGCTGAATCCACGCTGATGGGGTCTCCCCTGGCTTCAGTGAGGATCCCTGGTCGGATCAGTCTCGGCTCTGGTGCACAGGTCCTTGGTGTTCCCACCTGCGATGCCAGTGTCTGTTCTGCCGGTTCCGCAGTTGACTGTGCCAATCGCCGCTACTGTCTCTCTCCTCTCCGACGTCACAGCAGGTCACTCCTGGCTACCTTCCTCCTTCAGAGGAGCCCCTAGCTGTTTTCACTTCTGGTAACCCGTGTTTTGGTGGAGTTGGTGATGACATGAGCGACACTGTTCTGCTTCCTCTGTAGTTTTATTGGGTGTCGGAACTTGGTGAGGCTAGTGTCCTTGACTCTTCTCTCTCCTCAAGCTTGTTTTCTCCTCCTGCCCTAGCTACTGAGACTAGCTCTGCTTTCGCTGAGCTTCCGAGGAGGGTTGCAGTGGTTCTGGAGCCGCAGCTCCCTTCTTTAGAGCTGACCATTGATCCCTTACTTGGGGTGCTTCATCAGGGCCAGATGGGGCCCGAGCCTGTGCTCCCTTTCAGTGAGACCCTATTTGATATTTTGCTGGGCTCTTGGGCTAAGCCTATATCTGAAAGAAACAGTTAGTTATAGATTCCTTACCTTAGAATTACCCCAGGCGTCAGACTGGTTCCGGAAAGTTTTTCGTCAGCAGTACCCCTGCGTGTCGGAAGGTCGGTCGACTCCACGTTCGTCGTTGGCGTCGTGGTCGCCGGGATGAAGTCACGGTAGCTACATAGACGCCGCCCTCACGCGCTGACGTCAGTTCTTTCTTTTTCCGCGCCAGCAAGCGCAGATCCGGAGAGAGCGGTACCCCCAGTCAATTTTTGACTGAACTTTTTTCTCAACTTTTGTCGACGTCGTTGTTGTTTGAGTCCATCGACTCCTGGTGCACGAGGGATGCCCGGCTTTAAGGCTTGCGGTTCCTGTAACCGACTCATGTCGGTGACAGAGCCGCACCGCGTGTGCCTCTACTGCCTGGAGCGCGATTATGACCCCAAGTCGTGCTCCAACTGCCGGACCATGGCCCCCGAAGTCTTTGCGGGAGCGGTCCCGAAAGCTACTCGAGGCCCAGCAGCCGGCTAGGTGCCGCTCGAGGTCCCGTTCGCGGAGGAGGTCGAGGGACCGGTCGCAGAACCAACACCATTCTTCGTCGAAGTCTTCGCGCTCGGGGTCAGGTAAGTCGAAGCACAAAAAGAAGTCGAAGAAGCATCGTCGCTCTTTGACTTCTCCCCGTCCTTCATCCGACGCGACGAGGGATGCGGTTGGTGCCACTCCCGCGGCTCCGCGTGCAGAGCCTGCTGGGTCGACTTTGGGTTTCCCCCCCTTTCCGGGACCCGGTGCGACCCCTGCCCAGCTTTGGAGTTTCTACGAAGCAATGCATGCCATCTTTAGGCAGCCCGACTCCACCGGCGCGCCTTCGGGCCCCGCAGACTCAGCTGGGGGCCCTGGGCCTTCGGCGTTGGCGGCTTCGGCCTCGGTGCCGCAGGGTCCCCTTGGATCCAGGCATGGATCCGGATCGACCTCGTTACGCCTCCCCCGGCGCCGATTCCACCGGCACCACGTCTGCCACCGGCGTCTGCTGTATCCCCAGCCAACGTCGACCCCGGCCTCCACCTCGAGGTAGACACGGAGGATCCGACGCGACGGGTACTTTTGTGCCCCTGTTCTACCCTGGCTCTTTGAGACCAGATTGGCAGCCAGAGGAGGGTGAGGAGGACTGGGAGGGGTCTGGAGACCCTTTAACAGACCAGATGGTGTATGAGCAGGACTGGAGAGAGGAACTGGGGGAAGCCAGTGGTTTGGTTACCTCCCCAGACCGTGGCATGTTGTCTCCTCCTACCGTGGCTACGGAGGAGGGAGCGTCATACACAGTGGTGTTGCATAGGGCGGCCGAGGCTCTCCACCTCGAGCTTCCTACGGTGGCAGTCAGGACTAACCTCCTGACAGAGGTGCTTCAACTGGCAGCGAGCTCTTTGGAGCCCCTGCTGCCGTTTAATGAAGCCCTGATAGACATCCTTTTGGGCACTTGGTCCAGGCCCAACACAGGGGCTCCTGTGGACAGGATGATTGCCTGACGCCACCGCACAGCCCCGGGCGACCCCACTTTCCTCTCCCAACACCCCACCCCTGAGAGCTTGGTAGTCCAAGCCTCAACGTCCAAGGGCGCATTCCCTACCACTCCCCCAGACAGGGAATCCAAAAAGCTGGATCATCTTGGGAATAAGATGTTTTCTTCCTTCAGCTTGGGACTGCAGTCGGTAAACACCGCATGTCTATTGGGCCGTTGCACCCACTCCGTGTGGGACACGGTTGCGCAAGTGCTGCCTCAGTGCCCGGAGGAGGCCCGGGCTCTCTCGAGCGGTAGCTGAAGGGAGAGACGCAGCTAAGTTTACCATCCGCTGTGGGCTGGATACCGCCGACGCACTTGGCAGGCAGATTGCCACGTCAGTAGCCCTTCGACGCTACGCCTGGTTGCGTTCGACTGGTTTTTCCGGGGATGTCCAATCCACACTTATGGACATGCCCTTTGATGGCCGTCGCCTTTTCGGCGACAAGGCAGACAACGCGCTAGAGTGCTTTAAGGACTCTCGGGCTACGGACAGATCCTTGGGTCTCTCCACCACCTGCCCTGCGCAGTCTGCCTTTTGCCCCTTTCGTGGCTACGGAAGGGGTGCCCTGCTACGTCCCGTTCAGACCTACAGGCCGGCGCAAGCTGGTCAGCCCCAGCGCGGCCGGGGATGTGGGAACCACCGCCATGGTTCTGGGGGCCAGCGGGCGGGCCAGTCCACAACAGCCCCCTCTGCAGCAGCCTCAAAACCCTCCTAGTCTGACCTTTCAGGGCCACCAAACGCCAGTGAGCGGCAGGGTCCACCATCATCTCCCCCACTGGCGCACCATCACGTCAGACAGGTGGGTTTTGCAAATAGTCCGAAGGGGCTACTCCCTCCCCTTCAAGACTACCCCTCCATCCATGCCACCTCAATACCATCGCATGTCGGAGGATCACCTGGCGCTTCTCCAACAGGAAATTTCTGCACTCTTGGCCAAGGGTGCGATCGAGCGCGTTCCTGCCCCAGAAGTTGGTTGTGGTTGTTATTCCCACTACTTTCTGGTGCGCAAGAAGGACAAAGGCCTGCGTCCTATCTTGGATCTCAGGAACGTCAACCGCTTCCTCCGGAAGGAGAAGTTCAAGATGTTGACGCTCGCTCAGGTCTTGTCTGCCCTCGACCCTGGAGACTGGATGGTAGCGTTGGACTTGCAGGATGCTTATTTTCACATCCTCGTCCTGCCGGCCCACCGGTGTTACCTGCGGTTCACGGTAGGCCACGAGCACTTTTAGTTTACCGTGCTCCCCTTTGGCCTCACCAGCGCCCCTCAGGTGTTCACGAAAGTGATGGCGGTGGTCGCAGCTCATCTGCGCAGATGAGCGGTTCCAGTCTTCCTCTATCTTGACGACTGGCTATTGAAGGCGGGCTCGCCCCAGGCTGTCGTCTCCCACCTCCAGACTACGGCCGACCTCCTGCATTCGCTGGGGTTCACTATCAACGTGCCGAAGTCACACCTGACCCCCTCTCAGAAGCTCCTCTTCATCGGAGCGGTTCTGGACACGACGCAGTTTCGGGTTTATCCTCCCGAACAGCGAGTCCGGGCTATTCAGGCTATGATTCCGATCTTTCAGCCTCTATCCCGGGTTTCGGTCCGGATGACCCTGAGGCTGCTGGGCCTCATGGCCTCCTGCATCCTGCTGGTAGATCATGCCAGGTGGCATATGTGGGCTCTGCAGTGGAACCTGAAGTTCCAGTGGGCACAGCATATGGGGAATCTGTCCGATGGCGTCCAGATCTCGGAGGGCACTGCACACCAATTGCAGTGGTGGCTAACGAACCAGGATTGGGTCGACGGCAGATCCCTCTCCCTTCCTCAACCAGTGTTCACAGTGGTAACCGATGCATCACTTCTGGGATGGTGCGACCACATGGGGAGGCAGAGATCAGAGGCCTCTGGTCTCCGGCTGAGTTCACGCTCCATATGAACCTTCTGGAGCTTCGGGCGATTCGTCTTGCACGCAAGGCATTCCTTCCCTCTGTCCGGGGAAGAGTAGTGCAGGTGTTCACGGACAACACCACCGCCATGTGGTACTGCAACAAACAAGGCAGGGTGGGGTTGTGGACCCTATGTCAGGAGGCCCTCCGCCTCTGGACATGGTTGGAACATCAGGGCATTTCCCTGGTGGTTCAACACCTGGCAGGTTCCTTGAACGCCAGGGCGGACGAACTCAGCCGCAGGTGCATGATGGATCACGAATGGCGTCTTCACTCAGAGGTGGTGCAAGGTCTCTTTCAGCAGTGGGGAGAGCCTTGGTTAGATCTATTCGCCACCGAAGAGAACGCGCAATGTCAGCAGTTCTGCGCGTTGGAATTTCCAAGGTGGCACTCGCTAGACGACGCTTTTCGTCGCGAGTGGAGTTGCGATCTTCTATACGCCTTTCCGCCTATACCACTTCTGCCCAGAGTGCTGAAGAAGATCAAGCGGGACTGGGCCCAAGTCATTCTTGTGGCTCCGGATTGGGCACGAAGAGTGTGGTATCCCGAGCTGCTCAACATGGCCATCGATCCTCCGATCCAACTGCCTCTTCGGGAGGATCTTCTGTCGCAGCAGCAGGGGACGGTCCTCCACCCGAACCTGTCCAGCCTCTACCTCCTTGCGTGGAGATTGAGCGGCGGCAGTTGACGTCATTTGACCTGCCTCCCGAAGTCTGCAATGTTATCTTGGCAGCCAGGCGTCCCTCCACTAAGACGGTATACGCCTGCTGATGGAACAAATTTGTGGCATGGTGCACAGCAAAGGCTGTGGATCCCCTTTCCTCCCCTCTTTCCTGAGGTCCTCTTGTTCCTCCTTTCTTTGGCCCAGCAGGGCTCTGCTCTGGGCACTATTAAGGGCTACCTCTCGGCCATTTCAGCCTTTCTTAGGCTTCCTGATCAGCCTTCTCTTTTCAAGTCCCCTGTTGTAAATAGATTCCTTAAGGGCATTACTCATCTTTTTCCTCCTGTTCCCTTCGTAATGCCCCAGTGGGACTTGAACTTGGTTCTTACCTATCTTATGTGCGCTCCCTTTGAGCCACTACATAACTGTCCTCTCAGGCTTCTCACTTTGAAAACTGCCTTTCTGGTGGCCATCACCTCTGCTCGCAGGGTGAGTGAGCTCCAACCACTTTCTTCCAAGCCTCCTTTTCTGGCTGTTCATCCGGACAAGGTCGTCCTAAGAACTAGACCTTCCTTTCTTCCCAAGGTGGTTACTTCTTTCCACATTGCCCAAACCATCACTTTGCCCACCTTCTTTACGCCTCCGCATCCTTCAAAAGAGGAAGAGAGGCTCCACCGTCTGGATCCAAAACGTGCGCTTTCCTTCTACTTGAATCGCACAAAACAATTCCGGGTGGACGACCAGCTTTTTGTTGGTTACGTGGGCGCTAAGAAAGGTCGGGCCGTGCACAAACGGACCATCTCCAGGTGGGTCGTTCTGTGCATCAAAGCCTTCTATTCTTTGGCAAAGAAGGATCCTCCAGTGGGACTGTGCGCCCATTCCACCAGGGCGACAGCAGCTACCACTGCTTTGGGACGAGGAGTCCCCCTAAATGACATCTGTCAAGCAGCTACTTGGGCATCGTTGCACACGTTCACCAAATACTACTGCCTGGACAGCCAAGTCCGGAGAGACGGCTTCTTTGGCCTTTCTGTTCTCCAGGACTTTCTGGTGTGAACTTAGTTCGCAGACCCACCTCCGGGGTTGGTATTGCTGGGGTATCTATTCTAAGGTAAGGAATCTATAACTAACTGTTTCTTTCAGATGAGCAAGTTACTTACCTTCGGTAATGATATATCTGTAAGAAACATAGATTAGTCATAGATTCCTTACCGCCCCACCCATCCTCCCCGTTCTGCGAACTGACTTCTAGGGTTAAGGACATCCTTTCAGGGCCCTAGTTTTGTGCACCAGTGGTCAGTGTCTTGCATGGCTCTGCGCTTCTGGTGTGGAAAGTCGTGTACAGAACTGACGTCCGCTCGCGAGGGCGGCGTCTATGTAGCTACCGCGACGTCATCCCGGTGACCACGACGACGAATGCGGAGTCGACCGACGCCACCTTCCGACGCGCAGGGGTACTGCTGACGAAAAACTTTCCGGCTCCAGTCTGACGCCTGGGGGTAATTCTAAGGTAAGGAATCTATAACTAACCTATGTTTCTTACAGATATATCGTTACCGAAGGTAAGTAACTTGTTCTTCAGGGGCCCGGGTGGACTGGTCTATAGCTCATAGGCATCGTCCTGCCCCTGGGGACCCGGTATGCCTCCTCCGACAGCCTACTCCGCGCAGCTCCGTGGTTCAGGCTGCTACAACCCCCCCTGACATGGGTGCACTTTTGGACATCCCTCCAGACATGGAGTTGAGGAGTCTCAATACTCTTGGTCGGTATATCTTTTCTGCCACCAGTTCTGCTTTGCGCTCACTTAATACCGCTTGTGTTCTGGGGTGTTTTTCTCACGTGTTGTGGGATTCGGTCTTGTGCCTTCTCCCATCACTCCCGGACGAGGCCTGGGCCGCCCTTATCCTGTTACTCCAGGATGGCTGACAGGCAGCTAAATTGCTGATTCGATGTGGTATGGATACCGCAGATTCTGTCAGGCGTGCCATGGCTCTGTCACTGGCACTTCACTGGCGTGCCTGGCTACGCACCTCTGGTTTTTCAGAAGCTGCTCAATCCACCTTGGTGGACATGCCTTTCAATGGTCACCATCTGTTTGGTACTCACTCTGATTCCGCTTTACACTGTTTTCGGGACATTCGGGGTGGAGCCAGTTCTTAAGCCCTATTTCCTATACTGTCCTTTTCTTTCCCCCCGTACTCAGTCTGTCCAGGGATGGTCTCCTTGATTTCTTTCTGTGTGAGCCCTTCTAGTGCGGGTCCGTTGGCTACTTCTTTTCACTCAACACCTCCAAGTGACATCCGATGTGGTGCTCCTGCCCCACAAGGTATTATCTTTTCTTGCATTCTTACCCTGTCGATGACAGGTTGTGGTCCATGGTTGTTTATTGGGATGCATCTTATTTTTTTGCCCTGTTGGGTTTCTACGCGGGTGGCTGCACAGTGTTCTTTAACTTTCTACCCAAGTTCTGATTGGGGTATTTTCATGGTATTGTGTGGATGCACTGTTGCCTGGTTCCCTGTCCTTCAGGGTACTTCGTCTGTATGCCTTACAGGTATTCCTCCATATGTTTCTGACACAATAGTACACCTTTTATTTTGGACTCCACATGCCGTACTTTGGTATGACGGTGCAAGACAGAAGATGGTGCGCGAGGGTTCTTCTTGCTCCTTCCCCCACCACGTTTGCTGAATGTTTCGCCACACTAGCCAGGGGGTTCTTTCCTTTCACACTGTCTGGTGGCCTTCTTTCTTAGCAGAAGCAAGGGAAGAGGCATGATTCTTGGCCTAGGGCGCATTGTCTAGTCCTAACCTAGGTGGTGTTCCTTTTTAACTCTCTTCAGGCGTTAGCACTTCTTGTGCTAGTTTTCGCGATACACGGGCAAGACGGGCTCCTGCCCTTTCTCTTTCTCTCTTTAGGTTCCTTGCAGATGTTCCTTGTCTGTATCTTGGCATGGGTGGCCTACTCTGCCTACCCTTTCTCTTCTATGCCTCTGCATGGCCTGTTTTAATCTGCTTCTGCCCTGCACGAAGCTGCTGTTGCTTTTCGCTTTTAGGCAATGTTTTTGTGTTTGTTAGAGACATTTCCAATGCACCTCCGATACCAACCCCAATGTATGGTTACTGACCTGACTGTTCTTCAGATGTGCCTTCTACCACTTTTTGGGGTTTATGGCTATTTTTCATATTGCGTTTCTTCTCGAACATGGGTTCCTTGACCACCCACTCTGGGTTGGTTCATACAGAGGTTTGTGATCCCTTGGGATTCTTTTCCGGGGAGTTTCCTTTACTTCTCCGAGCACGGATACAGTTCCAACCCCTTGAGGGGTTCGTTCTCCCTTGAAATAATTAGCATACCAAATACGATCTTGGGTGACGTCAGGATCCTCACTCATGATGTTACATGACTTGTTGTCCGGGGACAAGTCGTCCTGTGCAGGTGGGAACTTTCTTTTTGCTTCTGGCCTTCACGCTTGTTAGGCTGTAGGCACTGCCTCTCCTTCTGTTACTTATGTTCTTTACACAGACTCTTTGGTTTGGACCTTCACTTGTAGCGTTGGTCTTTCCATACACTTCTTCCGACTTTGTCTGCTGCTTCAGCTAGGCCCCTTCTCCGCCTGCTATTCTTTTAAGATGGGAACTAGTTATTTGAATAGGCCTCCCCTGTGTTGGCCTTGTTCAACTCGACCCTTTATACAGACCTCCATAGTAGTCTTTATTTCTCTCTTCTAGTGTGGTTGTTTCTCCTCTGCTGTTTTCTTTTCAACTGTCTGTCGGCCACATGATAGTAACCGTTCAGTCGGTGGTGTTATTTTCTGTATGCTTACTTTGTTTTCTGGGGTGTGTGATTTCCACCTCCTCTATTCCTTTTATACGGGGCCTTGTGACTGGTTTCCAGCTCGCCGTTGTTCCCATCTTCGGCCCATGACCGATGTTGCTGTCTTTCTTAGGCCCATTTTATTATACAGTGCAATTTCTGTATACGTATATATGTATATATATGTACACACACACATTCATACATATAATCTATATATTTTCTACCTACCGTTATTAGGTATCTCTATAGTAAGTCTTGTTCTCATGCCTCTCTTAGGGAGGAGTGTGTTTTTGCTTAAGTTGTTGCACTTTTCCTCGTATCCTGGACAGACCTCTGCATTTTCGTTGCTTTACACTCGCTACACCCTTCTCCCTCCCGAGGGATCTACATTGGATAGTCCCAGAGAGCTCCCTTCTCTCTTGAAGTCTTTCCTCTGACCACGCATGATCTATGGCCAAAATGATTGTTAATGCTCGCACTGCTTTTCTTAAACTATTGGTTGGTGCTCTCTGCATTGCTTGCTTCTCAGGCTAGGTGCTTTGGCTTAGTAGTTTTAGCTCTTGTCCTTGGCCTTCCGATCCGTTTTCTTGGCCCGGTTGACTTTAGGGGAGCGATGTAGTATTATGTTTATATGGAGTGTTCTTTCAAACTCTTCTTTATTCTTCTGCCATGGTGTCTTTTTCCCCATATTTTTGCACAGCTGCATATTTCAGTTCCGTACAGGGTTCTCCATGATGTTTCTGGTGGGATGTCTTCTTTCCTCACCTTGCTTCATGGCAGCTGGTCCCTCTCTCTTTTTCTTATGCCAGACCGGATAGCCTAGTCGGAATCTTTCATGGGATCGGTTCGCAGACCCTCCTCTGGGGATGCTATTGCTTGGGTATCTCATTCGAGGGTAAGGAATCTGCGGCTAGATGTCTCTATCAGATGAATAATTTACTTCGCTTCGGTAGCGCCTTATCTGGTAGAGACAAGATCTAGCTGCAGATTCCTTACCAACCCGCCCATCCTCCCCGCTCTGTGAACTTATTCTCATTTTCTTTCCAGATCCTTTCTATGCAGTCTCATGCCTTTCATTTGGAAAAAAAAAAAATAATAATAAAATAAATATTTTAAAAAATATATATATGTATAAACCTTTTTCAGAAAGAAGTTTCTTTTTTATGTTTCCATAGCAGTTTCTCTACATGGCTCCGCGTTTTAGCGCAGAAAGTAGTAGTGGAAGAAACTGATGTCCGCGCATCAAGGGAGGTCTTATATGGACTCGGTCGACATCACATCCGGTAGACGACGTTGTCACAGAGTCGCTCGATGCCCTCTACCCACGCATAGAGGTACTGCTGTAGAAAGTTTTCCGGATCCAGTCTGGATTCTGGGGATAATTCAAAGGTATGGAATCTGCAGCTAGATCTTGTCTCTACCAGATAATGCATTACCGAAGGTAAGTAACTTATTCGTCAGCAGCCATTTTAGGATTTGGAGACCCAGTCCCCTGTCCTGAAAAAAAGTAAAATAAAAAACATATAGGGAGACAAGTTAGGCATACCCTGCACCCCTTGGCTTGGTGGTGGGGGGGGGGGGTCCCACCGGGTCCAAAAATGCTCTCTTTTCTTTAATCCTCATCGCAGATCTGTGGAGGATCTACAGATTCGAGGGGAAAAAAACACAACCTCCCACTCTTTTATGATTTCAGACCCCTCATGATGGGACGGCCTAGGTGCTAGCCGTTTTTATATTTTATTGAGGCTAGGGGCATATGGCCCCCTTCCCAGCACCTTATAGATGCCCCAAGGCCTTCATTCCCCGGGGCCTATATTCATAATTTGGGGAAGGAGCTTTTGCCCCCACCTTCTCTAGCTTTTTACAGGCCCCTGGGATTCCATCCCCAGGGGCCAAGACTTAAATTCTGGGGTGGGGGACGTGCAGTCCCCCTTCCCTGAGCCACTTATCAGCCCCAGGGACCTCAATGCCCCAGTGCCCAAAGTTAGCATTGTCCCTGAGACCCCATCCCCCGGGACACTGTAGTTCCCTGCCTGGGAGAGTGAGGACATTCCCTATCTGCACTCTTCCGGGTAGGGAACACAACTTTGCTCCCGTGTGGAAGCAAAGAAAAATGCTGCTCTCGCCAGAGCAGTAGCAAATTTAAAGAGCCGGCTCAATAGGTGCTTGATGGGGAGCCAGCAGGGGCTGCGGGGGCCCTGGGGCTTACCCTGCAGCCCACAACGATCAAGGCTCTTCTAGATGCCACTGGTGTGCACCCACTTTAAAAAAAATAATAATAATTGCCGTCTGGGGAGTTGGCAGGGGCCACGGGGCCTTGGGGCTCCCCCTTAGCCTCCAACATTTGTACCAGTTGTGGGTGCCGCGAGTGGGCACTGGGATATCCACTTTAAAAATGTAATTGCTGGCACCCAGTATGAGTACTGGCAGTGGGGAACTGCCCTACTCCCTAAACTAATAAATATTAAAAGAAAGTGTGGGTGGGCACCGGGGCACCCAAAATAATAAAAAGGGGAAAATAAGAATAATAAATGAGCAGCAGGAGCTGCTCATTTATTACTCAGTGCTCCAGCAAGAAGCGCTCCATATTGCCCTACGAGGGCTTTTTAATCATATTTTTATGATCCTGGTGATGCAAGGGGCACCTCCAAGCATTTTTTAAGGAGGGCTGCAGGGAGCACAGAAGCACCCCAGCAATATGAAAATAAAAAACAGTAAGTACCCTGGGTCATTGAATCCATTATCCCACGAGAGCTTACCATATTTTTTTTTAAAGCACTCCAAGCTGGAGCTGTAGGCTGTCTAGCTGGAGTTCAGTTTGTGATTGGGTCTGTAACTATACTTTATGAGCTCAAAAATGTTAAATAAGACTTATGTTTAATTTTCTTATACAAAAATAATATCTGATGGAGACTTCTAGCCATAGATTCCTTACCTTTGAATATCCCCAGGCATCAGATTGAATCCAGAAGCCTTTCTTGCAGTTCATCTGCGTGCCAGTATGTGGCATCATTCAGCTCGGTGATGTCGGAAGTGACGTGCACAATACCTATATAGGCACCACCTCGGCTCACTGATATCAATTCTTTTGTTTCCGCGTCAGTGCTCATCTAGATTGAGCTAAGCCTCAGCAGCTCTAAGACTGGTATTTTTTTAACTTTTTGTCGACTCTGAGAATTTTCTCCGGGACTGAGGATGTCACCAAAGAAACAAGCTGGTTTCAGACCATACGGGGCCTCTCATTAGCAAATGTCGGTGACAGACCTCCCCCTTGGTGTGCTTGCGGTGCCTGAAGCCGAGACACGTCTACAAGGTGTGTGAGGACGGCTGTGCCATGCACCCAAAGGTGCTGAGAGAGCAATCCCTCAAGCTTCTCGCCGCCTGACGTCAGTCGACTCCAGGACGCTCGAGATCCTGTTCATATGGGAGGTCCCAGAACTGTTGGCGGAGCATCTCTCGACGTTCTTTGTCACACTCTAAGTCATTGGGGAAGTCAGGTAAGTCCCACAAGCACAAGAAATCGAAAAAGTCCAAACACTCTTCGACTTCATCGCGTCCGTCAAAGTCATCCAACGAGACGAGGGCACTACAGGCCCCGTGAGTCGGTGAGGCCTGTTCCTGGGCCCGCTCCACCCTTTCCCGATTTTCCCAGACCACCCTCACCCAGCTGAGGGAATTTTATGAGGCCATGCTACTTAACTTTGGGTGGCCCCCACCCATCTGGAGTGTCTTTGGGCCCCACAGGTGCCAGAGGGGCCCCTATAGGAACCACACCAGCAGGTTCACACTCTGCACCAGTCTGCCCAAGGATCCCTCACTGGATCCAGAGTGGAGAAGCCTGAGAGACCGAGACCTTCCTAGGTGCCTGCTCCAGTGCCAACACTGCGACCTCCCTAGGCAGCACCATTCTCATTGTTATTCCCAACAAGGAACCAGATGAGCATCGTCTGACGCTGCGTCCGGCGCTGACCAAGGACATTCTTCCCTGATTGGAGACATTGCCTTATTTGATTGATAGGCCTGGTGAGGGAGATGTTTGGGAGGGGTCTATGGACCCTTAAGAAGATGACCCAGTTAAGGAGGACAACTGGTATGAGGAACTTGGTGAAGGCAGTGGGTTGGACACTTCACCTGACACTGGCCTGGTTTCCCCTGCTACTGTGGCTATGGAGGAGGGAGCCTCGTTTGCAATGGTGGTGTGCAGGGCGGCTAAAGTCCTGGGCAACACATGCATTTACCACGTACCTATTACCATACAATGCCTTTACCACAGAAGCCTTTACCACGCATGCCTATACAGCACAAGGTAACTATATATAGGGTAAGTGAAATCCCTATCTATAGATAGAAGGGGCATGTTTAGGGCATCCCTTCCAAATACCGAATCCTAACGGTACGCATGAATGTTTTGTGACCGTGAATGCGGTCGCAAAACATTCGCATAGTACCACCTACTTCAAGTAAGTGTTAACCCATTCGCAAATGGTAAAGGGTCCCCAAGGGACCCCTTCCCCTTTGTGAATGATTGTAAAAGCATTTTTAAGAGCAGGCAGTGGTCCCACGGACCACTGCCTGGTCTTAAAAATTAATGAAAAGAAAACTTTTCATTTTACTTTTTGTAAAGCATCTAGTTTTCTTTTAAGGAAAACGGGCTGCTTTACAAAAAAAAAGATTGCTTTATTTAAAAGCAATCACCGACATGGTGGTCTGCTGACCTCAGCAGACCACCATCCCCATGATTTTTGCGATTCCTAGGGGTTGCAAATTGCGATCTACCTCATTAATATTAATGCATCTGTGAGGAGCTGTATGGGTGACTGAGTCTGTGTATAGCTGTGTTGGTGAGTGTGTCAGTGGTATATGGGTGAGTAACTGTATAGGTGAGTGTTGGAGTATATGAGTGACTGTATGTGTGAATGATTGTGAGAGTGGCTGTATGGGTGAGTGTGTGCCTGTGTCACTGACAGTATGGGTGAGTGAGTATGTGTTAATATCTGTAGGAGTAAGTGAGTGGGTGTGTGTATAACTGTATAGGTGAGTAAGTGGCTGTGTGATTGACTATGGATGAGTGAGTAGGTATGTGAGTAGCTCTATGGGTGACTGACAGTGTGTGAGTGGCTGTATGGGTGTATGAGTGGATAGATCAGTGGCTGTATTGGTGAGTGAGTTGGTGTATGAGTAGCTGTATGCGTGTATGAGTGGATGTGTGTGTAGACTTATGAATCAGTGAGTGGGTGTGTAAGTAATGGTATGGGTGTTTCAATGGTTTTGAGAATGGTAGTGTGGAAGTTGGAGTGGGTGTATGAAAGGTTATATTGGGGTGTGAGTAGGTGCGTTAGAGATTCTGTGGATGATGTCATCAGTGATGTGATTTGAGATGTCATCAGTGATGTCACTGAGCATGTCATGAGTGATGTAATATATGAGGTCATAAGCAGTGCATTGCGGGGGCGCGAGTTATAGTTAGCTCAGCTAACTATAAGTCCTGAATTTCACTGATCCTCTACGAGTGAAACTTGAGCCTAACTATAACGTCTTTGTAACCTTTGATTTTTTTCTGTGAATTTCTAAAGTTTTTTAATTGTTTCCTAGCTATAACGTCCCTGTAACCTTTGTTTTTTTCAGTGAATTTCTAAGGTTTTTTAAATTATATTTTCTAACTTTAACAGCCCTGTAACCTTTGTTTTTTCAGTGAATTTCTAAGTTTAAAAAATTATATTTCTTAACTTTAACAGCCCTGTAACCTTTGGTTTTTTCAGTGAATTTCTATGGTATTTTAAGTAGCAATGGTGTTTGCAAGATGGTGGGGAAATGGGGCGGGCCTCTGACCAGCTCAGAGGAATCCCGCTGTGTAGGACTTACAGAAAGTACCAGGAGGGCTTCTTGGTCCCCAAGTTCCCTTAGCATCCAAGAGAACTTCATTCCCCAACCAGTAGTGTGCCAGGAGACGCGTTTACAGTGTGGTGGAAAAAGGGGGCGTAGCCTCCGAAGACCTCTTAGCAAACTCACTGTGTGGGACTTGCTGGAGGTAACAGGAAGGGTAGTTGTCCCCCCAACGACCCTCAGTAGCCAAGGAGACTTCATTCCCCAACTAGTAGTAGGCCAGGAGGTACGTTTGCAGAGTAGTGAAGAAATGACGTCCTTGATGATTGCACAGGTAGTGCCTGTGTGATTCTTTGAGTGCAATTGCCAAGGACACTCTGCGAAAACCGAATGTTTTTGACAAAGTGTAAAACACATATATAGACATATTTTACATAAAGTTTCAGTGTAGCTATTTAGTAAGATACCAATTTAACTTTCCCCTTTGTATTCATTTGTCGAAATAACTGCATCAAAAATGCATTTTCCTTCTTCACAGCAACACCGGAGGTCGCAATGATATCAGTAGTCACGAATACAAATGACAAAGTGTAAAACAGATATATAACCAATTTTACACAAAGTTTGAGTCTAGCTGTTTAGTAGCATAATGGTTTAACTTTATTTTTAGAACACATTTGACAAAAACAACAATTTCAGAAAATTAACTTTCAACATCTGAACTCACGAATAGAACACAACTACCAAACACCCATCAAATTACCGATTGTTACCCCAGCTCATGGGGAATCAAAAACTGCTGCAAAATTAGTGCAATGCACAATCTATGACAGAACCCTCTCTAGACGGATGAACAAAAAATATTCATGTGGGATGACGTCCATGTTCTATCATCTTAAAACCTAACCTAGAAAACGTCTCCAACCGGCAATCAAGCAGAGGGAAGCTGGATTACCATCTACAACAGTGGCAGCAACAACAATTCCCAGCCAGAAAGTCTCTTCAGAGGTACAGACTACCACAACAGATATGGCTCCAGAGTTTTCAAGAGTGGCCACGTATTGCATGGACACCATCAGGGTCTCGACCAGCACCGACGACACTCTCAGCACCGCCGAACACATGCACTTCCAGATCCACACGGACCCCAACACCACCCTCAGAGGCACCCTTGTCTACAGACCCCCTGGGCCCCGACCCCAGTTCAGCGACTCCATCGCCGACTTCATCAGCACGCACGCACGCCCTGACCTCTACCGACTACATCCTCCTCGGAGACCTGAACTTTCACCTCGAGAACATCAACGACAGCAACTCCACCACCCTGATCGACAACCTCGCCAACCTCGGTCTGAGCCAGCTCGTCACAACACCGACCCATTCCGCCGGCCACACGCTTGACCCCATCTTCTCCTCAAGCTCCCACGTCTCCTTCAGCCACACCACGGAACTCCCCTGGACCGACCACCGCTGCATCCATTTCACCTTCCAGAAACCCACCACACACCACCGCACCCAACAGATCCCACGCCGCTGCTGGAGCAAAGTCACCGAAGACCAACTACGGGCAACCCTCGCTCTCAGCCCTCCCTCCGACCCATCCAACACCGATGACGCCGCCTGCAACCTCAGACGATGGATGGACGACTGTGCCAACACCCTCGCCCCGCTGAAAAAACTCACCTACAGTGACACCACCAAAAGAGCCAGCTGGTGCACCTCGGAACTCCTAGCCTCCAAGCGCACCTGCCGGAAACTAGAGAAGAAATGGCACAGTGATAAGACACCGGACAGCCACGCAGCCCACAAAGACGCCATCCGTAACCACCACCACCTCATCAAGTCCGCCAAGAGAATCTCCTTCAAAGACCGCCTCGACAACAACGCACACAACAGCAAGGAGCTTTTCAACATCGTGAAGGAACTCTCCAACCCCAGCTCCAACACCAACGACATCCCGCCGTCGCAACCCCTGTGCGATTCCCTCGCCACCTTCTTCCACCGCAAGATCGCCGACATCCACGACAGCTTCAACACCCAGGCAGACCCAACTAAGATCGATGCACCAGACCCGCCGCACACCATCGACCACGACCCCCTGCCAGCCTGGGCCAGCGTGAACATTGAGGACACCATCAAGACCATGAGCACAATACACTCCGGCTCCCCGTCAGACCCTTTCCCGCACCACATCTTCAACAAAGCCAGCAGCTCCATCGCACCCCACCTGTGCAACATCATCAATCTCTACTTCGAGACCGCGACCTTCCCAGAGAGCTGGAAACACGCAGAGATCAACGCCCTACTCAAAAAACCCAAGGCGGACCCGAGAGACCTCAAGAACTTCCGGCCCATCTCCCTGCTTCCGTTTCCAGCCAAGGTCATCGAGAAGATCGTCAACAAACAGCTAACCCGATACCTCGAAGAAAACAGCATCCTGGACCCATCCCAATCGGGGTTCCGCAGCAACCACAGCACTGAGACTGCCCTCATCGCCGCCACCGACGACATCAGGATCCTGCTGGACAACGGTGAGACTGCAGCCCTCATCCTGCTGGACCTCTCCACCGCCTTCGACACTGTCTGCCACCGCACTCTACGCGCACGCCTCCACGACGCAGGGATCCGAGACAAGGCCCTGGAATGGGCCACCTCCTTCCTCACCGGCAGAACCCAGAGAGTCCGCCTCCCACCATTCCGATCCGAAGCCTCCGAGATCATCTGCGGCGTACCCCAGGGATCGTCCCCCAGCCCAACACTGTTCAACATCTACATGGCCCCGCTCGCACGCATCGCCAGACAGCACGACCTCAACATAATCTCCTACGCCGACGACACTCAACTGATCCTCTCCCTCACCCAGGACCCCCTCGCCGCCAAATCCAGCCTCCATGAAGGAATGAAGGCCGTCGCCGATTGGATGAAGATCAGCCGACTAAAACTGAACACGGAGAAGACAGAGGTCCTCATCCTCGGCTCCAACCCCTCAGCCTGGGACGACTCCTGGTGGCCAACGACGCTGGGAGCAGCCCCGACACCCACCGACCACGCACGCAACCTGGGAGTCATCCTTGACTCAACGCTCTCCATGGCCAGGCAAGTCAACGCAGTCTCATTCTCCTGCTTCAACACCCTCCGCATGCTTCGCAAGATCTACAGGTGGATCCCGACAGACACAAGAAGAACAGTCACCCAGGCCCTCGTCAGTAGCAGACTTGACTATGAGAACGGCCTCTACGCAGGAGCCCCGGCCAAGCTCATCAAGCGACTTCAACGCATACAAAACGCCTCCGCACGCCTGATCCTCGATGTACCACGCCACAGCCACATCACCCCCCACCTGAGGAACCTGCACTGGCTCCCCGTCAACAGGAGAATCTCCTTCAAACTCCTCATCCACGCACACAAGGCACTCCACAAGACTGGCCCAGCCTACCTCAACAGACGACTCCTCTTCTACGTCCCCAACCGCCAACTCCGCTCCGCCGACCTCTCCCTCGCCACCGTCCCTCGCATTCGAAGAACTACCACCGGCGGCAGATCCTTCTCCCACCTCGCCGCCAAGACCTGGAACACCCTTCCACTAAGCCTACGACAGACTCAAGACCTGCTGACCTTCAGGAGGCTACTCAAGACCTGGTTGTTCGACCAGTAGCAGCACCCCCCCCCCTTTTTTCTCCCCAGCGCCTTGAGACCCTCGCGGGTAAGTAGCGCGCTTTACAAATTCTGTGATTGATTGATTGATTATAACTGCTGTTGAGCGGTGTGTTACATTGTAGGAGAGTAGGATCTGCCTCTTATGTTGCCCCCACTTTTTTTCTGATGTTAGCACTGGTTTCTGGCTATAGTCTGGCTGGGTCCCTGCCAATCAGGGCCCCAGCCTCTCTGTTCTCTCTAAACGACATGGAGTGCACTCTAGGTGCACTAGTGATTGGATACTGTGGTGCCTTATGAGTCCCTAGTATATGGTACCTTAGGTGCCAAGGGCATAGGTACTTCACAGGCCTACCAGGGGCTGCAGCATGTATTATGCCACCCCTGGGAAGCAGTCTAAATCTGACACCACAGGCCTGCTACTGCAGCCTGGGTGAGGTGGTGCTAGCACCCCTCACTGAGATATAGGTTTCCTATATCTCTCCTGCACACACATATAAACCTATCAGTCACCCCTAAGGCAGGCCCTATCAATCCTGAGGGCAGGGTGCTTGGCTTCTATGTGAGGGGGTGCCTCTGCCTGAGCAGGGCCCCTCTGCAGCTCTCAGAGTCTATTCTCTGGTGCTGTTTGTGGATGCGGTTAAACCATATACTATTAAGTGCATTATATCCTCGCGGTAAATGCTAACTTTGGAATGGCTGCATCAAAACATGTCGTGTTTGGTGTCAAACATCTTGGAATACTACCCCCCGCCAATCTTGGCGGCGGGGGTAGCATTCCACCCTTCTAGAGGATAAGACATGTACCTGCTGTGGAAACGCGGTAGAATCCTAAAGAGCCCTGGCATCACAAAATGGATGCCACCAGTCACAGACACTGGGCTGCCCTCCTGCTGATGACCGAAACTCGCAGTGGAGGAAGCCCAACAATAGGCATCCTGTCACAAGGAGGTGTAACCACCTCCCAGACAGGGTTTAGTGTATTGGGGCTGGGTGGGTGCACTCTTAGAGTGCTTTGAAGTCCTGCACTGGGGGAGCAGAAGGCTCCTCTGTGCATATGCCAGTTCAAACCGGCTCAGGGGCTACCTGCCCCTGCTCTGGCGCGAAACTGGACAAAGGGAAGTGGGTGTAGCCACCCCTCCCTTGACCCTCCCATAGGTGGGGTCATAGAGCTAGTCCATCCCCTCTTTTCAGTATAAGAAGGGGAACCCTTGAACTTGCTAGTTAGATAACCCCTGGACGACGCTCTACAGAAGAATCCTGGCCCTTCGACGTTCCACTACCTTTGGAAGACAGAAGAATCTCCCTTGGAGTCAAGGAGTGACTCCCCTGCTTGGCAGGCACCAAAAACGACAACGACGGTCGCAAACTACGCCGCTCCCGCCGGAGCCCGAAGTCCCTGCAGCCCAAGAAGTGGATTTCCTGACTTCTCCCAGGCCATCGTGAGTCCCCAGCGAAGCTGAGGTAAGTGGACCCCACGAGTGACGAGGAACCGCGACCCCTGGGTACCGTGCACTATTGTCGAGTGCAACCCCTTCACAATGTTCCACGAACTTGTGCTTTGGACCACGTGTGGTCCCAACCTCTAGCAGGAATCCCTCCGAAGATCAGAGGCCTACACCGTCCCGAGTGACCGTGGGCCCCTGTTGAGTGATTCCGCCCGAGGTGTCTTCGCGATCCCTTGCCAGCCGGCTCGTGGGTCCCCAGAAGACTTCTTAAAGAAACCAAAGGGCTCCCCTGGTTGCTCCAGGCCTGCCCTGACTTACCCTCGCTGGGTGAGTCCCTCAGACCTTGCTGGTCTGTGCCATCGACTTTTCTTCATCTCCCCGAGACTTGCTGTTGCCAAGGCTTGTTGGCTCCAATCGAGTTGCCGACACCGCAGTAAGCTGCAGACTTCGTGGGACACACAGAATCCAGCTCCTGGTCGTCGTCGTCGACGCCTCCTGGACCTCGTGGCTGAAGAGTCAAGGCACCCCCAACCGACCTGAATCAACCGACGACGGTGGGCATCCATCTTCCTTGCCCCGAGTCACTGCCAAGTGACTTTGAACACTGTCCCCTCTGCTTTCAGGTCATCCTTCTTCAGAATCCAGGCTTGGATTCCACCGGACACTTCTTCAGCTCCCGCAAGCAGCAAGTCTTCTTTGTTCGCCATTGAAAACGACGCCGCGACCCGACACCAAAGGACACCTATGCACCCGGCTTCCCTGGGTGAGGTAACTCCAGCACTACGGTGCTCCTGTGGGTGTGGGCCCTAGAACTACTTACCCTGTAAGTGACTTGCTTGTAGGTTCTCCCGAAGTCTCCTAGAACTCTTAATTTCCAACCGCGACTTGCCCCATTGAAGTTAACGGCGATCCGCGCCTGTGTATCCACACTGCACGCGTCCCCCGTGGGTCCTTTACTTACCTGCCTTGGGTGGTTTGGTGAGGCCCCTGCACTTCTGAAGGCCCTAGGCCTTGTCTCCCTACAAGTCGTTGTTGCTAAGTCCCTTTTTAGTATATGGTCTGAGTACGCCCCTAGGGCCCCAGCCATATTTTGTGCTTAACTTATTGTGAAACGTTGATTTGTGCATATGTTTGTCTTCTAATCTCATAAAGAGATTAGTAGAGAGTTATTTAGAAATAAATACATATATATTTGATATATATACCTGTGTGGTGTCTTTTCATTTGGTGATTCAAGAGATTATATGGTAAAACAAGCTGCTTTACATTCCTTCAAGACTTAGCCTGAAGGCTGCTCTCCACAGCTACCACTAGGATAGCTTTCTTTAAAGGTTGTCTTAAACCTATCTACCATAAGAGTCGATTTGCCCTGGTGCAAGGTGTCCACTTTAATTAGTGAACAGCATATACCAGGCCAACTTCTCACATTGGTGGGCAGCGTGTGGGATTCCAGCTTGCCATTGTTTTACCAGAAAATCTCTATTTGAATTACTAACTGAAAACCATTATAGGTACTCAAGGTACATATAAAGTCAAGCTTAGTATCAATAAGTTCTACTGAACTTAGAGCTGTGTGCCAAGGGATAGCACACCCTTTCCACAGCTCAAGCTAGGATCAGTAGGCCGCAAACTAGTGTAGGTAGTACAACACTGCACAACACTAGAATGTCCTTAAAGGGTGGACCCAGTGGATCCACTCAGCCTCAGTATAAGGACATGGCTTTCTCTGACTTGAGAGCCATGTGTGTTGACAGACACCTGAGGCTAGGACAGAGTCCCTCAACACTACACCTGATAGATCTGCTGACAGCAGATGACCTTAGATTGGCTCTAGGAGCTAAAGGGTTTGAATCAGTGGGTGGGTCAGTCATAGTATCTGGGTCAGATGATGAAAATCAGAATGACCAAGACTCTGTGATTGAAGGGCCAGGCTTCAAGGGGCCTGAAAAGGACAGAGGAATTCTCCCTAAGAGAACTGACAGAGAGGAGGAGAGGCACAGATCCCCTTCCAGGGAATCTGACCACTCTTATCACTCTGGCAGAGAATTTGTCCAGCAGAGGAGCTCATACTTTTCCTTAAGAGAGACCTCCAATGAGAGAAGGTGCAAACTGCTCCAGTATGAGGAAGCCAAAGTGGCCCTCAGAACCAAGCAGTTGGCACTGGATAGGGAAGCCCTGGAGATCCAGAGAGCTTCTAGAAAAGAGGGGTTAGAACCCCTGGTGGCAGCAACAGTGTCCCTAGAGGCAGAGAATATATTCCTGACCATAGGAACCTGAGCAAGGTTGTTCCTCCCTACCAGAGTGGGGATGATATCCACAAGTGGATAACTGCTATGGAGAGGGCCTGTAGAGTACAGCAGGTCCCCCAAAAGCAGTGGGCAGCAATCTTGTGGCTCTCCTTTTCAGATAAAGGAAGAGACAAGCTCCTCACTGTCAGAGAGGAGGATGCTGATGATTATGAGGTCCTGAAGAGTGCACTGATAGATGGGTTTGGCTTAACCACTGAGCAGTACAGGTTGAAGTTCAGAGATACCCAGAAGGCACAGACTCAGGACTGGACTGACTTTGTTGATTGTGCAACCAAGGCTCTAGAGGGTTGGCTGGTTGGCAGTAGGGTTACTTATTTCAAGGGATTGTATAATCTAATGATGAGAGAACAGATCCTAAATAATTGCCAGAACCAGTTGTTGCATCAGTACCTGGTGGACTCTGATCTGACCTCTCCCCAAGAATTGGGAAAGAAGGCAGACAAATGGGTCAGAACCAGGGTGAGGCAGAAAACCCAGAACCAAGGGGGTGACACTAAGAAGCAAGATCCTAAAGGCTCTGAGAAAGGTGGGGATAAGTCAAAAGACCAGAAGTCTTCACAAGGGCCCCAAAAATCTGCATCTGGTGGGGAGTCACAGTCCAACAAGGTAAAAGGCCAAAAGAAGCCCTGGTGCAAATTCTGTAAACAGAAAGGGCACTGGACTTCTGATTGTACCAAGTCCAAAGACCAAACCACCACCACTCCTGCCCCTAAGGCAACTGTGCCCCCTAGCTCAGCTACTGGGGAGGTGAGTACGCAGAATAAGGGTGTAGTAGGGTTAACCCTGGGTTCTGAAGTGGATTCTGACCTAGTCAGAGTGACCACTCAGGCAATGCTGATTTGTGATGGAAACATTGATATGTCCTTCCTAGTAAGCCCCAGTAATCTGGGCAAGTACAAACAGCAGCCTTTGATAAATGGCAAACAGGCTTTGGCATTTAGGGACACAGGTGCTAGTGTCACCATGGTGGCAGAGGACCTAGTGGACCCTGGACAGATCATCCTGGGCGAAATGTACCAGGTGACCAATGCAAGCAATGTCCAGACCAACCATAGTCTGGCAGTTGTGAATTTCTCCTGGGGAGGGGTAACTGGCCCCAAAAAGGTTGTAGTCAGTGCAGACCTCCCTGTAGAATGTCTGTTGGGCAATGATCTAGAGACTTCAGCCTGGTCTGAAGTAGAGTTATGGACTCATGCTGAGATGTTGGGCATCCCTGCAGAGGTATTTGCTGTGACCAGGTCACAAGCAAGAATGCATAACACTGAACCAGCTCTGGATCCTGGAACAAAGGACCAGATGCTTCCCAAGAGGAGGAGCAGTAGGGTTAAGGCAGTGCCTTCCCCTCTGTCTCAGATCAAAGATCCACTTCCAGAGGGAGGTGAAGCAGAACCTGAAGAAGGAACTGCCCCAGAGGGACTTGAACCTGACCAGGTTGAGTTCTTGGGGGCAGGGGGCCCTTCTAGGGAAGATCTGAGTAAGGAGCAACAGTGCTGCCCCTCTCTTGAACCCCTCAGACAGCAGGCTGCTGCTGAGGCTGCTGGGAGTGCTAGTGGGTCCCATAAAGTTTATTGGGATGAGGGACTCCTATATTCTGAGGGTAGAGACCCAGCCCCTGGAGCCACCAGGAGGTTGGTAATACCTCAGAAGTTTAGGGGGTTCCTCTTGACCTTAGCACATGATATCCCTTTAGCAGGTCACTTGGGCCAAAACAAGACCTGGGACAGGCTTGTTCCACATTTTCATTGGCCACATATGTCAGAGGACACAAAGGAGTTTTGTCGCTCCTGTGTCACTTGCCAAGCCAGTGGTAAGGCAGGTGGCACAACAAAGGCCCCCTGATACCACTACCTGTGGTGGGGGTACCCTTTGAAAGGGTAGGGATTGACATTGTTGGTCCCCTTGACCCTCAGACTGCATCTGGGCACAGATTTATCCTGGTGGTAGTGGATCATGCCACCAGGTACCCAGAAGGCAATTCCCCTGAGGACCACCACAGCCCCTGTGGTGGCAAGAGCCCTCATTGGAGTTTTCTCCAGAGTGGGTTTCCCAAAGGAGGTCATTTCTGACAGAGGTACCAACTTCATGTCAGGATATCTGAAAGCAATGTGGAAGGAGTGTGGTGTAACTTATAAGTTCACCACCCCCTATCACCCACAATGCAATGGTTTAGTTGAACGCTTCAACAAAACCTTGAAAGGAATGATTAAAGGACTCCCAGAGAAGCTTAGGCGGAAATGGGACCTTCTTCTTCCTTGCCTGTTGTTTGCATACAGAGAGGTTCCACAGAAGGGGTTGGTTACAGCCCATTTGAGCTTCTGTTTGGGCATCCTGTGAGAGGTCCACTATGTTTGGTAAAGAGGGCTGGGAGTTACCTCTCAAGCCCCCCAAACAAGATGTGATGGACTATGTACTTGGTCTCCGCTCCCGGATGGCAGAGTACATGAAAAAGGCAACCAAAAACCTGGAGGCCAGCCAAGAATTGCAAAAAGCTTGGCATGACCAAAGGCTGTGCTGACTGTATACCAGCCAGGACAGAAAGTGTGGGTGTTGGAACCTGTGGCCCCAGCAGCCCTCCAGGACAAGTGGAGTGGCCCCCATACAATAGTTGAACAGAAGGGAGAAGTCACCTATCTGGTGAATCTTGGAACTCCCAGGAGCCCCCTAAGGGTGCTTCATGTCAACAGATTAAAGCCATATGTTGACAGGGCTGACATGGGCTTGCTCATGGCAACTGATGAGGACCAGGAGGAGGAGAGTGACCCTCTCCCTGACCTGCTCTCTCAGAACCCTGATGATGGGTCAGTAGATGGTGTTGCTTTGGCAAGCAGCCTCACTGACCATCAGCAAACTGAGTGCAGACAAGTTCTGCAACAGTTTAGACATATGTTTAGCCTGACCCCTAGTCAGACTACCTGGTGCACCCATGAGGTGGACACTGGGGACAGTCTGCCTGTCAAGAATAAAATCTACAGGCAACCTGACCATGTCAGGGACTGTATCAGGACTGAAGTCCAGAAAATGTTGGAGTTAGGCGTGATTGAGCCTTCAGATAGCCCTTGGGCTAGCCCAGTAGTCCTGGTACCCAAGCCTCATACCCAGGGTGGTAAGAAAGAAATGAGGTTTTGTGTAGACTACAGAGGCCTCAATGCAGTCACTAGGACTGATGCCTATCCCATACCAAGGGCAGATGAGATGATTGATACTTTGGCCTCAGCCAAGTATCTAAGCACATTTGACCTAACAGCTGGCTACTGGCAAATCAGATTAGCTGATGATGCAAAAGCCAAAACAGCATTTTCGACCCCTGGTGGGCACTACCACTTTGTGGTGATGCCCTTTGGATTGAAAAATGCACCTGCCACTTTTCAGAGGTTGGTGAATAAAGTTCTGGCAGGGATGGAAACTTATTGCTCAGCTTATCTAGATGATATTGCTGTCTTTAGTTCCTCCTGGCAGGATCACCTGGTCCACCTCAGAAATGTTTTGGAGGCCCTGCAGAAAGCAGGCCTCACTATCAAGGCCACCAAGTGCCAGATAGGGCAGAGTCAGGTTGTGTACCTGGGCCACCTTGTAGGTGGAGGCCAGGTTCAGCCTTTACAGAGCAAAATCCAAACCATAATGGAATGGGTTGCTCCAACCACCCAGACACAGGTGAGAGCCTTCTTAGGCCTGACTGGGTACTATAGGAGGTTTGTCAAGGGATATGGATCTATAGTAACCCCCTTGAATGATCTGACCTCAAAGAGAATGCCAAAAAGGTTCAGTGGACAGCTAGCTGTCAAAAGGCATTTGAAGACCTAAAGCAGGCCATGTGCACTGCCCCCATCTTACAGAGTCCAGACTACACCAAAAAGTTCATTGTCCAAACAGATGCTTCTGAGCTGGGTGTGGGAGCTGTACTGTCTCAACTGAATGATGAAGGTCAAGACCAGCCAGTAGCTTTTATTAGCAGAAGGCTGACCCCTAGAGAGAAACGTTGGTCAGCTATAGAGAGGGAGGCCTTTGCTGTGGTATGGGCCCTGAAGAAGCTGAGGCCATACTTGTTTGGTACACACTTCATAGTTCAGACTGACCACAAGCCCCTCCTATGGCTAAAGCAGATGAAAGGTGAAAACCCAAAACTTTTGAGGTGGTCCATTTCCCTACAGGGGATGGACTATACAGTGGAACATAGGCCTGGGACCCAACATGCCAATGCAGATGGACTCTCAAGGTATTTCCACTTTGAACACGAAGACTCAACTGGTCAAGGTTAGTTTAGTGTCCCTGCGTTTGGGGGGGGGTTGTGTAGGAGAGTAGGATCTGCCTCTTATGTTGCCCCCAATTTTTTCTGATGTTAGCACTGGTTTCTGGCTATAGTCTGGCTGGGTCCCTGCCAATCAGGGCCCCAGCCTCTCTGTTCTCTCTAAACGACATGGAGTGCACTCTAGGTGCACTAGTGATTGGATACTGTGGTGCCTTATGAGTCCCTAGTATATGGTACCTTAGGTGCCAAGGGCATAGGTACTTCACAGGCCTACCAGGGGCTGCAGCATGTATTATGCCACCCCTGGGAAGCAGTCTAAATCTGACACCACAGGCCTGCTACTGCAGCCTGGGTGAGGTGGTGCTAGCACCCCTCACTGAGATATAGGTTTCCTATATCTCTCCTGCACACACATATAAACCTATCAGTCACCCCTAAGGCAGGCCCTATCAATCCTGAGGGCAGGGTGCTTGGCTTCTATGTGAGGGGGTGCCTCTGCCTGAGCAGGGCCCCTCTGCAGCTCTCAGAGTCTATTCTCTGGTGCTGTTTGTGGATGCTGGTTAAACCATATACTATTAAGTGCATTATATCCTCGCGGTAAATGCTAACTTTGGAATGGCTGCATCAAAACATGTCGTGTTTGGTGTCAAACATCTTGGAATACTACCCCCCACCAATCTTGGCGGCGGGGGTAGCATTCCACCCTTCTAGAGGGATAAGACATGTACCTGCTGTGGAAACGCGGTAGAATCCTAAAGAGCCCTGGCATCACAAAATGGATGCCACCAGTCACAGACACTGGGCTGCCCTCCTGCTGATGACCGAAACTCGCAGTGGAGGAAGCCCAACAATAGGCATCCTGTCACAGGGAGGTGTAACCACCTCCCAGACAGGGTTTAGTGTATTGGGGCTGGGTGGGTGCACTCTTAGAGTGCTTTGAAGTCCTGCACTGGGGGAGCAGAAGGCTCCTCTGTGCATATGCCAGTTCAAACCGGCTCAGGGGCTATCTGCCCCTGCTCTGGCGCGAAACTGGACAAAGGGAAGTGGGTGTAGCCACCCCCTCCCTTGACCCTCCCATAGGTGGGGTCATAGAGCTAGTCCATCCCCTCTTTTCAGTATAAGAAGGGGAACCCTTGAACTTGCTAGTTAGATAACCCCTGGACGACGCTTTACAGAAGAATCCTGGCCCTTCGACGTTCCACTACCTTTGGAAGACAGAAGAATCTCCCTTGGAGTCAAGGAGTGACTCCCCTGCTTGGCAGGCACCAAAAACGACAACGACGGTCGCAAACTACGCCGCTCCCGCCGGAGCCCGAAGTCCCTGCAGCCCAAGAAGTGGATTTCCTGACTTCTCCCAGGCCATCGTGAGTCCCCAGCGAAGCTGAGGCAAGTGGACCCCACGAGTGACGAGGAACCGTGACCCCTGGGTACCGTGCACTATTGTCGAGTGCAACCCCTTCACAACGTTCCACGAACTTGTGCTTTGGACCACGTGTGGTCCCGACCTCTAGCAGGAATCCCTCCGAAGATCAGAGGCCTACACCGTCCCGAGTGACCGTGGGCCCCTGTTGAGTGATTCCACCCGAGGTGTCTTCGCGATCCCTTGCCAGCCGGCTCGTGGGTCCCCAGAAGACTTCTTAAAGAAACCAAAGGGCTCCCCTGGTTGCTCCAGGCCTGCCCTGACTTACCCTCGCTGGGTGAGTCCCTCAGACCTTGCTGGTCTGTGCCATTGACTTTTCTTCATCTCCCCGAGACTTGCTGTTGCCAAGGCTTGTTGGCTCCAATCGAGTTGCCGACACCGCAGTAAGCTGCAGACTTCGTGGGACACACAGAATCCAGCTCCTGGTCGTCGTCGACGCCTCCTGGACCTCGTGGCTGAAGAGTCAAGGCACCCGCAACCGACCTGAATCAACCGACGACGGTGGGCATCCATCTTCCTTGCCCCGAGTCACTGCCAAGTGACTTTGAACACTGTCCCCTCTGCTTTCAGGTCATCCTTCTTCAGAATCCAGGCTTGGATTCCACCGGACACTTCTTCAGCTCCCGCAAGCAAGTCTTCTTTGTTCGCCATTGAAAACGACGCCGCGACCCGACACCAAAGGACACCTATGCACCCGGCTTCCCTGGGTGAGGTAACTCCAGCACTACGGTGCTCCTGTGGGTGTGGGCCCTAGAACTACTTACCCTGTAAGTGACTTGCTTGTAGGTTCTCCCGAAGTCTCCTAGAACTCTTAATTTCCAACCGCGACTTGCCCCATTGAAGTTAACGGCGATCCGCGCCTGTGTATCCACACTGCACGCGTCCCCCGTGGGTCCTTTACTTACCTGCCTTGGGTGGTTTCGTGAGGCCCCTGCACTTCTGAAGGCCCTAGGCCTTGTCTCCCTACAAGTCGTTGTTGCTAAGTCCCTTTTTTAGTATATGGTCTGGTCCGCCCCTAGGGCCCCAGCCATATTTTGTGCTTAACTTATTGTGAAACGTTGATTTGTGCATATGTTTGTCTTCTAATCTCATAAAGAGATTAGTAGAGAGTTATTTAGAAATAAATACATATATATTTGATATATATACCTGTGTGGTGTCTTTTCATTTGGTGATTCAAGAGATTATATGGTAAAACAAGCTGCTTTACATTCCTTCAAGACTTAGCCTGAAGGCTGCTATCCACAGCTACCACTAGGATAGCTTTCTTTAAAAGGTTGTCTTAAACCTATCTACCATAAGAGTCGATTTGCCCTGGTGCAAGGTGTCCACTTTAATTAGTGAACAGCATATACCAGGCCAACTTCTCACATACAGCTATTCACAATGCTGCAAAAATAATACATGCTAATTTTTTTTCACCTTTTATATTTTTTTGCACATTTCTCAGTGCACATTTTTAGAATTGCTCCTGTCCCAGTTGCCATTTTTTTACAACTTCACAAAACAACAACAAAAAAACTGAAAATCATGTCACCTGGAAATAAAGGAATAACATTGGATAATACAATAAGAAGATCACACCCATTTATCTATCTTGAACATTCTTTAAGAAGAGTTCATTATTAGCAGACTTGTGCAATGCACAATATGTCACAAGACATTGTCAAGGGGTACAAATAAAAAATATTCTAGCAGGACTATGTCCTTTCTTTACCATCTAAAACATACCAAAGCAATAGTGTAAAAGCAGCAAGAAGGCAATGCAAGGCTGAAGGACCCTCAGATTCAATAGCAGCCACAACAACACCGGGGCAGAGAGTCCTTTCAGAGATCCAATCTCAACTTTATTTTCCTCCACAGTTTTCCTGGATGGCATTATACTGCATGGATTGTGGAGTTCTAGTGAGTGCTAGAGAGCAGTCCATAATGGCCCTTTGCAATGCTACAAAGAATCATAAATGTTGATGTTTTTTTTATTTTTGGCCCTTCATAGTTTTTCTACATTAGCAGGCATTTTATTATCTTAGAAAAGGGGCATCTAATATCTATGAGTTGTTCGTTTTATTATCTTCTAATTTATTGTAATACTTCTTACATATAACTTGCCATATAGACAAGTCAAAGCGTTCCTCTACAAATAAATACACAGCTAACTTTTGCCAGTTATTGATATTTACTATTTCACTTTTTAAATATAAGTCAAGAGTCTGTGTTTAAATCTTCTAGTGAGTGCATTGACAACACATACAAACATACTCTGGTTTTTTTAGGCCACACTGTGTTAAATTTTGAAATCTCTTCTTCAAAACTATCAACTGTAATATCTGTGTCCTGTTCTGCAACTCCTCCTCTTAAACAACTATTCATTTTCCCTAGACTCCTGCTCAGGACCAAAGAAACGAAACCTCACATCACCTTTTCTACGTCTGCCGCAGTACCATGCAAAAGTGCTCTATTCATTTCTCCTAAACATAAAGCAGGAGTTTTCACATAGTACAGCCTCCTAACTAAAGTTCGCATTGTTGAGTGGTGTACAGCTAACTTCCTAAAATGATAAAAGGTGCTTTGGCACACTTTGTTTGATAAACAAGCTAGTGAGTGTAAATGTGTATGCTTTCTAATCTTGCAAGGATCCCATCCTTCTAAAGTACTTATTCTCGGTTTTAATCTTCACCTTGGAAAGATGTGTACAAATTGCCATTCTTCATTTCATAACATCATCCTCTGTAATCAATATCATTATTTTGGACATAGCTTTCTTCATTAAAGAAAGACTCTGTACTAGAAGAATGTATGCATTCTCCACTAAAAACTGTAAAAAGTTACTTCTATTCACTAATTTTTTTCTGGTTTTGTTTCCTCATGCACAACATCATTTTGTCAAGCGTCTTCATTCTATTTATAATCAAAATAAAAAGCTTAACCTTCAAAGCAAAGGCTTAATAAACAACTTGTTCTTTCTGTTCACTGCATGTCTCTTTTTTCTATCCTTCTTATAACTATTCTTCTATAAAACGTCCTGGCTCTGATTTCCTTAAATTGCTTCTGAGTCCTGGTTAAGGTGTATCCATCTTTGTTACATTCTTTCCTGTTCTTGTTTTATAGATTTTGTCAATTGTTAATCTTTCTCATAGTTTGAATTTTAGTTTCATTATTTCATAATCTTTGGAAATGTCCACATATATTTTTAAGAAATTACTTTCTCCTCTTACCAGCAGCTCTTTTTTCGTTCACCACTTTTTCTTCATTTTGCCCCTTTTGAGTCTCAGTTGTGCATAGATACGGTAGTTGCTTCTGTTCCTTTTTCCTCTGAGCTTTTGTAGGCAATCTGTCTGTAACTATGCAGATATTGTTATGTTAAAAAAAAATACTATGTTTGAATTTTATTTCTAGCCAATGTACCAGCTACTTTACTACTGGCTTACACATAATACAAGAACAATTTTTATGTTATGTTGCAGTTTTAAATCTACAAATCAACCTACCTACATAACTACAAGAACTTACTTCAATGTACCAAACCCAAACCAAAATACAACACTTAATTTATTACTTACCTTTTAATATTATTGAACCCTCTCCTACAACACAGCTGCACCATATCTCAGTTCTCACTTATATAGGGTAAAAGACCACTTTATCCTTTATGTACTCCATTTTAAAATAAACATTAACCAAAGTGTAAAAGTACATATAGTGTCTCAATACTATAAATCCAAAAACACAACATAGGAGCTATTGCTGTGCCTCTCTACCACTGTGTCACTGGTACATTTAGTGTTTCAATACAGTTCTACTTAGATGTGTCAGATTTAAATTTTGAGAAACACTGCATATAAAAATCTGCACATTAATCTGTATCACAGCATATAGCTCACTAATTCTTCCGAGTACATGCAAATAGTGTGTAACAGGTTACATATATCATTCATCAGTTGGTTCTAAAAGAGTACATATTCCTCACTTAAACTTGTAAATCCATGTGTTTCTGCTTGAGTACAACAATACTTCCTGGATGATTGAACGAGTGCATAGATAGTGCCTAGGTGATTCCCTCAGAATATAGGGAGTGCTTGCATGATTCCCTGAGTATGTAGGAAGTACATCTGTGATTCCATACCTGCATAGTTAGTGCCTGTGTGTTCACATGACTATACTGCAACTATCTGGGTGATTGGATGGGTACATGTGTAGTGCCTGTGTAATTGAATAAGTCTAGATATCACACTTGATATATAATTGCAGACATGGCTCTCTAATAGCATACATTGCTCTGTTACTCAGCGTGCACATGCATCAGTAAGTTTCTAAAACTGAAAACAACAATTCTCGCTTTTTCAAAGCACAAAACCTTTTCTTAATGGCATACCTACATAATTTCGCAAATATTTCTTGTGTCTTTAAAACATATATTCAGCATTTCTCAAAGAAAAGTTACAGTCCAAGTGAAGCTAGCACAAGAACTCTCAAGAGACATTCTGCACTATTAACCCTCCTCAATTTTAAACATTGCATGTATAAAGAAATACACCACCCTCACCATATACATGACATTTTCAATAGCCTTAAAGAACATAGATCATCATGTAAACATATATGTGATTTCATATAGCCTTAGAGCCCGACATAGCGGGCTCTACCGGCCATTAAAGTCCCACTCCAGCGTTAAAGGCCTGATCCGAAGGCGAGGGCTTTTAACAAGGGAGCTGGCCTTTTATGGCCGGTAGAGCCTTCTAGGGAGGGTTCTTAGGCTATTAGAACATTCCGTCTCTAGAGGGCATAATATTCTAATTTGCAAAAACAAAGGCCTCTCGGAGCCCGAGGGGGTTTAAATCCCCTTGGGCTCCGAGAGGCCTTTGTTCACGGCAACAGCTATGAAATGAAAAAAAACATTGGAATGTTGCTCTCCTGGCTTCTACCAGCCAGTAGAAGTGTGGAGCACTCCATTGTCCACAATGGAGCACTCAACATTCCAATGTTATAATAATAGATATACACCTTCAGGCCATCTTTCCAAAAATATATAGTTCTCTGCATCTTTAAGGAAACTCAAGAGTTTCATCGTACATATAACTATCTGCAACCAGAAAAACCATATCTCACCATCTAAACAAATGCAAACCGGTCATATAAGTTAAAAACCACATTGACAAACACTTCCTAATACATACCTAACAAGTAATACTACTTTATAATTTATATACAGGCACAGCACATTTTCTTATGTTTTATTCATGACTACACTACTTCTATTTAATAATGTGACTAAGAGTACTACAGTTCCCAGAATGCAAATAGCACAGATCTGTCTGTTCTGCACACAATGCTTAGACATTTAAAACATTGTCATTTTTATTTCAAACTCTGTTTATTAGAATTTTCTTTGAGAGTGAGACAGAGAGCATTACATGTGCAACATCGGTCAACAAATCAGCCCAGGATTACAGATCTCAGATGTAGGTTACAGCTTCTTCACAAGGTCTGTGGCTGATCAACTGTAAGAAAAAACAGCACGTTCATAACATGTTGCAATACAGCCGCTGGCTAAGAGCGTCACTCTACCCTCCCAGGAGAGGGATCTGAGAAGAAAACCCAAACATATCAATAACAAATAAAAAAGGAAAACCAAACAAAACTATGATGTCATGGTGCAAAATGAAAAGAAAAAGGGGACGATCATTGGGGGGACACTGGGGCCTCCACACAGGTGTCTCTTGGACTGCGCGGTGTCCCCATAAGTATGGAGTGTTTAAATGTGGAACAAGTGGAGAGCCCGAAGCCGTGGGGCGCAGGCCGTCAATGGAAGCCCCTCCGAGAGGTAGCCCACCAGCGGAGACCAAATATAGTCGAAGCCTTTTCTGGCATCATCCACTATGTCGGCCATGCGCTCCATCGCCAACGCCCTCCACAGTCTTGCATGCCATTGGGTTAGAGAAGGTGCCTCTTGTTTCTTCCACGCAGCAGCAACTGCCATTTTGGCCGCTCCCAGACATAACCACATTACTGACCTATCACTCTGTGTTTGGCGTCTCAAGGAAGGATCTAGAATTCCCAGTAACGTATGTTCCAGCGAGCTGGGAATAGGATAGCCCAAGATAAGTTTGATTTGGGACAGTATTTCTTTCCAGAAAGGGAGTATGGAGGGACAGTCCCACCAGATGTGTCTGAAGTCGCCTAATAGACCACAGCCCCTCCAGCATCTGTCCGTCGCGGTGGGGAAAATCTTAGGGAGTTTCTGAGGGTATAAGTACCAATCATACATGATCTTATAATGCGCCTCCCTTAAGAACATGGAGCGATTGTATTTTACTATGTCCCTACTGACATGTTCCCATTGTTTATCTTCCAAGGGAGTTTCCAATAGGCCATCCCAGAAGCGTTTAAAACGTGGGATCGGTCTGGGGCATAGGGCTTGTAGCAGGGCATATAAAAAGGAGATACATCCCTTAGAGGTGGACCCAGTCTGAGCAAATTTCTCAATGGGGAGTAAGGCCCTGGTGGCGGCCAGCCGCACCAGGGGCTGCTGTACCCAATGTTTCAGCTGCAAATAGTGATATTCTTCTTTGGCAGTCAGTGCGAATTGTGCTTTGCATGCCTGAAATGTGAGGAACTCCCCGTTATCAAATAGATGAGAGATCATATGGCACCCTCCCGCCCTCCAAGCCTCAAAGGGTCCCTCTAGTAGTGCAGGGGGGAAAGCAGTGTTAAAGTGTATAGGTGTGTAGGGGGGAGGGAAGGTCGTAAGTTGGAGCTTCTTAGTGAGGACGTCCCAAACCCTTAAGGTGGTGGAGGTGGGTGTACCAATGTAGGCATTTAGTGGTCTATCCTGCTTTGGCTTCCATAGAAGATCCCAAATGGTGCGCCTCGTTATTGGTCTATCTATGTGGAGCCAATGCTTTTCCGAGGCTCGCAGCGACCACTCCGTGATCACCCGCAATTGAGCCGCTCGGTAATATGCCTGAAAGTCCGGTAACGCCAGGCCACCTCCTTACGCGGACTAGTGAGCAGGCCATAGGTCAGGCGCGCCCTCTTCCCCTGCCAAATAAATTTGGTAATCATGTGTCGCAATTCCCTAAAGAGACCTCCCTCCACCGGAATAGGCAGCCCTTGAAAGAGGTAAAGCAAGCGCGGGAGAATATTCATTTTGATGGCATTAATCCTGCCCAGCCAGGTGATATAGGCCACGCTCCACTTCCCTAGATCAGTTTTCAATTGGCGGAGAAGGGAGGGGAAATTAGCTTTATAAAGATCTCGTATACGGGGGTGAGCTTGACTCCTAGATAGGTGATCTCTTTAGTGGTGCAGTAAAAAGGGGACACATCCTCCACCCGCTGCCATTCTACTTTGGGTAGAGTTAGATTCAATAAGAAGGATTTAGCCAGGTTAATCTTAAATCCCGCGACCTGCTCGAACAGCGCAAGTTCTTCTTGGATAGCCGGTAGAGAGATTAGAGGTTCCGTGACTGGGAGGAGCACGTCATCGGCAAAGAGCAAAATCTTATGATCGTCTGTGCCGAAGCGTATCCCCCGTATGGTCGGGTTTCCTCTGATCCTGTGAGCCAGGGGTTCTATGCTCAAGGCGAAAAAAAGAGGGGATAAAGGGCAACCCTGTCTCGTCCCACGAGCCAGTCCAAAACGACGGGAAGCAACTCCATTGACCAGAACCTGGGAGTTAGGAGAGTGATAGTTATCGCGAATCATCCCAATAAAAGTCTTGTTGAAGCTAAAGCGCTGAAGCACTCTGAACAAGAAGGTCCATTCCACGCGGTCAAATGCTTTCTCCGCTTCTAGCGAGAGAAGCGCCGCTGGAATGTTTTTCTTCTGAGCCTTTTCAATTAGGTGGATGATGCGACGCAGGTTATCGTGGGCCTGGCGACCCTTAATGAATCCCGATTGGTCCGGGTCTATGAGACCGGGGAGTATTGATTCGAGACGGGTGGCCAATATTTTGGAGTAAATCTTAGCATCTAGGTTAAGCAGAGCTATCGGGCGGTAAGAAGAGCAGGCTGTGGGGTCCTTACCTGACTTAGGGAGCACTGCCACAATCGCCTCTCCCATGGAGGGGGTGACTTACTGCGTACAGGCAATGACATTAAATAGAAGAGTTAAGAAGGGAACCAGCTCCGGCGCGAAGGTGCGATAGAAATGTGCAGAAAAACCGCCCGGCCCTGGCGCCTTCTGAAGTTTAAGTGAGTCAATCGCATTCTGTACTTCTTCAGTAGTTATGGGTTTTGCTAGGATTTCATTGGAACTAGCCGCGACTTGAGGGAAGTCCAAAGAATCTAAGTACCCCAATTGGTCCTGAGAACGTGGGGATTCCGAGGTGTATAGATCTCGGTAGTATTCCTCAAAGTCCTGTGCCTTCCCCTCCTCTGTTTGATGAGAGATGCCCTCCCCGTCTACTATGAGTTTGATATATTCCTTTTCTTGTTTAGCCCGTAGTTGTCGAGCCAGTAAATACCCTACTTTGTTCGCTCCCTCATATCCCTTGGTCCGTAGGCGTAGGATGTTTTTTTCCGCTCTATTAGTATAAATAGCCTGAAGTTTCCCCTTAAGGGCCGTGACTTTTCGCAATGTCGGGATGGCGGGGCTGGCCTTATAGGCCTGCTCTGCGGCCACTAAATCCCCTTCTAACTTGAGGCGCTCCGCGCATTGCTGTGATCTCAAGGTAGTGGCTAATTTGATGCATTTACCTCGGACCACTGCTTTGAGGGCGTCCCATGTGACTGCATGGGATGTAGCCTCCGGGTCGTTCTGTTCAAAGTATTCCTTAATAGTTTTCCGGAGGTCGTCACGGAGAAGTCTATCCCTGCAAAGGAAGTTGGGGAAATACCAGCGTGCATGTTTTGGACGCGGGTTCGGCCAAGTGAGCGACATCTCTAGGGGGGCGTGGTCTGACAGGCCAATCGGGTGGAAGTGTGTTTGCAGTAATGAGGGGAGAAGGGATTGACTCATGAAAATGTGGTCAATGCGGGAGTAGGTCCTATGAGAGTGGGAGAAAAAGGAATAATCACGGACCGTGGGATTGGCATCTCTCCACACTTCCACCAATCCCAAGAGCTGGAGCTGTGACTTGAGGGCCGAACCAAAAAAACCCCCTGATGCTCTCTGTGAGTGTGTCGAGTCCATCCCCTGATCCCAAACCAGATTAAAGTCTCCCAAAAGTAGTATATCCCCCTGTGCAAAATTCTCCAAAGTCATAAGGAAGGAGAGAATAAAATCCTGCTGGCCCGTATTTGGCGCATAAATGACCGCAAATGTGCATTGTCGACCCCTAAGGTCCCCCCGTACCATAATGAACCTCCCATGTTTGTCCGTTTTGGTGTCTTGTGCTTGGAGGGACCCCCGTGTGAAAAATCAGTGCCACCCCGTTTTGCTTTGAGGAGTGTGAAGATCTAAATATAAGGGGATAAGCTTTATGGTGTAATCGGTGTTCCTCGGATTTTTTAAGGTGCGTCTCCAGAAGAGCCGCCACTTGGACATTGCGATCGAGCAGGTATTTCCAGAAGCGTTGGCGCTTGTTAGGGGAATTCAAGCCCCGAGCGTTCCAGGTAATAGTCCTGACCGCCATTGTTATCTGGTTGGTAATGTACCCTCCCTGCGAAAGACTACTCCTCAGCCCCCCTCCGCCTCCCCCTTCGACCCACGAACAATATAAAAAAAGCAAAAAAGCACCATGACATCGAACTAAATTAACTAACCAGAGTAAACAGTAAAAACGAGTGTGGCGAATCCCCCTCCCAGAGGGGAATCCCCTATCCAAGATGCACTCGAGGAACGTTACCATTTCCGTTCCCCCCAGCCCCAAAAGTAGCAAAATTCAAGGCATATGCTTTTTGATACAATACAGCGACTTAACAGATTAACAAATGGCTGAAATACCCTGCAGCAAGTACGCATATCAGAAAGTCTCGGCTGTACCGCCGGTTACCAGAAAGATGCAAGTCCTCCGCCTCCACCATCCTCCAGTCCGAACCCCCTTACCGCAGCGGAGATAGAACAGTTCCCACAATCTCTCGCAGCAGGCCTCGAGCTCCCCCGCGGCCCTGCCAACAAGCTCTGAGTCCAAAGCTTTTGAGTAGCGACGAGACACCTGGGTCCTCCACTGGGACGTAGCTTGCAAGTCCTCCGCTCCATCCGTCTCACCATAGTATCATCAGGCCGTCTCCAAGGGAAGAGGCCGGACACGAACCTGTCTCAGTCAAGAAAAGTGTTCGCTGTTAGCTCCCTCCCGGACTCTTAATGTCAATGTAACATTTCGGGGTTTCTCCGTCTCCTAAATGCCTCTTGTGGTGCAATAAAAGGTATCCCAGGCCATAGCTTCACCCCGTGGTTTTCTTACCCCCTGAGCCCATTGTCCGCCACTGGACCCCGCCTTGTCGCCTGCGCCGCCGTTCACCCTCTGAATCTTGAGGAGGGGTCTTGACGTGGGAGGTGGAGATCTCGATCCCCAGCAGATCCGCAGCTTCTCTGAGCTCCGTGCAATGATGATATTTGCTGTCCCATTGAAAGGTGATGCCAAAGGGGTATGTCCATTGATATCTGGTCTTTTGTTCCCTCAGGAAGTCGGTTGCCGGACGGAATTGTTAGCGCCGCAGGAGTGTGGCCTGTGCCACGTCTTGATAGAGCGCACACGTGACGTTTGGAAGGTAACCTTATCGGTGGCTCTTGCTTTTTCGAGGACCATTTCCTTGACTTTAAATGAGCTAAACTTTGCCAGCACATCTCGGGGACTTCGATTCTCTCCCGACAGGCGCGGACCAACTCTGTGGACTCTCTCCAGCCGAACCTCAGGCCCCTCTTCCCCCAGCACCGAGGAGAGTAGGCCCACCATGAACGCCTCCAAGTTTGGACCCTCACTATCTTCCTCTAGGCATCTCGCTCGGATGTTGTCGCGTCGGGAGCGATTTTCTAAATCTCCGCACTTAAGCAGGGAGGCTCGCAGTTGCCCACTTAGGTCCGCCGAGTTTTCTTCCAAGGGCGTGAGACGGTCAGCCAGCTCCTGGTATTTTGCTTCGAGATCCAGGGTTCTGGTGCCCACTGAATCCACATCTGCCTGCAGGGACACCATTTTCTCTCTCATTTCGGCGCAAAAAGACTCAAAGGAAGCGTCCATATCAGCCTTGATGTCTGCCCTTAGTTCCTTTTTGAATTCCCGCAGGGAAGACAGGAGGTCTTCTCTAGTTAGCGCCATGGTCCCCGATGAAAATGTCGCCTCTTCGTCTCCCGCTCCGGTGCCCGTGGCCGCAATGTAGTTGGAGACGTTGGGGGTCTTTTTGGGTGGCATAAGGGGGGCCGCTTCCTGGTCAGCGCCTGACCACCTCTCTTGTTCCTCGGAATGAAGCCGAGTGACTGTGGTCGCAGGTCTCCTTTCTTCTCATGTAGGGGGTCCCCACCGACCCCGCTGTCACGCGACCTGTCCACTGTACTGTCCAGCGCCTTTGCTATCCCCCTCGGTGTAGCAGAGTTCCAGATCCTCTCTGACTGCGCCCTGCCAGTAGGGGGGCCCACCTGGGCCCCCACGAAGCACTGCCGGTGAGCCTTTAGTGGTGTGCCTGACCCAGCATGGCTGCCATGTTAAGACCAGGCATCAGGAACTACGTCGGCGTGGGGGCCCCCGGTTGTCCCCCCCCAGTGGATGTTACTGGGACATGGCGACCGGCCTGCCGAAATGCTCCCACGCAGCCCTCTGAGCACACTTGCCTTGTCTTTGGTAGTGGTGCGGTGTCCCCGTCACTTGCAGCAGTTCAGCCGTTAATGAGCGTGTTCATGGGCCCCCGCTGCCTCCCGCTATCAGTAATCACCACATTGAGGTTGAGCAGGCGGGGGGAGTCCGGCCCGGAGACAGGGAACTGATGCTGCCACACCTCTGGAGACCGGGCCGCGGTCAAGCGTTCCCCGGTCAGCGCGTCGGGTCCGCCATTTTGTGTGCATGCTTTCACTCTAGCCGGAGCTTCTCCCGCTGTCCCTGCCGTAAATCAGACCACCCGAGGCGTCGGAGTTGCACATAGGGCGCCTCACCTGTGGACAGCTTCAGCTGGGCCCCCCATGTCAGCAAGAGGGGAGTCAGGCGCTCAGTCAACTCGCCGTCCGGGGTCCGTTGCGGTACATGGCGCCTTTTTCTGTTTTGTTCGTGCGCCGGGCACCGCCAAATCTGCAAGCGTGCAGTTCCTCTCTTGCAGGCGCCCTACAGCGGATTCGTGGTGCTCCTCATCACCCCCCTGTTCAGGGGTGTCCGATCACGGCCCCGGGGATTAGCAGGTATGCCTTATTTCTTCACTTTATGTGGGGCCAGAGACGGAGCCGATCGGAATCACGTCCGATCGGCCATGTTAGTTGGCCATGCCCCCACATTGTCATTTTTAAAGGCATTGCTCATGGTAACTCTCAACAGTACTAACATCTTAAACACATACCCTCTGCCAGATACAGTTCATTTGGTATATTTTTTTTTCAAATCACTGTGATACTCCTTTTAATCAAACTCCAATATACATATTCATTTCTAGTGCACATTTTTTAAATGTTTAAAAAGTTATATAAATACCAGTGATTTGAGTCCGTAGATTATATTGTTGTTTTAGCTCTTTCTGGATAGTTTTGACACTGTTAAGTGTTGTAAAAACTAAGCACAAGAATTGCGCACCACTCGCAGAGAAAGCAACTATAAAATGGCAACCTCTTCAACTTTCCACTCTACGATAATGAGAAAGGCAGCAAATAAAATCATGTCTTTAATTTTAGACTACTGCATCTCCACATGTGAATGGTTAGTATCGGTTAACCCTTTCCCTCTCTTTCAAAACGAGGATCCTGTCACCGCGTGTTATTACATAGTCCTGAGTTGGAAATTTAAGTTTGCCATTACTTAAATTTGCCCTAAGTTTGCAGGGTATGCCCAGACGTAGGTGCCTTGCTCACTTTACCACTAGATTCAAGCTAGCTTGGCTGATGAGGGGTGTTACCCCAAAACCGGTCCCAGGATGCTTGATTCTGGTCCAGGGACGCCTGGTTTGGCAGTTCGGGCTAGACTGTTCTTATGACGTACAGGGTCAAGACTGATTTGCATATAGCTGGGTCTTAACTGGGGTGGTGAAGTGAGATAAAGAACGATGATGGATTCAACCCAGCTCTGTGACTGGGCGTGAGTGTCTGAAAAGTTTCAGCGCTCCGTCCATCATCTTCTTGTGTTTGCTTTGTTTGCCCTAAGTTGGCAGGGTATGCCCAGATGTGGGTCCCTTACTCACTTTGCCACTGGATTCAAGCTAGCCTGGCTGATGAGGGGTGTTACCCCCAAACCGGTCCCAGGATGCTTGTTTCTGGTCCAGGAAAGACCTGGCTTGGCAGTTCGGGCTGAACTGTTTCCATGAGACACAGGGTCAAGACTGATTTGGATATAGCTGGGTCTTAACTGGGGTGGTGAAGGGAGCTAAAGAACGATGATGGATTCAACCCAGCTCTGTGACTGGGCGTGAATGTCTGAAAAGTTTCAGCGCTCCGTCCATCATCTTCTTGTGTTTGCTTTGTTTGCCCTAAGTTGGCAGGGTATGCCCAGACATCGGTCCCTTGCTCACTTTGCCACTGGATTCCAGCTAGCCTGGCTTACAAGGGGTGTTATCCCGAAACCGTTCCCAGGATGCGTGTTTCTGGTCAAGTGAAGATTTGGCTTGGCAGTTCGGGCTGGACCGATCCCTCGAGCCACAGGGTCAAGACTGATTTGCATATAGCTGGGTCTGAACTGGGGTGGTGAAGTGAGCTAAAGAACGATGATGGATTCAACCCAGATCTGTGACTGGGCATGACTGTCTTAAAAGTTTCAGCGCTCCGTCCATCATCTCCTCGTGTTTGCTTTGTTTGCCCTAAATTGGCAGGGTATGCCCAGGCGTGGGTCCCTTGCTCACTTTGCCACTGGATTCAAGCTAGCCTGGCTGATGAGGGGTGTTCCCCCAAAACCCGTCCCAGGATGCTTGTTTCTGGTCCAAGGAAGACCTGGCTTGGCAGTTCGGGCTGGACTGTTCCCATAAGGCACAGGGTCAAGACTGATTTGCATATAGCTGGGTCTGAACTGGGGAGGTGAAGTGAGGTAAAGAACTATGATGGATTTATCCCAGATCTGTGACTGGGCGTGAGTGTCTGAAAAGTTTCAGCGCTCCGTCCATCATCTCCTTTTGTTTGCTTTGTCTGCCTAAGTTGGCTGGGTATGCCCAGATGTGGGTCCCATGCTCACTTTGCCTCTGGATTCAAGCTAGCCTGGCTGATGAGGGGTGTTACCCGAAACAAGTCCCATGATGCTCGTTTTTGGTCCAGGGAAGACCTGGCTTGGCAGTTCGGGCTGAACTGTTCCCATGAGGCACAGGGTCAAGACTGATTTGCATATAGCTGGGTCTGAACTGGGGTGGTGAAGTGAGCTAAAGAACGATCATGGATTCAACCCAGATCTGTGACTGGGCATGAGTGTCTGAAAGGTTTCAGCACTCCGTCCATCATCTCCTTGTGTTTGCTTTGTTTGCCCTAAGTTGGCAGGCTATGCCCAGACGTCTGTCCCTTGCTCACTTTGCCACTGGATTCAAGCTAGCCTGGCTGATGAGGGGTGTTACCCCGAAACCGGTCCCAGGATGCGTGTTTCTGGTCCAGTGAATACCTGGCTTGGCAGTTCGGGCTGGACTGTTCCATGAGGCACAGGGTCAAGACTGATTTGCATAAAGCTGGGTCTGAACTGGGGTGGTGAAGTGAGCTAAAGAACAATGATGGTTTCAAACCAGATCGGTGACTGGGCATGAGTGTCTAAAAAGTTTCAGCGCTCCGTCCATCAGCTCCTTGTGTTTGCCCTAAGTTGGCAGGGTATGCCCAGACCTCGGTCCCTTGCTCACTTTGCCACTGGATTCAAGCTAGCCTGGCTGATGAGGGGTGTTACCCCGAAACTGGTCCCAGGATGCTTGTTTCTGGTCCAGGGAAGACCTGGCTTGGCAGTTCGGGCTGGACTGTTCCCATGAGGCACAGGGTCAAGACTGATTTGCATATAGCTGGGTCTGAACTGGGGTGGTGAAGTGAGCTAAATAACAATGATGGTTTCAACCCAGATCGGTGACTGGGCATGAGTGTCTGAAAAGTTTCAGCGCTCCGTCCATCATCTCCATGTGTTTGCTTTGTTTGGCCTAAGTTGACAGGGTATACCCAGACCTGGGTCCCTTACTCACTTTGCCACTGGATTCAAGCTAGCCTGGCTGTTGAGGGGTGTTACCCCAAAACCGGTCCCAGGATGCTTGTTTCTGGTCCAGGAAAGACCTGGCTTGGCAGTTCGGGCTGGACTGTTCCCATGAGGCATAGGGTCAAGACTGATTTGCATATAGATGGGTCTGAACTGGGGTGGTGAAGTAAGCTAAAGAACGATGATGGATTCAACCCAGATCTGTGACTGGGCCTGGGTGTCTGAAAAGTTTCAGTGATCTGTCCATCATCTCCTTGTGTTTGCTATGTCTGCCAACGTTGGCAGAGTATGCCAAGACGAGGGTCCTTTGCTCACATTGCCACTGGATTCAAGCTAGCCTTGCTGATGAGGGGTGTTACCCTGATACCGGTCCCAGGATGCTTGTTTCTGGTCCAGGAAAGACCTGGCTTGGCAGTTCGGGCTGAACGGTTCCCATGAGGCACAGAGTGAAGACAGATTTGGATATAGCTGGGTCTGAACTGGGGTGGTGAAGTGAGCTAAAGAACGATGATGGATTCAACCCAGATCTGTCACTGGGCATGAGTGTCTGAAACGTTTCAACGCTCCGTCTGTCATGATTCTGCCACGTCAGATTCCTGGTGCACCTTGTCTGGCACCTGTTTACTGTTTTCTATTGTCTTTGCCAATGCTTGTTGTGACTTTGCCACTTGTCTGTGCCAATGCTTGTTGCAGACTATGATGTTATCTGTTTACTGTTTTCTATTGTTTTTGCCAATGCTTGTTGTGACTTTGCCACTTGTTTGTGCCAATGCTTGTTGCAGACTATCATGTTATCAAGGCCTTGTTCCTTCTCAGCTCCAGTAGTTTACCTGTGAGCTGGAATCAGGAAGCTAATAGGGACCACACCCTGTTCTAGAAGCTTCTTCCTGAGCCCTTTAAATAGGGGCCACACCCTGTTCTCATTGCTGGTTATTGAGAACCCTGAGCTTGAGCAGTAGCTGTTCCTGTTCTCCGGTTGCTGAAAGAAGATTCCGGTTGCAGCAAGAAGACTTCTGTTTTCTTTTCCCAGGTTGTAGATCCTCTCTCAGCTACAATCAGGTAGGATCGTTCCTTTCTTAACCAACAGCATCGTGAAAGGAACTTCGTGCTGTTTTTGTTATTTTGCATTTTGAAAGAAAGTTGCATATTGCGCTGAAGTGTTTTTGAGCATTTACATGTTTGGTAATTTTGGCACTGTTGTACATCGCGCTCTTTAGTCATTTACATGTTTGGTTATTTTGGCACTGTTTTACATGTTTGGTGATTTTGGCATTTTTGTACATCGCGCTGAAGCGCACTTTGGTCATTTACATATTGATGACTCTGGCATTTTGGGCACATCGCGCTGAAGCGCTCTTGGGGGCATTTGCATACCTGATGACTTTGGCATTGTGTCACATCGCGCTGAAGCGCTTCCTGGACACTTGCATATTTTGAACTCTTGATACATATCGCTGAAGCGCTCCCTTGGGCGTTTGAATGTTAATCTTCCTCTTTAGCATATGTAACATTTGTGTATTGCAAAAAGGTTGTTGGAAGTACCACTGTGATATTTAATAGTGGTTAAAACACATAATTATGGAAACATTGTGTCTAAAAGCCAAGTGGCTCTTTATATGAATGTGTGCTTCGTTTTGAAACATGGTTGTTTAACCATAACATTGTATCCTTGAGAATTATAGGAACAGAAATTGTCAGTGAAGCTTGAGAAGACGTACACAACGACTGTTCTATGCATAACCTGCTTTTCTTTTACAGGGATGTTGTCATTGCTTAACCCATGTTAAATATAGTCAAAGAGTTTACAAAGCACGAAAGGAAAGTTAATCAAGGACAACGTCTCGTTCCAGGTCTCCCTCCCCGCAGTACCCACCCTAATTCCCTTCCCCCCCCGTCTAGCCACTTTGATACTCGGTGCAGTTAAGCTTGATTCAAGGCTGCTGGAAGGTGGGCTTCTTGAGGGTACTGCTCCTGAGGAACCCAACTGAATTTTACCAGTTCTGACAGAATAACCAGCCCACGAAATTGGTTCCTCCTGAGCAGTATCTTCGGGATGGCCACCTTGGTAGATTTGTGTGCTATGTTGGGAACCATGCAGAAAGAACTGTCAGCTGCTAGGCAGGAAACTGCGGCGTTAGCTAATAGGGTCACTCATTTACAGACACAACTAGCGCCGTCTCGTCCTCCTGAGGTAGTTGCTGCCAGTAGCTCAAATCCATCTACAGTATCGGTAACGGTTCCAATGACTGTTCCTTTGGCACCTCCGGAAAGGTTTGCAGGTGAACCTCACAAATTTCAAACCTTTTTAACGCAAGTGCAGTTACACTTTATGGTTAAACCCACATCCTTCCCCGACGCTCAATCGCAAATCGCCTTCCTGATCTCTTATTTGAGTGGAGACGCTGCCATGTGGGCAGTCCCTCTTGTGCAATCGGATGACCCATTGCTTTATAGTTGGTCTCGCGTCAAAACAAAATTTGAAAAGGTCTTCGACCGAAGAACAATAATAGGATCAGCTGATCGAGAGTTATTAGAACTCAAACAGGGAAATAAAGACCTGGTCCATTATCTAACCCAATTCAATCGCTTAATAGCAGAAACAAATTGGCCAGAGGACAAAAGGGCGGCCTTATATTATCAAGGCTTAAGAGACGAATTAAAAGATTTGATAGCTCCAATAGACCCTCAACCTAGAACATGTGAAGACCTAATAGCCTTAAGTCTTCGGTTAGACCACAGAGTTTCGGATCGTAAAGGAGACAAAAAACAATTGGAGTTCAGACCTTCCATTCGACCTAAAGAAAAAACACACTTTGTATCACAGGATACTAGTGAACCAATGGAGATTGGAGGTATACAAAAATCCTTAACCTCTGAAGAGAAAGAGTCTCGTCGGAAAAAAGGTCTATGTCTATATTGCGGCAAAAAAGGACATTTTGTCAAAGACTGCTTAGCAAAGCCAAATACAACTGTGACCAAAGTAGGAAACTAGAATACTTGGGGAACAGCCAGGAGACTTTCTCGAGTACTAAATCTTTGCCTCCTGATCAATCTGTTGACAACACTTTGTAAATCTCCGTTCCCCATCTAGTATTAAACGTATAATTCACCATTTCTCAGCAAGAGCCTAAAACTGCGGTGATCATGGTGGATTCTGGAGCCACCGGCAACTTTATCGATGCTGCTTTCGCAACAAAATTAGAAATACCTACCTTAGTAAAAACTAAACCAGAAATGGTTCATGCTGTAGATGGCAAACAGTTAACATCTGGACTGATTACTCATTCTACTATTAAAGTAACTATGACATGTTTTACTCAGGATCAAACGCACGTGGAGGAAATATCCTTTGATATCATTGATGCTCCCCAATTGGGTGTCATCCTCGGGATGCCTTGGTTGACCGACCGTAATCCCACAATAGACTGGTCTAAGAGAAGTGTTGCTTTTCAGTCAGAATGGTGTCAACAGGAATGTTTACACCCACAAAAAAATATGTCCAAACTCTTAGTTCAAGATCATACCAAGTCTACTGCTCATTATATCGCTACAGCTGCGGAGCAGGACATAGAATTACCTGCAGTGTATGAAGAGTTCTGAGATGTATTCTGTGAGAAAAGTGCTGAGATCCTTCCCCGTCACAGAACATACGACTGTGAAATAGACCTTGTACCTGGTGCCAAGATTCCCTGTAGCAGGATCTATGCACTTACTGAACAAGAGAACCAACATCTTAGAGACTACCTAGACATATTTTTGAAGAATTGTTTCATTTGCCCTTCCAAGTCTCCGGCCGCGTCCCCTCTGTTTTTTGTGCCCAAAAGTAATGGGGAATTACGCACGTGCATAGACTATTGCGCTTTAAATAACATCACGATTAAAAAACGATATCCTTTGCCACTTATCCCCGTTCTCTTGGACCAGGTAAGATCAGCCACTATTTACACCAAGTTGGATCTGAGAGGGGCATACCACCTCGTACGTGTCCGAGCCGGAGACGAGTGGAAGACCGCTTTTCAAACTCGTTTTGGCTTGTTCGAATACTGCGTAATGCCCTTTGGCTTATGCAACGCCCCTGCGGCGTTTCAATATTTTATAAATGATGTCTTACGAGTTTTTCTTGACAGGTTCGTCATCGCTTACATTGATGATTTGTTGATCTATTCACAGTCTGTCTCGGAACATGAGAAACATGTAAAACTGGTATTAAACACCCTGCGCCAACATGGCCTGTTTTGTAAACTATCTAAGTGCGAATTCCACACCTACAAAGTGGAATTCTTAGGTTTCATATTGTCACCTCAAAGAATCACAATGGCACCCAGAAAAGTTCAGGCAATATTAGACTGGCCAGAACCAACCTCAGTGAAAGATATCCAGCGATTTCTAGGATTCGCAAATTTTTATCGTCACTTCATCAAGCAGTTTTCCAGCAAAGCAAGTCCTTTAACAAAATTGCTAATCAATCACGGCATTTATAGAGCGCGCTACTCACCCGGGAGGGTCTCAAGGCGCTGGGGGAGGGGGTAAGTTACTGCTCGAACAGCCAGGTCTTGAGCTGCTTCCTGAAGGAGAGATGGTCCTGGGTTCGCCGAAGGTGAGTGGGGAGGGAGTTCCAGGTCTTGGCTGCCAGGTAGGAGAAGGATCTTCCTCCGGCGGTGGTTCTGCGGATGCGTGGTACGGTGGCGAGGGCGTGGCTGGTTGATCGTAGCTGGCGTGTGGGCGTGTAGAAGGTCACGCGGTCGTTGAGGTACTTTGGGCCCAGGTCGTGGAGGAAACATGTTCCGTTCCAATGGACGCCAGAAACCAAATCTACCTTTCAAACCCTTAAAACTGCATTTACAACAGCCCCTGTTTTAAATCATCCAGACATCGATCAGCCTTTCATAATTGAAGCGGATGCTTCAGATACTGCAATTGGGGCAATTCTATCTCAAAAGGATGAACGAACTAACCAATTACATCCCATAGCATTCCTATCCAAAAAAGTTTTACCTGCTGAGATGAACTATACAGTGGCAGAAAAAGATCTGTTGGCTATTCCTCTCGCCTTTAAAGAATGGCGCCATTATCTTCTAGGTGCAAAACAGACGGTGACTGTCTATACAGACCATCGTAATCTCCAATTTTTACGATGTGCTCGAGCTTTGACACCTCGACAGTTACGTTGGACCTTATTCTTTGCAGAATTAAATTTTATTACGTTCAGACCTGGCAAAATAAATAACAAAGCAGATGCTTTATCTCGATGCGAAACAGCAGAAGAAAAAACAAAAAAGGCAATTACACCTCCATCCATAATTCCAAAAGAACAAATTATCGGAGTTACCATGTCTGAACAATTTTTTCAGGACATAAGTAAAAGTATGCCATTAAAACAGATCTTAATTTGGCAACAAAAAGCCAAAGAGAGAACTATTATTCAAGGATTACCGTTTCAAAAAACACTCCTATACATTCCATCAAAATCATTACAAAAACAAGTCTTACAATGGTGTCACACAAAACCATTAGCTGGACATCCAGGAAAAGCAAAAACCCAAGAGCTTGTCCAAAGACATTTCTGGTGGGCTACCTGGAGACAAGATGTTATCCAATATGTAACTCAATGTGACATTTGTGCTCAAGCTAAAGGAGATCATAGCGCAAAAAGGATTATTGCAGCCCCTTCCTACTCCAACGCTGCTCTGGGAAGATATATCCATGGACTTTATTACGGACTTACCCAAGGATCAAGGGAAAACCACCATTTTAGTGGTGGTCGACAGACTGTCAAAGATGGCTCACTTTATTGCTTGTGAGAAAATGCCAACAGCAACTCAGTTAGTAACCTTACTGGTTCAAAACATACTAAGATTACATGGCTTGCCTCGCACTATTACTTCCGATAGAGGGGTGCAATTTACGTCAAAAGTATGGAAAGCTTGGTGCAACACTTTACAGATAAAAAGAAACTTGTCCACAAGTTTCCATCCGGAATTGGATGGCCAAACAGAGCGAGTGAACCAGGTATTAAAACAATATCTACGATGCTATTTATTTAAACAACAAGGCTCATGGGTGAATCTCCTCTGGGAAGCTGAATTCGCCTACAATAATTTAAAGCACGCTTCCACGAACATGTCACCATTTTTCGCGAATCATGGCTGTCATCCACATTACGCTCCATTGCTGTTAGCACAACCACACTAATATACCATCTTTGGACTCTAGATTACAAGGAATGACTGCTATTATAAAAAATGTACAAAGAAACGTACAGAAAGCAAAAACAAACTATACAAGATTTGCTGATAGAAAAAGAAAAATAGGACCAAAGTACAAGACTGGTGAATTTGTCTGGCTCTCTACAAGAAATTTTCAGTTAAAAAAGAAATATAAATTCCATCCACGATTTATTGGACCGTTTGAGATCGAGAAATGTGTAAATCCAGTAGCATTTAAATTAAAATGACCAAGTTCCATGAAAATCTATCCTGTGTTTCACACTTCGTTGTTAAAACCAGCAAAGACCAAACGACAAGCTGGTCCACCACCTCTCCTCATTGGAGATCATGAGGAATATGAAGTACACAGTATAAAGGGTAGTAAACACATAAAAAGGAAATTGTGGTATTTAGTTTCATGGAAAGGATATGGTCCAGACGAAGGTTCATGGGAACCAAGTGATGCTATTCATGCACCACATTTGATACGTACATTTCACAGACAGCATCCAGAGGTTTGCAGGGTCTGCCCAGATGTCGGTCCCTTGCTTACTTTGCCACTGGATTCAAGCTAGCCTGGCTGATGAGGGGGTGTTACCCCGAAACCGGTCCCATGATGCTCGTTTTTGTTCCAGGGAAAACCTGGCTTGGCAGTTCGGGCTGAACTGTTCCCATGAGGCACAGGGTCAAGACTGATTTGCATATAGCTGGATCTGAACTGGGGTGGTGAAGTGAGCTAAAGAACGATGATGGATTCAACCCAAATCTGTGACTGGGCATGAGTGTCTGAAAAGTTTCAGCGCTCCGTCCATCATCTCCTCGTGTTTGCTTTGTTTGCCCTAAGTTGGCAGGGTATGCCCAGACGTCCGTCCCTTGTTCACTTTGCTACTGGATTCAAGCTAGCCTGGCTGATGAGGGGTGTTACCCCGAAACCAGTCCCAGCATGCGTGTTTCTGGTCCAGTGAAGACATGGCTTGGCAATTCGGGCTGGACTATCCCCATGAGGCACAGGGTCAGGACTGATTTGTATATAGCTGTGTCTGAACTGGGGTGATGAAGTGAGCTAAAGAACAATGATGGTTTCAACCCAGATCGGTGACTGGGCATGAGTGTCTGAAAAGTTTCAGTGCTCCGTCCATCATCTCCTTGTGTTTGCTTTGTTTGCCCTAAGTTGGCAGGGTATGCCCAGACGTGGGTCCCTTACTCACTTTGCCACTGGATTCAAGCTAGCCTGGCTGAAGAGGGGTGTTACCCCAAAACTTGTCCCATGATGCTTGTTTCTGGTCCAGTGAAGAGCTGGCTTGGCAGTTCGGGCTGGACTGTTCCCATGAGGCACAGGGTCAAGACTGATTTGCATATAGCTAGGTCTGAACTGGGGTGGTGAAGTAAGCTAAAGAACGATGATGGATTCAACCCAGATCTGTGACTGGGCCTGGGTGTCTGAAAAGTTTCAGTGATCTGTCCATCATCTCCTTGTGTTTGCATTATTCAAACTCTCATAACTCCTCAACTTTAAAAAAAAATGTTTTGTCTCTTTAGCACCCTTCCCAAGGGGACTTCATCCCAAACTAGTAGTGTGCCAGGAGGCACATTTGCAGAGTGGTGGAGAAAGGGGGCGTGCCTCTGACAACTTCCCAGCAATCCTGTTGTGTGAAACTTACTGGCGGTAACAGGAGGGGTAGTTGGCCCCCAAGGATGTCCTTGGGGGCCTACCTCCCCTCCTATTTCCTCCAGTAAGTCCCCTACAGCAGGATTGCTGAGATCTGATAGCAGGCCGAAACCCTTTCTCCAGCACTCTGCAAACGCGCATCCTGGTGCACTGCTATTTGGGGGATGAAATCCCCTTGGGTCTTGAGGGTCCTTGGGGGCCAATTAGCCCTCCTGTTATCTCCAGTAAGGCCCACACAGCTGGATTGCTGAGAGGTGGTCAGAGGCCACGCCCCCTTTCTCCACCACTCTGCAAGCACGCCTCCGGGCGCACTGCTGCTTGGGTGGGAAGAAGCCCACTTTAGTCCTGAGGTCCTCTGGACACATATATATATATATATATATATATATATATATATATATATATATATATATTCACTGAAAAAACCACAGGTTTCAGGGACGTTATGGTTAGTTGGACATTTCACTCGTACAAAACCAGAGAAATTCGCCCGTTATAGTTGGTTGAGCTAACTATAACTCGCGCCCCCGCAATGTACTGATGATGTAATATGTGACGTCATCAGCAGTGCATTGCGGGGCGCGCTACAGTTAGCTCAACTAACTATAACGGCCAATTTCTCTGGTTTTGTATGAGTGAAATGTCCAACTAACTATAACGTCCATGAAACCTGTGGTTTTTTCAGTGAATTTCTAAGGTTTTTTAAATGCTAATTTCGAACCATAACGTCCCTGAAATCTATGGTTTTTTCAGTGAATTTCAAAGGTTTTTAAATGCTAATTTCTAACTATAACGTCCCTGATACCTATGGTTTTTTCAGTGAATTTCAAAGGTTTTTAAATGCTAATTTCTAACTATAACATAGCAGTCGCGTTTGCAGAGTGGTGGAGAAAGGTGAGCGTGGCCTCCGAATACCTCTTAGCAATCCCACTGTGTGAGATTTACTGGAGGTAACAGGAGGGTAGTTAGCCCCCAACATCAACCTTGGGGCCAACTACCCTCCTATTACCTCCAGTTAGTCCCACACAGCAGGATTGCTAACTTCTCATACTAGGCCACACCCCCTTTCTCCACCACTCTGCAAACTCGCCCCCTGGCGCGTTCTAAGTTGGGGGATTAATTCCCCTTGAATACTGAGGGTCCCTGGGGGCCAACTTGCCCGCCAGGTACCTAAAGTAAGCGCCTCAGAGCAGGTTTGCTCGGAGGTGGACACACGCCACGCCCCCTTTCTCCACCACTCTGCAAACTCGCCCCCTGGCGCGTTCTAAGTTGGGGGATTAATTCCCCTTGAATACTGAGGGTCCCTGGGGGCCAACTTGCCCGCCAGGTACCTAAAGTAAGCGCCACAGAGTTCGATTGCAGAGAGGTGGACACAGGCCACGTCCCCTTTCTCCACCACTCTGCAAACGCGCCCCCTGGTGCGTTCTAAGTTGGGGGATTAATCCCCCTTGAATACTGAGGGTCCCTGGGGGCCAACTTGCCCACCAGGTACCTCCAGTAAGCGCCACAGAGCTCGTTTGCAGAGAGGTGGACACAGGCCACGCCACCTTTCTCCACCACTCTGCAAACGCGCCCCCTGGCGCATTCTAAGTTGGAGGATTAATTCCCCTTGAATACTGAGGGTCCCTGGGGGCCAACTTGCCCATCAGGTACCTCCAGTAAGCGCCACAGAGCTGGTTTGCAGAGAGGTGGACACAGGCCACGCCCCCTTTCTCCACCACTCTGCAAACGCGCCCCCTGGCGCTTTCTAAGTTGGGGGATTAATTCCCCTTGACTACTCAGGGTCCCTGGGGGCCAACTTGCCCACCAGATACCTCCAGTAAGCGCCACAGAGCTGGATTGCAGAGAGGTGGTCTGAGGCCACGCCCCCTTTTTACACCACTGTGCAAACGCCCCTCTTGGCACACTGCTGCGTGGGGGATGAAGTCCAATTGTGTACTGAGGTCCTCAGGACACAAGAGGACCTCACATCCTCCGACAACCTCTCTGCAATCCAGCTCTGTTGCGCTTACTGGAGATACCTGGTGGGCAAGTTGGCCCCCAGGGACCCTCAGTATTCAAGGGGACTAAATTCCCCAACTTAGAATGCGCCAGGGGGGGTGTTTGCAGAGTGCTGCAGTGAGGGGGCGGGGCCTCCAGCGAGTTGCCGTTTTTTAAAATTTTATGGGAGGGGGCTGCGTGGCCCCCCTTCCCTTGGCCACTTCTGTCCCCGGGGGATCTGGCCAGCCTGTCTTTTTTTTTTTTAGGAAGGGGCCGCGTGGCCCCCCTCCTTAGGCCAGCCTTTCCGTGTTTTAAAAAAAAATAAAAAAAAAATTATTGGGGAGGGTGGCCGCGTGGCCCCCCTCCCGGGCCACTTCTGGCCCCAGGGACCCCATCCCCCGGGGCCTGGCCTCACAGTTGGGGACCGTGGGGGGAGCCCCAATGCCCCACGGTCCCGCCGGCTCCCCGCCTCCTGCGGGAGCCGGCATTGCTTTTGCACAAGGGGAGCAGCTGACATGCTGCTCCCCTTGTGCAAAAGCAATCTGCTTTGCTTCATTGAAGCGAGAGCAGGTTTTCCTGCTCTCCCTTCAATGAAGCAAAGCAAGGTTTGCTATGGCAGGGCGGGAGCCGTGCTCCCGCCCTGTCATAGCAAACAGCAATGTCCCGGGGTGGGCACCCCGGGACATTGCAGGAGCCGGCCCTGGGCGGTGGCGGTCCCCAGGGCCATTAAGGGCTCCAGGAGGGGGGCCGCGCGGCCCCCCTCCCTTTGTTTTACAAAGCCCCGGGGAGGTGGTGGTCCCCGGGGCCCTGGGGTCAGTAACAGACCCCCATATTAGCAGTTAAAATGCCCCGGGGAGGTGGTGGTCCCTGGGGCTTGTGGGGGGGCTCTTGCCCCCTCACACTTTTGTTTCAAAATTTAACAAAAAGATCCCCGGGGGCTGCGGGGGAGGCGCGTGCCTCTGCATACAATGTAATTAGCCCCGGGGAGGTGGCGGTCCCCGGGGCTGTAGGGGCCCACACGGGCCCCCACCCTATTATTAATATTGCCCCCTATTGCCCCCGGGACCTGGCCCACCCGGGGACTTTTTTACTAACGGACGCGCGGGAGCCCGCGCTTCATTTTAAAAAAAAATTCCGGCAGGATTCACGCACCCAGCGCGAATTCTGCCGATTTTTTTTTTTTTTTAAATGCTTTTTTTGGCCCTGGGGGTGTGGGACCCCCTGAGCAGGCCTAGGGGGTCAGGGTGTTTCTACCCTGCCCCCTTTTCTTGTTTTTCAACTTTTTTTTCTGTTTTCTTGTGACTCGGTTACCGAGTCACAAGATGGCTGCCAACACATTCTGGTTTAGAGTGTTGGCAGCCAATCAGAAGTCAGCTCATGCCCGGGAGGAGTCGCGACTCCTCCTTGGTGCTCAGATATCGATATTTTTCTTTTTTAATTTCTCAGAATCTACTGAATGGATTTACACCATTTAAAAAAAAAGGTCGCTTTCTGAACCAAGACCTACCTTTTTGCCAAATTTGGTGTAATTCCGTTCAGCAGTTCGGGCTGTAGCCTGTTCCAATTTTTCCTATGGAAATTAACATGGGGAAAACGCGTTTTGGGACTCCCCTTTTTCTCGGCCCTTGCTTGACTAATCACCCCAAAACTTTCAAGACAGGAGCTGACCGGAGTTCCCCATTAGTTTTGAAAATTTCGCGAAGATTCGACAAAAGACGCCAAAGATATTGGCAAAAGAAAAAACGCTTTTTGAATAGAAACGAGGTCCTAACTATAACTACCTACTGGCGACCGCCAGTAGGTAATATATATATATATATATATATATATATATATATATACACCCTATCCTAATCGGAGATATCAACTACACACAATAAATACTTCAGAAATAGGTAGGTAGCATAGGAAAACACATAGGGTCCAATCGGCGGGGGGCCAAACCATATATTAAAAAGGTGGAATGTGAAGTAAGTACCAACACAGGACAAGTACCCAATGATGGAGGACCCCAGGGGAACCACTGAGCCACCCAAGGTAAGTAGCCAGGGATCCCAAGGCGCCCGGGTACTCAGTGGTTACACTGAGTCAAACGTCCATAGGATAACACAGGGTAAGTCACGGTTGGAATTTTACAGTTCTAGGACCCTTCCCAAAGGACCCAGAGAAAACCACTTGGATCAAGTTAGGTTGAAGAGCCACCCCACATGTGGATACCCCGGGAACCAGCATACCTACACCAGGGAGCCCAGATGCATAGGGACGAAGTGCTGTCAGAAACGCCTGTAGACGCCAATGGAGGATCTTGGAAGATCAGCAGCTACAGCGTCTCTTGGCCCAGGCCAGTAGAACCAGGATGTGGAATCCAGATGAGAAAAACCTGAAAGCAGAGGGGACAGAGTCCAAACCACCTGGAGGTGACCAGGAGGCACAGGAGCATAATACCAGCCCTTGGTAGAGATTCTTGCTGTAGTATGGTGAGGTTGAAGTAGCAGCTGTGGAGCCCATGTGATGATGCAGGAGCACAGGAGCCATCCATAAACCTTCCCACGCTGGTTGACGAGTACAGGCAGGTCAGGGGCCGGCAGAACCACCAACAAGCCTTGGCAAACGCAAACAACAGTTTGCTGAGGAAGATAATGTGTTGCAGACCAGCAAGGTCTGTAGGACTAACCCAGCAAGGGTAAGTCAGGGCCGGTCCTCAGCACAAAGAAGAGCCAGCAGGTATTGATGGAGCCCCCTCGAGGACTCTCTGGCAACAGGCACAGGGAGTCGCAGGGAAGACTCAGCAGCACACAGGAGATGCAGGCCCACGATGCAGAGGATGCAGGCAGGATGACGTGCTTGAAGTTGTGCAATCCTGGAGGCAGGGGCTTCTTGGAGCTTAGAAGATCTTTTGTGAAGAGAGGCAACAAGCCTTGGTAACGGCAAACAGATGCAGTGCACAGGGAGGCAGTTCACATCGGCTGGAGAGGGATTACAGAAGCCCAAGTTGCAGGGAAGACTAGTCGGGCCTCTGGAGAACCAACAAACCACAACTTGTGTTGCAGAGCCGGGTGATGTCCGTGGAACAACAGGATCAGCAAACTGGTCATCAACGTAGAGCTGCCTGCAGATGCACGGAAATGACTCTTTCACTTCAAGGGAGATTCCCTCTGGCTTGGATGTTAGAATAGAAATATTCATGTTCGTGCATTGTCTTATATAAGTTAGCATTCGCAGCACCATTTTCTATTTAGACGCCATTTTGAACCATGAACGAAACTAATCCTTTGCTATTTCTGAGAAAAGGCCTCTGTTACGTTTCGTTTCTGCAATGTTTGGTTTTGCTTCACTAATGAATAGACTGTTCATATTAGTGCATACCTTTCTCACTAGATAGAGACCGTCTCCCACTTGTCTGGTGGCGGGTACAGGGTGAAATGACCTTGGGTTGTATTAGGTGGTGTGAGATATGAGAATCAAAACTTATTTTTTGTATTTTACTGTCCAGCTGCATCTGCCTGGAAAATTCCACTGTGGGCGTGTTTCAGCCCAGTTGTGAGATGTACATATTGTATCTTTTTGCTTGTTGATTTCAGTCCCTCTGCAGCACTCCTAGCGACTGGGCAGACTGGGCTCCGCTCTGAGTGTATATAATAAACAGTTATTGGTTTGTATTCTCTACTGTCTGACCGACTCTTCAATTGGTATGGAACGCTGAGAGGTGGTCATTAGTGACCCGGGTGACCCTAAACAGGCCACTTCCTTCAGTTGGCACCCGAACAGGGACTCCTTCGGGTGATTGACCCATCCCCTTTCCGCAGACAGAGGGGAGGCCGAGGACATCGTCGGGTCGGACTGACGGCTCAGGGATCCCTGCACGATGAGTTTCTGATACTCGCAGCTGCTCCTTCTGTCCTGCCGGACGGTGCCTTGCCCAGTGTTCATCCCGACTGGAGTCCTGAACGGCGAAACCCTTGGATCTGACCGTTTGGTCTGCTGAGTCGGCAGTGGATAATTGGTCCGTTTGTGCTACTCATATCAGGTGAGTTTGTTTTTGTTCTTTGTGGATATGGTACCATTGTGGTTTGAGTTTGGTATGGTCTGAGGACCGTTTTTGATAAAAGTATCTGCAATTAATTTGTTAGGTAGAAGCAACAAACTTGTTTTCCTTTTAAAATGCCTAGTCTCAGTAAAATCTTGTATTGTCATTGTTGTTCCTCAGATGCTCGATTGGAAGAAGCTCAGCAGGCGCCTCCTGAAGGCAGTCCTAATTTTGATATGTATGTGAAACATGGTCTTGGCCCTATTATGTTTGGTACATTATGGCACAAATATACGAGGGACAATGCTGAGTTGCAGTGGCCATTGACGGGCTCTTTTGATGAACAAAAAGTTGGGTTTTTACAGGAGCAATTATTTAAGAAAAGAAGTAGACAGTCTATGTTTGTTTCCCTCAGAACTTGGCAGAAGGAGGCTAGACAGAGCCGGTTGAAGATGGAGAGAGATGCACGGAAAGGGAAAATGCAGACATTGACACAGAAAGCTGTGGCATATGATAGAGAAAAACAAGAGTCTGGAATTGAATGTGAGGATAGGAGATTTCGATTGCATATTGATAAATCTTATTTGACCAAAGAAGAAGACGATACCTTTGTAGAGGAGTTGCTAGATACTCGACTCCCACCTCCTTATGCCCCGCAGAGGATATATCCCGCTGTTTCCTTACACTCACAGCAACCTGTTTTGTCTGTTTCAGCTGTTCCTGTATCTACGGCTGTTGTTTTGACGGCTTTGGCTATGGCACCTCCCGCTCCTTCTTTGTCCTCCCCATCTTTGGCAACTGTGACCCTCAGCACATCACAGTTTCGACTCTTGTATCCTCCATTCTTTCTCCTCCGTTGCAAGCGCCAGCAACGAATGTACCTGTTACTTCTGTTGCTTCTCCTTTCATGGTTTTTCATCCTCCGAAACCCTTGCATGTTGAGACGCCAGTACGTGGATTCGAAGGTAGAGATTGGACGAAATTCAAGGAGCGAATAGGCCCGTTAGTGCGATCTGGGGTGGGGGATGAAGTGAAACAAGTAATAGCTGACCAGGCTGCGCAGTGGGCTCGTAATGCGATTTATAGTGTGGAGGATGTTTGGGAAGTCATGCGAGATTTTGAACCCTTTATACAGCAACATGGCCTTAAGCATATGTCTGCTACATTGATTGGTCTTTGGCAACAACACATTGGCACAGAAGCGCCTCAAATTTTATTTGATATTAGAGATTGTGTGTATGCTGCTGACTTGGAGCCAGGCCAAGTTTTTGGGAATGTTACAACTCTAGTTGCTTACAGAGGTAGATTACATGAGAGGAGCCCTACTCAGATAACTCAGTTTCCGATGCAGGAGGTCCATCCCATGTATCACCCAGAAATAACTGAGATAATGGATCAGCACTGTAATGTTACTAGACCGGCTGTAGCGGCCCGTTTTCAGGAACAATGGGTTTACACTCCATGGAAAAGGAGTGAGGTTTTAGCCTGTAAGTCTCATTTACCTGATCCTAGGAAGAATCCTACAGCTTATTATAAAGAATTGACAGAGGCTGCCTCTTCTACTGTAATGACTTTGGCTGATATTGAAATATTTTTTGGTCTCCTCGTTCTGGTTGATGTTTGGAGACAGGTTCATACTCAAGATCATGTTGGGGGGTACATGGGACGTGATTAAGGGATGGGATCAGGAAAGGAAGCCAGGTGATAAACCCCGAGCTGAGATACTTGCTTTGCCAGGCCGCATTATTACATATATGCATTCCCTTATTCCGCCTAAGAAGGTAAGCTGGGACAAATTGACGGCTTGTCGACAGAAGAAGGATGAAAGTGTGTCTGATTTCTTTACCCAGTCTGAAGATACGTTTTTGGACTATAGTGGGCAGGATATGTCTATCGAGGAAGGAGTTTGATTGTTTGCTGATAGATTTGTCTCTAATCTTCTTCCAGAAATTACAACTTGTTTGCAGGCGTCTGAGAGTACTTGGTCCACGTCTTCTCCTTCTGTTATTTTGAATATGGCTCAGTACTATGAACACCGATATCAGGAGGAAAAGGATAGGACTGATAAGAAACACAAGGATTTAAAGACGAAGGTGTTGTTGCAGCAAGCGTTTAGGGAAAATAGTAGTGGACGGGGTGGTCCTTCTAGACAGCTTCCACGTACCAGTAGACAGCCTTCAACTACACCTTTAGGGCCAAATCAGTGTGCGTATTGTAAGGAGGAGGGTCATTGGCGTAGCCAGTGCCCTGTGCTTTTGCAGAAAGTTGCAGCTCCAAGAGGGCATGGTTCTGGTGGGAGAGGTTGTGGGACAGAGAGAGCTCAGAATGCTACGGTCTCACAGGGTCGTTCTGATAATTATTTTGATGACCCTCGTGATGGCCAGTATTATCATTTTTTATAAACAAATTTTATTGAATTTTCAGACAAGCAATACCATAAAATATCAGTGCGAATACAACCTCAATTGTCTACTCCTTAGTGCAGTTCATAAGAGGCCCCTCACAAAGGTTACGCATTCAATTATATATATCCGCTTCATGGTTCAAAATACCCGCTACCGGGGCATTCATACTTTCCATACTATCAGTAAACTGTGCACTTTTGCTTACTTTAAGCTTTACAATTCCTATATAGTTACCCGAACTTACCCCAACTTTACCCCCACCCTGCCCTCCCACCCAGGCGTGTCACATTAGTCACCTATCTACCTAGCCAATTGAAGGGCATTTCACTTCTACTTTGTGAGTCTCTGGGATAAGCCCCATGGGGGTTTATCTATCATGAGGTCATTGCGTCCGTTAGGTCTGGTACAGGGGGATCAGTTGACTTCGTCGTGGATCTCTCCCTCCTGGTCTCTCCCTCCCATATTTTTGGGGTTCTTTAACAAGTCCAGCAACGCTGTTCATGCTCTAGCTGCCTCCAGCGATTTCTCAATTCCCGTCCGTCTAGCTATTTGCAATTGAACAGAGCTTTCACACTCAGCCCATTTAATGAACTCTTTTTTCCACCTAAGCAAGCTAGGGCCATCTCTCGATTTCCAATGACTAGTGCTGTCTCTTTTAGCCAATGTTAGCCCAAGGTCCTGGAACTTATTTGCTATTTTGTTCTTAGCAGTATGGGGGAACCAATGTAGCAGGCAGTAATCAGGAGTATTTACTATCTCCTTCTCAGTCACTTCCGCCAGTATCGTAGTTACCGCCTCCCAGAAGGCCCCTATGCTCGGACAGTTCCAGAACATATGCAAGAACTCAGCCCCTATTTTATGGCAGTGCTGGCATGCTGCTGTTTGCATATTGAAATATTTATTGATCTTATCCGGCGTAAGGTAGGCCCTGTGAAGCAGGTAAAAGTTTACCAATTGAAAGCTTGCATTTCTGGTGCTTTTCCATGCTCGTTCCATCAGTGTTCCCCAATCTTTATCCGCTATGGGTTTGTCCAGATCTGCTTCCCACTCTCTATGTATCTTAGTCAGGGGAGGGAGCGTTGTATATGTGAGTCGCCTATACAGACATGTGACCGCCTTAAAGGTGCCCGCCGCAGAGACCATATACTGGCACCCCGTCAAGGTCTCTGGCTCAGTGAGTCCCTCCCTCCAATGTTTCCTCATGGCTGCTGTAAGGGCTGTGTGCAATAGAAAGTCTCCTCCCGGTATATCGTAACGTTCCCTGAGATCGTTGAATGGGATCAAGGTACCCTACTCGTAGAGGTCTCCCATTGTAGATATTCCCAGGTCTGCGCAAGCTCCTAATCTACGCCAGTCAACTCCATGAGGAGTGCTTCACACATAATCAATGGGCTTCCCGGTGCGTAGGGATGCCTAATCTTGGCCCGTCTCAGGCTCCTATTCCAGCATTTACGTGCTGTCCTTAGGTCTGTAGGGAGATCTCGGTCTCGACAGGGAAGTCTAAGAAAAGTCGCAAACTTGGGGACTCTCCCCTCCTCTCTTCTGGTCCCCTAAGTTTGTCCGCCACCCATTTCGTGAGCCATTGCAATTGCGCAGCTATGTAATAATTTTCAAAATCAGGAGCTGCTAACCCCCCCTCTGCTCTCGGCCTCATAAGTGTATTGAGTGCTACTCTCCATCTGCGGGGACCCCATATGAACGTCGTCACCAGTGATTTTAGTTGGTTGAACATTCGGGTTGGGATCCAAACCGGCAGCACTCCAAAATAATACAGTAGCCTTGGAGAATCACCATCTTTAGGAGGGCAACTCTACCCACCACCAATAGAGGCAGGGTCCCCCAAAAGTCAAAGCTGTTCTTAACTCCCCTTAGGGCCCTCCCTACATTCCCTTCCAATAAGTCACCAGGAGAGTGATAGATTTCGGTGCCTAGGTATGTCAAGCAGTGGGATTCCCACTGCACTCCTTCCATTTCTAGTGGGCCAACCCTATTCGCACTGATTGGAAAGAGGGACGACTTTGCCCAGTTAACTTTTAGGCCCGCTACCTGCCCCAGATCATGCA